>CM060934.1:169391830-170012544 GCA_030765085.1 Allium cepa
GGAAAATAGCTTGCGAAGTTATTTTGAAATAAATAATTTGAAAAATTATTTTAAGTCTGATGGTTGTTTGTGAATGCTATTTGATAGTTAAATAACCCATTATCAATATTGGCCAATGCGCTGATCATTTCGAAGAGACCGGGATCGGGATTAATTTCCCGAAAACCACTTCGATCCAGTTTGGACATTTTCGTGAAGAAGACAAGAGTTGGATTCGAAGATGGAGCAGTGAAGTGCAAGGGCTAATCGTACTAATCCTGATGGTGATTCCAAAATGGATGTAGTAGGAGTAGTGCCTTCTGTTCCGTTTGGATCCAGAACGGACTTGTATGGACGAATGCTTTCAGAACATCGTCAGGAGAACGATGAGCATTCTAAGTGAATGTGTGCTAAAAAGGTAATGCATAGCCTCGAGCCTCATCAACCGGGAATGGATAAAACAGGGGAGGTGCACACAAGGCTAAGTGGCTATCGCCAATTAGGGTAAGGTCGCCCCTGTCTAGATGTCCATTTGTTTCGGCTGTGTGGGAGGTTGCTGATCCCAACTGCGGGGTGAACTTATTCGGACTAACCAGTAAGGGGTAGCTACGGTCTTGTGATGCAGGGGATCGGGTTGGATCCTCGGTACGGTGATCTAGACCACATATTATGACGGGCGGTATCCCAGTAGCCCTATCATTGATGGAAATCCATTCTCCCTACATGCCTTTACGGTTTTGTTTATATGCCTATTAGCTATAATTTAATAATGTAACAATTTCGGCTATTTGAATACGTATTTGTATATAGACACTACTATAATATCAGAGGATTTTATGAGAATTTTTTTGGTTATCATAAGGTAAAAACCCAGCATGTTTATTTGTGGCATGGTTTTACGAGATACCTTTGATTTCAAAGGATTTTGAAAACTTTAATAATCCAATTGAGTGTGTTTTCTCACGCTAGTTTTCTAGACAGACTCAGGTGTTATTTAACTATAATGCTCGGGTCAGACCGAGTATTATAGAGTATAGATTCTGGACAGACTACTGTGGAGCTCGGGATATGAGCTGGAAGACGAGGCGTATTTCCGTAGATTTATATTTCCGCTGAGCAGTATAAGCTGTATATTTAGCTTTGAAAGGACGAGATATTATAACCGTCATGAATTGTGATATTGACTGTATTGTACTCTGATGATGTAAAATATAAACAAATATAATTCTTTTGTTTTAAAAGATTATTCGTTTATCTATTATATATTTTTCCGCTACGTTTGTGAGATTCTGATATTGTTTTCTATTTCTTCTCCTACCTCCTTCTTCTTTTACCCTAATGGTTTGGCTTTTTGGCATCCCATTGCTCGGCATTTGATACAGCGGATGTATTGACGTCGATTTTTAAGCGTCGAAAAATCGGGTTGTTACATGAACAAACAAACATTATGTGGATGATGACACAGATTCCCACATTCAAACACTACCGCATCAAAACATGAACATCATATAACCAGTGGAAAAAATAACAATATTCAGAGTCCACGCACCTAACTTAACATTGAATGGATAATGACATGAATAACCTACATTCAGACACTTCCACGCCACAACAAATATCATGTGGACAGTGACGTGGATAACTGTGTTCAAACACTGCCATGCCATGCCAAACAATCAAAAATCCAATAATATTGACCATTAGTGAATAGATATACCTATATACCACTATATATATACATCCATTCATAAGTTGGAAGATCATATTAAAACATTGCCTAAATGTCATACATGAAAAACCAATACATTTGCATCCATCACACATCCATATAAATCATTCCAAAGGTCCTACCTGATCCCACGGATGACTCAAATAATGAAATACGATTCAGTCCCCCATCTTCATATAGGCCCTATGGGTCTTGGTTCAACTTGGCCTCCAACGGGCCCTATAGGTCGACTAGTTACACAACATATCGACCGGTTGTTGTGCATTTTAATTTTTCTTTCTCTTCTTTTATTTGTTTTTCTCTTGTTTTTGTTTTGATTTTTATATTGTTTTCTTTTGGATTTTGATGTGTTCATCTTGCATCATTATTCTTCCAATTCACCCAAAGATTATGTCAAACTCATCTCAAATTTCTCAAAGTTCCCTTGTTTATAAAACTAGATTTCAAAAAATTAAAATATACACTTTTAACATTATACTTCAAAATTGTCATTTAAAATCAAATTAAATTCGAAATAAACTATTTTTCACACCTAAAATATCATAAGAGACTTTATAATATTTTTAAATGATTTTATATTCATTTATATCATACATTTTGATATAAACACAATTTTATATGCTAAAATTTCCACTATTCAATATGTTACAAAAATGCATATAAAATCATTATAAATATATTCTAATTTATATTTACTTTTTAAAATACATAATTTCATATCTGAAATCCATTTATAAACTTTTTACATGATTTTATATGCACTTTACATATGTCTTATGTATATAAATTTCTTTTACACACAATATCGCTTTTATTTTTAATTTATGTGTGTGTGTATCCATTCAATTTCGAATTCGCCTTACGATTTACGTATATTATCATCACTCGCTTTTAACTTATATTAATCATATATCATCAATATTCATAGTTAACTTCATTCATTTAGCCAAATATCAACAACGAACATATGGAAATTAAAATTTTCTTATTCTAAATTCTGGGTGATCCGTTCATAATAAAAGTGAAGTGTTCATTCAAACTAGGTTAAGCCAAAACTGTTTAAATTTGAATTTTTGATTTACGAAAATGCCAATATCTCCCTCATTTGGACTTCGGTTCAGACAAACAAATATATAAGGAAGATCAAAAAAATGAGACAGTCAAAATGGTGGAAATTTGGTTTCTGAATTCAAGTATTTGAAAAATTATAATTTTGCCCCTATGGTCAAAATTACCAAAATATACTTATTTAATTTCAATTATTGAAAAATATGAGTTAGTACACTCTACCCCTTAAAAAGGATTTCATCCCTTAAATCATTAGCGTTCCATCCAAAATCAACCAATCACAACATCCATTCAAATTTAAACATATCGTTGTTTATAATAAACCATTTAAATGATCATGCATACCTATCACATATTATTCTTTCACTAAAATTTCATCATATACATATACTTTAGCAATATAATAGCAACTAATATACGTGTATACATGATCATGTCATATAACTACAAGATATGGTAAAAATGCAATTGCTAGTTAGCCTCCTAAACTGGTCGACCTCATGGATTGTATGTTAATGACATGGCATATCAAACATGATGCAATATATTCTAGTTTGAGCGTGTAATTTATATATGCATAAAACTTTCATTTAATGTAACATATCACAATATAGATATAAAATGGTTAACTTACATGAATTAGAACATAGAAGCATAATCAAAGGTCGAGCATCATGACTTATAACATAAGCAAAACAACAAAATCAACAAACCAACAATTATATCCAACAAAGCAACAATTACCTATAGCAACCATATAGTCATACCTAGAAAACCTAAATTACAATAATAAGCAAATAAACGAGAAAACATTCCTAAAGTATTTAAAAATGAAAAACCGGATTCTCTCCTTTACCGTCCAAATGGTCAAAACTAGATCGTTTTTCCAATTCAACTTACTAGAATTTGCTACTGGTAATTGTACGTGCACCATTATAACTTTTGAAAATCATGTTATCAACTCGGATAAACCAATGCCAAACTGCACCATAACCAATAATCTTGACATAAACACGCCCGAATTGAAATATAGTCTCATTCAGTGCACATACACAACATTCAAGTCACCCTATAGTATATATATGTTATTTCGTCTTTCGGATGCTAGGGTAAGATAACTCAAAAGTGGATGACATCTCACCTAAGAAAAGCAATCACTATATGATTTCTTCTTTCACATAAGAACATCGAAATAAAATGATACCTTAACTTAGTGAACATAGCATAACTTTTCTCAAGATTTAAATCCAATATAAGTTGTATCATTTCACTAATGTTACCACTTTTCAAATTCCTCAACAATCATGATACCGAATTACCATTTCCTCAAACTACTACAGATTTCAAATTTTCTTTCAAGTCCTAAAATATACAAGTAAGTAATCATTCAAGTAATAAAATAAAGAAATCCTATTATATTAAATCATTCAAACATAGCAAATAGAATCCTAAATCTAAGTGAAGTTCTAAATCAAAAATTGTGTTCACGTTTAAAGTGATCGACTAAATGATATATCACTCAATCGCACCTGGATGTGAAATATAAACTATGTACTCCTTAGCCGATGCTTCACAATAGCTTTGTTGAATAAATAATCTCTCTTTAAATTGAGAGATGATTGAAAATAATTGAAAAGAATCCACCTGATCCTTTCTTTAAACCATATTAAGAATTCTAAACCTCTTTCACAAAAAAATAGGGATCACATTTTAAATGTGTAAAAATCAAGATATCTTTTCCTCGTTCCTTCAAATTAGACTTGTCTAAATAACTTGGATGTCTTTAGAATACATCAATTGATAGTATCTTGTTTATATAATCTCAACACCAAATCAATCCAATATATCTTGTACTAATGAAACCAAAATTTTCCATCATTCCTTGGTTCTTTAATCCGTGCTTATTCACATAACTTAATTTTCCTATTCCATAATGTTGATTATACCAACACATAAAATTTTAGTACCAACTTATTGTGGAGTATCTTCTACATATCTATGAATCAAACCCACTACTTCGCTTTACATCAGCACATTAATGGTAGTTATTTACAACCTATCTTTTCGCCGATGTCCTTTTTCCCTATACTATGGATGAGACAATTCAATTGGGGTGTTATCTCTCCATACCAATCCAATAAACAATTGGGGTAACATCATACTACTATACCATGTCCATGAACATCTAAAATGGATGATGTCCTAGTATAGAGAATATGATATGAAAATCATGTCACATCCAATCCAATAAAAATACTTCAGTTGCAATTACAGTTCAAATATCGATACTTCATAAATATTTCCAAAAAACATATACAGTAAGATAACAACTAACTTGCCTAGTGACTTATAATCACCCAAGCCAAAGAAAATATGTGCAGTGTACCTAAAACATTGTATCAATGACATCCAACCACAAATCAATCAAAACCATCAGTCTTTACTGGCAACGTCAAATAAAAAATCATTTATACACTACGCATTTATCACCGACTATTACAGCCACGATACAGTGCAAAACAATGGGAATATCAACTATTCTAGAATTAAGTATGTGGATCGATCACCGAGTTTGCTCACATAGAGATAATATATGGTCATAGAGACTCCATTACATAATAAACTCTAGACCCTTCAAAATAAATTTTCCAATCATATTCTGAATAAATTTCAATTGATTGGTGTCGTGATATAATCTGTTGAACTTCCAATACCACTATTGCCTCTTTTACTATTCAACTTCCTAAATGAAACTCTACCTCAACTATATCTTTAATACTTCCAGTACATACAAGTATAACTTTGGCCCAATCTTCTTCTTATAAATCTTAACCCATTTATTTTGCTATTAGGTTAGCTCCTCTTCTCTATGTGGTTTCAACAAAATAATTTGGACATACTTCTCTTTAATAAAAATATTATCTTCCTAGCATAACACATAAATTCTCTTATCCAACTAGTGACTCTCTTCTAGAGTTGTATGCCTAAGTGGCATGTCAACTGGCGGGATGAGTTTATTTATTTAGGGAGGAAGATCAAATCTTCATCAAAGGTATATGGGATTCTCATGTTATAGGATAAATAATAATTCATCATCATAGGACAACCAGCATCACGACATATAATAAGATCTTTCCTAGTCCACTTCTCCTAATTCGATCCACATTCTTATCTCCATCCGACATCATCCTATACGAATTCATCCATTTCTAGTTTATAAGATTTAACTAATTGATCTTCCTTATTCACTTCCTAATCAATTAAACCATTCCTTTTAATGATAATAATTAAACAATTTGGAGTTTGTTCCCATATTTTTAAAATAATAATAATAAAAGATTCATTAATTTGGAATTCAATAAATGTTAAAATTTTAAACTTCCCTTCACGTTTAAAATACTATTTCAGAAAACTTTCAATATATTTAGAAAACCATAAAATAATCCTTTCATCATATATTTTACTTCCATAATTTTATATTTTAACTTCAAAATCAGTTAATTCCCTCATCCATAAATAATTCAACATTAGTTACTTAAAAAACATTTAATTTATAATATCTATGGTTGTTTTATGAATACTTATAATAAAGGAATCGAGCAAGTCAGAAGTAGGTGAAATAGATAGATTCCAATTTTTCCTCCTATATTGGATTTATTGCCGTATGAAGTTTTGAGGTTTATTAGATCCCATCTAATATGCTTGGAATAAAACCTTATTTTAGTTATTTTGGTTAAAAGGAAATTTTAATTAATTTGTACTAAATATATTATAATGAGTGTATCAAGTGCGTTCATATGTGTATAGTTGCAAATGCAAAATAGCTTCAGGTGTACATAGTTAATGTGTACATACATAGATATTGAGACTTGCATCTATAACTTATCCACTGTCTATTTATACGAGTCAAAAGGTATTTTAAACTTGTATAATTTATTTCTATGTATCAAAATTTACTTATGCATTAAATGTAAATTACATAAAATACTTAAACATATATGACAAAAAGAATTTGAATTTTAATGGGTAATGGTGCATTTAAGTAACATTAAAACAAAGAGAAAGGCATTTAAGAGGCAACTAATGAAAGGTAAAAAAAGGAAATATTTTGGCATTCTTTTAATCTTTAATTTTACTTGTTTTATAGAAAAATTAAACTTGTATGCAAATATATGTAGTATAGTTAAATTTTAAATTATATAAACTAAAAATTGAATACACAAACACTAAAATTATTTTTGACTGTTTTACATGTTTTGAAATCTAACACTAACAGTTTGAAATCAATGTTAACTTGGGAAGTAGTTCAACATTTGTTTGTAATTTTGCATAAAAGCCCTATTGAAAAATTTGAATGGTAACTATATATATATATATATATATATATATATATATATATATGAACATAATAATAAACTATGTTAGAACTCAAAACAATATACATCAAGCATTTCATATGTCTGCATATTAAAATCCACAACTTGAAATCTAGTCTTGACCCAGAAAGGAATTTAACTTTAAATTTGTGATTTTACACTGTAGCCCTTTTAATTTTTAATTGAAAAAAATATAAATAACAACCAAAATAATTGATAATCTGAATAACTAAATTATATATGAAACTTCCATACTATTTCATGAAATAATTTCAATTACGGTTAGATCAAACATTATATTCAATTTAAAATATATACAACATTTAGTTTCAAATCTAAGAAAGAATTTCCTTTTTTCCCTTTTCATCATACTTAATTTATATACAATAACAATTGATAGACTGAACAATATATGCACATATAAATACATTGTATAAGCAATAAAATCTAAACTATATTGATAACATATAACAAATTATCATGATAAGACCATAGAGGATCTAGTTCTACTTATCTCTACTACTAATAAAGAAAATTGGTTTAACTAATTTACTCGGTTTCTTTTTAAAATTCCAAAAATGTCATTTCTTTCCGTTTAAATGTTTGCACTCAATCAAAATATCAATGTATGCAATAATACAAACAACCTACGTGCAAAGCACAGGCTCATACTAGTAAGATATAATGTATATTAAAAGGATATTGGATGATTACCTTAAGTTGTAACCAGAAAGATCACCTTGAATGAAGAAAGAGCCCTAGATACAATTGAATCACCTCTAGAAATTGCAACGACCCGAACACCGCATTTTATTTATTTTATTTTGATTTTTTATTTTTGTTTTTGAAATTTAGGACGAATAAACCGTTAATTTTCAACCATGGGGACGAGGAGACAGAAATAGTGAATAGTCAAGAGAGAATAAGTAAATGAATGGAAGGAATTTTTGTTTTAAAGAAGGAATTGATACCTCTCCAATTCCATCCTTAAACCTTCCTCCTTTAATCATTCATTAAATTTCAATTTAATCAAATCCAATTTTCTACCTTTAACAAGCATGGCCGCTCATATATGGAGCCTATTTGGGCCCTTAATATTTTTTAAAAAAACATTTGGTAATTAATTGATTTAAATCAAATTTTAATGTTCATCGATAACATATATCGATATGCACGTGTATAACTTTTACCTATGCATTTTATTAGTACTTATTATGCCTATTTTTTCGACTACTATACGGACTATGTAGTTTATCAAAATCCTTAAAAAAATTATGAATAAAGATATACCACTTAACCATTGAAAAAAATGATAATACATTTTTTCAACACAAATGATTTGAATACATTACTATAGCCTACAACGCTCATTAAAATCCAAAGAATATTATTATATATACGAGTATGGTGGCACGTCCGTTGGACGTGTGCGTAACAGGGAGAGAGCAAAATTTTCTCTTTGTTACAGTTGTCGTGTTGTTAGAGAGTATGGTAAAGTGTTTGGTAGATGTGGGGAAAAGGGGGAAACGATATGACAACCAAATAGAAATAAGGTATTGTAAGATAAAGTAAGGGTAGAACTGATGTGGATAAGGCCGTGTAAGTTACATCAACCTTTGAATTGTGTAGATTATGTAAGGTTTAGTTTATAAGAAGTGAGGTTACCCATATCGCTGCTTACGTAAAGCCGTACTAAAATTCTTCTTCTGATAAGGAAAACACATGGTTAAGCAATTTGTTACTTAATTGTTGTATTTAGAAGAGGGATTTAAAAATGTAAGTGCGGTAATGTAAGTGCAGTAGAGAAGAAATAAGTATTTAATTTTTTTCCAACTAAAGTATATGTGTGAATCAACTGACGTTTCATTGTACATAACAATATTAGAGCCTGTGTAGGTCGGTGGAGTAATTGTTCCAATTTCAACCTAATTTCATATTTGCGTGTCTGTGTTAATTTACCGCCGAGAGTTTTATGTGTACTTGCTATTAATTGTTCACTTCCATTCGTGTGCACAGTATAAAATTTGATGATTTATGAAGGATCGTAAATTGTTGTTGATTGGTATAAATGTTTGTTAATTGGCTGAGTTACTGTGCAGCTTTGAAAATATGAAATGTAAGGCAACTATTTACTTTATCCTAACCTATTTAGGAGAAGCTGAATTCTCAAATCAACTACTACCAAAAGGATACAAATAACACATACTCGTGTGTGTGTGGAAAAACATACAATTTCATATATATATATATATATATATATATTCCTTTTCCTTTACAAATTGCATATCATTTTCTTTACAATTTTTATTTTCAATTTACAAAGTTTACATTCCATTTCTGTGCAACTGTGCACATTCTCACTGCCATTTCATAACAGGACTGTACCACTCTTCCATCCACCCACCGGCCATCCCTCTGCCTTAATCAACACACTGTAGTACATCACCATTTCACTGCCTAGTACTCTGTCCACCAGTTCAACCACTTCCCCGTCATCATACAGAAAACAACTTCCTCCAAACCACTGTTGCCACAACCTACCTATTACAACATTCACCACTTCTACCTGGGCATAATTCATTTCTACACTACAGCATCACAAACAACACTCACATACATCCTCTAACCAAAACATCACTGCTCCATCTCATCTCCACAATACAACTAAACAACCATCTCCTTGCCAACAGACATCTCCAGTTCACAACATACATCTCCATACACTATCACCCCTACTGCCAATCAAACCTCACTGCATCAACATCACTGTTTACAACACCTCCTCTTATTCCTCCATCTCAACAACCCCACCATCACCACATCAAGCAGCTACATACATCAACTCCTACTGTCTGCACATACTCAATCCTCTGTCAACATTTCTTCACTGTCTTGACTATCTACTGTCAAACAAACTTACCAAACTCAATAAACATCCTCACTTCTTCAATACCACTGCAATACAAACAAAAGCTCCTACCCAAACCACCTCCTCCTTTCTATCCACTTCAACTTCACCAATACTTCACCACAACCATATAGTTACAACAACCACCATCATAAACTGATGTCCATCAACACTTCCTCAAAACTTCATTCCTTTATGAGCATTTAAGTGTGCACATCATATCTGTGCACCTCATTGCTATTGCCACTACAAAATTCCTCTACCTGCACATCATTCTGCCATATCATGGCAACCACCTAACTTTTTACCAAAATTGATACATATGTACAGATCAAAGGATACTAATTTTTCACCAAAATTGATGCTAACTTGCTAAATTATAAATCAGCATCTAATTAGGATCGAATGATTCAGTTAAATAATAATCATATAGTCGGAAGTGGCGACTCTGAATAGGAACATATCGAAGACGTAAAAATTCTGTTTAATCAACATTTCAACAAACATCATACTTGCAGTAGTAACAAAGGCAACAAAGCACTAACTAATACATTATGATGTTCATAGAAATAAAATTGTCATGAGCTGTACTTGGAAAAATTAATTTTGAGCATACTACTCGTTATAAAATTGATACTAAAATAATATGAGTTGATAAATAAAATCATACCTGATGAATTACAACCTCACTTAATATCACCGACAACTTGTTTACTTTCTATACGACCAACTGCATACATATTGCCTTTTCTGATTACTCTTGGCTGTAAAATTGTAACTTCTATTAATCGTCTTCAATTGGGACAAAAGGAAAAATAAAAATAAAGAGTCAATCAATTTAGAGTTCAGCTATCAAAACTAAAACGACTAAAAAATACCAAGTACAAACAAAAGATATCAGAGATAGGAAATAGAGGTAGGAAAGTCTGTCAGTTTACCTATGTTTGCCAAGTAGAAGCATGAATCTTTATTTTACCCAAGTGCAACAACAAAAATTTGGTCCTAGTTCAGACAAAAAAAGAAGAAATAAATGACATGATAACATAATCAAATAAACTAACAACTTTTAGCAGTATTTTCCTTTGAGTGTCATGCTTGTCACCATTATCAAGGTTGGATATCATGATCTCTCATCATCCTACTTTACGTTAGTCCATCTGTAAGGTTACATGTTCTCATTAATTTAAATTAAACTTTTCGTTCTCGGCCATAAATTATAAAAACAAAGTCAAACCACTTTGTTGTTCTTACTTAAAAAACAAATAGTTTAGTAAAATGAACTTCACTTCTAGCTAAAAATATTAAATACATAAGTGACAATTGTAAAAAAAAAAAATACTTATTTCAGAACAGACCATCTCATTACCTCAACCTCTTTCACTTCAGGTTCAGTAATATTTTTTTTAGCATGAACATATGTTATTTTGTCATAACATAACTGAGACAAAAGAGTAATGTGAGTTAAAATTGAATTAAACTAGCTCTGTCCAGTTGCTAAATAGTTGATATAATTATTCTTTCAACTACCTTTAATAATGCAAGTTAATTCAATCAATATCTCCTCTTCCAAACTGCAAACAAAAAAATGTTTTAAAGGTTAATAAGGTGAATTAAATATATCATAGGAGTTGGATACCTGCATGAAAAACAACAATATATAACATTCCTTTACGTGTAATAACAGGAAACCTTTAGTTGTAGTTTTTGGAAAATATTACGAAACGCCTATACCAAAAACATAGGCATTAATAGTTTACAACTAATTCCATGATATACCATACATGTTAAAACAATAGCAAGAACATGAATGTTTTAACAACTATATGGCTAGCTGGCAAGCTAAAGCGGACTACAGGTGAACACAGAAAAGTCACAGAAATAGTTAAAATAATTGCCGATACATCGCTTTTGAGCTTGGATACTAATTACTTTATTTAATTGCTAATTACTTTATTTAACGATATTTCTTTTTTTGAATCCTATCTTTGGTAAGTCAGTGACACATTATATGCTCATTTTATTAAGTTACTTTTGTGAAGTACATAGGAGGTCGGTTAGGCGAGAATTCAATTAGGCAATAGAAGATAAAGGACCACTTATTAACAGTTTATGGCATATGTATTATTTTTTCGGGAAAGGAACTGAAACAGGAAAATTTGACAAAACAACATTGAAACTTGATCATTAAATGCTCTAAAGAAAAACAAAAGTCAACTAGGTAATGAATCAAACAAAGAATGGAAAGAATAACAGTTACAAAACCCTCTCCTGTCAAATTTTGCAGTTGTAAGCAGTCATAAATCCAAGCACTTTGTACATATTATTCTTAAAATTCTCAACTCCAAACATGACAGCCGAGTCTGAAGCACATATTATAAAGTTGAAACTGAGTGGGAAGGGTTAAGCAAATAAGTGTTATGAGTAATCAACTTTCAGCTGAACTGGGTAAAAGCATAAGCAGTGTTCTTGGTACTATAGGATATGATATTACTGGCAATTATAAAAAGGAAAAAGCTGTTGTATTTTCTACTGCTATGTGATAGTCGTTCATTTAAATATCACAGTGCACCAAAATGCAATGTCTAGAACCAAATATAATCGATACTTTCCATGCTTACAATTAGCAGTATGATAACTGAAAATAATGAGATAGTTAAATGAACGACTGTCATTAATAGGATATGAATATTACTGGCAATTATCTTCACCAAACATTTTAGGTATCATTATCAAGTAGTAACGCATGGAACTTTTACCAAATAGATTGTTGTATGCTATCACAAAAAGTAATTATACAAACCTAAATGCATACTAATGGTAAGTTAGAAAATTGAACTTAATGGACACCAATTAATTCTTCATCACAGAAGGCAAATTTCATTACACGGATCATACTGATAGTAAATAATCGATTATAATCAGAAAAAATAACAGAGTAAATTTACCCAGGCTCACTTCTGGTGCACTGCTTAGCATAATAAGGTTTGTTAACAAAACAAATAATTTGATGGCAAAAACAACCCCTTACTTGGGTTGTGCGTTCTAGTAACATATATACAGATCAAAGGATACTAATTTTTTACCAAAATTGATGCTAATTATAAATTACCAAAATTTAACGCTATTGCTTGCCAGTGCCACAGATTTAAATAACTAAATTAAATTTTAAATGATATAACTAATTAGATGAATAATCCATATCCACAATGCATATAATCAAAAAAGCATCAACCATTTTACAAACAAACAATACTGAGCCAAATTAGTATTGTACTTACTGGTTTACACAAATATATGCACACACGGACGCAAGAATCCCAATCATATCCTGCACCAAAATAAGTAACAATTTCAGAGTATTCTTAAACAAAACAATTCTTATCAGATAAAATGCAAGTACTTTTATATTACCTTGTTCAAAGTTGTAATAATCTGAATTCGTACCTTTGCCTACAAAAGAGATAAATCAGCCATTATTAAACCAAACAATAAATTATCAAGAATCAGCGTAAGTGTAAATCTGGAATTTCAACGGTGTAAAAGAAATCTATAAATTGAAAAAGAAAGAATTTGAATTAATAAATATTGTAATAATCGCGATTAGAAATTAAAACCTGCGAAATCTGGAAATCTGCGCTGAAATGAATTAAATTAAATTTGTCAATAAATATAAGAAACTAAATCTTTCTCTATTAAGAGGACTGAAAACAGGCCCAAACAACACCAAAATCCTTTTTGTGTTCTGCCTTGGCTCGTTCTCAGTAAACACAGGCAAAATGAAAAACCAAAAATCAAGAATAGGGTTTTTCCCCAAGCATCAAATGAAATCTGAAAATAAACATCAACAAAATATGAAAAATCCACAAAATATATCACTGCATAATATGTATTGCAAAAAGGAAGTAATGTATAGAGAAAATCTAACTAAGAGGAACTGAAAATTGAAAGCAAACGGACAAAAATTACAAACCTGAAGTCGAGATCTCTGATTATAGCAAAGAAACCTAATTCATAGCAAGAAGATTGACCGAAGGAGAAGAAGAAATCAAGGGTTTTGGATTTGAGGATTGGAATATGAAGAAGTGTTGTTTCTGTTTAAAAGTAGAGGAGAACGTGCAAATGAGAATCGGCTTCCACTAATATGAATATGGAGGGAGTTTGGCATTTTTTCTGGGGTTAGGTGAAATTGGATGCGAAAGAAAGGGAAAATGGAAAGCAAGGAAGAGGAACGGAATAGATGATGGGGCAACGTGGGAGGGGGTTGGGAAAAGATAACCGCCCAGGTGCCGATGTTTTATTTTGGACAGAAGAGGGGGTAAAATGGGAATTGCCAAAAAGGCTTCACTTTAATCGGTTTGACCAGGGTTTTGCTTTATAGCATAGATAGATAATACTATATGTTGTAAGGCATTGCCCCTATCTTTTGTATTTGGTTGTGCTATTCCATTGTATAAACTCTGTTGAATTAATGAAATGAAATGTGCTTTTCCACTTATTATACATATTATGCATGCGTGATGTACTAAACAAAATAACAATATTACAAAATTCGTTGCAAAATAACTTAAATTTTGCATTACTTTTACTGTGTAAGTAAATCATATAGAACCTAACACCTTTAACTGAAACCACGTATTTATTGATGATTTATTATCTTTCCAAGCGGACCTGCTCGATCACGATTTAACATTAAAAGTAAATCTATCGTCACATCAAGCCTTCGGGTCTGATCGCAAGCAGAAACGTTTCACGGATAAGTAGAAAACGCAAGGACAATAAAGGCAAAAACAAAATATATACCGCGGTAAAAAAAAAAAAAATATAACGGACCGCGCTAAATTATAAAGTGAACTGCGCTAAACCATATGGTAGACTGCGTTGAAGTATACTTAAGAAACTACGTTGCTATACATAGCGAACTGTGCTGAACTGCATGCAGCGGACTACGCTAAAACCTAAATAGTAAACTGCGCTGAACTATACATAGCGAACTGTGCTGAACTATATGCAGCATGCAGCGGACTATGCTAAAACCTAAATAGTGAACTGCGCTGTAACTGTATAGCGAACTACGGTGAATCATATATTGAACTGCGTTGCACTCACTCATGCCTATATCTCTTAGTTTAGCTAGCAACTAGACTTGGCCAATTGTTTTCACAATTCATACTCATGTATTTATTCACTTCAGTTCAAGTCCGACCTGTCTTCAGCTTTAATAGTTTGCATATTCTCATGTGCACTGCTCTTCTCTTAGGTGTATGATCTGCTACTCTAAATGGAACGCCGTTCTCTTAGGTGGATGATATGCACTGTTGTTCATTATAAATAAACATAATGTATTACATATGTAGTCTACGATGTTCTTTTCCTGCGTACTTATTTGGGTACTGCAATTTATTTACTTTAAAATAGACTTTTTCAGGCATCACCAAGCATAATGATTATAGTTTCTTTCACGATATTTGTCAAGTACAATTTTTGTATCTTACCAACCCACCGTTTCGATAAATATACCACGAAAATTGATAGTGCGGTGTGTTGAACGCCAATTATCAAGCGTAATGGGTTACATAACATTTTGTCCTCATCGCAAAAGCGAATGAACCCACATATACAAGTATGCTCGATTATATAATCATGAAAAGTATTAAAGCGGCCTGTTACACAAAAGTAACTCCAAGGTACTGCTTAAACCAACTATAAATTAAAGGGACTGTAGTGTAATTCTAAGACAGAATTTATTAAATAAAAGTCTCAAAAGGCATGGCACAAAAGCTGAAACTTCGTTCGATTTCTTACAAAAGCATAGCGTAACAGGGAACAACCAATACTAAATTTATCTATTTTCTCTTCAAATTTCATGTCATTCCGACTTACAGTTTGTGAGATATTGTATTATCTGTGAAATGGTGTTGCATATATTATGATTTTAACCGATCACTTTGGAGGAAGAGGTGCTGATCCTTTTGAATTATTCCATTTGATGTGAGATCCCTATGGAGTGTTTCACATGTTGTGATAAACTTGTGCTTCAAGTTTCATGTCAATTGGATGAGTAGAACTTGAGTTATTGCTCGATCCTTGGTGCAATGTGAGTTGTCTCCTGATTTTAACTGATTCATACTTAGGGAAGATGACGATCCCTCTCTCTTCATCCTTTTAAGGTGCAATCCCTAGGATAGGCTCTCTAGGGTCCTTACATCTTGTTTCCAAAATTGATATTGATTGCATTGACTTGCACTTGCTTGGCTGAAATATGTCGATCCCTTTTGTACGATCTCTTTTATACCGATCCCTTTTTTAGTTGAAGTAATTTGTTCATAACTCGAGCATACAAACTTCAAACAAATTGAGATTTGAAATATAGCCTCGTGGGACTTTTCTTGTCACTTTATTTGACAAAAATTGAGGATATATACTGATTCTCCAAAAAAAGGGATAGACATCAATCCCCTGCTTAGGAAAGGTACTAATCCGTACTTAAAATATTCTAGAGAGACTATCTCGTGGTCTCGGTTGATCGTCGCTTCATATCAGTGTTTGCACTTGATTTATGGACCTCACGTTCATCGCTCTGGGCAACCAGTAATGAAGAGCGTACCTTTGAAGGTCGCGGCCGATCTAACCTAGGTCGTGAAGGCGAAGATCACGAAGAAACCCAAATTGTCAAAGCTTCCTCCAACCTAACTCGCGACCCTAGATTGCTTCCCCTTCTTCGTATGTCGCGCACGAGCTACGAGCAGTTAGGTCGCGAAGCGAACTACTGTAAGTCGTTGTCCTCCTCCGGAACTGCATCCAAAGTCGCGAACGACCTACCTAGGTTGCGAGAAAACCAAGACCGTTCCTCCTCTTCACGGCAACTCTCCATAGGTCGCGAACGAGCTTCGTACCTCCTCAAATGGACGCGAATTGATGACTTTAACCCTAAGGCGCGAGGACCATAACTCGATTGATGACTTTACAGTATGTCGCGAATTCCTAAGTTAGGTCACGAACGAAGTAGTAGGTCGTTGACGTCTTATACTAGGTCGCGAAGCTCCAATAAGTCGCTGCCATGCTCCATTGTAAATCGCGAGTGTTTTCTTTAGGTCGTTAAGTCCTATAATGGATGTTTTGCATTTTTTTTAAGTCGCTGATTGATAATTTTAGGTCGCGTGAGTTGTACTAGGTCGTGACGGCTTTGTAATGTGTTGTACTCTGTGTAATGTTGTGGTGTTGTGAGCCTATAAATAGGCAAGTCGTGTCATTTGTAAGGTGGTTGAAAATTGAATAAAATTTAGTTTGTGCTTTGTGCCTCCATTTTTAAATTGGTAGTTGAGTGCTAACTCCTATCTCCACTTTTGGCATTCGAGTGCGCTCGAATCAACGAACGTTGAAGCCAATTCGTGGAATCAAGTGTGCTTGATCAATGCTCAAAGAATTGTAGATATTTCTTCACGGTATCGTGCGCGATCAACGTGTCGAAGATTGCTAGAATCCGGTATCTTCGTGATCAATGGATTTGGCCTTACAGTATTCTTAAATCCATCGATTCTTCGTCGATTCACGATTATTTCCACTAATCGTGTGAGGTTCTGGACGGATTCGATTTATATCATCGAATTCGCTTCCCACGCTGCGTCAGTTTGGTATCAGAGCTAGATCACAAGAAGTTTGCATTATTTGGAGACTTGGGTTTCGAGAATTTGAAGTTTGGAGATAGGATTTGCAAATTGTTGAGAAGTTTGGTGTTCATCGTGTTCATCGTGAAGTTGAAACAAGTTGGGAGTTTCGATCCATCTCACTTCGGATCAAAGTTCGGAAAGTGTTTGAAATTTATTCTTGAGTTTGTTTGAAGTTCAATCATGCCTCCGAGACGAGCTCAACGTCATCGCAATATTAATGCTTTGTATGGAAGAGAAGAGGCCGATGAAATGGAACAACGAATCAACGAGAGTTTCACTGAAAAGTTGAATGAAGGAATTGGTCGATTACAGAGAATGATGCTTGAAATGAATCAAAATCGAAGAAGAGTTTCACCTGAATCAAGCCATGGGAGAAGTAGAGTTTCACCACATTCATATCGGGAGAGAAGAGAAAATCATGATCGTAGAAGTGTTGACAATCGTGATAGGAATGAAGATCGAAGAAGTGGTGGTAGAAGAGAGGTTGGTGGTCGTGATCAACATCGATATACTTCAGACTTTGATGAGGAGTTTGATGGTGATAGAGGTAGTGTGCATTATCGAGATCGAGGTCAAGTACGAAATCGAGACAGAGATTTTAAAGATGACCGTAGATGGGAATCGGGAATGAAGATGGAAATTCCAGAGTTCAAGGGTGGAATGGTTGTAGAAGAATTTTTGGATTGGCTGTCTAATGTTGAAGAGGTCTTTGATTTCAAGGAGATACCGAAAGATCGTCGAGTGAAGTTGGTTGCTACTAGGTTGAGGGGAAGAGCTATGGCGTGGTGGCAGCAAACCAAACTTACACGAGAACAGATGGGGAAGTCGAAAATTGTTGACTGGGAGAAAATGAAGAAATTGATGAAAGCTACATTTTTACCTTACAATTATCAATCACTCATGTATCAGAGATTGCAGAACTTGAGGCAAGAGACAAAGACTGTTAATGATTATGCTGGCAAGTTTTATCAACTGATTGCTCGAAATGACATTATGGAGACAGAGGAACAGTTGACTGCTAGGTTTGTTGGAGGTTTGCGAATGCAGATCCAAGATATGGTTAATATGTTTGACCCGAGATCTGTGGCTGAAGCGCACCAGAAGGCATTGGCTTGGGAGAAGCAGGGAAGACGAGGAGGTGATGTGTTTACAAATTCCAACAATCAAGAGAAGGTGCCAGTGGGAGTTCCAATGTTTCTAAAGTTGTCAGTAAACCAGTTGTGAATGAGGCTGCGAAAGCAAAGGTCAACAACAGTTTCAAATGTTATAACTGCCAGGAAGTGGGTCATAAAAGTAACGAATGTCCAAAGCCAAAGAAGAGAACGATGATTGCTGAAGTTGAAGGCGAGGATGTTGGTGAAGGTGATTCTAGTCCAGTGGAGGAATATGAGCAGGATATCGCGTTGGGAGATGAAGGATGTAGTCTAATGATGAGTAGGTCTTGTTTGACACCAAAGCAAGAGGATGAGGCTAGTTGGTTGAGGAGCAACATTTTTCAATCTACATGCACTAGGAAAAGTTTGTAAGTTTGTGATTGATGCAGAAAGTTGTGACAATATTATCTCTACTGAAGCTGTGAGAAAGTTGAAGTTGAAAACGGAGAAATATCCTAATTCTTACAAGTTAGCGTGGTTAAAAAAAGGAGGAGAGGTGAAGGTGGACAGGCGAGTTCGAGTTCCATTTTCTATTGGGAAGAAATATAAAGACGAGATCTGGTGTGATGTGGTTGAGATGGATGTTTGTCATTTGTTTTTGGGAAGACCGTGGCAGTATGATCGAGCAGTGCAACATGATGGCCGGACCAATAGCTACAGTTTTATGTTTGAAGGCGTTAAGATTATTTTAGTTCCAAAGAAGAGACCACAGGGAGAAAGAAAGTCAGAAGAGATTGATGAGCTTAAAACTTTGCTGACTTTGAAGGAATTTGTTGAAGAAGTGGAGAGGAGTCCTGAAGTATTTTTGTTGATTGGACATGAAGCTACTGAATCCGTTGAAGTCCCAGAGGAAGTGAAGCCGATATTGGAAGAATTCAGTGATGTGTTTACAGAAGAGTTACCAAAGGAGCTACCGTCTTTGAGGGATATTCAACATCAGATTGATCTTGTGTCAGGATCAGTATTACCTCACAGGCCACATTACAGGATGAGTCCTAAAGAGCATGAAGAACTAAGAAGGCAGGTGGAGGAGTTGTTAGAACAAGGGCGTGTTCAGGAGAGTTTGAGTCCATGTATTGTGCCAGCCTTGTTGGTACCGAAGAAGGATGGGATGTGGAGGATGTGTACGGACAGTAGGGCTCTTAATAAAATCAACTGTGAGATACTGATTTCCTACGCCGAGGTTTGATGATTTGATAGATCAGTTGAGTGGGGCAGTGGTGTTTTCAAAAATTGACTTGAAAAGTGGATACCATCAAATTCGTATTAGATCGGGTGATGAGTGGAAGACTGCTTTCAAAACCAGGGAAGGTTTATACGAATGGTTGGTTATGCCATTTGGTTTATCAAACGCTCCTAGTACTTTCATGAGAGTGATGAACCATATTTTCAGACCATTTGTTGGAAAGTTCGTGGTTGTTTACTTTGATGATATTTTGATTTATAGTGGGAGTACGGAAGAGCACATCCAGCATTTGCGAGAAGTATTGTTGATTCTACGATAAGAGCAGCTTTATGCAGCAACAAAGAAGTGCGTGTTTATGACGGACAGTGTTTTATTTCTGGGGTATGTTCTGTCAAAGGAAGGTATTCAAGTAGATGAAAATAAAGTGGAAGCTGTCAGGAGTTGGCCACAACCGAAGACAATTACTGAAGTGAGAAGTTTTCATGGGTTGGTGTCTTTTTATCGAAGATTCATTCCACACTTTAGCAGTGTGATGGCACCTGTAACCGATTGCATGAAAGGAAAGAAGTTTTTATGGTCAGAGGAAGCGGGGGTTGCTTTTGAGAAGATCAAGTTACTATTGACGACAGCACCAATATTGGTACTGCCGAATTTTCAGTTGTTGTTTGAATTGCATACTGATGCTTCGAAAGTGGGAATTGGTGGAGTATTGAGCCAGAATGGAAGACCGGTTGCTTATTTCAGTGAAAAATTATCGGGAGCCAAATTGAGATATAACAATTATGATGTAGAGTTTTACGCGATTGTTCAAGCCGTGAAGCACTGGCGACATTACTTATTTCAGAAGGAGTTTGTTCTTTACACTGATCATGAGGCATTGAAACATCTACAAGGACGGGACAAGATTTCAGCGAGACATGCTTCATGGATAGCATATCTACAACAATTTACTTTCGTTGTAAAACACAAATCAGGGGTAACGAATCGTGTAGCGGATGCTTTGAGTAGGAGAAATCACTTGTTGACAACGTTGAAGGTTGAAGTGACAGGATTCGAATTATTGCCAGAATTGTTTGAAGAGGATCCTTACTTTGCAAATTTTTTTGAGAAAGTTAAGGATGGGGATACTGATGAATTTGTGTTGGTTGATGGATTCTTGTTCAAAGAAAATCGATTATGCATACCAGACTGTAGCTTGAAAATGAAGATTATCAAAGAGTTACATAAAGAAGGTCATGTAGGCAGAGATCGAACATTGCAGTTGATTTCTCAATCTTATTTTTGGCCGTCAATGAGAAAAGAGGTAGAGAGATTTGTGGAGAGATGTCATATATGTCAAGTTTCGAAGGGAACAACTACGAATGCGGGATTATATACGCCGTTACTTGTGCATACTAAACCATGGATTGATATTAGTATGGATTTTGTGTTGGGTTTGCCTAGAACTCAAAGGGGGAATGATTCTATATTTGTTGTGGTGGACAGATTTTCGAAGATGGCAATTTTATAGCCTGTAAGAAGACAGCAGATGCAGTTCAGCTCAATTATTCTTTAAAGAGGTGTATCGATTGCATGGTTTATCAGAATCTATTGTTTCTGATCGAGATACTAGATTTTTAAGCCATTTTTGGTTGAGTTTGTGGAAGATGGTCGGAACGAAGCTAAATTTTAGTAGCGCTTACCATCCGCAAACTGATGGACAAACGGAGGTGGTTAACCGATCGTTGGGAAATTTACTAAGATGTCTCGTGAAAGATAACTTGAAGAGCTGGGATATGAAGTTATGTCAAGCGGAGTTTGCACATAATCATGCAGTCAATCGTAGTACTGGATTCATTCCGTTCCAAGTTGTATATTCAGCCATTCCAAAGGGACCGTTGTATTTAACGACAATACCATATCAGAAGGGAATTGTTAAGCGGGCTAGTGATTTGGTGAATGAGTTACAGGACTGCCACAAAGTTGTACAGGAACGATTGCTTGTATCAAATGAGAAATATAAACAACTGGCGAATAAGAAACGAAGAAGTGTTGTCTTCAAAAAAGGAGATTTTGTATATGCCGTTTTGACGAAAGATCGTTTTTCAGTTGGAACTTACAACAAGTTGAAAGCATGAAAAATTGGTCCAGTAGAAATCTTGAAGAAGATCAATGATAATGCGTATCGATTAAGGTTGCCCGAAGAGGTTCATACTTCATATGTTTTCAACGTTAAACATTTGATTCCGTATTATGGGGAGGAACTTATCGAAGATGACGAGAGTGTGAATTCGAGAACGAATTCCTTTCAATAAGGGGAGGATGATGAAGAGCGTACCTCTGAAGGTCGCGGCCGACCTAACCTAGGTCGTGAAGGCGAAGATCACGAAGAAACCCAAATTGTCAAAGCTTCCTCTAACCTAACTCGCGACCCTAGATCGCTTCCCCTCCTTCGTATGTCGCGCACGAGCTACGAGCAGTTAGTTCGCGAAGCGAACTACTGTAAGTCGTTGTCCTCCTCCGGAACCGCATCCAAAGTCGCGAACGACCTACCTAGGTCGCGAGAAAACCAAGACCGTTCCTCCTCTTCGCGGCGACTCTCCATAGGTCGCGAACGAGCTTCGTACCTCCTCAAATGGACGCGAATTGATGACTTTAACCCTAAGGTGCGAGGACCATAACTCGATTGATGACTTTACAGTATGTCGCGAATTCCTAAGTTAGGTCGCGAACGAAGCAGTAGGTCGTTGACGTCTTATACTAGGTCGCGACGCTTCAATAAGTCGTTGCCATGCTCCATTGTAAATCGCGAGTGTTTTCTTTAGGTCGTTAAGTCCTGTAACGGATGTTTTGCATTTTTTGAAGTCGCTGATTGATAATTTTAGGTCGCGTGAGTTGTACTTGGTCGTGACGGCTTTGTAATGTGTTGTACTCTGTGTAATGTTGTGGTGTTGTAAGCCTATAAATAGGCAAGTCGTGTCATTTGTAAGGTGGTTGAAAATTGAATAAAATTTGGTTTGTGCTTTGTGCCTCCATTTTTAAATTGGTAGTTGAGTGCTAACTCCTATCTCCACTTTCGGCATTTGAGTGCGCTCGAATCAACGAACGTTGAAGCCAATTCGCGGAATCAAGTGTGCTTGATCAACGCTCAAAGAATTGTAGATCTTTCTTCACGGTATCGTGCGCGATCAACGTGTCGAAAATTGCTAGAATCCGGTATCTTCGTGATCAACGAATTTGGCCTTACAGTATTCTTAAATCCATCGATTTTTCGTCGATTCACGATTATTTCCACCAATCGTGTGAGGTCTTGAGCGGATTCGATTTATATCGTCGAATTCGCTTCCCACGCTGCGCCACCAGGTTTGGTGACAGAGTCAGTTTAAATATAGTAAGGTCAAAATGCCGGATAATAGGATGCTCCTATAAATACATCATAAACTTAACTAATAAACTAACTATGAAACATTTTTAAATAAATGAACTCCTGCTATTTTATTATTTCAAGGATTCGAGCTATTTGAATTTCCGCTCTACATAGAATAAAACTAAGCTAAAAGCAGCTCGCTCCAACTCTGCTAAGCTTCGATTTATGTACTGTGCAAAGTATAACATAACACATTGTTCACAAACGCAGCTACTGCACAGAACATAAAATGCTGCATTGTTCACAAACGCAGCTACCGTGCAAAATATAAAATATTGCGCCGCGTTGTTCGTAAATGCAACTGCTGCGCAAAGTAGAAAATACTGCACAAGCATAAGCAAAAGCTATTGTGCTGTTCACAAATACTATGCAAACTACGAAACTCTCAGCTCATGTACATTAGCGCAGACTTGAAGGGCAAGTCTTGTACCCATTTATTCGACTACTGTACCCTTGAGAATTTTGCAAATAAAGATATAACACTTAACTGTTGAAAAGGAAAAGAATGATAATACATCATTCCAACACAAATGATTTGGATATATTACTACAGCCTACAGTGCTCATCAAAATCTAAAAAATAATATAATAAATAGTATACATTATAAGGCATCGCCCCTATCTTTTGTATTTGGTTGTGTATTCTATTGTACAAATCTATTAAATTAATGAAATTAAATGTGAGGCCTTTTCATCTTGATATACATATTATGCATGCCTGATGTACTAAACAAAATAACAACATTACAATATTCATAGCAAAATAATTTAAGTTTTGTCATATGTTTACTGTGTAAGTAAATCATATAAAACCTAACACCTTTAACTAAAACCAAGAATTTATTGATGATGCATTATCTTTCCGAGCCGACATGCTAGATCACGATTTACCATTAAAAGTAAATCTATCGTCACTTCAAGCCTTCGGGTTTGATCGCGTGCAGAAACATTTCATGGATAATAAATAGAAATTGCAAGGAAAATAAACACAAAAATAAAATAAATACCGCTCTAAAATATACAACGTACCGTGCTAAATTATACGGCGGACTGTGCTAAACTATGCAATGTACTGCATTGAACTATGATTAGTGAACCCCGCTAAACTATACATAGTGAACCGCGCTGGATTATACACGGTGAACTGCGCTGAACTACACATAACAAACTGCTATAAATAGCATGTAGCGGACCGCACTAAAAACCAAATAACGAAGCTCTTTTGGTGTCAGCGTCATGATTGGATATCCCTACATCCGTCAAGAACACATATATTTTCATGGTAACATTTATCTGTAACAAAAAAAATCTCTTATTGTTACAAGCTACCAATCACATATATATGATGATCTCTTTTAGAATATCTTGCGATGTGGGACTAATCATAATCCAATTTACGCACTTACTCTAATACAATACGAGCCACACCTAACAGATACCACAGAACTAATAGTGTGGTGTGTTGAATGCCAATTATCTTATTTATTGCGTTACATGACATCTGTCCTCATCACAAAAGCAAATGAACCCAAATATACAAGTATACTCGATTATATAATCATGAAAAGTATTGAAGCGATCAATTACATAAAAGCAATTATAAGGCACTATTCAAATCAGCTATAAATTAAAGGGACCGCACTGCAATTCTAAAGCAAAATTTACTGAATAAAAAGACTCAAAAGGCATGGCACAAGAGCTAGAATCGTGTTCCATTTCTTATAAAAACAGAATCTAAAAGGAACAACTAATACTGCACTGCCCCTGCGGTCCTAGATAGCTACTGCAACATATCAGTGACCTATTCAAAAGCGGACTTCCTGCCTAAATTTCAAGCTTCCCGACTTAATTTCTAGTTTCACGCCTCAATTTCAAGTTTCTCGCCAAAGACCATTCCGGCAATCCTCGCACATTCAAACAATCAGCTATATAAAGGACATGCGGCTGAATTTAATGAAGGGGAACAAAAGGAGTGCCTTATCAGTAATTCAAGAGGAAAATGCAAGCTATAAAAACAAAGGCACTGTAGCCACAAAATTCGACTTTTTTGGGGGGGGAGGGAATAGAAAAAATGTACTATTCTCTATTACAAGGCAGCGATGTAAAAATGTAAAATAATGAATGAATGAATGAATAGAAGATGGATTTTCCCATGGACGTAGGACTTCTTGAAATCCAAATCACGTATATCATGGTGTTTTTATTTATTTACTGCATGTTTTATTTTATCTCTAAGTTTGATTAAATGATAAATTGAAAGAGGCATTTTAACAAATATTTAAAATTCTATTACAAAATTATGTAGGCATTCAACAATATAATTTCCATTTGAAAAATAGGCAAGCTGAATATCATTTAAGCTTGCAAATCCTTAATTATATGAGCATTCAACCCCATAATTGCTACTTAATTAGTTGAGTGTTATGAGGCGAAAAATCTCACCAACAATACTAATTATACTCAAACAAAAAAAATAAAATTTTATAATTAATATTTAAAAAATATTAACTAATTTAACTAATTTACAATAATTATAAATTAATTAAATAATGTGGTTATCAGAGCATTCATTATTACGGTTGTGCAACTCAAAAGTGTAAATTAAGTCAATAACTAAAATCAAATAATTCGAATAACGTTCACAAATCACCTTAGCTAGTAGTGTTACATTTCACTGAATTTATCTCTTACACATTTTTTTCAGTGAAATCTAATTTTAGTATATAAGCGGTACTTGTTAGTAACAATTATTTACACTAATTGTCTATGTTGACACTGTGTCACGTTAGGACTTATGGATTTTGATTATGGTCAAAATTCCAGCACTGTCCACATTCCACTTCGGTACTCCAAATACAAAGTCCTTGGTTCAATAATAACAATTAATATTAACTGTATTGCTCTGGCGACTTTGACTTTGAGTTGACTATAGTTGACCATAACCTCATATTACCGAGGAGTAAATTCTCTATTGAATAATGTTTCACTTCCAATGCTTAATTCGGACCCAATTATAGTCTTTTAATGGACACCATCCTACAGTTTAACTATAATCAAAGTGGATCATCTATATTGATGTTCAGTAGTATTCTCAAGTCGTTGAAACTATGTATCATCGTCACTTTGTGGTGCTTTGTTTGACATTAATTATATTAACAAGGAGATAACTAACCACTTGACACCTATAGCAGCCATACCTAACATTTGAAGAGTGTTGCATAGCTCCGGTCTCGACGAATGCGTCTATATCATGCCTTGAAACGTCTTGATTAGGAATTTATAAAATAATATGTTATTTTAATATGATAAATTTATAATGATTAAAACGCATTGAAATTACTATCATATAACATATCATTTAAGGATTTTTTATTTAATATGCTTTACATTAACTACTTAATTAGTTATATCATAATATAGCAAGCATATAATAAAAGAAAAACACCTTTTATTTTGAACAAGATCGGTTATCAAGTTAGATAATGGTACAAATTACATAATTTTCCCTAGGGCATAACCCTAACTCTATAATATACTTTATTTTACAACATCATTTTATATAATATATAACCTTTTCATCATATACATATATATAATTTTATTTTGTAAATAACCAAATTCTAACAATTTTAATCAATACGTACTATATATATAAAATAAATAAAAAATAAATTCTTTTTGGCTTCCCACTATATCCATATCAACTCCAAAAATCATTTTCATAAATTTTAAATCATACGTTAATATATATATTCATTCAAAACCTTATATCTTGAACTCTTTAATCCATAAATTCTCTTATAAACAAATATTAAACTCAACTTCTAAAATAAATTCCATTTTCAATAATTTCTTAAAAATAATGTTTGTTAAAAATAATCAATTTTTAAACCTTAATTCTTATTAGAACTTCATCACCTCCTTCCCTGATATATTTACCAAATCAAGTCCAATAGGTCAAATATTTTCACACGAGTGCTAAGCCAAGCTCGTATCACTGAATAGGTTTCAGTTCCAACACAGATTTTCTCATCCAAACTATAATAATTCCCGCACTGTTTTAGGAAATCAACGGCTAGTGATGGTCAGACAGGAGCCTCTCTACGGGGTTTTCACTAGTTTGGCTTGTCCGTTACAGATATTGGGGGAAGCCAAAGAGATTGTTCGTGCTTAGAATATCCATAATACCGACTCTAGTACCGATTCTAGTTCCACTTTCAACCCCATGGCAATTATATTGTTTCCAATCTCCATCTTCACAAATTTACTCATCCCTTAATATCCAAAACTGAGATTCATTAGCACCACCCCAATAGATACTTAAACCATTGGAACAAGAAAAGGTGCATATATATGTACTCAATATAATATGTATGTTTATATATAAATTTATTAAATACAAATACGCTCTCTCAATATGATCCTAGTCCTTAATTTTTTAATATTATTATACCCAAAAGCATTATCTATTACAGGTAGAATATAAGTCATCACAAATTAACTTTTATGAGCTATCGAGTGTTTATGTAAAGAGCCATCGAAGGTTGACCTCTATGAGCCATCTAGTATTGATCCAAATAGTCATTGATGGTTGACCTCTATGAGCCATCGAGTATTGATCCAAAGAGTCACTGATGGTTGACCTCTATGAGCCATCGTGTATTGAACCAAAGATCCATCAAAGATTGACATCTATGAGCCATTGAGGGTCGATCTCCAAGCCATCGAGTGTTGATGCAAAGAGCCATCGAAGATTGACCTCTGCGAGCTATCGAGTATTGATCTAAAGAGCTATTAAAGGTTGACATCTATGAGCTACCAAGTGTTGATCTATAAGAGCCATCGAAGGTTGACCTCTATGAGCTCCAAGTATTGATCTAAAGAGCTATAAAAGGATAATGCCTTAAGCTATCACATGGTGATCAATTGATCTATCAAAGAGTGACATTTCAAGGCTTTCACATAACAACCAATTGAGCCATAGAGGGGTGATGTCCCACGACTATCATATAGTGATCTATTGAGCTATATAGGTTAATTCTACTACGCTATCGCGTAATGATGTGGAAAGTGGTCTAGTGTTGATTCTTTTGTGCTATCGCATGTTGATTAATCCGCATGAAACCAAAACCTATCTAGCCATGTGATAAACTCTAATTGGGTCAGTAGCACCATGTCACCTTGACTCCAAAAAGGAAGTTGTGTCACATGTCACTTCGAACATATGCCATGTTAGCAAATCACAATCGTTCATTCTAAGAAATGCCAAATGTCATGTATCTAATAGTCTAAATCTTCTATAAATAGGCATGTACCCATACTAGAAAGGGTTCGAATTTTGAACGATTCTCCTTCCTCGTTTTTCAATTTTCTTCGGTGAGTAGAGAAGAGCTTGTAATTAGTATTTCGATAGTCGTTAGCTCAAATTGAAAATAGGGTGTAATCAAGGACTTGTACTAATGACTAATTGCATACTTGGTCTCATTAAGACTCTTGTCTTGCAAACGTGACATATGGTTAGTATGTTGAAATAATAAGGACTTACCTCGATCGTTGCATAAAAAGGAAGAGCTTATTGAACCTAAAACAGACTTAATATTTTGGTCTACATATTGATCAATCGTATTACCACCTTGATCATACAGTTGGACAATGAGATTCTTCCTCCTTTAGGCTAAGCATTTGATTTAGTTCAAGGACTAAGTTTCAACCTAACATTTAGTTGTACTCTCACTAAGAGATGAACTCAGGACTTTTCTTACATAATCAAACATGTCTCTTTGGAGTTTTGATTATGATAGTTAAGTTTCAGAAAGGATCATCAAAGCTACATTTGAATATCCTAAATCATTTACATGTGTGCTCTCCTCTATACTAGAGAATCACAAATTTTTCTCAAAAAAAAACATTTGAATATCCTAAATCAATCATGAGGTTTCCTATGATTTAGCGAGGAATGAGAGGTTGACCTAAGGGTTCTAGCCCTTTGAACTTTAGATGAAAAGAAGAGGATCACACAATATAGCCCAGTAAGTGGTGTTTGAATCCATTTCATGCAGGAAAAGAGCCAATCCTCGCCTTAGCAAGAAAATTGAGAGGTGAGAAACCAAATAAAGATCATAAGGTGGTACCAAATTAGAAATAACCTATTTACTCAAGCTGGAGGAATAGTTTCTAAGATAGAACAAAACTATGACTTCAATAAATTTTCTTGGAAATGGAAAGACCTTGTCAATTCAACTCTTATTGAAGAATGGTTTTCAAGAAAAAACTAAAATACGACTTCGATAAATTTGCTCGAAAATGTAAAGAC
The DNA here is from genome assembly GCA_030765085.1 of Allium cepa. Taxonomy (NCBI): domain Eukaryota; kingdom Viridiplantae; phylum Streptophyta; class Magnoliopsida; order Asparagales; family Amaryllidaceae; genus Allium; species Allium cepa. The sequence continues at coordinate 169,421,617 of CM060934.1, forward strand.
CTTGTTAATTCTACTCTTATTGAAAAATAAAGAAATTCCCAAACAATTAATGAGAACCATGAAGAATATCTGAATCCATGAAAAAGGCACCAAGGCGAGCAAAGAAACCATACAACTAGAAGACTAAAGAGAAAATTTGTTACTCCCCATAGTATTTCACGAAAGAGTGTATTTTCTAATAAAGGAAAGACTGGACTATTGAACTTCCAAGAAAACCCCAAGAAGAAAAGAAAAACATAAAGGAGGAGAACACTTCCACTATCATAAAACAAACGAGCACCATACAAATGATTGTAGGGCATTATTAGAGATCACTGAATATTATTATAGAAAGAGAAATTACATAAATTTATCAAATATGGGCTTTTAAAGAATTAGAAGAGAGACAAAATGAGATCTCAAATAGAAAAGGATGAAACTGGTAATCAATGTCATATTTTCAAATAAAGCAAGCATTGAATGAATTGGAACAGAAACTAAGGAAAAGCCTTCGATCCCACTACAAGGCCTAGCTGAAGCACCCATCCACGGAGTGATGGTCAATTAAACCTTTGATCCTACCATTAGATTTGTCCAAAGCACCCATTTAGGGAAGATGGATGAGAAGCCTATGGTCTCACCATAACTCTGGACAAAGCAACCTCCAAAGAGTGATGGTCAATTAAGCCTTTGATCTCGCTGCCAGACCTGGTCAAAGCACATATCCAAGATGGACGAGAAGAATTTGATCCCACCGCAAGGCTTGGCCAAAGCAACCATCCAAAGAATGGTGGACAATTAAGCCTTTGGTATTGTCGTTCGGACCTAGTTAAAGCACCCATTCAAATGAGATGGACAAGAGTCTTCAATCCTGCATCAAGGCCCAGCTGAAGCAAACATCCAAAGAGTGATGGTCAATTAAGCCTTTGATCCTGCCACCAGCGTCTGCCTAAAGCACCCACCAAGGGAGATGAGTGAAAAGAGATAAATCTTTCTTCAAAGTCTTATTAAAACATCTATGCAAAAGAAATAGATGTCAAAGTTTTCTAACTCCATCTTTAATACAGGAAAGTTTTAGAAGAAAAGCATTAGAGCTATAATACAAGGTACAAACAGACAACTTATCAAAGGGCATTATGAAACAGGTACAGAAAATTTTTATTACGAAAGTCGTACTATATGATAATTTTTATTTACAATAAAAATAGCATTTACTACAAGGCATTTCCAAAATTCATGGCTCTGGAGGATAAGGTTGAGGGTAATGTTAGTAAATAAATTCTTTTCTTTCCCCTCGACATCCAAGGTACAAAAAAGAAGTTCGCTAATTGAACCTCCTTCCATGTACAAAATTGGAGGGCCCCTAATTTCCTTATAAGCATCGGAGCATCCATACTAGAAATTTTTTTGAGATCTTTGATAACCGAAACAACATCCTTCTTCTGTCAATAATTTCTTTCCATCCCTAAATCAAGAAGTCAAATTTTAGGGTAAAAGCAACCATGACTTTAGCTAAATAATCTTCCAGAGAATCAAGTAGAGAGGCCCTAGCGAAACAAATTCCATTATCCCTATTTGACGTTGAGTTCATTTAACTTATTCATTAAGTTTCTTAATGTAGTGGGAGGATCGATAATACGTTGAATTGCTACGAGAAGGTGCTTCTTCAACTTTTTTCTTTGTTGCGAATAACATTGAGAGAATCATTAGAGTCAATCTGAGCTTTTAACATCTTCTCATAAATTTTTCTAGCATTTCACAACTGAAAGACTTGATGGGACAAACCACACTTGTTATCCCAAGTGTTTGAATCCTTACTGTAAGTTCAATCTTTTTATGCTTCAAAGTATCGACCTCAAATTTAAGATCGTAAACATTTTATTCCAATACTCCTTTTTTCTGGTTACACTCAAACTTGAAAGGTTTTCTCAATCTTGCAAGATCACTAGGATAGGTCTTCAACAATGAAAGAGTTGGGTTAGTTACACTGCTACTACACATCGAATGACCTCGAAATGGAGAGGAAATCTACAAAGATGCCTTTTTGGAAGATTTAGCTAGAGTCGAAATAGATAACCCTTTCTCAGCTTTAATTAAAATATCGCATATGATTGACACTTTTTCTTGGACTTTATAAGATCCATCTCTAAATCAAGAATACGTTGATTAAATGGAGCAATTTTCATATCGTATTCCACTTATTGAGGATAAGAACATGAAGTAAGCTTCTCGAATATATTTAAAATCTCTTTATCCTTATTAGAGATTTTCTTTTCAAGGTATTTGAACATCCCTTTATAAGTATTTTAAAATAGATTCCACCTCACTATACTTCTTGTACCATTTATTGGCTTTGCCATTGTCAATGGTTGACGACCAAAAGTAAAATAAGTGGAATGATGCTCCATGAATGTTAGTAATTTAAACCGAATAAACCCAAGACGTTGGCCGATGTTAGGAACAACAAGAGATAAAGCAACATTATTATATTCTAAAAATGGAAAATCAATAATATTTAATTTTCAATAAAAGAGAGGAAAAGCAGTAATAAAGAATTTTATTAATAGCTTGAAAAATGATAATTTTATTAATTGAAGGATAACCAGAATCATTAAATTCATATAGAAGTAATGATAATAACGATTAAATGCATATTATGAACTTGCTATTCTTAAAGTGAAAAAGATCATCTCAAATTCTTTGTAAAGAAGACGGTAAGATGGAAAAGCTAGAGCAAAAAGGGGCTCTAATCCTAGGGGAGTGTTAATGGGACAAAACCCCCAATAATACCACTCCTTGAAAGGGGTGCTAAGGTCACCACATGATAATTTAGTATAATAGTTCAAACTTCATGGAGAAGATGGTCTCTTTGGTCACCTTGGAAACTAAGGTCTAAGTTTGAAAATCGAATGTACATATGATGGAGATCGCAGATGAAGAAATATTTCAATAAAGGGGATTAACAAGGAATTATTTTCTTTAAAAGATCACTTTTGTCTAACCAATTTACTTAAAGAATCTCTTTGAAATGGGAGATAAGGAAGAAATGAAGGAAAATTCAAAGCATGTACACTAGTGATGCGAAAATCAAAGTAATAATTCAATATAGATGCATCGTTATAACATTAACTTAAAATGCAAAATTAAAAATATAACCCTACAGTATTCCTTAACAAATATGTCCCTGTTAAACTAAATCTTATGAAAAGGAAGAGAATCAATAGTTAAAGGAGTGGTAAGAATTTTAAGTAAGTTCCAACACTCCCTTAAATGAGGGTCAAATCTATGTTCATCCAAGAATCTTTTACTGAGACACCTGATTGGACCTCCATAATGGTTACCTAAAAAGGATCGGTAATAAATTTTGGTTATAAACCAGGTAAAGGCATTCCTTCAATTTAGCACTATCCCTAATCAACATCAAAAAGTGGATAATCAGCTCCTTATTCTCTTTACAAAAGTTGGACTGGTGGAAGCAGAATTTTCAAAGGAGAGGTGCGGCTCGTTTATCCTTAAAATCCTCAAGGTATTTAAGGCATTTTAAGAGAATCATGTACTACTTGTTCGATCCATTTAAATCTTTACATAACCATTTTCCTTCTCTATCTCCAAGTTTCATATTTCTTTTTATCTAGTAAAATCTATATATAATTTCAATTTCTTCTTCTACGCTAATGGTTAAGTAATATCAGAAATCATCAACTACGAAATACAAAAATTTGGGAATAAAGACTTGAAAAAAGGATTACATGTGGAGGGGTCTTTGTATCGCTCAATTTGAAGGGTCGAGTTTTTTGGATTCCAAATGAAGTTAGGTCATGTCCACTGAAGCTATGATGAGTTAAGTCGCTAAGAGGATTTGGCAAAGAAGGTGTACTATCAATGCCCTTATTAGTATGAGGAGAAGAGAAGTCGGTTGCATGACTTGAACCTTAGGGAGCTTTTGTGGTACCACCTTGACTTGCACCATCATCTCTAACCTTTATCCACAAGCCATCTCGAGTATGATCATCAAAATTATCATTACCATCGTTGTTACCATCAACATCATCTGATTTGTTTCCTTTATCATTTTCGGACTCTTCATCATTTGATGGGTGCTCATCAAAGGTCAAGAACGTCGTAGGATCAATCGGGTCATCATCCCTAATCTCAAAAAGTTCTCCCAATATGAGGTCGAGGAGAATGCTAAATATTCCCTTATAACCAATCCCAGTATAACTCTGACAAGGAAAATTCATATCTGAACATCGATCAATATTATCTTAGTAGGTAGTGAATATATAGCCTCAGAACTTTGATCCTTCCAACCAGGGAGGACTTCATCCAAGAAAGAGGACATCTTGGATTCAACATTGTGTAGAGATGATTTAGGTTTCCTAAGGGAGAGTTTCTTCTTTGCTAGATCTTTCTACAAAGCCAAGAGTTTACTGAAGCTTTAGGCATGAATTGTTTTATTTCTTCCCGACTTGAAGAAAGCACTTTTCTAAAGGTCTTTAACTTCTCTTCTAGTTCATGAATTTTGTTCTTTTTTAAATCAAAGAATGTCAAAGTTTGTGTGTTTTCAATGGATAGCAAGTTTTTTTATTCTAGAGATCCTGAACATCTTTCTCGAGAGCCACTACGTTCTCAAAATAAAAGGGAATTTATTTCTCACAATGATGACATGTCTTGGAAAGAAGATAAAGATGATTTCTATAGTAGGAACACATGTTTTTCAATCAAAAAATAATTTTAAATAACTAAAATCAAAATTATACAAGCAACGTGACATGGGAAAAAAGGTACATACCAGAATGAATTATTGAAAGAGAGAAATAAGAGCTTCTCTTGGAAGAGGGGGGAAATCGAGCCTAACAAAGAAATGATAGAGGATTAGAAGATTGGCATTGACACCTCCTTAAAGTCAAATGGAGAAAGGACTCTAAGCCAGAATCAAGAAGTGAAGCATTATGTAGCAAAGGAGAGTCGAGTCCCAGGTCATGGAGAAGAAATGCGTAGGAATATATTAATGGAGAACCCCTAATATTAATAGTCGTGCTTAAGCAAGTAGTGGAGAAGAATTGTTGATTTGTAACATCCTATATCTGGAGCCCAAAAGCTAAGCGCTACAGATGCTGCACTCATCCGTAGTATTAACTTTTGGTGACAAAATATGGTAATGATAATGGTATCTATAATATCAGAAGCACTTGAATATGAAAAAAATCACAGATTTCAAAAAACAATATTTTACCAATTACTTTTCAAAACTAATTCATATCCAAGTTACATAATCCCATATTGTTAATCATTACAAAAATTACGCCAAGAGCGACATATGACAATGCCCCCTTGGTTGATCAAGGCAATATATTCATAACTGACTTAATACACAACGGAAGTAAACAAAAAAATAATATGTAACTCCTAATTAGCTATTCGTCAGCCACATACTCATCTCCGAAAGCTTTATTCGTCAAAATTTCTAAACCTGAAAACCTTAACCCTCAGCCTAATCAAATCAATTTTGATCACTAGAGAGTTTAAAGGGAAACATAAACTTCGAGTCGGACATAAAGCCTGGTGTGAATAATTCTGTTACATCTCGATTTACTGATATTAAGTGAGACCACTCCACTTAGCGAAATGGGGTTCCCCTCACTAATATCCTCGTTAAAACTTATATTTTGCAAATCCTTTCCTGCAACTAAACTGGTTAATCAAACTGATTATATCAAAATAGCAATATCCTTTATGCTAATAAATGGACTATCTATCCATAAAACAGGTAATAAGTGGACTATCTGTCCACAACATAATAGCAAGGTCCATTATGCTAACAAATGGGCTATTTGTCCACAAAACTGGGTTGATTGCCCACAAATTGGACTAACTATCCGAATCAAAATGGACTAACTATCTGAATTATTTTCTTAGGGTTAACTTCCCTTTATCTTTTTTCTTGAAAACCTTTTCAAAATGATTTAACCTTTTGAATCATACTTATACAAGGAAAACATATTCTTAGCTTTACTCTAAGCTATTTTATCATTATATATATATATATATATATATATATATATATATATGTTAGTCCATGAGATGATGGTTTTGATGACAACAACCTTAAAATAGATTATAAAATATAAATACTAACATTATAAATTTAGATATATATGTATCTGCAGGATTTAACCATGCAGGTACCAAGAATGAAGACCGTGCGGTATAGAGATTCAAGATATCGAGATGGCAGACTCATGAGTATCAAGATTATCAAGAGTTCAAGTTTTCAAGCATAAGTATTTTTATTAGGAATTTTTGTTAAAACACGTAGAAAAGTACTGGCATCTTAAAATCCAATTTATTCGTGGAATGGAATCCACTTCGAGCCTGTTAAAGGGATGAAACCCTAAGTAGGATGGAACCTACACAAATCTAGTGGAACATTGTTTTGTATCCACTAATTTTAATTCAAATGATTTTACAAAATTATCTTGTTTTCAAAATGATTTCAAAACTTTCCTTTTAAAAACATCAAAACCCTCAATCCCGATTTTAAATAATTTTAGCCCCAAAATTATCTTTAATTTCAAAGTCAAATTACTCCTGATTTTAAACTATCTTTTTAAATTATATATTCAACTTTTATACTTAGATTTAAATATAAAATTATAGTTAAAAACTATATATATTATTCTCTATATTTACTTATGAATTTTAACTATAGTCAAGTATATTTGAAGTTTAAAATAGTTTTAATATAAGATAAATGTTATTTTCAAAGAAAATCAAATCACCAAAAACTGCTTTGGGATGTCGATATGCCTAGGGTAACCATGTCGACATGGTGTCAGTTGAATTCAAAATTTAAATTTCAAAAGAAGTGTCTATTCGCCATAACTCTTCATGAATGGACATGGCTGTTGTTCTTCTATAAATAAGGGTTAGTTTCAACGAATTTTATATCAGATTTTCTGGTTTTTCACTCCTTTTCTTCTTCCACATTTCTTAATACATATTCTTACCATTACTCTGCCGAAATCAACATTGAATCGAACTCGATTACTTCTAGTTTGATTCTCTATCACTATCTCTACAAGGTTCTCAGTGCTATTCAGAGTTATAGACTTCTTTGTAATCTATTAAGCGAGAAAAGGTGTGATTGGAGCCTTGGAAATCAATCTAGAGAGAAAAGATGTGATTGTAGCCTTGGTAAATCAATCGGGTAAACTTGTGGTCCGGAAATCAAATATCTCTACCCAGAGGATAGAAATTCTAGAGGGTGTACCTCGTAGCCTTGAAATCGAGGGTGTAATTGTACAATTGCTTTTGAAAGGAAATTCATACTTGTGTTGCGTGACTGGATGTAGGGTTACTCCGAACCAGTATAAAATCCGGTGTATTCTTTCCTTTACCACTTTTATTTTATTTCTACATCTGTGTTTCTTTCTGTGATTATCCCTGTATCTGTAGATTGCATACATCTGTGTCTAGATTAACACAAACTCAAAATGATTTAGTAATTCTTTATAAACACTATTCACTCCACCTCTAGTATTAATCCTAGCCTTAAGATTTGTAATCCGCATTTCTCACAATTGGTATCAGAGCAAGGTTTTCAAAGTTTCATAATCTAATTTTTGAAAAGTTTTCAAAATGGCTACCAACACTAGTACTGTTACTAACACTAGTATCCCTGTCACTAGTTCATTTGTAGAGGGTCGGTCTACTGTCATACCACCACTTTTTAATAGCAGTAACTATGCATATTGGGCATGTAGGATGAAAATATATTTACAATCCATAGGATTAGACACTTAGAATATCACACAAACTGAATATTCTGAACCCACAACTAATTTTTCACAGTGGACTGCTGAGCAAAAGACTGTTGCACAAAATTATTCTAAGGCAATGAATATTCTGTTTTGTTCACTAGATAGAAATGAATTCAATAGAGTGTCAGTTTGTAAGTCTGCATATGAAATCTGGAAAATTTTGCAAGTTACTCACGAAGGAACAAGCAAAGTTAAACAGACCAAAATTTCCATGCTCACAAATCAGTTTCAGTTATCTAAAATAAATCCTAATGAGTCTATTTCAGATATGTATAGTAGATTTCAGGATATTGTGCATTCTCTAATATCTTTGGAAAAGGAATTTTTTGAAGAAGATCAAGTCAGAAAGTTTTTAATTCTCTAACTCCAGAATGGGATCAAAAGACACTTGCGATCGAAGAGGAAAATGACATCAGTACTTTAAAGATAGAAGAATTAATTGGAAATCTAATGTCGTATGAAGTTCAAATGATTGGGAGAAGAGAAAGTAAAGCATATGAAAAGAAATCAATGGCATTCAATGCATTGACCGATGGATCAGACTCAAACAACGATAATGATGAAGAGATAGCCTTTATGACCAGAAATTTTAGGAAATTCCTGAAATACAGAAAGATGAATAATCTCAAGAGAAACAACTATAAGAATTCTGGAAATTAGAATGTAGTACCAAATAATGACAAATGTTACAACTGTGATAAACAAGGCCATTTCAAAAGAGACTGTCCGTATCCAGATAGGCAAAATTCTCCTATGAACAATGATCCAGTAAAGAAACAAAAGCGTGCATTTACTGCTACTCTAGATGATTCAGACTTGTCCTCAAGTGATGATGATCGGAAGACAGATAATTCGAATTTGTGTTTCACAACTTCATGACTCCGACGAATTCAAAGAAACAGGCTCAGAAAAAGGTACACGTTTACAATACAATTGGTTCAAATTGCTTGCTTAGAATTAGTTGCTTGATTGTTTGATTAATTGATTTTGAATTGGTGTGTTGTTTGAATTTTAAAAAAAAATTCTATTTTTTATTATTATTTCATTATATTATTATTTTTGTTATTTTTATTATATTTTAATAGTATAATAATATTTTCTGAAATATACTTGAAGTTTAATAATATTTCAGATATATATGTAGGCATTAAAATTAATAATATATATATATATATATATATATATATATATATATATATATATTAGAGAACTTAGAAAAAATCAATTCATGAAAATTCAAAGGCACATGTCGACATGGTCCCTACCATGATGTCGACATGAGTACCTGAATTTGAATTTCAAAATTTGAATTCAAATGTTTGAATTTCCCTCCACCTTTTCTCTTCATTCAACTCTCTGAAAAGCTACCTTTTGATCAGAGAATATGTCCTTTAAGAATCTATTTATTCACTATCTTTTATCATATCTTTTCACTCTCATTTTTAAATTCAAACTCTCTCTTCATAACTTCATTCTCTCTACTCTCTACTTTAATGGCTTCTTCAAGCAACCCCTCCACCATGAGAATTTCCAGAAAAATCAAAGAGAAATTATTCAATGATTCGGAGGCAATAAAAGCATACATCAATTATGCTAACTATGCCAAAGTCCATCCCGGAAAATTTTCTATTTTTCAAGATTTTTCTTCTTATGAACTTGATTCTCTTTTTGCAAACAATGAAGTTCTTAGTCTTATTGATGCTTCTCAAAATAATTTTGTTTGCTATCCAAATCTTGTCAAAATTTTCTATGCTAATTTAAACCGTGGATTTTATCATGGAAATGAGGATGAAATTTGGAGTAGTGTCAAAGGCACTAGAATTGTTTTGAATTGTGATATTTTGGGTATCATTCTCAATTGCAAGTGTACAGGAATGGATCTTTCTAATTTTAAAATTGATTAAAATGATCGTGAGACATTTCATCACATTTTCGAAGGGATTGATAATTTTGAATTCAAAAATCGAAATTTTCGTCCAAATGCAATAATTGTCAATCTTCTTTTGCAACATACTTTGACCCCAAGATCAGGGAATTTTAACAATCCTACTTCAAAAGTTTGCAAAGCTCTTTTTGCTATTTTTGGAAATTATGACATAAATTGGGCGCAAGTTATTTTGGATGAACTTCGTCCTAAAAATCTTGAAATGGGTGAGAATACTTTCTACCATGGGATTTATGTCACTCGGAATTTTAACTATTTTGGAGTGGATTTCAAAGGCGAAGAATTTGTTTCTAGAAAAGTTTTCAATCATTCCAACATTTCGCTTATGAAAATTCCTTTTGTTTTTCAACCTTATGAGACCCTTGGCGAAAAAGAAGAGCGATTGGCTCATGAGGAAATGGAAGAAGAGGAAGAGGAAGAAGAAGAAAAAGGGGATGAAATGGAAATTGAAGAAGAAGAAGAAGGTGGAACCTCTTTGGAAAGCATTGACTATCCTCCTAATCCATCCACCAAAACCCTTCTCAAAAACCAGAAGACGATTGTTGAGAATCAAGGGATTCTTAAAAGATCCGTTAGTAAGAAGTTGGACAAAATTTCATCCAAGATGAACAAGTTCATTTCCAAAGTCAGCAAGAAATTTGGACTATCTTCATTATCATCATCATCCTCTAACTAGTTTTTTCTTTTCATATCTTGTTGTGTTTGTTTTAGTTTTCTTTATTTCGAATGTTCATGCAGTTTGTTGTGTGCTTAATCATTGTATTATCGTAGTATGCAATGAAATGAAATTTCCTTTCTGTTATCTACCTTATCTTATCTCCAGAATAAATGTTAGTATATTATATAAATATATATATACACAATATCTCACAAAATCAAATTAGTCATAATTTTTCACTAACCCATGTCGACATCCCCTATATGACCATGTCGTCATATACTGGTCAGAAATGACAATTGATATTGAATTTAAAGTTTGAATAACTATCAAATGTCTATTCACTTCAAACAAATTTCTACACCTATAAATACCTATTTCTTCCAGAACTCTTCACTGAAATTTATTTCTTATCATCTATATCCTTTATTTTTTCACAAATTCAACTATGGCTAATCCTATTCACAATCTATCCGAAAATCTTGAAGAAACCCTTAATTCGTTCAAGAATGTTCTCTCGTTTATTTTACGTAACCAGCGTCACTTAGAATTGAGTCAAATGCAGATGATCAAGGAACAAGAAAGGCACTTCGATGCGATACGATGGATGATCTCCTCTCTACACAAGAATGATAACGAAGCACATCCTTTTGTCTCTCTCACCAACGATAATGATAATTGGGATGATATTAAGGCAGACCCAATCTTTGAAGAAGAAGATGGGTAGAAGTTCCACGTAACGTTTGATTTTTATTTGTTTGCTTTGATTGATTTGGTCTAGATTGATACTCTGTGTGGATTGATTTCTTGATATTGGTTTGAAGTTTATTGTATAAAACATATATATATATATATACATTGAAATGTATATAGTCTTTGATTAGTTATCATGTTCATAAGTATAATTATTTCTTAATCTATATATTATATATTCCGTTGTATAGTTTATCAATGCAGGTACTGAAGCTCAAGAATGAGGGGGAGTGAGTTTTTTGTTGGTGACAAAGGGGAGAAATATAAAATAGGATAGTTAGGCATAAATTAAGGGGGAGTTTATTAGTTTTAGAGGGAGTTCTTAGGATAGAAATAATATTTTATAAACAAATGTTGTCATCATCAAAAAGGGGGAGATTGTTAGTCCGTGAGATGATGGTTTTGATGACAACAACCTTAGAATAGATTATAAATATAAATACTGACATTATAAATTTAGATACATATGTATATTCAGGATTTAACCATACAGGTACCAAGAATGAAGACTGTACAATATAGAGATTCAAGATATCGAGATAGAAGACTCATGAGTATCAAGATTATCAAGAATTCAAGATTTCAAGCATAAGTATTTTTATTAGGAATTTTTGTTAAAACTCGTAGAAAAGCACTGGCATCTTAAAATCCAATTTATTCGTGGAATGGAATCCACTTCGAGCTTGTTAAAGGGATGGAACCCTAAGTGGGATGGAACCTACGAAAATATAGTGGAACATTGTTTTGGATCCACTAATTTTAATTCTAATGATTTTACAAAATTATCTTGTTTTCAAATGATTTCAAAACTTTCCTTTTAAAAACATCAAAACCCTCAATCCCGATTTTAAATAATTTTAGCCCCAAAATTATCTTTAATTTCAAAGTGAAATTACTCCCGATTTTAAACTATCTTTTTAAATTATATATTCAACTTTTATACTTAGATTTAAATATAAAATTATAGTTAAAATCTATATATATTATTCTCTATATTTACTTATGAATTTTAACTATAGTCAAGTATATCTGTAAAGTTAAAAATAGTTTTAACATAAGATAAATGTTATTTTCAAAGAAAATCAAATCACCAAAAATTGCTTTAGGATGTCGACATGCCTAGGGTAACCATGTCGACATGGTGTCAGTTGAATTCAAAATTTAAATTTCAAAAGAAGTGTCTATTCGCCATAACTCTTCATGAATGGACATGGCTGTTGTTCTTCTATAAATAGGGGTTAGTTTCAACGAATTTTATATCAGATTTTCTGGTTTTTCACTCCTCTTCTTCTTCCACATTTCTTAATACATATTCTTACCATTAGTCTACCGAAATCAACATTAAATCGAACTCGATTACTTCTAGTTTGATTCTCTATCACTATCTCTACAAGGTTCTCAGTGCTATTCAGAGTTATAAACTTCTTTGTAATCTATTAAGCGAGAAAAGGTGTGATTGTAGCCTTGGAAATCAATCAAGAGAGAAAAGGTGTGATTGTAGCCTTGGTAAATCAATCGGGTAAACTTGTGGTCCGGAAATCAAATATCTGTACCCAGAGGATAGAAATTCTAGAGGGTGTACCTCGTAGCCTTGAAATCAAAGGTTTAATTGTACAATTGCTTTTGAAAGGAAATCTGTACTTGTGTTACAAGACTGGATGTAGGGTAACTCCAAACTAGTATAAAATCCGGTGCATTCTTTCCTTTACTGATTTTATTTTATTTCTGCATCAGTGTTTGTTTCTGTGATTATCCCTGTATCCGTAGATTGCATACATCTGTGTCTAAATTAACATAAACTCAAAAAGATTTAGTAATTCTTTATAAACACTATTCACCCCCCTCTGGTGTTAATCCTAGCCTTAAGATCCGTAATCCGCATTTCTCATAATATATATATATATACACACTTTGCTCAAAATATTATTGATGGATTTTTATGAGGATTAGCCATCCTTCCAAAACGAGTTAAAACCCTTTTTACTTTGAAAATACTTAGGCTATATTGCCTATATAATACATTCGAAACCTTTGTTTAAAACCTTTAAATAACACTTTCGAAACCATTGAAAGTGACTGTTTCAAAACCATTAAAAGTTGTTTGAACACACTGGAAAAACCTTTCCTTTCTTTTCTCCGAAAGCTTCAAAATATCAAACATCCTCCTTTAAAGCCGTTTTAAATATTGCCTTTCTAAACATAGGAAAAACCTTTCCTTTCAACCCATTCGAAACCCTAGGGAACCACCCCTTTTGAAACCATTCATTAAAACCTTTCGAAACAGTCGAAACTCAATCCTTTTGGAAGCACTTTGGGTTCAATTTAAAATATGTGAAAACCTTTCGAAACTATTCAAAAATTTACTCCTTCGAAACCTTTGGAAAACGTCTCGATCGAAACCATGAGGATTTTGCCTTCAAGTAGAGGCAAAGGCTAAAAAAACCCATTAAGGTCGAAAGCATCTGTTTCGAAACCATTTAAAACTATCTCTTTCGAAACCATTTGGATTTTACTTCAATCATCGAAAAAAGTTCTTAAAAACATCTAAATCGAAAGCATCTATTTCGAAACCATTTCCTAAATAATGAAGTGATGGTGTCGAAACCATCCCTTTGAAAGCATTAGAGAAGCGGACAAGATTTTAGAAAACAAAGTTAACAACCCCTTTGAAACAATCTGGGTCAAAAGGTAGAAAGCAACAACAAAAAGGCTTCGACTTAGTTGAAAGTAATTGTTTAAAAACAAAGGCGCAAACCCATCGAAACCACTTCCTTTAAATCATTTGACCTAGTCGAAAGCTAACTAAGTGGAATGTTGGACATTCTAAAGCCATTTAGTCGGAAGCAAGCGTGCGTAATTTTAATTTAAAAGCAAAGTACTACCTCAACCCCTTCGGAACCTTTGATTACGACTACATAACTTTCGCCTTCTATCCAATTCACTTCGTACCAATACATTGATACCATGCACATTTGTATCAATGGCATTGAAGGCGAGGGACTTATTTGAAAGCCAATCAAGGCAGAAGCAGGTGTCGAAAGCATCAAAAAAAAGTGTAGCAAATAGTTCTTTTCACCTAACATTCTTTACATGTCAAATTTTGATTAGTGCCTCTTTCTTTGCCAACAAAAAATAATGCAATTATCAAAAGTGCGCCAACTTTCCAAGATTAACGAATTTAAATTATTTTGCAAAAAGCCCATTCTCCTTCCTTAATTGTATACAACATTTAAGTTCCATGCCTTAAATAATGTTATATAACCATTAAAACACATAGGAAAACTCTACGAAAATTCTAGAAAATCTCTTTTAATATATTTTCCAACATACAAAAATTTCAAACCCAACTATTTTACAATTTATCCATAAATATTTATTAATCCAAATTAATATTTTCTTTACTAGAAGATTCATATAAATTCCACGTAATTTCAGAAAATTCTAAAAATTGAAACCCATCTCCAAATTAATATTTATGACCTTCATAAAAAGTAGCAAGGCATTTTGATGTCATTTCATTGGGTGTCACCTTAAAGCATATCAAAAATTCAATATGAATAACCATAATTCATTAATAAGTATATATATAATTATTTCATCATTCAAAAACATGGAAAAATATTTCATCACTCAAAAACATGTAAAATCGATGAAAAATATTCGAAATTCGTCTAAAAACGAGAATAATAAAAATTTGAGATGTAAACATTATTCAACTTGGCTTAAGAGATTAAAGAGATTGAGATGTAAATGGATTTGATTTGAATTAACTTCTTCCTAGCTTTTCTTCCTCTTTTCCTTGTTAATGGTGGCAAATCTCTTTAAAAAATTTGAAAATGAAAAGTAAACGTTTATTGGAATACACAACCATGTTTTACGGACATAGGACGCCATCTTTTCTATTTTACCCCTCCTCTATTTTAATTTATCTCTTATTTTAATTCATCGTTAAATGGCACGGCTACCCCTTTATTAAATTAAATCTCAATCCCCGAATCAACACATTATTTTATTTTATTTAGCTATTTAAATATCCTAAATAATGTTACCAAAAATCTGGGGTGTTATAGACTCCCCTCCTTAAAGAATTTCATCCTTGAAATTATGATAAGGTACACAAAAATATCTAACAAGATGGTAAAAAATACCATCAAACAAGTCAGGATAATTATCTCTAATCCTACTCTCAATCTCCCAAGTACAGTCCCTGTCGTTGTAGCTCCACTGGACTTTGACGAATCTAACTGTCTTGTTTCTAAGCCTCTTCTTATCTCTCACAATAACACGAACTTACTCCCTCACTATAGTCAAATTCGGTTCTACTACTAAGTCATCAAGCACGGTCGGTACAATAGCAGTCTTCAGGTCTCTAGCACACCATTTGAGATGAGAAATATGGAAAACTTCATGGACTCCTGCTAAATTGCTTGGTAACTCAACTCTATATGCGAGTTTCCCGATCCTCTCAATAATAGAAAAAGGTCCAACAAATCTCGGTGCTAACTTTCCTAATTTCCCAAATCTAATCACACCCTTCATCGGTGGCAACTTGACGAAAACCTGATCTCCAATTGAGAACTCTAAATCTTTCCATCTCTTATCGGCATAATTCTTCTAGTGGACCGAGCCTCCTTCCTTCTAGCCCTAATGACCTCAATCTTTTCTGCAACTTTCCTTACTAAATCTGGACCAAGAACCAACCTATCCCTAGTCTCTAACCAACATATTAGAGATTTGCATGGCCTTCCATACAAAGCTTCAAATGGTGCCATCCCAATACTAGTCTAATAACTATTGTTATATGAAAACTCGCTTAAATGCAGATGGTATTCCCATGATACCTCAAAATCTAGAACATAAGCTCTTAAGAAATCTTCTAAGATTTTGTTAGCTCTTTCCGTTCGCCCATCTGTCTACGGATGGTAAGCGGTACTCATCTTGAGCTTGGTTTTCAAAACTTCCTACAGACTCTTCCAGAACTCGCTAACGAATAAGGAATCTCTATCACTAACTATGCTACTATGAATTCCATGCAGCCTAACTACACTCTTCATGAACAACTTCGCCAAAACAGGTGTCATTCTGGTTGACCTAACCGGAATGAAATTAGCACTCTTGGTCAGTCTATCCACTATGACCCATTACTTTTATTTCCCATGTTCGACCTCGGCAACCCATCAATAAAATCCATAGAAATAGAATCCCACTTCCATACTAGAATATCTAAAAGTTGAAGCAATCCAGTTGGCTTCTGGTGTTCGGCATTTGCCTGTTGGCAAATTAAGCACTACTTTACACACAAACCAATGTCCTGCTTCATACCTTCCTAAAAGAAACTCCTCTTCATATCCCGATACGTCTTAGTACCTCTTGGTTGAATAGAGAACTTCGAATGATGACATTCCTCTAAGATTCTTTACTTATGTTTCCTACACTCGGAATACATAATATTCCTTTCTTTCTCAACCTCTCATTTTGGTCGAGACCGAAATCTTTCAATTCATCGCTCTCGATTCCATCTCTTAACTTCCTCATCCGTTCAGCTAATATCAGATCTTTTTCCTGTTTCGAAGAAATCTTTTCGATCATCACTGGTCTAACTTCCAAACAAGATAACACTATGGTTTCTTCGCTAGACCCGGCCTCAGATCTCCACTAAACTCTACAATCTTCTAATGCTTCCAAATATTTCCACTCAGCAATCATCGCCAACACCGCATTTTAATGTTTCCTGCTAAGTGCATTCGCAAGCTGTTGCCTTTCCCCGGTGTCTACTCAATTCCAAAATCATAAGCGGCAATAAACTCTAACCACCTCTATTTTCTCATGTTCAACTCTTTTTGAGAGAACAAATTCTTCAATGACTTACAATCTGTATATAACTCAAACCCTTCTCCCAAAAGGTAATGTCTCCACACCTCCAATGCAAAAATCACTGCAGCTAATTCCAAATCATGCATCGGATATTTGACCTCATGCGGTCTGAGCTGTCTAGAAGTATAGGCAATCACTTTACCTCTCTGCATCAGCACAGCTCCTAATACTATTCCACACGCATCTATGTAAACTACCAAATCCTAATTCCCTTCCGGAACAACCAAAACTAGTGCATGTGTCAACAAGTGTTTCAAACTCTGGAATTCTACCTCACACTTATCGGTCCATACAAACTTCACATCCTTTCTTTTTAGCTTGGTCATAGGTGGCGCTATCCGTGAAAAATCCTTAAACCTCCGATAATAACCAGCCAACCCAAGGAAACTCTTTATCTCCATCATTGTCTCGGGTTTCTTCAAACTATTCATCGCTTCAATCTTAGTCGGATCTACTGACAACCCTTCCTCTAAGATTACATGACCAAGAAACTTCACTCTCTTCTTTCACAAATGACATTTTGAAAAATTCGCCTTTAGCTGATGTTGCCTTAACGTCTCACGCACCACTCTAAGATAAACTTCATGCTATTTTTCATCCTTAGAATATATCAAGATATCATCTATGAAAACTAATATGAACCTATTCAAGTGTTCTCGAAAAACCCGGTTCATCAAATCCACAAAGAAAGTTGGTGCATTAGTCAGTCCGAACGACATAAGCAACCATTCGTACGACCTATTTCTAGTCCTAGACACCATCAAAGGTATACTATCTTCTGCTACTCTGAGCTAATGGAAACCCGTCGCCAAATCCAACTGCGAAAATACATTAGCTCCACTAAACTGGTCGAACAAATCATCAATCCTCGATAATGTATATCAATTCTTTATCGTCATCTTATTCATCTTACGATAATCGATACATAGCCTTAATGATCCATTTAGCTTCTTAGCAAACACTGGGGTTGCTTCCCAAGGCGAACTACTCGGCCTGATAAAAACCTTTCCTTCTAAATCCACCAATTGCACCTTCAACTCCCTCATCTCTTTCAGGTTTATCCTGCTTGGCGGTTTGTTCACTGTTCTGCTCCCGAAACCAAATCCATCTGAAACTTAATGGCCCGTTACGGTGGCAATCCAACCATAGGCTAAAAAATATCTGTGAATTCTCTGACCACGAAAACTCGACTCAACTCATCCGTAGCACCCATCATGGCATACAGCTCACCGCAAGAACCTTCTTTGGTATAAAATATCTGATCACTTCAATTAGGGTGTCTAAGCGATATTTTTCTATCCCGACAAAATATCCTTACATCATGCTCACTTAACCAATGCATCCCAAGAATAATCCCAAACCCCACAAAATCAAACATATGCAAACTGCAAACAAAAGTATGACCTAACAAGTCAAACTCAAACTGGTCATATCTCAACCTAGAGTTTCATACACTCCTATTGGATTTGCAACTCGTAAGGAAGTAACTAAATATGTGGGTTCTTGGTTAAGGTTATCTATTAAACATCTAGATTTAAAAGAATGCGATGCACTAGTATCAAATAGAATGCTAACAGACATATCATAAATCCGAAGCGTACCTTCCAAAACTGCCTTTCCTTTCTCTTGAGCAGTTGGCTTCGAGCAACAGGCTCAAATGCATACACGTTATCTTTTCCATCCTTAGCGGGCTCCTTGCACTGGCTCTTATAATGGCTAATCTGGTCACAGTTGAAGCACCTAACATTTTTCTTTCCAGCCACTTCCTTAGCCTTTCCAGCACGACACTCATTAGCAAAATGCCCCTTCTTGTTGCACTTGAAGCAAACAATCTCAAACTTCCCTTTCGTAGCTACTCCATCCTTCTAAGCACCTTTCTTAGGAAAGAACTTCCTCTTATGATTCTATCCAACCTGGACTTCTTTAACCTTACTCTTCTCTAGGGAATCAAGAATCTCCTCATGTCTTAAGGCCATCTCTACTACAAAGTCAGAAGGATCTCTAATATGAGGTAATGTAGCCCTGGCTAACTCAAGCTTCGACACTTTGATAAACTTCTCATTCCTCTTCATCACAGTATCCACTGAAACATGCCCATACCTGGCCAACTCCTCAAACTTTCTAGCATGCTCCAAAATAGAAATCTCTCCTTGCTCTAACTCAACAAATTTTCTGATCAGAGCAGACTGCACCATTGCAGACATAAATCTCTCTTGGAACTTTCCCTTAAAATCTGCCCATGACAAAGTTTCCTCGTCCACACCAACTATTACACTATTCCACCAAAACAAAGTCGCTCCCTGAAGCTGTATGGATGCCAACCTCCTCTTCTGCTCATCATTGAACCCCAAATATGCAAAGATTCTCTCAGGTACAACAACCAATTTTCCACTTCTATAGCATCCTTTGTACCCAAAAATGGCTTTCCTCCAAGCTTAGCGTAATCTCTGCTCATTTTAGCAAAATAATTAACTATTGGAACTTCTGGAGCTCCTTCTCCTGTAGCTCTCTTCCTAACACTCCAGCTGCAACTCTTGCTAGTACATATTTTTGAAAAACTGATACATATCTTCCATTCCAACCTGCGGGACTTCATCACCTACATTCTCTGCTTGTTCCTGACCTTGGGTCCTTCTAGTACTAGGTCTAGCATTGCCATCGGTGACCTCCCTTCCTGGGTTAACTCTTCCTCTTCTACCTTTTATATCTGTATTCAAACCTTTTGAGATATAGAAAAACAACCTAACAAGGATAGGAGACTAGAGATAATGCGTGTATTTATATATAGAAAATACAAGTACGTTACTATAGAATTATCCCATACCCCAATCTTACTCCAAATCCTTAGGATTATGTTTTAAAAACCATTTTTAGTTTAATTTTTTTCATAGCACTGATACCAAGTTGTAACACCCCCTATCCGAAGGCCCAAAAACTAAGCACTATAGATGTTGCAATCATCCATGGTATTAACTTCTGATGACAAAATATGGTAATGATAATGGTATCCATAATATCAGAAGCACTTGAATATGGACAAAATCGTAGATTTTAAAAAAAATTACCGATTACTTTTCAAAAAAAATTCATATCCAAGTTACATAATCCCATATCATTTCTTAGGTAAAGATTAATTAAAATTATTACAAAAATACGCCAAGAGCGACATATGATGGTACCTGGTTGGTTGATCAAAGCAATGTAGTCATATCCGACTTAATACACAGCGGAAGTAAACAAAACAATAATCTGTAACTCCTAATTAGCTATCCGTCAGCCACTTGTTCGTCTCCGAAAGCTTTATCCGCCAAAATTTCTAAACCTGAAAATCATAACCCTCGGCCTACTCAAATACGTTTTGAGCATCCGAAAGTTTAAGGGAAAACAAAAACTTCGAGTCTGACATAAAGCGTGGTGTGAATAATTCTATTACATCTTGGTTTACTGATATTTAGTGAGACCATGCCACTTAGCAGAACGGGTTTCCCCTATATAATATCCTCTTTAAAACATATATTTTACAAATCCTTCCATGCAACCAAACTGGTTAATCAAACTGATAATATCAAAATAGAAATATTCTCTATGCTAATAAATGGACTATTTATCCATAAAACAGGTAATAAGTAGACTATCTGTCCACAACATAATAGTAAGGTCCGTTACGCAAAGAAATGGACTGTCTGTCCATAAAAATTAGGCTGAGTGCCTGCAAACTGAACTAACCGTCCATATCAAAATGGACTAACTATCCGAATCATTTTCTTAGGGTTAACTACCCTTTATCTTTTTCCTTAAAAACCTTTTCAAAATGATTTAATCTTTTAAATCATACTTATAGAAGGAAAACATATTCTTAATTTTACTCTAAGCTATTTTGTCATGATATATATAACTTACTCAAAATAATGTTGATGGATTTTTATGAGGATTGGCTATCCTTCCAAAACAAGTTAAACCCTTTTTAACTTAAAAAATACTTAGGCTGTAGTGCCTATTTAATACATTCGAAACTTTTGTTTAAACCTTTAAACAACCCTTTCGACACCATTGAAAGTGACCTTTTCAAAACCATTAAAAGCCTTTCGAAATCATTGGAAAAACCTTTCCTTTCTTTTCTCCGAAAGCTTCAAAATATCAGACATCCTCCTTTAAAACCTTTTAAATATTGCCTTTTGAAAACATAGAAAAAACCCTTTCTTCCAACCCTTTCAAAACCCTGGGGAACCACTCCGTTCGAAACCATTCATTAAAACGTTTCGAAACAATCAAAATTCAATCCTTTTGAAAGCACTTTGGGTTCAATTTAATACGTGTGGAAACTTACGAAACAATTCAAAAAAAATTCTCCTTCGAAACCTTTGAAAAATGTCTCAGTCGAAACCATTTGGATTTTGCCTTCAAGTAGAGAAAAAGGAGCATGAACCCATTAAAGTCGAAAGCATCTATTTGAAAACTATTTAAAACCATCTCTTTCGAAACCATTTAGGTTTTACTTCAATCATAGAAAAGGGTTGTAGAAACATTTAAGTCAAAAGCATCTGTTTCGAAACCATTTCCTAAGTAATGAAGTGATGTTGTCAAAACAATCCCTTCGAAAGCATTGGAGAAGTGGTTAAGATTATAGAAACAAAGTAAACAACCCTTTCAAAACCTAGGTTGAAAGGTAGAAAGCGGCAAAAAAAAGGTTACAACTTAGTTGAAAGCAATTATTTAATGCTTGAGGTGCAACCCTATCGAAACCACTTTCTTTTAAATCATTTGACCTAGTCGAAAGTTAGCTAAGTTGAAAGCTACTTAGTCTAAAGCCATTTAGTCGAAAGCAAGCGGGTGTAATTTTAATCTAAAAACAAAGCACTACCTCAACCCCTTTGGAACGCTTGGTTTCGACTACATACCTTTCGCTTTCTATCCAATTCACTATATACTAATACATTGATACCATGCACATTGGTTTCGATGATGTTGAAGGTGAAGGGATTTAGTGGTAAGCTAAACAGGGCGGAAGCAGATGCTGAAAGCATCGAAACAGGGAAAAACATGCAGCAAATAGTTCTTTTCACCTAACCTACTTTACCTGTCAAATTTTGATTGCTTACTTCTGTCTTTACCAATAAAAAGTACTGCAATTATCAAAAGTGCTGCCGACTTTTTTAACAAATTTAAATTATTTTGCAAAAAGCCCTTTCTTCTTCCTTAATTATAAAAAACATTTAAGTCTCCTACCTTAAATAATTTTATATAGCCATTAAAAACACATAGGGAAAATCTACAAAATTCCAAAAAATCTCTTATAATATGTTTTCCAACATATAAAAATTTCAAACCCAAACATTTTATTATTTAACCTTAAATAATTATTAACCCAGATTAATATTTTCTTTACTAGAAAATTCATATAAATTCCATATAATTTCAGAAAACTCTAAAAATTGAAACCCATCTCCAGAATAATATTTATGATCTTCATAAAAATTCGCAAGGCATTTAGATGTCATTTTATAGGATTTTCACCTTAAAACATATCATAAATTTAATATGAATAACCATAATTCATCAACAAGTATATATAATCATTCCATTATTCAAAAACATGGCAATCAATACAAAATATTTAGAATTCGTCTAAAATCCGAGAACAATAAAATATTGAGATGTAAACATTATTCAGCTTAACTTTAGAGATTAAAGAGATTGAGATGTGAATGTATTTGATTTGAATTAGCTTCTTCCTAGCTTTTCTTCTGCTTTTCCTCGTTAATGGTGGCCGACCTCTTTAAAAAATTTAAAAATGAAAATGAAAATTGAAAGTGAGGAAAACGCGGCCATGTTTAAGGGATATAGGAATGGCCTCTTTTCTATTTTACCTCTCCTCTATTTCAGTTTAACTCTCATTTTAATTCATTGTCGAATGGCACGGCTGCCCCTTTATTAAATCAAATCTCAATCCCCTAATCAACACATTAAATTATTTTATTTAGCTAATTTAGTATTCTAAATAGTGTTACCAAAAATCTAGGATGTTGCATGACTGCATTAGAGGTAGGAGCCGAGGGAAATGTATAAATGGAACCACACTTCCTGGATTTCTTGACCGGAGGCTCAACAGAAATATATGCATTGTAGGAACTTTCTCGCTTCATTTCCTTAGCAAATGAAAAAATGTCTTCTACCATTGAATTTAAGGATAATGAAAGAGCTTTGGGAGTAGGAGAGAACGTTGACTTCCCAATAGCCTTTGAAGAGGCAAGCAAATTGTTTAACGGCGGAAATTCTTTCGAATTAGAAAACCGTCGAAAAATTTATAATAAAATTTATACCGTAAGCGCATGGCATATTATTGAAGTACGTGGCGAGTATGAATCGATCCGTAGGGAATTTTTAAAATTGTAAACTTGCCGTTCAATCAAATTTGACTAAAATGAGAGAAAATTGTTTTATACTATTATGAACAAAGAGAAAGTAAAACTAAAATAAAAATAAGATTAAAAACTATAAAATTAGAGAACAACTTAAGGGCCAATTCACTTTCATATTTTTGTAAATCAATCTAAGAAATAATCTATGAACTCAAGTTTTGAAATTAAATGAACTTATTGTTGTATTTATAATAAATATAGTTTATTTATGTCAATAATTAACATAAAGAAAACCATCAAACTATAATACAACAATTAAGCCACTTGTTAATTCTCGTGAAAATGAAGCAAAGCAAAAACTACTCTTATGTATAATCTATTTACTATTGTGATTAGTAATATAGATCATCAAATTTCGTTTTCACATTCATTTCAAAATCAAATATTAATTAGCAAATCATGATGTAACTTATGTTTATATTGAATAAGTATAGATCATTTTCACATGCAACATAAGCAATCAAACCTACTTGTATAAACTTACATCAATATCTACTTTCATGAAGCACAAATACAAGAGGTCATAAATCATAAAATTGTTGAATTTACATAATACTTGAGAGCTTCATTACCCCTAAGTTGAGGGGTTTAGTTTCTCATTTTTGTAATTGAAGCAACACAAGTAAATTTCAACATTAAAAAGAGAGGAAAATAGAAAATAAGCAAAGAAGAGAATGTAATTAAACTACTTGCAACAAAAGAAATTAAGCTACACTGTTTGCATGAATGTAAAAATAATCTACTAACAAAGAAAAGGAAAGAGCATAAATAAAAGCATGAAAAATAAATAAAAGCATGTAAATAAGAGAAGAGAAAGAGGCTAAGAAGCCATTTTTATTTCATGAAACATTCCTTACAATTTTGCACTCTAGTTTCTAAGTAATATGAAAGGTAGAAGATAGTCTCATGTACATAAGAGGATTATTTATACATGCATAAAACCTTAATTCCTTTTTTAGGGAGCTTCCCAAAGTACCCTTGAGGTAGTGTGGCCACCATGTAATCATTAACATACACTAATCCTCCACTTCATGAAGCTTTAAGTTTTAGCATGTGCTTAGCTCCTAATTGAAAATCAAGGTAAGTGGATGAGGTCCTTTATGATCTTGAACTTGAATTATTTCCTCTTCATTCCTTTCTAGGTCCTTATGCATACATATATCATCATGAATCCCTCTTCCATATGCATCAAAATATCCTATAAAAATAAACATAAATTGTCCAATTAAAAATTCTTACATTGAATTTTGGTTTTAAACATGTTAAAATGCCCAAATATGATGTTTATTTAAATAAAAGAGATAACTATAGATGTAAATATATGCACGTTTACGTGCACATCAAATACCCTCACACTTATCTTTTTATTCGTCCTCGAATAAAGGAATACTAAGATAAATCATTTTCATAGGGAGCATAATTGCATTGAGTGTATGCAATAAGCCGTTAAATCTCTGGGTGCCCTCAGTAGGACGAGTGTTGTCTCGTGAGGGTTTTCAGCGGATACTACCCACAAAATCCAAATGCAAAGTGAAAATATTTACAAAATGCAAGATTTATTTATAAAGAGATGAATGTGAGTTTTTGGAAATATTTACAAATGAAAGGTTTGCTTTTAAATAGACAAAAATAAGCTAAATACAAGTTTTGGTCATTGTCTTGAAAATTTAAGTCATTTACTCTTTAAAATTTCCAATAAAAATCAAGTTGTCGTAACAGATAGACCATAGTTTGGCTAGTTGTTTCTGTTGATAACATAATATAATAATGAAATGGATCCTTAGTTGATTAACAAATTTTATTAAAGTGGTATTTTCATTTCTTTTCAATAATAAGTTAAATCAAACAAGTCAAAATGGTGTTTAGATTTCAATTGCTTACTCTTTCTTATTTGAAAATTTTATTGATATTAACAATATTTACATATGCCCAACTCCGGTAAACTGAGGCTAGATACATTACCCATGCACTGTCTTTCGGGCTTATGTAAGGGGTATACAGAGCGTGATGAGTGAACACACAAATGTGAACACCTATCGACTATAGGCATTAAAAGAATATATATATATATATATATATATATATATATGCACACACAAACACACACACCTAGCTCAGATAAACTGAGGCCAGATATACCGATCATGCATGCCTTTCAGGCTTACGTGAGAAATGTACAGAGCATGGCAGGTATACACACAAGTGTGTACACCCATTTACCGTAGGTGTTAATATAAAATATTTAAATATATACAAATGTTTTGTTTTTTCAACAATTTTTTTTGGAAAAGGAGAGTTTTGCAAAATCATCCTAGCACCACTTAACTTAAAAGACAAAAGGTTGTTATATCCGTTACTTTAAATCAACCACTTTTTAAAACAAAGATTTTCAATTAGGATATATTACATAATTAACACATATGAACCTTCTTATGTACTAGTTAAACCATTGTTATTCATAATCAAACTTCATTTTTATTTTTGTTAAAACAAAAAAATTTCAATTTATTAACCAAAACATATACTTATCACATAGTGTTTCTTCAAAAATAAATCAAAATTCTTGAAAAGAAAATGCTTCTGAGATTTATAAATTTTGAAATTTTTTTCGAGTTAAATGAAAATTTAAAAATGCCATGAAAAATTAGAAAAAATGAGACCCCTCCACACTTAATTTTGACCGTGTTCCTATAGTAAATGCATGATATAATGAGTGTAACGGAGAAATATATGTACATATTTACAAAAGAAGTAGCATGGCTCATGAAGAATCATGAGCTCCTCCTCTTGGTTACCGGGAAATTCCAATAAAGGTTTTAGACGATGACCATTGACTTTGAAAATCAATCCATTTTCGGGATTTTCTATTGCTACAGCACTAAATGAAAAAATAGTTTGCACCATAAATGGTCCGGTCCATCTTGATTTAAGTTTGCCAAGGAATAAACGAAGTCTTGAGTCATATAAAAGAACTTTTTGGTTAGGTGAAAACGTTAGGATAGACTTGTCACGAAAAATTTTGGTTCTTTCTTTGTAAATTTTCTTGTTTTCATACGCGTCGTTCCCAAGTTCTTCTAGTTCGTTGAATATTAGTTTTCGCCAGCTCTCTCAAGATCAAAATATAAGTTCTTAATTGCCCACAACGCTTTATGTTCAATTTCAATGGGTAAATGGCAAGTTTTACTGTAAACTAAACAAAATGGGGACATCGCAAGGTTAGTTTTAAAAGCAATACGGTAAGCCCATAGCGCGTCGGTCAATTTTTGAGATCAATCTTTTCGATTTTTATTGACAATTTTCTCCAAGATTTGCTTTATTTTTCGATTTGAAACTTCAACTTGGCCATAAGTCTGAGGATGATATGGACTGGTAACTTATGGGTTATCGAGTATTTTTTTCATTAAATTTTCAAAAGAATGGTTGCAAAAATGAGTTCCATTATCACTAATTATTGTGCGAGGTGCGCCAAACCTCGAAAATTTGTTTTTTTGAGAAATTTCACAACAATTCTATGGTCGTTGGTTTTGCAAAGAACGGCTTTGACCATTTGATACGTAACCGGCAGTGATAAGGATATACAAGTTTCCAAAAGAATTGGGAAAAAGTCCCATAAAGTCGATACCCCAAACATCAAAGATTTCGATCGTTGGAATGGAGTTTAGAGGCATCATATTTCGTTGAGAAATTCGTCCAAGCATTTGACATCGACCGTAAGCTTTACAAAATTCAAGCGAGTCTTTGAAAGTGAAGGCTAATAAAAACTACACTGAAGCACCTTTTCCACGAATTTTTGAGGACCGAAATGTCCACCGCACGCTTGATCATGGCAAAATGAAAGAATACTCCTGATCTCGTTATTTGGAATGCAAGGTCGGATGATTTGGTCAGGGAAATATATGAACAGGTATGGATCGTTCTAATAGAAATATTTCACTTAGGACATGAATTTGCATTTGTCTTGTTTGGACCAAGATGTAGGAGTTTCTTTAGTGACTATGTAGTTCACTATATCAGCGTACCATGGATTGATAGAAATTGAAAGAAGTTGCTCATCAGCGAAGTTTTCATTGATTGGCAAAGAAGATGGTGCATTCAAAAGACGAGACAAATGATCGGCTATGACATTATTGAATCCTTTTTTACCTTTGATTGTAAGGTCAAATTCATGAAGTAAAAGGATCAACCGAATCAAACGGGATTTAACATCCTTTTTAGCGAAGAGATATCGAAGCGCAGAGTGGTCGATGTACATAGTGATGTGTGAATCTATCAAGTAGGGTCGGAATTTTTCAAGGGCAAAAATGACAACTAGAAGCTCCTTTTCGGTTGTTGTGTAGTTGAGTTGAGCGTCGTTCAAAGTCATACTCGCATAGTAAATGTTGATGCGTTGTCCTAAGGCAGCACCAACCGCAAAGTTTGAAGCGTCATATATTATTTCGAAAGGAAGATCCCAATTGGGTGTGCAAATGATTGGAGAAGAAATGAGTTCTTTTTTAAGACGTTCAAAAGAAGAGATACAATCAGAGTTAAAATCGAAAGGAACGTCTTTTCTGAGAAGAGTCATCAAAGAACGAGCGATTTTGCTGAAGACTTTCTCAAAGCATCGATAAAAGCCAACGAGTCCTAAAAATGATCAAATGTCCTTAACAGTTTTGGGAATGGTAGGTTTGTAATCACATCGATTTTCACTTTATCTACCTCAATGCCTTTATTTGAGATGATATGTCCAAGGATATTTCCTTGTTTGACCATAAAGTGGCATTTTTCCCAATTCAAAGTCAAATATTTTTCTTTATATCGATTTCAAACCAACTCAAGATCATGTAAACGTTGAGAAAAGAATCGCCAAAGATTGAGAAATCGTCCATAAAGATTTTTAGAAAGCACTCAATCATGTCAGAAAAGATGCTAACCATACATCGTTGGAAAGTCGCAGGATCATTACAGAGTCCGAATGGCATAAGTCGATTAGCAAACGTACCGAATAGACACGTGAAAGTCGTTTTCTCTTGATCTACAGGAGCGATTGGAATTTGGTTATAGCCGGAATAACCATCAAGGAAGCAGTAAAACTAATGACTGACTAAACGTTCGAGCATTTGGTCAATGAAAGGAAGGGAGAAGTGATCCTTACGTGTTGCGCCATTTAGTTTTCGATAGTCAATGCAAACATGCCAACCCATTTGAGTACGAGCTGGAATAAGTTCTTTTGAATCGTTCTTGACAACGGTTAGCCCAGACTTTTTCGGTACAACGTGAATTGGGCTGACCCATAAAGTATCAGAGATTGGGTAAATGATTCCATTGTTGAGAAGTTTAAGAATTTCATCATGCACCGCGTCTTTCATTTTTGGATTAAGCCTTCGCTGCGCGTTGCAAATAGGCAGGCATCATCGATTAAATGGATGATGTTGAACAAGAGCGGGACTAGTTCCCTTTATATCGAAAATCGACCATCCAATTGCTTCTCTTTTTTCGAAAGAATAGAGAGTAACGAGGTTTCTTGATCAAGAGAGAGAGTTGCGGAAATTATGACGGGCAACGTTTCTTCTTTACCTAAGTATGCGTACTTAAGGTGATCGGGAAGTGGTTTGAGGTCCAAGTTTGGGAATATTTCGATCAAAGAGTTAGGTTGAGATTCGGACTCAACCTGGAAGCGATTCAAAGGGAAGAATGTCTTCAATTTCATGAAATAATTTTTCTTACTCGACCTTGCGTTCATCCTTAAGATCAAGTGTCTCATTTTCAATGTTTTCATGAATGACACTAACTTCCAACATTTGGTCCCGAGGTTCGTTCGATTGGCTTTCAAGATTGAAAATATTAAGATCCACAGTCATGTTACCAAAAGAGATTTTCATCGAACCATTATGACAATTGATTAAGGCATTTGAGGTGGCTAAGAATGGTCGGCCTAAAATCAATGGAATTTGACTCGCAGGATTTGTTACAGATTGTGTTTCGAGAACGACAAAATCAACGGGGAATGTGAATTTCCCTACTCGAATGAGCACGTCCTCGATTTCTTCTACGGGCTTCTTAATGGAACCATCGGCAAATTGAAGCGTAACTTTCCTTGGTTTGAGCTCACCTACGCCTAATTGTTTGTACATGGAGTATGGAATTAAGTTAACACTCGCATCTAAGTCTATCAAGCATTTGTTAATCGTCTTATCCCCAATTTTACACGAAATCATAGGGCAGCCAGGATCTTTGTATTTGACGGGCATGGATTAGGACAAGACTTCACTCATACTGGCGGCTGAGAAGACTTCATTGGGCACTTAAGTGTGTCGCTTTTGGGTGCACAAGTGCTTAATAAATTTTGTGTAAATGGGGACTTGTTGAACAATGTCAAGAAGCGGAATGTTAACTTTGACTTGTTTAAAAATTTCGAACATCATTTCGATTTAGTTCGAGTGTTTCTTTGGTCGAAGACGATATGGAAATAGAACACGATACTCGGTAGGAAGGTCTCGAGTAGAAGAAGAATAATATTGATTGGCATTCGATTCAACGTTTGGCTCCACGTTCTATTCAGATTCATTCGTTGTTTTTGAAGTGTCGAGAAAGGTTTTCGATAAACCGTTTGGATGAACGACTTGATTATCGATTTGTTTACTGGGACGTAGAGTTGTGATAGCATTCAATTGGGTGATATAGCTATCTTAAACAACATGAGCTTGATTTGAATTTGCGTTTTGATTTCTGGGATTTAGAAGGGGTTGGCTTGGGAATGTTCCTTGTTCGCTTTCACTTACAAACGTGGCTAATTGACTCATTTGCATTTCGAGTTTTGCAATTGATTGGTTCGTGTTTTGCATATATGAGGTCAATAAATTTTGTAAATTGCTTTTTGATTGAAGGCTTTAAGTAGTTCCTTAGCTAGCGTTTCAAGAGTTTTCTCAAGTGAACTTGTCGCCTTGGGTAGGATGAGCAGAATTTGGTTGAAAATTTGATTGTTGCGGTTGATTATGTGACGAACCCGCAAAGTTTGGTTGAAAATTGTTGGGTTGAAAGGGAGGATTCGAAGCATTATTCAAAAATACTTGAAAATTAGGACGAATCGTATTCGTGTTGGGATTGTTTTGGTTCTATGCAAAATTCGAATGATTTCTCCAACCAAGGTTGTACGTTGGAGAAAACAGATTGTTGTTGCTTTTATTGAAAGCATTGGTTTGTTCGATAGAATTGGGACACCAATCGGCTATATGATTAGGATTGTTGCACTTATAACACATTGGTTGGAAAGCTTGGTTCATTTGATTCGATGAGAAAACGTTATCAAATTTTTTAATCATTGCGTCGATCTTAACTTCCGAAGCAAAAGAAGATCCCATCGAATTTGCACTTGATCATGAGTAAATTGATTTTTCGTTTGAACATTCCCATTGGGACAACTTTTCAGCAAGGTTTTTAAGAAATTTCCAAGCATCACCGTGATGTTGGGCAAGAAAGTTGCCTTGGCACATTGATTCGAGCATGGTTCGTGAGCTGTTTTCGAGTCCATCGCATAAGATTTGGCAAATCGTCCGTTTTTCAAAGTTATGGTGTGGACATTTTATCAAAAGCTCTTTGAATCTTCTAAAATATTTTTCAAATGGTTCTCTCTTGAATTGATGAAAATTTACAATTTCGATTCGGATTCTACTCAACTACAAGAAAATCAGCCTTTGGTTTCATAAAATGGTGGCCTTTTTTCCTAAATGCAACCAATAACATTTCAGCCTGTATTATAAACGCGACAAAAAGATTTCACTATCCTGCACATACCAAAATGTTTCCGTAAATACAATAAACGTAACCACTATGTTTGCGCTCTCTCACTTAGAAAATGTTAACCTAATCCCCAATCGCTTCAACAAAAGCAAACAAACAAAGGTCGATTCCCATTCTTCTCTTTGCATCGTCATTGCAGCACGCCTCTACATTGTAGTTTATTATCATCGTTGCTTCTACTCTTTTGTGGTTTTCTCCTCATCGAGATTTTCTCCTCATCGTAGAAAATTTTAGATATGATTTTTGTAAATCGATTTTGTTATTGTGATTAAAGTTAATCGATTTTGTGATTAGGTTAATTAGCTTCTAGTCAGGTGCGGTTAGGTTAATCGCTAATTCTGTGATTGTGGTATGTTATTCAAATGGTCGATTTTGTGATTGTGGTTATGGTTGTGGTTAGGTTAATCGATTTGGTCAATTCTCTTGAGTTTCCATCAAATTTTCACTCAGAGAGTTAGTTGGAGTAAATGATAGAGGTCTTATGATAGTTGTTAATTGGCTGAATTTTTAACCGTAAAAAAAATGTTATAATATTTCTCAAAATAATTTAAAAATGAACTATCATAAGAGTATTGATCAAATATCCTATGACATAGAATGTCATAATAACCTAATATCGCTGGTCCATTGGATATTAAAGCATGATCTCTGAGTAATTATCTTTGCCTCGCGGGATCCAATCTTTAAAAATTAGAGGAGAAAGGCATTGTCATTAGATTCGTAATTGGGCATAGTGCCACACCAGGTGATGTTCTGGATCGTAATATTGATGCAGAAGAAGCAGAGCACAATGATTTCTTTAGGTTGAACCATATCGAAGGATACCATGAGCTCTCAACAAAAACAAGGGTTTATTTCACAACAGCTGTAGCCACTTGGGATGCAGATTTCTACGTAAAAGTGGACGATGATGTACATGTCAATCTTCGTGAGTTCCATTTTTTAACATTATAATGATGAAGAAAACCACCGATTCATGTCTGTGGTGGTCAAATGAAAGAAAAAGAGATGCCAGTTAGTATTGAAATATTCTTCCATATTTCATCCTTAAAAAAATCAAAAAAGGGGAAACAAACTTTTTTGTCTCTTCGGATCAATAATTAATTTTAATTTTAATTTTTGAAATATTTAAGAACATATAGCATTGGTTAAACTTATAGATAAAGTTAGAAACAACATAGGCAGAAATATAAATAATATAATTCAATATTAACAACATTGGATGCATGAAGTCTGGCCCAGTCCTATCTCATAAGTATGCTCAACTTTCCTCTCCGACTCTATGGTTGCATAATAAATTTATGTGTAGTTGCTTTCATGTATAACGTTTGTGCATAGTTTCACCTTTCTAAAATGAAATTCATAGTGTGTGTGTGTGTGTACAAATATGAGTTACTAATGTTATTGTATGTATAAATATGAGTTAGTTATGTTATTGTGGTATGTAACATTATTAACTAAATTTAGTTATAATTGATGTGCATAATGGAGCATCTTTGTGCTTCTACAGGGGAGTAAAATATCATGAACCAGAATATTGGAAATTTGGAAAAGAAGGAAATAAATATTTTCGACATGCAACTGGTCAGATATATGCAGTCTCCAAGAATCTTGCAGCATATATTTCAATCAATGCATAAGCATAAATTTTACTTCTTATGGTTCCTTTTTTTACTACAGGTCGTCATTTTTCGGGTTGTCTCTTTTCTCACGTTGTCATTATTTTGGAACAACTAACCGCATTAAGTGATATATCAAGATAAAAATTGGCAGAATGGTAGCCAATAAAATTAATTAAGATAATATGTTATCTTTTGGCAGGCCAATATTGCACAGACATGCAAATGAAGATGTGTCTTTTGGTTCATGGTTACCTAGCTTGAATATCGAGCATATCGATGACCGGACCTTCTGTTGTGGAACACCTCCTGGTAAATTATGCAGTATTAAGCTACTCAGTATTCATTGTTAGATGCGAAAGATAAATAGATTAAAAACATGAAAAGTTCAAAGTCATCGATACATGAACTTTACTTACAGATTAAATATTGCTCGTCATGAATGAATGATAAGAAGACCCAGACTAGAACATACCTAATATTTTTTATTGAACAAATTAGCTTGAGATAAGCTCAAAGGACGACAAGGTAGCACTAAAAACAAGATTTGACTATAAAAGCAATTTAATGTATAAAAGCTAATATGGTTTGTGATAGAAGCTATCAAATTTCTTTCAAGAAATTTTCATCTATGGTGCACTTCAATGTTTGCAGCTGCATCAACCACTCTGAAAATTTATTACGATGCAGTAGAACTTGATGTAATGGTGTAACATGATGCGACCTAGCCTAACATACATCTACTAGTCTATAACCAAACATGAGCTGTGGTATAACATATGCGACATGCATACATCATCATCGGTTGGCTTTAAATCAAAAACATTAAACTAATTTGTACTCGATCATAGAAGAAATTAGGTTTTTAATTGTGTAATCCTCAATCTCACTTATGTTTGTGTTTCATTTCATGTTAAATCGTGGTGCTGCCTCGTGGTGGCAATGTTTATACCATACTACTATGGGCAGTGTGTACACTGCCGCCATCAACTAATATGCATGAAGTTTTGTGAATGTTGAAATGTGAAGTTTTTGATATGTTTTGGTGAGATGTTGATGAAAGTGATGTGTTGTTTGTAAGTGGTATATGATGAAATGATGTGTATGAGGTGGTGAAGCAATGTAATGGTCAGAACAGAAACTGTGCAATGGGGGTTTTGAGTGCCTGGAAGTGGTTAAAGGCAAAAGTTGTTGTATGAAGTATTGATGAAATGGAATGACAGTTGACTGGGTATTCGATGAAGTTTGGATGATGTTCAAGGCAGAAGTGTTTTGCAGTGAATGTTGTGAGGAAGTTTACTGGTTGATGGCTGTTGTATGTAAGCGGTTGGTAGAAGGTGGGGATTGCGTAGTAGTGATGTAGAGGAACTGATACTGGAGTGGTTGAAGGTGGTGTTTCTGGTGATGTCGGTGATATACTGTTGTAGTGGAGTGTTGAACCAGTTTATGGATGTAGTGGCTTGTTTGAACGGGTTTGTTGATTGGAGTGTGCAGTGTGAATGAGTATGGCGGAGTTCAAATGTTTGAAATTGTTCAGATGGTAATGAAGAAGGTGGTTAAGTGTTGTGGGAGATGATAGAAGTGATGAATATTGTTGAAGGCACCGTTGAGGTGAACAACAACTATGATATGGTAATTGATGAAGTTGAAATGAGGACAGTGGAACTGTTGGGTATATGAAGAGCTGGGTGAACTGCTGGATATAGATGTACATGAACAGAGTGACAGAGTGATAGAGTTACACTATGAAATAGATATGACAGAGGTTAAAGTAAAGAAGTGTGCACTGAAATGGCATAGGAGTGTGCACAATGGTATTTAAATCAACACAGTGACTGTTGTTGAACTTGAATCACTTGCTTGACGATATCAGGTGTGGATGGTTCGATTTGCTTGATGATATAGAGTAGCAAAGGTCTGTTGTATGCAGGAGCAGTTGTGTGAATGTTTGTGGTGATTTTTGAAGTTATATGAAATGCTTGTTGTAGGGTAATGAAAAGGAGCTTGTGGAGATTTGTTGTTCGGTGTATGTGGTATGTGTGGTATAATGAATGGTGAAATTGTCTTGTTTGCGGGCAGAGCAAGGAGGAGGTATGAAATCATGCAGGGGATGGTCAGAAGTTGGAGTTGTAGTGCAAAGTTTTGAAACAGTTAAAAACTCTTATTTTTCCAATCTAACAAAAGAAGAAAATAAATGAAAATGTAAATGTAAAAGGAACAACTAATAACACATCAATCGTAGCAAGATAACAACCATCTTCCAAATCTGAATCCCGAATTGATCAGTGATAGGAATACAAGTAAATAGAGGCTCACACGTAAAACTAGAAGTGACGAAAAGGAGTTTGACTTTAAATCTACTAGCAATGTAGATATCACTGGTAATCCAAACTGGGACAAATTTGCAAATAAATTAAGAATGAGTTCAAAAAAAAATTTAAAAAGGCAAGTTAAGCGCTACTACTCCTAGCAGCTTTATTGTTAGGAGTACCGAGGCGGATTAATCTCATTCCTAATCTAGAATGTGAGAGGGTTAAACTCTTTCACTAGAAAACAAGATGTGTTACAACATCTTTCAAAGCTTAATATTACTATTGCTGGATTAGTAGAACACAAGTTGAGTGAGGCTAAAATCCTTTAACGGCCTGTAAAAATATAAATTAGCAATATGTCTACAATAATAAAATTGATGCAAGAGGTAGAATTTTCATTTTGTAGGTATAACAGCATAACAATTACAGGTAATTCACAAATTAGATCAACATATAACGTGCATAGTGAATAATAGTGGGAGGTACTAAAAAAATTTTCACTGTAGTCTATGCCAAAAATGCTATCGCTGATAGAACTTCTTTATGGGACCGCCTGACAAAAAAAATCACAACATATTAATATGCCCTGGTTACAAGAAGGGGATTTCAATTGTATGTTAAATAACGATGAAAGAACCTCCAATGCTAATAATTTAGTTGTAGACACTGACTTTCAAACTTGCATATCCATTACTGGTCTTCAGGAAGTACACTCCATTGGTAATTTCTTTACGTCGAGCGGTGGCTTAAATTTTAGTATTCATAGTGAAATTGATTGGGCCTTGTGTAAGATTGGACTTTATTTATTTCATTTCGTTTATATCTTTGATTGCTTATGTGACGTTATTTATAGTATGATATGCTTGTACAATGCTATAGATGTTTGATATCAGATTTAAAGTCCTACGAATTAACATAATTGTTTGACTATATGTTGTGCTTTCACTTGTGCAGGCATTGGTTTTCCGAAGGGAGCAAGGTTGGACTTTTATGGTTCTAGCTTTCACTTGTGCATGCAACAAAGAATTATGGGTAATCGAGCGTTTTGTTAGCACCGGTTTGGTATAACATTTTATTAGTACTTGGTGTGTAAGTTTGTATGCGAATGGCTATTGTATGTGGGTTTGGTTATTTTATCAAAAAACTATTGTATTAGAATGGTTATGGATGTCCTATTTGATTAAATGATTAATATGTTTTTTTAATTGTTTGAATATGCTGATTATGTGAGCGATTGTTGATTGATATAGCAGAAACAAAATACACCATCAACAGGAAATAATAGCATGAAAAAATAGTGCAAAATGATCATCAACTTTTAGTAGCGTTTCAAAAACGCTACTAAAATATATATAGTGGCGTTGAGTAAACGCAACCGTAAAGTAGGGGTAAAGTTGAAATTCTATTGGTAGCGTCAAAAAAACCTTTTGGTGGCGTCTTTAAAATGCTACAAAAAGAGTTATAGCCGCGTTTGAGAAACGCTGCAATAAAGGGATTTATAGTGGCGTCGAAATAAATGCAAATAAAAATCATGGATTTTTAATTGCGGGATTTATCACGGCGTTTATCAAAACGCTACCATAAGTTTTGTTAGCGTTTTTGGTGAGCCACCAAAAATAAAATTTCTTGTAGTGCTCGTTTTTCCAAAGGGTATAATTTTTCAAGAAAGTTTTTACGAATTCTTCCCAAGTTTTAATTGAGTTTGATGGTAAGCTATACAATCATTTTTCAGCGTAATCCTAGGAGCGAATGAGATTCGAAGTTTGATTTCATCATCGAAAAGTTGTTGGAGTTTAATGGTTGCGCAAACTTGTTCGAATTTCGTCAAAAAGATGTATGGATCAATATGCTCGAAATTGCCAAATTTTGAAAGCGTGGCAATATGGTTTGAAAGAATTTCGAAATGGTTACCCGTAAGGGCGGGTAACGTAATGCTAGATGGAATAGAAACTCAATCGGGAAAGATTCTATCCATAAGAGTTAGAGGGGCATTTTCGTTCGCCATTTCGGAAGGATTGTGTATTCGAGTTAAACGGTTAGTTGTTGAGTCGCGAGTCCAACGATTTGTTGTTATGTCACGAGTCCAAGTACTCATGCACAAACGAATGTCGAGAAGAGGAAAGAGTTAGAAGCGAGTTTAGAGAATGAAAGAAGATTTGAAAACTTGTTTTTGTTTTTTGAATTTTTT
The DNA here is from genome assembly GCA_030765085.1 of Allium cepa. Classification (NCBI taxonomy): domain Eukaryota; kingdom Viridiplantae; phylum Streptophyta; class Magnoliopsida; order Asparagales; family Amaryllidaceae; genus Allium; species Allium cepa. Next base: position 169,458,966 of record CM060934.1, read on the forward strand.
TTCCTTTTTTTACAAGGAAGAAAACTTTTTACCAAGCGATATTTATTTTCAAAAGAAAAGTTAATTTTTGTTTTGTTTTTTGGTTTTTCAAAATTTTTTATATGTTTTTTTTTGTTTTTTGAATTTTCAAATATTTACCAAAATGAATTTTTTTTTTAGAAAATGGAAATTGATTTTAGTTTTAGAATTTTCAATTTTTTTTCTTTTTGAAAAGATTTTATATTTTTTCTGGATTTTTGTTTTTGATTGAAAATTTTCAAATGAAACGACACAAAAGGGTTTTTTTGATTAAAAATTAAAATTTACAATTTTTTTGGATTTTGGATTTTTTGTTTTTTTAAATATGCATGAACTAGTGCAACTAAATGAATGCAAAGGACTTAATTACAATTTTCTGTCCTTAGTAGCTTCTAACCCAAAATTGTGTAATCACACTTTGTCTTAAATCAACAAAAATATTTCTTAGCCAGGTAACGGACATGAGTTATCGGTGCACCACGATTCATCGTAGTAATGCAGCCGAAGGTTTAAGTACCTTCAGAGAAACAACCACTATAATATTTACGAATCACCGTGATATTTATAAATGGTTATTACTCTTCTGTAGCCTAGACACCAAGAAATAAATTGTTCAAAAATTTGTGAAGATACAACTAAGCCTAAGATGAGCTCGCGACACCATTAAGTCCAACGTCTAACCTTTATTATTAGTCAAATTCTACGATGAAATGCGTTTGTGAGCTAAAAAAAAGGTGATGAAATCCCCCACCTTATGTGAATTGAGGTACTGCTCTTAGAAAAGAAAATAAGATGAAATGAATGCAAAACAGAAATTAAACGTAAATTAACAATGCAACTAAAACGAAGTTATTTTTTTTTGGATTTTGAATTTTTTTTATATAAATGCAAATGCAAGCAACCAACAATGTAATTCAAATAAAAACAAAGGAAAATGGCACGATACCAAAGCGTGCAGAATTTATTAGCAATTTATTTTTAAGCGGCGATTTTTTTAAAGAAAACAAACAGGCAAGCAATTTTTTTTTTTTGGCAAGTAGTTGTTAAAAATTTTCTGCTTTGGCAACCTGAAAAGAAGAACAAGATATATATAAATAATTGTTTTTTTATTAGATGTAAAACAAAGTAACAAAACGAAACGAAAAAAAACTCTTTTTTTATTAGGATTAAACTAAAAACAAAACAAATTCAAAGATTTTTTTTTTTTTTTTTTTGACAAGGAAAAGAACTTAAAACAAATTTTAAAAAAAAAACTAACTAAAAGCAACTTTGCTGAAATTCCAAAACAAGCCCGGACTAACTTTAATAACCCAAGCTGCCTAAACATAGATCAAACTTCCTTAATACAAATCCTTCGTTTATTAAAAAAAATCAAACCAAAATTTCTCAAAACAGAAATCAAATTCGTGTTCAAGTCGACTGTTGGTTATTGGGTTGTGGTATCACAGGGATGGGTTCACCGAAGTGTCGAGTCAATTGGTTCGATTGGCAGGCGAGGCGATTGCTGGGTGAAGTTCAGGCGCGTTGATGATCGAAGTCGCGATGAGGTGGAGGGGGTTTTCGATGCTAGCTCTTGGAGGAAATTGGGGTTGTTGCAGTTGTTTGAAGCTTCGGGTTTGCTGCAGTGATGGCTTGCGAGGAGTGTGGTGGTGCAAGCAGAAAGGCGATTTGGTAATTGATGAAGGTCGCGGTGGTGCTAGACTCGGGGTGCTTGGGAGGGTGTCAGATCGCGATGGAGTTTGTGGGAAGGAATTGTTGGCTGAAAGGATGATGGGAAAAGAGTTTGAAGGTGCAGTAATCGAAGTGCACTACGGTTTGGTTAAGGAAAGGGGACGTTGAATTAAGGGATGCGAGGTCCATTGCAGTTGGCTATAGAAGTTGATGATGGTTGATCTGTTAGTTGCAACGGTGCCACAGGTATTAGAAGGAGGTGATTGGGGGATTGGCGTGGATATCAGGCGAGAAGTAAAGGGTAACAGCAGTGGTTTCTCGAGTTCGGCTTTGGTTTGGGTTCGAAGTGTGAATCTCTTGCAGGCGACTGGAGAGGAGATTGGGGGATTTTTGTTCGGAGGCAAAGGAAGGTAGGTGATGTGGAAGTTTTGGGTAGGTTGTTTTCTGTGTATTTGCTGGTGGTATGGTGATGGTGGCACAGAGGATGGTGCACAGTTTTGTGGAGATGCACAGGGTGGTGGTTACAGGAGTGGGAATGAACTGAGGGTGACAGCAGCAATTTGGTGAACGGGTAGCGGGGGAAGTTGAGTACGTTGCACATCAGTTTGATGAATGGAAGTGGTATGTGAATTTGATGATGGTGGTTGGATGTTTGAATGGTAATAAGAAGTGTGTAGTTCAGATGATAGTGGCAGCTTTGGTAGAACAGGGGGATGATTGAGCTGCTTTGAACTATTGATGGTTCGGGGGGATGTTTATTGATGGAGAAGACTGCTTTGCACTATTGCAGTGGTATTGAAGGGTGGTTGTGATGACAGTATATATGCTGAGGTTGAAGCTGGAAGTAGATGTTGTGGTTGGAGGAACAGGAGTGGTGGTTGAAGTAATGAATTATGATTGAAGGTGCTTGTACAAAAATGTAACAAAGAGGAGAGTTTTGCACAAAAGTTGTATTGTTAAGTGCACAGGCACTGTTTGTATCTGCAGTTTTATGAAAAGAGAGAGAGAGAGTGAGGCACAGGGGACAAATTGTAAATTCAAAGGTATATGTAAAAAATGAAATTGTAAATCCAATTGAATAAAAAAAAAATGAAATTGTGTATTTTTTTTTCAAGTAGAACTGCTAAAGTGAATGAAACTTGAAAACAACAAAAACAAACGCAAGATGCAAACAACAACTAAACAACAAACAACAAATTTTTTAATATGCAAACAAACACACAAAATAAATACACAAAAATAATCCGATGAATAGAAAATCAAAATCAAAACAAACTCCCCGGCAACGGCGCCAAAAACTTATTTAATGGCGGAAATTCTATCGAATTTGAAAACCGTCGAAAAATTTATAATAAAATTTATACCGCAAGTGTATGGCGTACTATTGAAGTACCTGGCGAGTTTGGGACAATTCGCAGGAAATTTTTAAGATTTTAAACTTGCTATTCAATCAAATTAGACCAAAATGAGATAACCTTGTTTTTTGCTATTTGTGAACAAAGAGAAGCTAAAACTAAAATAAAAATAAGATTGAAAACTATGAAATTAGAGAACAACTTAAGAGCCAATCCACTCTCATATTTTTGTAAATCAATCAAACAAATAATCTATGATCTCAAGTTTTGAAATTAAATGAACTTATTGTTATATTTATCATAAGTATAGTTTATTTATATCATTAATTAACATAAAGAAAACCATCAAACTATAATACAACAAATAAGCCACTTGTTAATTCTCATGAAAATGAAGCAAAGCAAAAACTATTTTTAAGTATAATCTATTTACTATTGTGATTAGTAAAATAAATCATCAATTTTTTTTACATTCATTTCAAAATCAAAAATCAATTAGCAAATCATGATGTAACTTGTGTTTATATTAAATAAGAATAGCTCATTTGCATATGCAACATAAGCTATCAAACCCACTTGTATAAACTTACATTAATATCTACTTTCATGAACCACAAATACAAGAGATCGTAAATAATAGAATTGTTGAATTTACATAATACTTGAGCGCTTCATTACCCCTAAGTTGAGGGGTTTAGCTACTCATTTGTGGCATTGAAGCAACACAAGTAAATTTCAACATTAAGAAGAGAAGAAAATAGAAAATAAGCAAAAAAGATAAAGTAATTAAACTACTTACAACAAAAGGAATTAAACTACACTACTTGCATTAATGTAAAACTAATCTACTAACAAAGAAAATGAAAGAGGATAAATAAAAGCATGAAAAGTAAATAAAAGAATGTAAATAAGAGAAGAGAAAGGGCCAAGAAGCCATTTTTATTCATGAAACATTGCTTACAATTTGCACTCTAATTTCCTAAGTAATATGCAAGGTAGAAGATAGTCTCATGTACATAAGAAGGTTATTTATACATACAAAAAACCCTAATTCCTTTTTTAGGGAGTTTCTCAAATTACCCTTGAGATAGTGTGGCCACCAAGTAATCATTAACATCCACTAATACTCCACTTAAATGTACATGAAGCTTTAATGATCTTTTAGCATGTGCTTAGCTCCTAATTGAAAATCAAGGTAAGTGGGTGGGGTCCTCCATGATCTTGAACTCGAATTATTTTCTCTTCATTCCTTTGTAGTTACTTGTGCATGCATATATCATCATGAATCCCTCTTCTATACGCATCGAAATATCCTATAAAAATAGTAAAAAATTGTCCAAGTAAATTTTTTTACATTGACACATGCACAAAAATGATCGTTTTGCCCTTGAATGAAGATGAAAATATATTGGTTTGAAAATAATCGAATTTCGGTTTTAAACATGTTAAAATGCTCAAATATGATGTTTATTTAAATAAAGGAAATAACTATGGATGTACATATATGCTTTACGTGCACATCACAAATCTGAAGGATCATTATCCAACGACACAGAAGTAGACTGACCAGTTGTACTTCTACAGCATAGGAAGTGTTAGGAAAAAGTTATTTCCCTCAAAATATAGGAAAATAAAAGAATGAAGACTGGGGAATATTAGGGGCGATAGATGGTCAAGCACTGGACTAAGGAATCCGCAGTGAAAGTGTCGAGTTTGATAGCAACAAGAGTTGATGAGCCGTAACTATTCCTCCTTACCATTGGAAGCTCGACTAGAATGCGATGAGATATCCAAATTAAGGACATTTTCTTATATTTTTCTTTGGTAAGGATCCTTAAGCAACTCCTTGAGAACTTAGCGACATCTCCAAATTGATCAATTTTAGCAAATACTTTAAGGTTGATGTCTTTGAGTCAATAGCTAACAATGATAACTGAGAATGACTTAGCAAAAGTTAATATAAATGGAAACTGAGAAAATCAATAAAGGTAAAATGGTTCATAGGGAACATAAATTTTTTGAGTAATTTCTAGAGAGAAGAATCTTACGTAAAAGAATTGATGGAACCAGTCTTTGGTTCTATTAATGGAGTCGGTAATTACTGCACCATCGATAGGGCAGAAATAGTACACAGTGCCTTTGGGTTGGTTTTCCATTCTTTGTAGAGTAGCCAAAGAACACAAGATAACCAAGGAAAAGTCTTCAAGCTTGAGTTATTTAAATAGTATATATAGATAATGGATAACCGTAAGAGTTTAGGTTTAACTGAATGTGTGCAATTTTAAGAAAGGATGATATAATGGGGTTAAAGGGCAGATAACAAGAGTTCTAGATATGAATGGGGTAAAGGCAAAGAATCCATCTAGAGGGACATCTATCATGTCATTAGGACGTGGAACCATAGTTTCAATTCCTGGTATTCCAAAATGTCATAATAAAGAGTCGATATCCTCTTGTTTTGAAAAATAAGATTGATAGGTAGTATAATGCTTCTCTTTTAAAGATTTCTTAGGCTTTGGTGATCCCTTAGAAACATTTTCTTGTTCTCGGCCAAAATCCCTATAATATTGTAATTGATATAGAGGTTAATGGAGTTTTGGTTAAACAAGATAGGATTTGAATGCAAAAAAAGTTGTTAGATTAGTTCTTAGCTTTATTTGATTAACCAAGGTTAATCTTGGTGGGATCTAGCCAAACCTTTTAGGTATTCTACATTAGATCACTTAAGCCCTTATACATGTTCAACTAATTATTCTTTAACATAATTGTTTGTGCTTATTATTCATATACAATTTACCCTAAAAAAGTACAGGACGCTAAACCTTGAGTAGGCAACCTACAAGATGGTTCTAGAAGTGAACAAGAGAAACAAAGAATATGCAGTTTTAATGTAGATTCCAATAGTAAATCGTTGTTTGAACCGATAATTTTTTTAGTAGAATGACATATGATTTTAAAACCATGGGTCAATTTATCTTATGGAATTAGTTGATACAAGTAAATAATTATATATGTATACAAGATAAGAAAATAATGTGAATAAGCCTTAAACTACCATAAAATTGGCGTTATTGAGCTATCATATGATGATAATACAAGTTATCACATGTTGAGCAGCCATAATTCAAGTAAAAAACATAGAGTGTTGTCGCATGCCGATCCACCCCGCGGTGATAATAAGGTAAATAGGAAAAACAACATGTATTGGTTAACCACAAATTTAATAGAGTAAATAAAGTAAGTTGTCGTGTGTTCAGCTATTGTGTGCTGATAATAAATGGGAAATTTGTCATAGTTAATCTATAGATAGATAGTAAAAGAAGTAAATGGAATTATTGAGTGTTAGGTTATCATGGGTTGAACAGGGAAAAATGAATGAGTTATTGCCTGATGAGATAGGAAAAGGAACTATCAAGAGTTGGAGAGATCAAGCAAAGAAATTTAGCCTTCACATGGTAAGTTATTGAATGTTGATAACAAGTGATATTAGATTTCAAGTGGTGAACTATAGAGTATTGATAATAAATAAAAATTGGCTTTTGAAGGGTGAGCTATCACATGTTGAGAAAGCATATATGTCACTAATAATAAAACTCCTAAATGGATATCAGGTTAATAAATCTTGAAACCTACTAACAATAAAAGCAACCTAAGCAGATTAAAATAAGATCAAAACCGTAGTTTGAAAAGGAATTCAAGGGAAACCATAAAGGTTTGAAAATTAGCGAATTACAAAAGCTTAAAATCAAATATGACTAAGTTAAATTAAATAGCAATAGTAAATCGATATGTTCAGCATATAAGTAGTAAATAAATCATTATTAAAATGAAGGTCTTTAAAGAATCAAGGTTTTACTTAAGAAATTAATGGAAGGCCAATTTCAGGAGGTGATAAGGAGAGTAAGAGAAGAACGAAAGTTATTTATAGAAGAAGAAACACAGAGAACCATCAGATCATAAGTTAACGAACAAGATATCAAGATTCAAGAATACAAAGAGTTTAAACTAGGAAGCTAAAAAGTAGAAATTTATACTTAAGTATGAAATGATATAATAATAGGGGGCACATGTTATATCAAATAGCATTAGCTATTGCAGGTTGAAGATGTGTCATCATAGGTTGACATCTACGCGCCATCGAATATTGATCCAAAGAGTCACTGAAGGTTGATCTCTATGAGTCATTGAGTATTGAACCAAAGTGCCATCGAAGGTTGATATCTATGACCATCGAGTGTTATCCAAAGAGCTATCGAAGTTTGACCTCTATGGCCTTTCTAGTATTGATCCAAAGAGCCATTAAAGGTATTCATCTATGAGCTATCGAGTGTTTATCTAAAAGAGCCATCAAAGCTTGACCACTATGAGCCATCGAGTATTGATCTAAAGGGAATCAAAGGTTAATGACTTAAAGCCATCACATGGTGATCAATTGAGCTATCAAAGAGTGACATATCAAAGCCATCGCATGGTGATCAATTGAGTTGTTGAGGGGTGATATCTCAAGGATATCGTATGGTGATCTATTGAGCCATCGAAAGTTGATTCTGCTAAGCTATCGCATGATGATGGGGTAAGCTATCAAGTGCTGATGCTTTTGCGCCATCGCATGCTGGTTAATCCACATGAAACCAACATACAACTACCCATATGGTAAACTTTGATTGGGTTGATAGCACCACGTCACCATGACCATAAAAAGGAAGTTACTCCACATGTAACTTCAAACATGTTCCACGTAAGCAAATCAAGATCGATCATTTCTAACAAATGTCGCATGTCATGTATTTAATGGCCCAAATCTTTTATAAAAAAGGCTTATATCCTACTAGAAAGGGGCCAAATTCTAAATAATTCTCCTTTCCCATTTTTTATTTTTCTTGAAGAGTATAGAAGAGCTTGCGATTAGGATATCCATGGCTTTTAGTCAAACTGGAATTAGGATTTTGTAATCAAGGACCTATACTAACAACTATTTGCATACGTACTCTCATTAAGATTCTTGCCTTGCCAATGTAACTTTTGGTTGGTATGTTGAAACATTACGGACTTACCTCGATCTTTACATAAAAAGGACGAGCTTATTGAACCTAAAAGGACTTGACATTATGGCCTACATAATGATCGACCATTTTTCCTCCTTGACCATACATTTGGACAATGAGTTTCTTCCTCCTTTAAGCTAAGCATTTGATTTATTTCAAGGAATAAATTTCAACCTAACAAATATTTTCTCTAATACCAAATACAACAATTCACCATTTTAGACCCTCTAATTTAACACAACTCTAGATATGTAAACCCCAAAGTCAAAATTGTCGAGTCATTGGTTAATATAACAAGAGGTAAAACAAATGGTTTCTCTTTCTCTCTTTCTTAACTCATGGAAGAAGTAGAAAATATATAATATAATCAAAGTATCACTTTATTCAAATTAATGGATTCAACTATATAAGTAATACAAATACATATCCAATCAAATGAAACCCAGTGCAATCACAAATACACACATATACAATGTTAGATGATTATTTATATATAAGGTTATACATATCTGTAACTCCATCGTCATATGCACCTTCAGACTTTATTCGATACAACACACTAGATGTCATCACCTAGTTATGAAACAAAGGGAAAAACAAAGAAAGGGTCAGACTACAGTCTGGCGAGTGATGTATGTCTACTTTGCCACATACGCTAATCATTCCCATATAATACTAATATAATTATGGTAAATGCCATATCTTAGCTCAATTTCACATGCAACCACAGAGTCAATTCAACAACACTGCACATTTGGTCAACATATTAACATAGGATAATAACTCAACAAACAAACATTATGTGGATGGTGGATGATGACATGGATTCCCACGTTCAGACATTGCCACATTAAAACATGAAGAACGTATGGATGTCACATGGATAACCACGTTCAGATACTTCACACCCAACTTAAAATGTATAAACAATGTCATGGATAACCCATGTTCAGATACCGCCGAGCCGCAACAAATCTCATAGAGATAGTGACCTGGATAACTACATTCACCACCATGCCATATCAAACAACGATCATTCCAATAGTATTGACCATATGTCAATATATATAGCTATAATCATCCATTTATTTCATTCAATCAAGCTAGGAAATCGCATTTTCCTAACCGTTGCACATAGCAAACCTATACATTTGCATATGTAAAAAATTAGTACGTATGTAACAACCCGTGCTTTAGTAAGCTTAAATTTTGACAAGAATCAAACCCAAGTCCATCAAAGCACAGGTCATTAGATTTGGTACTAGCAAATAAGCATGAGCATTATTAGATATTGATAAATCTAAACTCACAGCGAAAATAATAATAGGATATAAATACTGACTATGGCCAATATGTTGAAATTAGTGACATTTCTTGGATGTTAGATTGCCACACCAGCATCGAGAATAAGAGAAAAGAAGACTTTTCCAACAACCAATCAAATCTAGCTCCAGTGTCCCATTCCTCTAAATTTATCATGTGGTTTTGTATAAGGAGGGGGTCAGAACAACGTTCTGGTGATTGGAAACTCTATACACTGTGCATAACATAAATTTATACTGATTAATTTCCATTTAATTATCATGCCTACTATTTTAAGATTAACCAAATTAACCTAATGTTGCACACACGATATTCCTATATAGCATAATTCATCTACCTACCCTTCCCTATGTACAAAATACCGATGTAAGTTTATCAGCCACTTAATATTTTCAAATATGAACCGGCCTCCTAGCATCGTCATCGTTGGTCTATTGGTCCTAGCCATAAGGACCTTTGACCATTAATTATGGCCTTAATATATAAAATAGCCATAATACTAATGCGTCTATCATCGTTAAAGTCTTATCCATGTAAGAGACAGTACGCAAGCCACTTAATATCTCATTAATAAGGACTAGGCAGACCTTTGACCATTTAATACCTATATTCTAGGTAGACCTTTGTCATTTAATACCCGACCCTAAGGCGGACTCCTCATTAGTACTATCTAGCTGATATTACCTGAAATCTCATTGGGACACTTAGTACTTCTTCATAGGAGAGAGGTGGATCATGTATCAATCATTTCATACCTCAAACCCGAAGCAGACCCTTCCCAAGATATCCACTACCTCTCCTAATTAATAACTCAAACCATTTAGTACTTTTTAAGTAGGAAAGAGGCGGGCCCTCACCATTTAATACCTCTAATCCCTAAGTAGATGCTAAAATAATTTCCCACAGATCTATGATTAATGATGTTCCACATAAGTAATAAGTGTACACAACTGCTGGTAGCCTTTGAGTAAAGGGCATATTTCCGTTGTGTCACTTTACCGACCATATTTCCCAATCACCTAAACCCAATTAATTATTCTATAGGTCTTATGGTTAAAGATGTCTTACATCAAACGGAAGTGTACATAACTGCTAGTATCCTCAAAGTGAAGGCTAGACTTCTGTTGTTAACTCTGCTGACCTTGCATCCTAACCTACTAAGTCTAGTTAATTATTCTTGGTTTACTAACTTAAGCCATATTATCCTAGGTTTTACTATTACTAAGCTTTATCATCATAAATAGGATATTGGACTAGCATACTAATCTTCTTTTATTTATTTAAGGTTGAATAATCTACCTTGAATATTCCATTACCCATAAATCCCTTTTACTTACTCCTTCCATAAATGTCAATTTGTCCCCAATAAAAATATCATCCTAAGGAACTTTTCCTAAAAAATTTATGTATATTTACTAATTTCCAATTAGTAACCTTTTCTAACCATTCTAGTTATTAACCTAACTTTTTCATTTATCAGTCTCATTTATCCATTTACCCTATGAATTATTTGTAACTCCTATATCCATTCCACATTTATTACTTATTAATTGGAGTTAGAACATTTTCCCATTCTCCTTCCTAATTCCTATTCTCAAATCAATGTTATTAGCGCTTATAACTAATATCCCGCACGAGCGTTACACATAAATCATCATGTTTATTAGCACATATAAATACATATAAATACCCACTTCTACTAAAATATATTCCAGTCACAAATCTTTAACTAGAATTTTCTATTCCATATTTAATACGTTGAAACTATATTTCTTAGGAGGATTCTCTGTTGTGATTTCCATAAATAAGTTTAGAACAAAAGATCGGGAATAAAATGAAAGATTTGTTTCTTTTGAAATCATAAGGAATGATTATTTTCTTTTTGTTGGAATAGATAGTGTAAACTACGAAGAATAAATCAGTACTTTACACATCCCTTCCTTTTCGTTTGCATATATTCCTTGTTAAATAAAATGCTGCACTTTCTATGCAATTTGGAAACACAAACAAATTTATAAAGATCAAATGAGCGTTCTACCAATAAATTAAACTATGGAAAATCTCCAATTCAACATAATTATTATGGTAATAATGAAAATCATATTAATAATCAATAACCTAATTTCAGATATGAAATTTAATATTCATATCTATAACATTTGGTACAGATTTCCAGATCAGGGTGTAAGAAATTTTCAATCAGATCTCCTAAGAATATGTAGGCGATGTTTAATACATTTAATTTTAGCCTACACTTCACATATACTCATTCATGAATAAAATTCAAACGTATGCTAACGGAATAGATTCAATATCATAAACAATATATAAATTTCCCACTCACCTTCTAAAAGCGTTTTAAATCTCCAAATCTGAAGTAAAACCTTTGATTCGACTTCATTTACTTCTTATTCTAAAAAATATATATATAATGGATATATACATATATTAGAATTATAGATCTGAGAAGAGATTTGAGGTTGAAGGGAAAAATAAATATATAAATACATACATACATACATATATATATATACACACACACACACATATATATATATATACATATATATACATACATACATACATACATACATACATACATACATACATGCATGCATGCATGCATGCATACATACATACATACATACATACATACATATATATATATATATATATATATATATATAAAATCTCGTTACCACGTAGTGTTTATTCACTCTACTTCTTCTTCTCTTATTTGATTTCTATTCTTCTCTAATTTGTATATAAAAAATATAAATATTATATAATTTAGAAAATAGTAGAGGAATAAAAATGGTAGAGCTTCGCTGCTTCTTTCAAAAAAATGTGAGAAAAGAAGATAGGGTTAGGTCTGAATTTATAAGCACTCGAATCAACCACAACCGTTAGATTTAATTATATAAAATTCGGGCCGTTTGGCTAAGGCAAACCCTAACAGTCACGATCACAACTAGTTGACCACTTAATTGCACCGGTCGATGCTACAGGTTGGCCAGTCATAATAACCATGTCGATCCATAGGTCTCGGGAATTTTATATGAACGCTAATTTTTATAATTTAATTATTTCCGTTTTGAATTCATTTTTTGTCCGTAACTTCTTCATTTGGATCCCGATCACAAAACTCCAAATATAAAAGTTGCTCATAATTTCACCATGAACACAATGGTGCAAGTTTCATAGTCAAATACCATTATTTGCACAAATTCTATTTTTGGAGCCTAATTGCCTAATTAATTAAACAACTAATCGTGAAATGTACGGGCTATTGCCAGTATCATTCCAAAGGTCCTACCCTGTCCTAGAACCAAGTCAAAGAATAAAATACGATTCAGATCTGCCTTTTCTGTTGTTTTGTTCGATTTATATGCAGTATTTTCTTAGATTTTGATATGTTTATCATGCATCATTATACTTCAAATTCATTTAAAGATTTATATCACAATCACCCAAAAATTTCTCAAATTTCCCTTGTTTATGAAACTAGTTTTTAGAAAATCATAAAGGAACTTTTACCATTTATACTTAAAGATGTCATCAAAAATCATATTAAATTCAGAATAAATTATACTTCACACCTGAAATATCATAAGAGACTTTGTAAATATTTTTATATGATTTTTATGTGTTTATATAACATATTCTGATATAAAAACAATTTCATACGCTAAAATTTCTATTTTTCAATTTATTACCAAATAACGCATTTATAATCATTATATATATATATATATATATTAGTTTATATTTACTTTATGAAGTCCTTAATTTCCCATTTGAAACCGGATTATAAATTTTTGCTTGATTTTATATGGTATTTTACGTATGTCATATGTACTTATATTTCCTTAACCCATAATGTCACTTCACTTCATTTAATTTCGATTATATCCTTTGATTCAGTCAAATTATCATCATTCATTTTTGACTTATATTAATTTATTCATTGGAAAATGAATTCTTATCGTATGTCATCTATATTCATTGTATTGGCATGTATTTTACATATCGAATGATGGTAAAATATTTTTATTTTTTTATATAATGTTGTATTATTCTGCAATTTTGGTATATGACTCATAGGGACATTTTACACACCTATGATGTTTTTCGAATTTCTGTATGTCCATTTTGATCTTGGAAATATTGCTTCGACTATAACTTTTGATAGGTGTAAAATTAAGGTCTCTATCCAGTTCCATTGCTTCAGGATGATGGTTTCCCATTCCGTAGACTGTTCATAATAGAAAAATGGACTGGAGGATCTACTAGCCTATGCATAGCGTGTAGCCATTTAGTTTTATCGAGTCACGGATGTTCTTTTTTTATTGTGATTGTTTTGTCTTCAATTTTGTTGGATCCGGGATTATCTTGGGAATAGATTGGCTTAAGAAGCAAAAATAGTAGATTGTAAGATGCTATTAGGGACAAACAATGATGTAGAAGTGCGAATGGTAATGATTAGCTGCCTAACAGAGGATGTGGTAATGGTTAGCTTTCTATATTCACTAGAGGTTCCACATGAGGGTTGTCATTTGTGTATATCGCTAGAGAGTACCTGGATATATTTAAGGAAGTGAATGGATTACCGCTGCATAGAGATATTGAGTTTTAAATAGATTTAGTAAAGGAAGCCGACCTATAGTTATGCTTTGAAGCGTAGGACACCTAGAGAGCAGAAGGAATTAGAGGTGTAAGTGATTGACCTATTAAGGAAATATTTCATTCAAAGAAGCATATCCGAGTGGGGTGCATCTATAGTATTCGCAACTAAAGTGGATGGTTCTTTGAGGTTATGTATGGATTATCGTGAGCTAAATAAAGTGACGAAGAAGAATAAGTATCCACTACTAGAACTAGTGACTTGTCTGATCAGCTTCACGGTGTGAAGGTGTTCTCTCAAATGGATTTGGCTACGGGATTTCACTAGGTTAGAGCAACGAAGGAGAGTGTGCCTACTAGTGCTCTTCATATTCCATCGGGTTTTTATGAGTGGGTGGTGATGTTGTTCAGGTTGACCAACGCTTCGCATACTTTGTGGATCTCATAAATCGGGTTTTAGAGACCAGTTGAACAAGTTCGTGCTTGTGTTCATGGATGATATTCATAAATATTCCATACCTATAGAGGAGCACAAGATGCCCTTAAGGATTGTGCTAGAGATATTGAGGAAGCACAAGTTGAGAGCGAAGTTCTGTGAGTGTCATTTTTAGAGAGAAGAAGTGAGATTCTTGGGTCATGTCTTTAGAGGACAGGGTATAGTAGTAGATCCTACAAAGTTGGTAGCTATCCAAAATTGGAACTAGCCTAAGAATGCTACGGATGTGAGAAGTTTCCCAAGCCTGGCATGATACCATAGACGCTTCATCAAGGACTTCCTGAAGATAGCAGCACCGTTGACCAATTTGACAAAGAAGAATTGGGTTTTTGTTTAGGATGCAAAGTGTGAGCACACATTTATGATTCTGAAAGAGAGGTTGAAGAGTGCACCAATGTTGACCATTCCAAGTGGAAATGAAAAATTGGTTGTATATACAGATGCTTATGGTACTGGATTGGGTGTAGTATTGGTCTGGAAGCTAACAACTAAAATTGCACGAAAGGAATTATTCGACTCATAATTTGGAATTGTTGGCAATAGTTTTTGTTTTGAAGATGTGGACGCATTATCTACAAAGAAAAAGGTTTGAGCTATTTACGGATCATAAATCCTTGAAGTACATTTTCTTCCAGAAGGATCTCAACTTGAGTCAGCAACAATGGTTAGAGTTTTTTGATCTCCTAAGATTTTAGTACTTCCCAGACACCGGGCAAAGGAAATGCAGTCATGATGCATTGAGTAAAGGAAATGCTAATTTAGGAGCAATGTTCATGGAATGGAAGCAAATTGAGTATATTGTTTGTTATGATTTCAGACCTCATTGCGACCTGGAACTAGAAATGTTGACAAGTTTGTCGATCAGGCCTATTCTATTAGAAATGATCGGTGCTAGTCAGAAGTGACATGCTAAGCTAGTGGAGATCATAAAAAGGATAAAAGAGTTGAATCTGAAGACATGAAGCAATACAAACTCAACTGAGAAGGTTTTTTGCAAAAGGATGGAAGATTACTTATACCCGATGTTGATGGATTAAGAGATGAAGTTTTACGAGAGTATTATCATTCTAAGTTGACTATTCATCCCAGCGGTAACAAGATGTACTGAGATATGAAGCGAATTTATTATTGGGAACGCATGAAAAGGGATATTGGGGCATTCATCTCGAAGTGTATGAAAAAACAATTGGTAAAGGTAGAGCAAAAGAAAGCAATGGATAGTTGCAATCACTAGATATTCCTAAGTGGAAATGGGAGCAAGTATCGATGGATTTTGTTAATGGACTGCCAAGGACTCGAGCAGGGAATAATGGCATTAGGTCATGGTGGATCGATTGACCAAGAGTGCAAGATTTACACTCGTTAAGTCAAGTAGAACGACATCCATGTTGGTAGAGTTGTATGTAAAGTGGATAGGATGATTTCATGGTGTGATAAAGAGCATTGTGAGCGACCAAGACCCATTGCTTACCAATGGGTTTTTGTAAGAGCTTACAAGAGGCATTAGGGACTGAGCTACATCTTAGTACAGCTTATCACTCGCACATGGTTAGGCAGGCCAAAAGAGTAAATCATATATTGGAAGATCTCTTACAAGCATGCATTAAAGATTTTGAAGGATCATGAGATGACCATCTACATTTGGTTGAGTTTTCATACAACAATAGTTATCAGTAGAGTATTGGCATGGCTCCACATGAAGTATTGTCTGACCAACTATGTAACGCTCCTTCATGTTGGTGGGAAGCAGACAAGAAACTGATACTTGGGTCAGATATGATTAAAGTGACTTAGGAAAAGATCGAGATCATTCGACAATGGATGAAAGCTGCTCAAATCATAAGAAGAGCTACGCTGATATATGATGTGAAGATTTGGAGTTTTCTATTGAGGATATGGTTTTTATGAAGGTATCTACTTTGAAGAATGTAGTTCGATTCGGTGGGATGGGGAAGTTGGTAGCGAGATTCATAGGTCCTTTACTAATAGTTGAGAGGATTGGAAAGCTGGCATATAGAGTCGACTTATCGTAGAAAATGGCGGGCGTGCACAATTTTCATGTCTCTTATTTACGGAAGTTTATGCATGACTCAGTTGTGATGATTACACCAAATCTGCTAAAAGATGTTTAGGTAGAACCATTAGTTTTTAGACCTCGTAATCCACTTCGTATTGTTGGGTATGATACGAAACAGCTTAGGAGAAAGTCGGTGGAGCTAGTAAAGCTACAATGGAGCAGAAGTGATGATGATTGTACATGTGAGACTAAGGAAAGCAGGAGGACTACATTTCCAGAGCTCTTTCAATGGTAAGACCCACCGTTTATTATACCTACTTTCACTAATGTATATTGTATTAGATAAGTTAGTATTCTACATGCAAGGGTAAGTTCACATGTTCTATTGATTACATGGTTGGTTGTTTGAGATGTTTGATGATTGGTTATGATTGGCGGGCATGACAAATCACTGTGGCTCCTTATATTTTGGCTTCTTTAGGGAATTCAAGAATGAAATTCCAAAAGGAAGGGGAAGAATGTAATGACCTATGTTTTATGTATCGGAGGATTATAAAATAATTTTATTTTATTTATACGAGGTCGTATGATTCTATAGTTTTAGGATATGACTCTTAGCGACACTTTACACGCCTATGATTTTTTTTGAAGTTCTATGTGAACAGTTTGGCCCTAAAAATCTTATTTGGGCTATAACTTTTGATAAGAATTGGATTAGGATCTCAAACTAGTTCAGTTGCTTCAAGATAATGGTTTCCAATTCTGTAGAGTGGTCATAATAGGAAAAAAAGACTTACGATAAGGAAGTTATTCCTATTTTACATTTTGGTAGTTGTAGGCCAAAATTAATGTGTATATAATCGGAGATTAGTATAAATAGGGGGCTGTAATAATCAAATTAAAACATTTTCTTCTTTCCTAAATTAGATCTAAACCCCCGTTAACCCTAATTTCATATAAAATCACATAAACTATTCTTTAATCGTGGCCAAATCACTAATTTGATAGGAGATCATCAAATAGAAGTTTGAGATCATCATTTTGGTTGATTTGTATAGCTTTCAACTACTATCTACATTGGATCTAGGCAAGAATTGTTTGACTTTGGTAATTGGTGAGTGGTTTATGCCTTCTCACTATAATATACATATTTATATGGTAGAATTGCATGTTTTAAAATGAATTTTGGCCTTAAAACCTTTTCTAACTTTAATTACATGCTAACATATGCTTATGACCTAAATTGTGAATCTTTGAAATGGTATTCAAAATTGATTTGGTAAATCACCTTATTCCTATTCATTTGTGCATGTAATATGTAGATTTAGATTAGAATTGGTTTGTATATCACATTCTTATGTATTGGTTATATGAATGAATGTATATGCATGTTATTCTATGCTTGCATGTTGTACTTTAATGTTATTTGTTAGTGATTGGATGTTTAGAGAGATAGGTTGATGAATTTGGCAAATCGGAGGCAAAGTTGGTTGAAATTAGATGAAACTTGGATAATAGGCTCTGGAGCATGGAGGGAGCCTGTAGCTTAAGCGCACATCCAAAAAGGTCAGATAAATAGCCCGGTACCGAGTCATTTCTATGGCTCACATGGGTTGGTTATTTTGGGCATCTCTATTTATTGGCTAGTGGAGATGGACCAAGGCAAGTTTTCGAGAATTGTTTAAGTGTTGGATGTTATGCCGAGTGGTTTCTAGAACTTGGAGTTGGGTGTTTTAGATTGGGGTCTGAGTTGTTTTGATAATTGGGTCAGGGTTCAAAGAACTTAGGATTGGAGTTATAGAAGCATGGAAGGTAACTTAGTCAAAGTTGACTAAGTATATGAATCGATACCGAGTCATTTTGACTCGATACAGAGTCATTTTTATGCATAGTGATGAGATGAGTTTTTTAGAGGATGGAGTGAACACTCTGTAGATCGTGCTAGAGGTGTTGGCTTGTTTGCATCTGGTTAGATGGAGATGTAATAGCATGATGAAAGATACGAACCTTCGGTTTGTGGCTCATGGAGGGAGTTAGTACCGAAGATAGTGGGTCGATAAAGGAGAGAGCTGCAAGTGAGGAACATGAGAGGTTCTTGAATATTGGAAACTGGATTGAGCAAGAGTAGGACTCAGATCTAAATAGAGGAAAGGAGAGATTGGATGTATAGATGCTAAGGAATCATGGATACTCAGAGTGTTTTCTGTTGTGCTCGAAGTAGGGATATTGTAAGTGGGGATGCTCATGGATGATGTAGGGATCTATATACCTAGGACCGATGGCTTTGGGTCTAGTGTCTAGCTTTGGGCTACGTGACACGTATTGAGATTTAGGCTGCATGATATGAGAGTATAAACAAAACAAGGATTTCCATTAGTCCCTGTCATGTGGGCCATATGATGTATCATATATTCAGAGCACATGGATGCGTGAGAGTATTGCTTGATGGATGTTGTGGTTGCTTTGGTTGCTTTCTTTAGTGGGCTATCATCATGGATATCATTGGGAGTAGGTACTGGAGATAGGGATATTTGGATATCCATAATTCTATTCTATACAGTACCTTTATGATATTGTAGAGTAGCATATTATATTATTATGTGCTAACTCTTTAATTGCAGGGACAAGTTAGGTATGATTCGTGTAGCTCTGTTCCTTACTATATTTACATGTATAGTACTTTGAGATTCATTTATCTTTCACACCACACTATTTTCCGACCCAAAGTTTTATGCTTTTCTTCTTATTATCTTGATTACTCTTAAATGAGTAGACTAGATAACAGGTCTAGGTGATGTTGTAGCTATGCAGAGGATGAGTTGGATGGAACTATCTCATATTATATACTTATATGGATTTCGACGCTTATTCCACTGTACGACACTGGTAAGCCTTAGTGGTGACTGCTTATTTACTTGTATTTGAGATGGTTATTAAGTTTGTTTTCATGTATAAACTCTATGACTATTGACGTATAACTATGTGGATCTTATACTATGATGATTAGTTTATATTGTTATTATTGTCTCTTTTGAAATATCCATGATATTATATATTGTCCATGCACTGTGAGATATATGGCAGGTCATATGTTGTACTTTGTTTCATTTTCAACCCTGATGATCATCCTATATCAACTGGGCATGGCAGTAGTGCACTACTTTTATTTTTATTGGTACCAGAGGTATAAGATGGTCGCCACATTCATTCTGAACTTCATTCATTTGGTCAAATATCAACAATGAACTAATTCATCGCTTCTATGAGTAAAATTAGCATTTACTTTCAGATTTAATCCAACTTTAATTAATATACAACATATTAATTAGCTATTTCAATTACAAATCTAATTCCTATAAATATTAAAAAATTATATGGATTTAAGTGGTTGTGTGATAATGTAAGCTAAAACCGTTCACTTTGATTTGAATTACTCCTCAACGCTCATGGTCCGAAAATGAATCTACCTCCAATCCAAGTATGTTCACCTCTAATTATTATTGGATACTCTTGACTCACCCTTAGATTTGTATTTAATTTTTAGGTTTTTGTGAAGAATTGGTGTAGATTTGTAGTTTGAATTAAATTAGGGCCTAGGTTTTTGAGAAACGAGATAAATAAGAAACCAATGTACGGAAACGAATTTTTTTTTTCATTTGAATTCTAAATGATCTGTTTATAATAAAAATGCCAACCCCGTTTAAAATTTGAATTTTCAACTTATGGAAACATCACTATCTCCATCATCCGGACTTCAGGTTCGGAAAATAAATATATTGGGAAGATTAGAAAAATGAGATGTTCAAAATGCTACAAATTTAGTATCCAAATTCAAATGTTTAAAAAATACCATTTTGCCTTTTCGTCAAAATTACCATAATATCCTTTTTATTTTAATTATCGAAAAATCTCATACCAATCTTTAGTCCCTTTTGTAAATCAGATTGTCAACTACATCTTAAAATATTTCCAATCTATTGGTTATTGGGATTCAATTGATTGAAAACCAAACATCGCTAACATCTCTTCTACTATCTATCTTTTCGAGCGGATCTGTACAACAATTGTACTTCCAAAACTTCCAATACATCATGTGGGTGTAACTTTAGATCTTAATCCTAATATGTCACGAACTTATATGTCAATAAACCTAGTGAATTTTATTAATATAGGGAGGGAGGTCGGAATCTTCTATAAAGGCACATAGGATTCCTCCATAATAGAATGGATGACAACTTGTCAATGAGGGACCGTCAAGATCATGAGATACTACAAAATAAACCTCAGTTCATTACTCCTCATCCATGCCATCTTACTATCACCATCCAATATCATCCCATAATGGGTCATCTGAATTATTCCAAAAATCAATTCTTACCCCTAAGAAACTTAGTACATATGTTGCAATAACATGTATTTTACATATTGAAGGATTGTAAAATATTATTTTTAAGTTCATATGAAGTCTTATGGCTCTGGACTTTGGGAAATGCTTACTAGTGACTTTCCTACACTTAGAATTTTTCCGAACGATTTTACCCCTAAAAATTTGTAACTGCTATAACTTTTGTTAGAAGCCGAATTAGCATACGATATCACTTCCATTGGAAAGATATGTTTGTTTTCCTTTTTGTACAGTATTGCGATTTTGACTTTCTAGCTAGAAGATATGGCTGTTTGAAAGTTGACAGTTTTTTAAGGAACTTAATGGGTAATTGCTGAATTTGGGGCCATGCCCACTAACCCATTTGGCCAAACCATCATTCCCAAATCACTTTTACCTTTTCCAAAATAGATCTAAATTCCCAGTAACTCATTCTTCACCCAAAACCTTTTCTTTTCTACTCCAAATCAAGTCTAAATCATATATTAAGGGTAAATTAGCAAGGTGATTTATTAGAAATCTTCTAATCTACATTTGTAGGGAAGAACATTTGGGGCATGGCCCTCGATTTGCATACAACTCTTAATACTTTTTGGGTGTTTGGTGAGTGATTTATCATCTCTCACTTTACTATATATGCATCTATAGGTTTTAACATGTTTATACCATTTTTAAGTCAAAATCATGTTTTGGGAATGTTTTAAAGTGAAACCTAAAGTAAGAATGAATTTAAAATGTTTTAAAATGTTCTAGTCATGTTAATTTGATGTATAGTTCCCTTGATGTGTGTTAGTCTACGTTAGAGACATTTTATAGGATGAT
Source organism: Allium cepa (assembly GCA_030765085.1). NCBI lineage: Eukaryota > Viridiplantae > Streptophyta > Magnoliopsida > Asparagales > Amaryllidaceae > Allium > Allium cepa. The sequence continues at coordinate 169,480,720 of CM060934.1, forward strand.
TTACCATGAATTGTTGTATGTTTGAATATTGTTTGGTGTATGAATGGTGTTTGTTTGTATGCTTATATGGTTGAAAATGCTTGTTGGAGTGAACTAGAGATGGAACCATGAAATCAAACTTGGACATATGGGTTCGGGGATATTAGGAGTTATATCGATGCACGTGGAAGGCATATGGGTCGAACAAAAGAGCATAGTGGTGAAATCAACATGAAAGAGGAAGTTGGAGTTTCTATAGCACTTTGGCTTACGGAGGGAGGTGGGGTTCTGTTCGTTGCTAGCATAGGCTCATTATTTGGGGTGGATCAACTTAGGTGGGGCTATGTGTCAGCAAGAAGAAAACCGGACAACAAATGTTATTCGGTGATGCTATGTTCATGGGGACCAGACAGATTTTTATTTGATATATATGTTCGAGCTTCTGTTCAGAGAGACTCGGTCCGGTCCCGAGCAAAAATCTATTTGGAGCTTCTAGGGCTGCTCCGAGCTTTGGCTTTAGCAATTTTGGGCTTGGCTCGACACCACCAAGCAGACATGGATGTTGAGCAATTTTCATCATGGCATGACGGTAATTTGGGAACATATTCATGGCGTGCTCCTAGGTTCATCGGGATGATGTGGAGTGAAGTAGGCAATTCCAAATGACTCGGGATGAACCTTGGATATTATGTGACGATTATAAGGTGATGGTGGGATGCTTCGACATGATGACGCCAAAGACGACGATGACGAGTTCAGAACCTTGGCACGCTGGCTCTACAACTTATGATGGTTGTCTAGAAGCGTTTCGAAGATGATAACTTAACAACAGGGGTCGTGACGGTAATCCACAAGGGCAAGGTCAACATTGGAGAGGCTTGCGAATGGGATTTTCGATTGTGTCCTACTGTGGAAATAACTAAGATGGAAATAACTATTGCGTTCCATTATGGAGAGATGTTGTGACGACCCGAAATTTTTAAGCAATTTAAATCGGAATATTTAATTGATTTTGAATATTCAATAGAGTAATTTTGAACTTGAATTACGAATATCACGATTCACTTGATAATTTAATTATTGAATTTCAATAATTTAAAATTGGACGAAATGTTGAATCCATAATTTTAAACCTATTAAAAATAATTTGAAGGCGTATAAAATTTATATTGATAACACTGAGGATGATAGAAGTTGAAAAATTTAAATTAACAGTGGTTTGTTCAGTTTTAAAAATATATCGTTTAAGTTGAATTTAAAAATAGCCTTCCGAGGCGGAGTCTAGGAATACGACGAAACCAATTCCATTGGATCCATAATATTGTATTATTGTCGGATTTCAATTTTCGTAATATTTGGAGGCGTGGTGTGAGCATACGATTTATTAACACGCTGAAATTTGAAACGAATTTAATAAAGTAACTGGTCAAATTCATAGTACATCAGAGCTTTTCAAAGCACTGTTTGCGAACCGTACCAAGCACACTTCCTTTGCCTTCTCGAATACGCTTATCTCTTTTATTTTTCATCCTTATTTATTTGCAGAGGTTATGACCGAGCTTCCTCTCAAGAATTCATTCAGAAATCGAAAGCTACATTCTTTCCTCTCTTCCAATTATATGAATTCTTTTCGTTCAAAACAAAAATTACAGCCGAGCCCTCTTATTCACGTCTCGCACCTTTGTTCTTCTCCTAATTCAAACGAAAAAAAATGGCTGCCTTGAGAATTTATGAACGACGGTAGCTTATACCAAATTGGAATCGATTCGCCTTCGGTCTTTGCCTCGCTAGGGTTCACTCGCGCACGTTGATTTGGGGTGACTCGAGTTAGGTCAGGTTGTTTGTGCCAGAATTCGATCGCGTGGCCAGGACTGGATGCGAGGAAGTGATGGAGACCGCACGACATGGGTTTCGTGGATGGAACTCGCGAATAGGGTGAGGATTCGATAGTGTTTTGCTAGTGTGGTTTCGCGTTGGGGCTTTGCGGTCGATGATGGAAGGAGCATCGAGTAGGGGTTAGGGCATAGTTCGTGTGGTAGGGATTGAAGTCCTAATGGCCGCAGTTCAACGAGGTATCGATCTTTGTTTTAATAATTTAGGTTAATTCAAATTCTAAATTGGCAGTTATTCATTTAAATTTAAAAGTGTAATATATATGAACATGTATATAACAGAGAAAGAAACAAATTTGTATTATAATGATAATATGTATATACCAACATACATATTTACATTCCAATTAACTAATTTGTTAGTATATTAAGGAGAACTAAATTAAATTTAGTAGATGGAAATTTTATTTTTGGAAACAAATTTGTTTAACAAACCTATTAAATTTATAGTGTTGCTTAAATATTTTATTAATTCAATCATTAGTTTGAATTAAATCATGGGTTAATTAAATTGTTAAAGTGGGAATTAATTGTAAGACTGATTCGAATATTAATAATTAAATTGTATAATGTTTGTTCAAGGTTTGAAATCTGAAAATAAAACATGCCGGATTGGAATGGGTGCATAGTCAAAGGTGGGTTAATCTCACTCAGTTATATTTAAATTTAAAAGATTAAATTTAAATGATTGATTGTATGGTTGAATTGGTTGATGTAGTATAGTATGGTATAATTTTGGGATTGGCATATTATATTGTGTTAACATCTGTGGATGCAGGGAAAAACAGGTTGGAGGGATCCAACCGGACCCCTCAACTTTATTTAATTATTTAGTATTCTATGATATGAATATTCGATATTCTGTAATGAATTATGTGGAAGTATTAGATGCTATTGCTGGATTGTTATAATCGGGAAATGTGAATTACCAAATATATAATTTGGGTTTGGAACTGAAATAAAAGAAATGAAATTGTAAGTAAATAATTATAGAAAGGTTAAATAAATTTATAAATGAACTGGATAGGAAATAAAGTGTTGAAATTTTAATAAATAAATCTTGAGTATGGGAAGAAAATTTTAAATAAATAGAAAGTTAATGAACTCTAACTTCAATGTTATTGTTTAAAGAAACAAAACATTTATTTTAAATTTAGGATTTTAAATCATTTAAGAAGAAGAAAACGGAAAAAAAATTAAAAAAATAAATAAAGAAGGAATTGGGAATAACCTGAAATTTTTACATTTCAGATAAAGGATTTAAAATCAAACTGAAAATAATAATAAAGTTCATAATTAATGAATTTTGAAATGAACTGATAAGTAAAGAAATTTATTTCAAATGGAATAAATTGGGAATCAATTTGGAAAATTGATTTAAGTGATTGAGATTGGAAATTTCTCTTTGAATAACCAAGTACGCTTTCAAAGTAAATTTTTAAATATAAATTCAGAGTTTAAAGTTGTTTTAAGAAGTATGATTCAAAAAAAAATTATTATTTCTAAATATTTAAGCCTAACGTAAGTACTTCTTTTTAATCTATTACAGCAATAATTATGTAAAGATTGATTCAGTATTTTATTTTTAAAAGTGAAATCTAGTTTTATATTTTATTTAGTAACATTATTTCAAATAGTCATATAGTATGTATTTTTAACAAATTATTGAAGTAATTTAACTTAATTGTTTTAAAGTATATTTTAGAGTAAAGTGTTTTAAATTATTTTAAAAATCTAAAGTTTTGTGCTTGGTGATTTCCGAGGAGATAGAAAATATTTAGGGAAAGTTTATTCTAGAAAGAGAAAAGGATTTTGAAACTGTTTTCAAAGGATTGAGAATAGAAATATATCTTTGAGGATATTTTGAGATAAATAAATAATTTAGGAAATTATTTATTGTTTGATGGATGTTTGTGAATGTTAATTGATAGTTAAATAACCGACTATCAATATTGGGCAAATGCGTTGATCGTTTCGAAGAGTCCGGGATCGAGATTAATTTCTCGAAAACCACTTCGATCCGGTTTGTACGTTTCGTGTAAACGATTTTGGATTCGAAGATGGAATAGTGAAGTGCAAGGGCTAGTCGCTACTAATCCTGAGGATATTTCCGAAATGGATGTAGTAGGAATAGTGCCTTCGGTTCCGTTCGAACCCGGAACGGACTTGTATGGACGAATGCTTGTGAAACATCGTTAGGTGGACGATGAGCATTCTAAGTGAAAACGTTCTTAAGGTAACGCTTAGCCTCAAACCTCATCAAATGGGAATGACTGAAAATCAGGGGATATGCAGCAAGGTTAGGTGGGTCATGCCCAAGCAGGACAAGATAATTCCCCTGTCTAGATGTCCCTTATATATTTCGGCTTAGTGGGTGGTTGGTCGCGCCAATCACGGGGTTTATCTTGTTCGGGACTGTTCAGTAAGGAATGATTCCGGCCTTGTGTTGCAGGGGATGAAGGGAGTAATCCTCGGTACGGTGATCTAGGCCCCGTACTTTGACAGGTGGTACCCCAGTGCCTAGTCATTGGTTGGAAATCCATTCTCCCTACGAGCCTTGTACGAGTTTTGTTTGTATTACCCACTCTGTGGCTAGTAGCTGGAATTTAATGAATGTAACAATTTCGGCTATTTTATAAGTATTTGTATATAGACCCTATTATAATATCAGAGGATTTCTATAAAAAAGATTGTTTTAGCTATCGTAAGGTAAAAACCCGGCATGTTTATTTGTGGCGTGGTCTTACGAGATGCTTTTGTTTTCAAAGGATTTTTGAAACTTTAATAATCAATTGGGTGTGATTTTCTCACGCCGGTATTCCAGACTGACTCGGTTATTATTTAACTATAATGCTCGGGTCAGACCGAGTATTATAGGATACAGGATAGGATGCTGTGGAGCTCAGGAGACGAGCTGGATGACGATACGTACTCCCGTACTTGTTTATTTATATATTTTCTCCGCTGTGTTGAGTTGTTGTGTATTCATTTGTATGATATGGATGTTGAGATGTGTTTGAAGTACTCTGATGATGTAATATATGTAAACAGATATATTTAATTTTGAGTAAAGATTATTTATTATCTATTATATTTTATTCCGTTGCGATGGTTAGATTATGTTGTCGTTTTCTATTCTCTTCTTCTACCTCTTCTTCTTTAACCCAAACGGTTTGTATTTCTGTACAACTTGAGTTGATTGTTGAAGAATAGTGTTGACTCAAGGGGTATGGATTTGTGGGCTGTTACACTTGGTATCGGAGCTTAGGTTGGTGATAACCTTGGCTCTGGTAGGAATTACTCATTGAATAAAGTCCGTAGTACTCTAGAATGAGTTTGAGAGTATTAATAGATACGAGTGCGTATTTGTTAGTGAATATAAAATTGTTTTTATATTGTGTTGATTTATCGGTTGAGTGTTTATGGATTCTGGTCGATGTGTGGGATGCCATGTCATCGATAGGGATATCTAAACTCTTGAACAAGATAAACCGACACAGTATTGTTTTAACTAGGGTAAATGAAATAATTTTACCCAAATTTATTTTATGTATATGAAAGAAAATGATTTTTCTTAATTATTATAGTTATACATAGATGTTTGGATGATAGAAGTGATAATATTAAATTATTATCATTGTATAATAATTAAATAAAGATTGAAATAATAACTAAAGATTGAGGGATAAATTGACATAATAGATGAATTTTATGAATGTGATTCATAACAGGATAAGGAATTGAATTCATAATTAAAAACTAAGAAACCAATTCATATCAAATGAATTTGTAAATGTAAATTATAGTGTAATAAATTATTAAAGTAAGATAAAGTTCCAAAGAAAAGTTTGAATTTAAATCTAAAGGGTCTGGAATTTGGAGATTTAAGTTTCTTTGAATTGAATAATGGTTCTCAAAAGTTGGGAGGATAATATATTTTGAGAAATATTTTTGAATCGGATTTAAAATCTAGAGAGATTTGGAATTTAAAAATATTGGATGGATTTTAGAAAGAGAATAAAAGCATTGAACTCTTTTGGTTGCTAGAAAATAACTTCGGTGATGACTGCAGCATCATCGATGGTCATTTTCGAGTTTCCAGAAGTAAAATTGCTACCAAATTGTTTTGAATTGAAATTGTTTGCAAAACTGGTTGAGTTTTGAAAATTCAAAGAGATAAATTGAATTTATCAAAGGAATTTTGGATATAGAAGGTTTTAAAGGAAATTTTGAAATGTTGAAAGGTTGTTTAAACCTTGGAATTTGTTGAAATAAAATTCAACGGTGTAAGTAAAGTGAAACTGAGTACTGGAATTTAAAATTGAATTGTGTGAAGTTATGTGGAATGGGAAAATTAGTCAGGATGGACTAAAGATAATTAATGTTTGGAAATAAATTTATTGGTTAAATAATGAATTGGTGAATGAATAAATGAATCAAATAATGTACTTATAAAGAGAAATTGATATTAATAAGAAGGGATTGGAAATTTTAATTCAGCAAATAAAATCTAACTTAAGTAAATGAAAGTGAAGGAAATATATTTGAATTTAACTTGGGATAAGTTGAATAAAATTTAAACTTAAATTAAATTAAATTGGATATAAAGGTGAAATGTAAAATTGCTTATAATGGCATAAAAAATTCATGTTCTCAAGTTATTAAGTGTTATAATTTGAATTTGTGATTATAAAATGGAAATGGACTACAGTAAGCAATCTTAACTTTTGAATGGAAGTAAAATTTGAATTCATTAATGGAACGAGTTGAATGGGGTGGCAAATTCAAAACTTAACCAAAAATGAGATGTAAAGTGTAATGAAGCAAAGTGAGGATATATAAAGGTGGATGTTTTTAAGTTGGCAAATAAGTCTTGAACTTATGTATGAGGAAAATGAAATTTGTTTAGATAATGGAATTTGTATTGTAAAGAATATAATTTTGATAATTGGTAAAAATTTGAAAGATAAATATTAATATATAAAACAAAATCCAGTGTGGGAATGGGATTTAATTGTGGTAATAAGTATCGGGGAGTGAAAGAATATTGGTAATGAATTTAATTGGTGATGGTTGAACCGTAAATAAAATCCAAGTGTGTGAAGTGATTTGAAGTGACCTTGTTATTAATAAAAGATTTAATTATTGAACATGGACTAGAATTTGGTGAATGCACTAATTTGAAATTTGACATTTGATAGAATGTATAAGCTAGTTAGACTAAAATTTGTAAAGGGTTTGATTGGGTAAGGATAAATTAATAAGGAAATAAATTGAGATATTATGGAGTTGAGAACTTTTAAGAAAATGGTGAGATGGTTATGGTTAAGCTTATGAAATAGCTTTAGATGAAATTTGTTTAGATGATGAAATAGAAATGAAGTGGAAATGAATTGAGTTGGAAATCAATTTAAATTTTACTATAGAACTTAAAAAAAAATTATGAATTGGTAAATGTAAAATAAAATTGATTTTGAAATCAACTGATTTGAATATGAGCTTGTTTGAATTAAATATGAATCGAAATTGTATGAAATTGGAAAAAAAAATTGATTTGAGATGGAAACAAATCCAATTGAAGCATGAATTGCATAACCTTCTTATTAATAAATTCCACAATGAATTGTTAATGTAAATTAAAATTGAAAAGTGGATAAAAGAACAAACTAAACGAACAAATTAATAAAATGGTTGGGATTTGATTGAAGGAAAAATCAAATCAAAGATTTGAAGGGAAATTGATTGAATAAAATAAACTTAAGTTATAGAGTGGAATAATTGAAGAAAATAAAATAAAATAAATAACAAAAGTAAATTGTGAGATGGTTATATTGGTTGTCGAGTATAGTAAAATAGTTTAGAATAGAATTCTTTGGATATGAAAGAAATGCAATGGGAGTTTGTGAATAAATTAAAATGGGATGGAATCAAGTATAAATTGAGTGGGAATCAATTTAAATGGTTATAAAGCTTAAGTAATTATTTATTTACACTAATATTGATGAATGGCATAAGGAAATGGATCGTTTGATGCAAACGAGATTGGATAAAATGCCATGAATTATTAGAAGTACAACAAAATGATTTTTGAATCAATTGGAATGAATGTGAAGTTGTTTTGCTTAAAATGAATTAAATATAAGCGTTTAAGCTGTAAATCACTTCAACTGGATGGAATGGTTTGAGAATATGCAATCGTAATAAGCGTTGGAACCTTTTATGTGCTTATGGAAATTAATTAACATGCATTTTATGTGAAATTTATATGTTTATGCCCATATATCACATGCATCGTTACATAATCGATGTTTTAGCTATTTAAATTTAAGTGAAATGCTATAAACCTTATATATATAGTACTTATATGTTTAAATTGAGTAAGTACAGGTACCTGGAAGCCGTATGGATGGATTTGGGTTGCATTAACTGCTAATAATAATAAGCCGCTTGCTTAAAATGCTAAATAAGGTACGCCTATGCAATTAAAATAGGAAATATGAACTGTTTTTGATTTTTCCGACCGTGTGGGTCGATGTATATATATTTATCTCTCTTGTCAAGTTGCAAAAGCTCCTCCGTACAAGGGAAACTCTGCCAAAAATTTTCAGAAATTTTGGGAGTTAGAAAAATTTTGAAATTTTTAAGAAAATTTTGTTAAAGACAAAGCGAGTTTAAATTGGATACTAAAATTAGTTAGTCAATGAAACTAATTAAAATAATGACATGGATTAGTAATAAATGACAAATAAAATTTATATATTCAGAGTTAAAGATGAATTGAATTCGTATGAAAATGAAAGAATCAATTTGAATAGAAATAGATATAAACTAGAGTGGAAGATGAAAATAAATATAAGATGCATATAAAATGCTTAAACTAAACTTAAGAGGGAATGGAGAAGTCTTAAATGGAAATTGATACTACCAATGTAATTTAAGTCAATATTGGAATGAATAGATGTTGACATTTTGTGAGAAAGTCGATAAAATGTTTTGGGATGTGTGATTGGATATTAGTGCTAAGCAGGTTATGCAGGTATTATAAAAGGGAAAAGAGAATTTGTTTTTGATTTCAAGAGATAAATTTGAAATACTCGACAAAAAGGTATGTATTTAAATTTGGTGTGAAATTTGATTGGGATTTTGGATCGAGCCACTTGGCCTTTTGTTTTCTTTTTGGATTTGGGAGGCCGTAGAGCCATTTTGTAGTTGTACCGAGCTAGCCGCGCAAAGGAGACGCTGGCGAAATTTTTCGGAAATTTAGGGTGTTAGAAAATTTTTGAGAAAATTTTGATAATCCAAAATTGGTTTTAAGATTAAAACTTGGATAGTTGGGTAAATAGGAATGTTTACAAACTAGGAAAAATGTTTGGAAAATTAATAAGAATGATGATGGGCTTTTTTAAAGGATAGTGGTTGGATGTCGAATTGTCTGGTTTTGAGGATAAGTAAACGAGTATTGGACCGTTCTTCCTAACTAGTAATTTCGGGGACGAAATTCTTTTAAGGGGGGAGGAATGTGACGACCCGAAATTTTTAAGCAATTTAAATCGGAATATTTAATTGATTTGAATATTCAATAGAGTAATTTTGAACTTGAATTATGAATATCACGATTCACTTGATAATTTAATTATTGAATTTCAATAATTTAAAATTGGACGAAATGTTGAATCCAGAATTTTAAACCTATTAAAAATAATTTGAAGGCGTATAAAATTTATATTGATAACACTGAGGATGATAGAAGTTGAAAAATTTAAATTAACAGTGGTTTGTTCAGTTTTAAAAATATATCGTTTAAATTGAATTTAAAAATAGCCTTCCGAGGCGCAGTCTCGGAATTCGACGAAACTAATTCCATTGGATCCATAATATTGTATTATTGTCGGATTTCAATTTTCGTAATATTTGGAGGCGTGGTGTGAGCGTACGATTTATTAACACGCTGAAATTTGAAACGAATTTAATAAAGTAACTGGTCAAATTCATAGCACATCAGAGCTTTTCAAAGCACTGTTTGCGAACCGTACCAAGCACGCTTCCTTTGCCTTCTCGAATACGCTTATCTCTTTTATTTTTCGTCCTTATTTATTTGCAGAGGTTATGACCGAGCTTCCTCTCAAGAATTCATTCAGAAATCGAAAGCTACATTCTTTCCTCTCTTCCAATTTTATGAATTCTTTTCGTTCAAAACAAAAATTACAGCCGACCCCTCTTATTCACGTTTCGCACCCTTGTTCTTCTCCTAATTCAAACGAAAAAAAATGGCTGCCTTGAGAATTTATGAACGACGGTAGCTTATACCAAATTGGAATCGATTCGCCTTCGGTCTTTGCCTCGCTAGGGTTCACTCACGCACGCTGATTTGGGGCGACTCGAGTTAGGTCAGGTTGTTTGTGCCAGAATTCGATCGCGTGGCCAGGACTGGATGCGAGGAAGTGATGGAGACCGCACGACGTGGGTTTCGTGGATGGCACTCGCGAATAGGGTGAGGATTCGATAGTGTTTTGCGCGTGTGGTTTCGCGTTGGGGCTTTGCGGTCGATGATGGAAGGAGCATCAAGTAGGGGTTAGGGCATAGTTCGTGTGGTGGGGATTGAAGTCCTAATGGTCGCAGTTCAACGAGGTATCGATCTTTGTTTTAATAATTTAGGTTAATTCGAATTTTAAATTGGCAGTTATTCATTTAAATTTAAAAGTGTAATATATATGAACATGTATATAACAGAGAAAGAAACAAATTTATATTATAATGATAATATGTATATACCAATATACATATTTACATTCCAATTAACTAATTTGTTAGTATATTAAGGAGAATTAAATTAAATTTAGCAGATGGAAATTTTATTTTTGGAAACAAATTTGTTTAACAAACCTATTAAATTTATAGTGTTGCTTAAATATTTTATTAATTCAATCATTAGTTTGAATTAAATCATGGGTTAATTATATTGTTAAAGTGGGAATTAATTGTAAGACTGATTCGAATATTAATAATTAAATTGTATAATGTTTGTTCGAGGTTTGAAATCTTAAAAGAAAACATGCCGGATTGGAATGGGTGCATAGTCAAAGGTGGGTTAATCTGACTCAGTTATATTTAAATTTAAAAGATTAAATTTAAATGATTGATTGTATGGTTGAATTGGTTGATGTAGTATAGTATGGTATAATTTTGGGATTGGCATATTATATTGTGTTAACATCTGTGGATGCAGGGAAAAACAGGTTGGAGGGATCCAACCGGACCCCTCAACTTTATTTAATTATTTAGTATTCTCTGATATGAATATTCGATATTCTGTAATGAATTATGTGGAAGTATTAGATGCTATTGCTGGATTGTTATAATCGGGCAATGTGAATTACCAAATATATAATTTGGGTTTGGAACTGAAATAAAAGAAATGAAATTGTAAGTAAATAATTATAGAAAGGTTAAATAAATTTATAAATGAACTGGATAGGAAATAAAGTGTTGAAATTTTAATAAATAAATCTTGAGTATGGGAAGAAAATTTAAAAAAAAAACAGAAAGTTAATGAACTCTAACTTCAATGTTATTGTTTAAAGAAACAAAATATTTATTTTAAATTTAGGATTTTAAATCATTTAAGAAGAAGAAAAAGGAAAAAAATAAAATAAAATAAAATAAAGAAGGAATTGGGAATAACCTAAAATTTTTACATTTCAGATAAAGGATTTAAAATTAAACTGAAAATAATAATAAAGTTCATAATTAATGAATTTTGAAATGAACTGATAAGCAAAGAAATTTATTTCAAATGGAATAAATTGGGAATCAATTTGGAAAATTGATTTAAGTGATTGAGATTGGAAATTTCTCTTTGAATAACCAAGTACGCTTTCAAAGTAAATTATTAAATATAAATTCAGAGTTTAAAGTTGTTTTAAGAAGTATGATTTTAAAAAAAAAAATATTATTTCTAAATATTTAAGCCTAACGTAAGTACTTCTTTTTAATCTATTATAGCAATAATTATTGAAAGATTGATTCAATATTTTATTTTTAAAAGTGAAATCTAGTTTTATATTTTATGTAGTAACATTATTTCAAATAGTCATATAGTATGTATTTTTAACAAATTATTGAAGTAATTTAACTTAATTGTTTTAAAGTATATTTTAGAGTAAAGTGTTTTAAATTATTTTAAAAATCTAAAGTTTTGTGCTTGGTGATTTCCGAGGAGATAGAAAATATTTAGGGAAAGTTTATTCTAGAAAGAGAAAAGGATTTTGAAACTGTTTTCAAAGGATTGAAAATAGAAATATATCTTTAAGGATATTTTGAGATAAACAAATAATTTGGGAAATTATTTATTGTTTGATGGATGTTTGTGAATGTAATTGATAGTTAAATAACCGACTATCAATATTGGCCAAATGCGCTGATCGTTTCGAAGAGTCCGGGATCGAGATTAATTTCTCGAAAACCACTTCGATCTGGTTTGTACGTTTCGTGTAAACGATTTTGGATTCGAAGATGGAGCAGTGAAGTGTAAGGGCTAGTCGCTACTAATCCTGAGGATATTTCCAAAATGGATGTGGTAGGAATAGTGCCTTCGGTTCCGTTCGAACCCGGAACGGACTTGTATGGACGAATGCTTGCGAAACATCGTCAGGTGGACGATGGGCATTCTAAGTGAAAACGTTCTTAAGGTAACGCTTAGCCTCAAACCTCATCAAATGGGAATGACTGATAATCAGGGGATATGCAGCAAGGTTAGGTGGGTCATGCCCAAGCAGGACAAGATAATTCCCCTATTTAGATGACCCTTATATATTTCGGCTTAGTGGGTGGTTGGTCGCGCCAACCACGGGGTTTATCTTGTTCGGGACTGTTCAGTAAGGAATGGTTCCGGCCTTGTGTTGCAGGGGATGAAGGGAGTAATCCTCGGTACAGTGATCTAGGCCCTGTACTGTGACAGGTGGCACCCCAGTGCCTAGTCATTGGTTGGAAATCCATTCTCCCTACGAGCCTTGTACGAGTTTTGTTTGTATTACCCACTCTGTGGCTAGTGGCTGGAATTTAATGAATGTAACAATTTCGGCTATTTTATAACTATTTGTATATAGACCCTATTATAATATCAGAGGATTTCTATAAAAAAGATTGTTTTAGCTATCGTAAGGTAAAAACCCGGCATGTTTATTTGTGGCGTGGTCTTACGAGGTGCTTTTGTTTTCAAAGGATTTTTGAAACTTTAACAATCAATTGGGTGTGATTTTCTCACGCTGGTATTCCAGACTGACTCGGGTATTATTTAACTGTAATGCTCGGGTCAGACCGAGTATTATAGGATACAGGATAGGATGCTGTGGAGCTCAGGAGACGAGCTGGATGACGATACGTACTCCCGTACTTGTTTATTTATATATTTTCTCCGCTGTGTTGAGGTGTTGTGTATTCATTTGTATGATATGGATGTTGAGCTGTGTTTGAAGTACTCTGATGATGTAATATATGTAAACAGATATATTTGAATTTGAGTAAATATTATTTATTATCTATTATATTTTATTCCGCTGCGATGGTAAGATTCTGTTGTCGTTTTCTATTCTCTTCTTCTATCTCTTCTTCTTTAACCCAAACGGTTTGTATTTCTGTACAACTTGAGTTGATTGTTGAAGAATAGTGTTGACTCAAGGGGTATGGATTTGCGGGCTGTTACAGATGTGCAAAGGGATCGATGATAACTTAGAGGCTTCTAGTGTGCTTGTAAAGAAGGGTATGTAGGGACGCCTACCTAGATTTGCGATTGTGTCTGGATCTTGCGATAGTAGATTACCATGGGCTTTGTGATTATGGGCCTAGTTCCAAGCCTTTCGGAGTGGCATGGATTCGAGCACCAATAAAGCAGGGATTTTGATTGGCCCTCATATGCGATTGTGTCGTAAAAGCTATCTTACATCCAACGCAGACAAATAATCGTGAAGATTGTTTGATAGATGCTATGTTTTCCATGGTTGTTTATCACTCTAGGGCATCACATGATATAGACATTTTTAGCCGCAAACCTGACATTGGACATTGTACTTCGACTGTACTACACTTACATGGTTATGATAGTAGATTAGCATATAACGACTGTTATGTGCTAACTCTTTGGATGTAAGGACATGTTAGGAGTGGTTATTGATACCCTATGTCCATATTTACTATATATAGTTTTTTTTGTGTATTTGCAATGATGTATCGCTCCTAACAGACTGCTATCTGACCCGAGTATGCTTTGCTTCTTATTATCTCAGGTACTTTAAATGTGTAGATTAGGGATAAGAGTTCTGGATAGTGCATGGACCTGTATAGAGTACAAGCATGAGGATAAGCTCTCATATATTTATACTTTGGATCTTACTAACGCTTACATTCCACTATGCAGTACTATGGAGCTATTTCGGTATTTGTATTTTGAGAATTTGTTGTAGTGTTTATTTTGGAGATTTGGCATATATAAACTCTTTATTTTAGTTTTTTTATTTAGTCTGTGAACCTAGTGCATATGATGTTCTTGTTTACAATTCATTCGATTATATCACTATCACGTCTGTTTTACATCTATGTTACTATATTATATTTTGTTTGTGCGCTATGAGATATTCTACAAGTTCTATACTTGGATTTTTACTACTTTACACCCTTGGCTATTGTCCTACCTCAGCCAAGTACCTCCACAATGCTCTATACATATATATTGGGTATCGAAGGTGTAGAGTAGTCGTTACATTTGGTATCAGAGCTTAGGTTGCATAGATGACCTAAGTTGATACTTGGATCATTAAAGATAAGGAAAGAGCTATCGCCTTAAGATCGATTGAACGATATATAAGAGAGCAAATTGTTATATTTTGGTTTTCAAAACTATATAGTAGTTCATACATATAGTATATAAGTCGCATTGCATTTTTGGACATTGTGTATTCCTTTAAGACTGACCATTTTATTACAGCTTGTAAGAATGAGTCGGCTAACAACAAATGCTGCTAGGAACTCCATCCCTGGAGTGGAGAAGAGGGTGGGATCGAGGGCTGCAAACCTCGACTTGCAGAACATGTTCGTTGAGATGGTATGAAACATGGTTCAGAATGCCCAAGTTGCTCCTGTGATGGTCGATGGTGGTGATACTCCAGTGCAAACACCAAGGGTTGACTTTACCAAACTAGACAAGGATTATTCTACTCTATGAGGCAAATAGTTTCTCAGAAAAAAATTAAACATCAAAGTGCAGGATTGGTTAGACACCTACGAACGCATCTTTAAGGATATAGAGCTAGAGGATGCGATGAAGAGGAAGCTTGCCAGCTCTTATTCTGGGTTATCCTTTAGGAAAATTCCCTAAACATATACAGAGAAGGGCGATGAGGTGATGGAACTCCATTAGGACTACTACTCCTAAGAACCAGATTACATGGGAGCAATTTAAGGCAAAGTTTGAGGAGAAGTATATAAAGGCTGCTCAAAAGTCGATGCTCTTTTTGAAATTTTGCTGACTTGAGATAGGAGGATATCTTTGTGTTGGAGTACATGGCTGAGTTTGACACACTATCAAAGTACGACCTATCTTATATCGATATCCTGCTAAAGAAAAATGAGAAGTTCATTATGGGCTTGGATGATTATCTTGGAGAGAGGCAAGTATGACATATCAATGAGACCTTCGAGAGGCTGGTGGAGAAGGCTTTTTGACATGAGAGTCTATATCCTAAGCAAGTCAGTTGTTGCTCCTAATGATGAGCCAAAGTCGAAAGTTGGCGGGGGAGGCAAGAGAAAGTAGGTAAACAACAACAAAAAGAAGCATTTTTAGAAGAGTGGTCAGAAGAAGGGCAAGTAGGAGCCTACTAGCTATAATTGTGGAAGGAAAGGCCATCTTGTTAGAGATTGCAAGGTGGAAGGCAAGAAGTGCTACAACTACAACAAGGTAGGGCATATCAAGAAGGATTGTTTAGAATCGTCGAGGAATAAGCAGGTTGTGTCTTCTTAAGCCTTGAACGCTGTTCCAACTTCATCGAGTGCTCCATCAGTGAAGAAGACGAGGATGAGCGTTGCTTTACAGGGCATGCTTTCTATTTTCGATACACATATACATGTTTTATTCGATATCGGGGCTTTACATTCCTTCATATCTAGTGATTTAGTAAATAGATAGGGATTGAAACCTAAGATAATTGGTCGGCCTTTGATTGTCACAAAACCTATTAGAGGATCGACAGCTTTCACATGGTTTGTCAAGACTTAGCCTTATCGAGTCATCGATGTTTTTTGCCTGTGATTACTTTATTTTTGATTTTGTACGGTTCGGTAAGGGTACACACAACCCATATCAACCCGACCTAATCGACCAACCCAACCCAACCCACATAAATCTGATCCAACCCTACCTTGTTTGGGTCGGATATAGGTTAAAATTTGTGACTCACAATATATATGAGTCAGGTGTGATATTTTATTCAACCCAATCCTATGTTAACCCAACCCAACCCTATATAAAAAAAATCATTCAATATCAGTCCATGAAATTAGAAAAATCAAAATCTAGAATAAAGTGTACATATTCTAGAATAAATATACTAAAAAAATCATATTTGATGTTAGTCCAAGTAAAATTAAAGAAATCAAAACACATAGAGTTGGCAAAGAGATTTTAGGTGTATTCTAGGAGATTTTTAATATAGGAATAAAACTTTTAATCTAATATGTAATGAATATGTGATAGCTTTTATAATTAAATTCTAGTATAAAAAATGTGTTGTGTTATCACCATTGTCAACAATGAAGATGTTCGATATGCTACTTGATCACGATGCCACATCAATAAGCAATGCCAAAATAATGGAAACGAGTTAGTGTTGATAACAATGATGCTGACTCTCTCATCAACATTGGCATCGCATTTCATCAGTAAAGTCAAAGGACCCTATTAGTGCGGCCAATCACTCAGGGTTAAGTGGACTTGCATCACAAAGCAATGTCGAATGGAATTAACATCATATGTTATCAAAGATAGTAAGGATATCAATCATGATCGACATTAATCAATGATGATACCGCACTTCATCAATTATTCAATCTTACCGCATAATGATACTGATAATCATAATTGCCTAAGCTATACTGGATGAAGCTGCCTCCTATCAATGTCGCATCTCATTGATTCCATTCCTAATCAATGCTTCCATCCACTTAATAAATGTTAACATGCAACATTGTCATCGAAAGAAGTTTACGGCCGATGCTGGTCCAACAATGCTACTCGAAGTTAATAACGTCATCGCAGATGTCACCATTATTACATATCGCTATTGGTTTATTATGTTAAATAATGATGTCACATCTCCATGATGTTGCTTCAATACCAACGTCATCGCTCCTTACAGTCATCTTTCAAATAGAACCACCCATCATTAATGTCGCCAATGATCAAAGCCACCACTCTACAATGTTGATGACGAACATCGTCATTGTCTACAGAACCTACACATTTGTTGTTAATGGTGAAAGCTGTTAATATCCACAGAAGTTAACGATGCAAACTCTAAATTATATGAAGTTGCTCATTCTCAATATTGCTATATATCAACACCGCTCTTCATCAATGCTTAGTGCCGCCTTCAACTGATGCTACCGAAAATCAATCAAGAGCATCTTAGTACACATTGTTGATGTCAAAAACCAGCAGCGCCGACTTCAAGTTGTTGTGCTGCTTGCCCACCCCTATAAATGTAGACCTATGGGGCCTTAGATTGGGGGCGGATCATTCTTACCTCTCTTCTTACATTTTTCACTTTGTCACCCTAAATCAATTTAGGGATTTTGGCCGATTGTAACACTTAAACTTTGTACATAAAGGATTTAATATTGAAGTATTACATGCATATTTGACAGATTGGCTTGATTGTAACTTGCACGTTGACTTGACTTGT
The DNA here is from genome assembly GCA_030765085.1 of Allium cepa. Lineage (NCBI taxonomy): Eukaryota > Viridiplantae > Streptophyta > Magnoliopsida > Asparagales > Amaryllidaceae > Allium > Allium cepa. The sequence goes on from CM060934.1 coordinate 169,498,541, forward strand.
GCCTTGCATATTGATTTGATTCCACTATGACATTGGACAAAGATGGCTTTGAACTTGATATCGAGCATACTCCTTCCTAGTGACTTCGGCTAGGATTAACATTGTCATCCCTTAAACATCTCCACTTTCCCTAAATATTTAGGGTTAACAATGAAATTCATTAATATTTTGGTGCTAGAAGGAGGGCTTGAACCTCCGGCTCGGTTAAAACCTGAATGGAACTACCCTAGCTTACATATATAGGGCTCAAAGGACTTGCCCCTGCCAAGCATATCCTATTCCAATCTACCTTACCATAAATCTTTAACACTTATTGATCGCATCGACTAAATTTTGCTTAGTCACGCTAAATAATCATGTTAAGATCTTCGAACAAGGATCCTTTGAGCCTCAAAGGACTAGGACAACTTACTAAATCACTAATGATCCCCGCCTTCATGAAGAACAAGTATTGAGAATCAAAGCACTACAAATCATGGAAATAAAGGAAGATAAGTAGCATATTATAACCCAAATAGATGGAGTTTGAATCCATTTCACATAGGGCCAACACTAATCTTCGCCTGAGGAAAGCAGTGGAAAAAAGGATGGTGTCTTCTTGAAAATAAGGGAGGAAATTCAGCTAAAAGCATAGGGGACCATTTTCGAAAAAGAAATAACAAAGGATTTTGACCGATTCACTAGAAGGTGAGAAAATGTCCTTAACCACTCTCAAGAAATAAATGAAATTTGAGACTCTTTAAAAAGTAGCTTGTTATAGAAGCCAAAGAGCCTCTCATGCACAAGAGAGCCAAAAGGAATTTTGAAGGATAAACTTCCAAAAGATCACGGCTTCCTAAAAGTTGCTCCCTTGCACTATTTACGAGAATATCTACTTCTTGACTAAGGACAAACTCAACTATTGGCCTTCGCAAAAGAAGCATCCAAAGCATGAAAGGAATATCAGAGGACTATATTGTTACTATCATCAAGCAAATGGACATGACACAAACCAATGTCGAAGCTTGGAGGGCTTGATTAATAATTTCCTAAGAGAAGGAAAGCTGAATGAATTTGTATGGAAATGTTAAGTCAGCCATCAACAAAATAAAATGTTTTGAACGAAATAAGCGTATATACATGGTTGAGGAGTAAAATTCTCCTAAAAATAATGGAAAGCCTAAACTACTGCCTAAGATGGCAATAAGGAGCAAAGCCTTTGTCTTCTTCAAGATCGCTGGTCAAAGCCTTCTTGGAAGGAGATCAGGGTAAGCCTTTGGTCTCGTCTGAAAAGGCCTGACCAAAGCATCTACAGGCCTTCAACCCTTACCTATGCGACCTAGTTGGAGCACATTTTAGATGGAGGACGGTAATCTTTTGGCCTATCCAAAGCACCAAACCATCCTTCAGTGCTATTATCAAAGGACTTCACTGAAGCACCTCATAGAGGAAGGCCGGGTAAGTCTACGATTCAACTAAAAGAAAGCTAGCCAAACGCACATGACAAGCCTTTAGTACAATCTCCATAGCCTTATTAAAACACCTCCTAAATGGAGGTTGGGTAAATCTATAGTTTAGCTTAAAGAAAACTAGCCAAATGCACTGGACAAAATACCTGAATTATCGTCTTAAACAGTGATAATGGATTCAATCCAAGTTAAGATCCTCACCTACGATGGTGGCCATAAGCAATCAAGTCAATCACACTCCATCCAAAAAAATGGACTAGAAATAGTCTTCTAGAGAAAGATTGATCAAATATAGTTTAATCTGAAAGAAGGATCAAGGCTATCTTTTATAGGAAGATCTACCAAAATACGAGCTTTCAAAAGTTATTTAACCCTAAAGAAGGAATTACTGCCAGATGAGGATTTCTAGTCTTCAATTACTATTGCCAGACAGGTGTTCTGGTCTTCTATTACAATTGCCAGACAGGTGTTCTGGTCTTCTGTTACTACTGGCAGATAGGTGTTCTGGTCTTCTATTACAATTGCTAGATAAGTATTATGGTCTTTTATTACGACTGCCAAACTAGTGTTTCAGTCTTCTATTAGTACTATAACTGGATGGCTCTCTGGACTTCTATTCAAATTATTATTAGAAGGATTTTCTGACGATAGGGCATCACTAAAGTAGCTATCAATCAAGGCTGGAATTCATTTAATGGGAATCTCTATTACTAGACAAGCTACTGAATATTATGAGAAATCAACTTCTTGTATCAAGTTCTAAAGAGCTCGATAAGCAAGATTCTCGGTTCACTTAATAAGAAAAATGTTAGTCTATACATCAAAAGCTCAAAATGCAAAAGGCGAGATACTAATTGCCAAGCAATTTCAAATAAGAGCCGGTACTTGATTTAAAGCTGCATTCCTAACATCTGAGTTAATATTCATTCAAACGCAAATTCATTTAAGGCCCAATATACTATATGCAAATTTGCAGGTACAAAAATCAAACAAAAAGAAGAGTCTATTTAAAGCAAATCTTCACTAAATATCAAGGCTCCGTGCTAGCTTGTCCAAATCTTTAGCAATTAAAGGGGTAATGTGATCAAGAAGGTCCCAAAAGCTCTTTGAATTTCTTTTCCTTCTTTCAAATGGTATCAACATCGTCAGCTGAATCAATTCTAGTTTTCAAAGCATTCTAGAGTATCTTATTGGCTCCTCTTAAGTTTTAACCATGCTTTTTAACTCTTCAATTTCCTGTTTAAGAATATATTTCTCACGTTCAAGCTTTTTACCTTTACTTTCATAGTCATTAAGATGCTGAGATACTTTTTCATTACACTTCTTGTTGACATGTTACATGCATTCAAGTTTAAATTGTCTACTCCATCTTGAGATCGTCTCATTTCTTATTCTCGGAGATGGATTTAATAAGGCAGGAAATTCTTGACTAGCCAAAGATCAAGAATGGCTCATTATGCCAAGGATTGGGGTAGGAAGGCCTAATTCACCTTCACTCACAATAAGCTCTAACAAGTGATGAAAGACTTAACTTTTCACTAGCTCTACTTTGAGATCGTTTATTCGTTGATGTAACTTTGCTATTTCGGTGTCAATCTCAATGAAGGTCTGGATTCAAGAGCTGAGTTTATCTAATCTCTTAATTCTGGAATTCCTTTATTCTTCTTCTTAATCTCTTTTTCTAATCTGGAAATTCGTTCCTGTGGACTTTTAAAGGTCAATTTCAGTCGAAAGTATATGATATGCCATTCTTGTACCTCAAGATTATTTGAAATTGTAAAGTTGAAACATCTTGGGAGGGCTTCCACTTTTCAATGTTTGTTGGTAATCGATCTTTAATCTCAATAATTTATGTGAAAACATCCATTGAATCAGACGCACACACTAATTAGTTTTCCTATTGAGATAAGTAAAATATGGATTAATATATAAACAATGCACTTTTTCATTAATAACAGTAAGTTTACAATCAATAAAGAAAGTCAAATTACGTTACATTTCCATTTCCTAAACATTCAACTAGAGTTTCAAAACTGTAGTTTTGGCCCTTTTGAATGACCTAGCAAATAGGGCGAGGGTGGAATCAAAAGAAGTTTTAATCCCTTCCAGAGTGTTAACCGAAGGGAATCGATGATAATCCCATTACCCGTCTAGAGGACTAGAGTGATTGCATATTAATTTGGCATGATAGGTTTGAATTTCACTAAGTAACTTATCCTTTTCATTGCCCAAAAAGTCAAAAAGAAAACGAGGAAACTAGATGTAAACTTATTGTAGATCTCTGAGCAAGCAGTGTCTCACTAACTGTGATGTCATGAGAGTTAAAGATCTTTCTTTAAAATTGTTCTTTAAATTGACAAATTTATTCAAGAGTTCTATTGGAATCAGACTGATTGCGATGTCTTTAGTCTATACTAAAAGAAGAAGAACAAAAAGCAACAAGGCTCAAAGCTACTAGAATATAATTACACAATCACTCGGCTTCGGGCAAAATTGATTTCTTATACAATTCGGAGATAAATCTTTTCTTATTGCATTTGATTTTCTCAGGGGAAAGAGAACGAGAAGAAAGTAAAATAGAGGCAGCTCTTGGTAGATGTCAACATACCCCAGGATAAATATTAGACCTATGCTCATCCAAGTGTCTATGATTCCTGAGCAATCCCCCTTAGTTGTCACTTAAATAGGACAAGTTAATGAACTTACCCCTAGAGTAAGCTCTATATAGAAACTCCTAAGTTATTCCTATCATCTATCAACATCCAAAAAAGGGTAATTAGCTCTACAATCTCTGTAAAGAGTTTATCCAGATAAAGGCATACTCTCTTAGTTCATGTGGCAACTACCCTTTTTTTTTAAAATCTTAATTTTGATGCACTTGCAGTAAGGTTCTTGTATTTCTCGAATAACTCATTATACTCTTTCGGTTGCTTATCTAACTGTAACAACCCTAGATTTTTATGTATATTTTAATTTTGGCTTCATTTCATTTTGAAATTATTTTAAACTTGTTTCATTTAAAACATTTCATTTTTAAATATAAACTTTGATTATTATGTGAATTATAATTCCAACTGGTATAAATTGAATATTTTCCTAAAAAGTGGATTTCTCGTCAAAACTGGTTAAACTTTGACTTTTTAAATTCCAAATTTAAATATTTAAATTCTTAAATTTCATCTTTTATTATGAAAATAGATATAATAACTTGAATACTGCTTTTCGTTTCATTGAATACGGATTTAAATTGTGAAAGTTATGTATATTTCAATATCGAGTGCAATTTGTTTTATTTAGCAATTTTGTCTATTTTGAATTATATAAATTATATTTTCTATGTCATATTTTATTTTAAGATGTGTAATTATGTTATTTTATGTATATTTTTGCCTTTTAATATTTTTGAAGTGATAATAAAACTTTTCCTAAATTTATCGTATTTATTTCCTATTTTTAAAGGCTGTTTTCTATTTTTCTGCTATTTTCTTCATTTAAATTATGTTTGATTAAAATATATTTTTTGTGAATGCATTTTTATTTTATGTTAATATCTTTGTTATAAATATTTTTACAAGTCCATATAAGTTTTTCAAAGTTCATTCTGTTTATTTTCCATTTTTCTAGACTAGTTTGCAATTTTGTGTTATTTTCTTATTTTAACCTTATATGATTAATAAATATTTATATATATTTTATATTTTGTTGAATTTTTCAAATTTTACTGAAATTATTATTATTCTCGGTAATTTAAACTTATATAAATAAATTAAGGAAATTTAAAAGGTTTGTGACTCTTTAGTTGCTCAAGTCTTTTCACCTACTTTCACCTTTTCATTTCCTAACTCTTGCATTCATTTCTTTGGCCGTTCATTCCACCACTATAGCCGTGAGTTTTATTTCTGAAATTCATTTTAAAGCACTTTTTCTCTTCACTTCTCATCCATACTTTCAGATCTGAAAAAAAACTTTGGGTAGTGTCTTCCTTCCATTTCTTTTTCCACCTCTTCCATTGATTTTCAAGTGATTTTTTTTGCCTTCATCTTGCATCTGTTCGGCCACACTCCACCACGACCTTCTCCGACCTGTTCCACCACCTTCCTCTGCCTCTTCAGCATCCTCCCCCTATGTGATGATCAGGCCGTGGCCTTCCATGGACCAAAACCCCACAAAAACTATTGTAAAACATCTTGAAACAATGCTAGTCAATCACCATTTGCACCATCACCTTTATGTTCAACCACGGCCACCACCTTCAGCCTCCACAACCTAACCTTCCACCACCTCTAGCCCACACTCTAGCCACTACCTGACCACCATATACCATGGCCGAGCCACATTAGCAAGGGGACGAACCCTATGGTGCAACAAAAGCCACATTTTGCCTTGAAACCCTTTTGTAACTTCCACTCAACTTCATCACCTTGTAGCCGCACCTTTTTCGGACCATACCTGATCCAAACCACGCTCAAATCCTGACCATATCCACCCTTTGGCTAATCACTTGATGGTTGAGGCAATGGTCAAAGCATTTTGATTCATATTTGCATTCATTTCTAAATTGTTTCTTTTGATAATTTGTATTGAAATCATATTTATACTCGTCTTGTTTTTGTGTTGTTCACAAGATCATTTCTTGGCTCTCTCTACACATTTGGATCATTTATCGTGCCTTCGTAGTGTCAGTATTTTTTGCTTTGGTGGCAATCTCCAGCTTTGAACAAGTGAGTTATTCTCAACAGACAATATGTACATATATAACTAGTAAATTGACCCCTTTTGAATCTGTAAAATGCATTTTCATGTTACACCTGCTATATTATGATTATATGATGTTCACCTATGCTTAAACACCTGTTATAACATCTGTTACTTTTATATTATGCTATTCTGCTATTTTTATCAGTTTACCACACTGCAAGTTCCCTTTAGATTAGAATCACTATGGGTTGAAATGATACATACCCGAACGGACTTTAGAATAGGAGAAAATCGTTATGGGCTGAAATGATAGGCCTGAATGATTTTCAAATATTTTCATTTACTTGGGATTGCGGGTTTGAAATGATCAAACCCGGGTTTTCTTTGTAAATTACGGGTTGAAATGATATATTACCCGTGTCACTTTACCTAGGCTAGAAAAAGAAATACAGACCCGTTGTTAAAATATGTTTTTCCAAAAATTTTAAAATATTTTAGAAATGTAAGTTTTATAATATTTTGATTTAAATTTGATTAAAAATGATTTTTGTAAAGAATTATTGATTTTCTGAAAATTTATAAGTGAAATAAATAAATGGTAAAGTTAGAAAAGCTGAAAGGTAAGTTATTTTGGAAATTATAATTTGGTGATAAACGAAATTTAAATTAAATATGAAAATATGATAAATTTATGATATTTTGAATTAAATGAATTTAAAATGATTTCATAATATATTAATGATTTTTGAATAAAGTTAAAATATGAAATGAATGAATATTTAAGTTGAAATTTTGAAATATAACTAAAATTGGAAATTTGTGAATTTGGCTTAAAAGTGAATTTTAAGTTAAGTAAATAAAAATGAAATTAAGTTATATTTGAAAATTTTAAACTTAAGTGTTAAGTTAAATTTAATTTAATGAATTTAAATTTTGATGTTGGAATTTAATAAGTGAATTATTATTAAATTTTGATTTTTGAATGGAGATTTAACTTTATAAAATCATGAATACAAGGGTATTTGAATGATTATTTTAAAAGTGAAATTATATGATTTTATAAGTTAAAAATGATTTAAATAAAAATATAATTGTTTGTGAAATTATACTAAATATTTGATGTTAACTGACAGCATTTGTGAAATGTTATTATTTCTAATGTAAAGGATATTACAGCATTTGTAAATGCCGTAGTTGATAGAAATGAACTAAATGGCTAATTTGAATTAAGAGCTATTATAGCACTTTTTAGGTGCTGTAGTTGTTGAAATTAATTAAGGTTTTATTTGAACTAAAGTAACCCTATTACAGCATTTTAAATGTTGTCTTTTGTTAAATTGAATTGTTTTAAAAGTAACTTTCCGTAACATTTTCTAAATGCTGCAAAAGTTGAATTTTCATTGTTTTAATAAATTTAAGTGAATAAATGAACTTTGAAAGATTTAAATTTTGGAAATTTAATCATTTTAATTATTAAGTATAATAACTTCAATTTAATGGTATAAATGAAGTAATTTGTTTTGGAAATATAAACTATTGTGAAATGTGTGTTGAAATGGTATTTTAAATAAAATGAATGTGGTTTTGAAAGGATATGATATTTGGATATTTTGAATGATATTGAATTTTGAAATGATATTTGATTTCGAAGTATAAAATACCATTTTTAATTTTTAACCACGGGATGTATTTAATTTATAGTTTAACTGATTCTTAAAGGATGGACGATCCCAAGCATCCTTTAAGTTATTGTGCATTTCTACTACAGTTCACTTGAATTGGTTTGCATTATATAAGTATATATTGTCCTGACTCGAGTGTTTTGTGTTTTACTTTACGCTCGGGTCAGCCTGAGTATTCACATCTTTGGATTCTCTTTTTGGAGCTGGTCTTTGCTGGAGTTTCTGCTTATCTACATTTATATCTACTTTCTGTTTCAGCTGTTCTAGTTTATCTCATGTATTAGTGAACTTCTATGTATTTGGGATTTCTATTGTGTTGTTTTTATACTGTGTTATGTATTTGGTTTGAGACTCTGCCGTAGTAGCTTCATGAACTACTATGTATTTTATATTCCGCTGCGAGTTATTTTGATATTTCTGTGTCTGTGATTCTGTGATTGTATTTCATTTTCTTCAAATTTATTTACAATGCGATATTTTGAGCAATTCAAGTCCGGCATGTGTGGATGTGAATGGCTGAAAATATCGGATTGTTACAGTTGGTACCAGAGCTTTGGTTTTAGGCAAACCTTAGCCTGCGGAGCAAAAACTCATTAGAGGTAGGGTAGAAATACCCTAGAATGAGTAAAATCAATCTCAGAATCCTTTCTTTGTGAGAGAATGTATTTTCAAAGTATAAATGATTCCCAAATGATTTTTAAAGGAGTTTCAAAGATTATTTTGGTATAAAAAAATTCTTATTTTGAAACCAAGATTTTCTAAACTTCATTCCTTCTGTATCCACCTTGTTAGAAATCTCTTGGTTAGGATTCTTATCTATTAGGATTCCTTGAACTTTGGAACACTCCCTCTTGTTCTGAAATCCAGTCTTGTCTTTCCTATTTTATTCTTTTGATTTTAGGGCATTCCATAACCCCACTTTGGAATGACCTCTCTAAAGATCGGTGATTCCGCCAACCTTTGAATGATTTATAAAGGGGTGAAACTACTTTACAATTGGCATTGATTCACCGGAGATTTCTACATCCTCGGTTTACAATGCTATTTATCTCCTGCTCTACTCGGATTCTATCTCCGATGATCGAATGTCGATTTGCCTTAGATTTTCAAATTGATTATATTCCTAAAGTCATGGTTGACCGGTTTAGGTTGCCCGCGATTTATATAGGCTTATCAATCTTCTATTTGGTAACTAAATTATCTTATCTTCGTTCGAGTTTATCTTCAAACCAGAATTCTATTTGATTAGAGTTTCTCTAAATTTGAATATTTGTTTGTTGGAAATTCATCCTTGAATCATCCCTTGGAAATTTGTGTTTGGTTGTATTTTGAAATTGTGCATACATCGAAATTATTATTTTGATAAGGATGGCCATATTCTATATATAAAAGTGAAATGTTTTCAATAAAGATTGTATATCTTTTAAATTAAAATTTAAAATTTCGAAAGGATTTGAAATTTTGAAAATTTATAAGAAATTTGATTTTTTTTTAAATGATTTATAACTTAAGGGTTTTTAATTCGAATTTCGAGGAATCGAACTCCAGTGTTTTGAAATCGGTTTTAAGATTTTGGAAATATATAATAATAATATAATTTAAAGATATTTTCTGAATAAGAAATGTTTCAAATGTATTCGAATGAATTCCAATGATTTCGAAGAGATTTCAAAGAAGTTTCAAGAAAAATAAAAGTCCAAAACCTACTTATGTCGTTGGAAAATAATTTCGGTGATGAATGCATGCATCATCGACATTGATTTTCGAGTTTCTGAATGGGGGAGAGGCCACTCTAATAGCTTTGCTATGCGAGTAATTTTGTGAAACCAAATTTTGATTTCAGATTTTGAAGTACGGTTTGATATTCGAAAGATATATGTATGTATATATATATTTGAAATAATTTAAAATAAGCCGGTGTTCAGTCCTCGAGATTTAGTGTTTTGGTTCGAGCACTTCCAAATCAAGGTTAACTTTTCAAAGCTATGAAATTTGAAACGTATAGGGTATATGATAAAGAATATAAGTTTAGTTTGGTTTGAATTGAATTAAAGTTGGAAATTTTAGATTTGGGTTCAAATTGAATAAATTTGTGAAATGTAAAGAATTAAAGGAATGTTTTATGATTTCAAATGTATGATTTCGAAAGGTTATGATTTTCAAAGTGTAATGATTTCAAGTATTTTGGTTTCGAAAGATTTACAACTTTGAAAGTATTATGATTTTTGATAAGTGAATATATGTTTGAAATGGAAATGAATTTGTTTGACATAAATGTTGTTGATTCGAAAATTTGGATTATTTTCTAAATCTATTGTTTTAAGAAACTTTGAAACTGAATATATGTAATTAGGAAGAAATGATTTGGCGAAATCATATATGATTTTGAAACTGAATTGATACTGAAATGGTTTGAAATTGAGAACCTTGTTTATTTAAATACTTTGATTTGGGAGTTATCGAACTTATATAAAATTGATTTGTATAAGTATGAAGTGATTTGAAAACCATTGATTTGTAAAGGTACTCAATTTGTAAATTGAGATCTTACATAATCGAAGTCTATATAAGTGTGATTTGATATACTATTGGTTTTGGAAAGTATTCGATTTGAAATGAAATCTTATATATAATGGACTTTATATAAGTATGATATTTGAAAGTGATTTTGAAAGATACTATATGATACATATTTTCGAAGTAAAGATTGAAAAGTGCCTTCTGCTTGATATCTGCTTTGTGGCCACACCGTGGATTCATTCTATCGATATTATTCTCTCTTTGATTAGGGTTTTCCGGATATGATACTCGAGTGTCCATCGAACTCTACGGCGATCTCCGTGGTCTTACGAGCACGACTGCATAGTGCAACTGCCTGGCTAAGCTGGCCTAGGGGTACGGATTGTTTCCTGGGGTATCCAGGCGTAACCATTGTGTATCCTGCAAACTGCCTGGCTGAGATGGCCTAGGGGTACAGATTGTTTCCTGGGGGATCCAGGCATAACCATTGTGTATCACGCACTCTACTAGTCATCAAGGCGTAACTCGCAGGGCTGAGAAAGCTTACGGATACAGATTATTTCCTGGGGAATCCAGGCGTAACCATTGTGTATCTGCGATCCATGGTTAGGAAACTATTTCGGTTTGGTTGATTTGTTTGGATTGTACTTTCCATATCTGTTTTTAAATGAGTTTTCAAGTATTTTCACAGGGTGTTGAAACAAGTCTACTAAGTAGCTGGAGAAGTCTAGCTTTGTGCCTGATCAACGCACTGCCAGAATCTACAGGAATGAGGATAAACTTGTTAATACATCAAGTTATAAAAGTATTTTGATAAATTATTATATAAAGAATATTTTGATCAGTTATTTTCCCTTCTAAATTTAAAATGTTTTAAATATTGTTTACTTTGAACCATCAGATTTGAATCAAATGACTATTCACCATACTATAAAAAAATAATTAAATTGAAATGTATAATGGTTTAAATAATGGTTCATCCTTATCTTTCAACCTACTTTCCCTCCTAGCTACTTTCTCCCTACCTTCTTTCGGTATGTCTTCCAACCTATTGTTCTTTCTAGTTGTTTACCCGCTTCCTTCCTTTTCGAGGACGAAAAGATTTGAGTGGAGGAGAGTGTAACAACCCTAGATTTTTATGTATATTTTAATTTTGACTTCATTTCATTTTGAAATTATTCTAAACTTGTTTCATTTACTTTTCAAAATTATATTAAACTTGTTTCATTTCAAAAATTTCATTTTTAAATATAAACTTTGATTATTATGTGAATTATAATTCCAACTGGTATAAACTGAATATTTTACTGAAAAGTGGATTTCTGGTCAAAACTGGTCAAACTTTGACTTTTTAAATTTCAATTTTAAATGTTTAAATTCTTAAATTTTATATTTTATTATGAAAATAGATTTAATAACTTAAATATTTCTTTTTGTTTCGTTGAAAATGGATTTAAATTGTGAAAGTTATGTATATTTCAATATTGAGTGCAATTTGTTTCATTTAGCAATTTTGTCTATTTTAAATTATATAAATTACATTTTCTTTGTCATATTTTATTCTAAAACATGTGATTATGTTATTTTATGTATATTTTTGTCTTTTAATATTTTCGAAGTGATAACAAAACTTTTCCAAAATTTATTGTATTTATTTCCTATTTTTAAAGGCTGTTTTCTATTTTTCTGTTATTTTCTTCATTTAAATTATATTTAATTAAAATTTATATATTTTTTTGTCAATGAATTTTAATTTTATGTTATTATCTTTGTTATAAATATTTTTACAAGTCCATATAAATTTTTCAAAGTTCATTCTGTTTATTTTTCATTTTTCTAGACTAGTTTGCAATTTTGTGCTATTTTCTTATTTTAACCTTATATGAGTAATAAATATTTATCTATATTTTTTTGAATTTTAGAAATTTTAATGAAATTATTATTATTCTCGGTAATTTAGACTTATATACATAAATTAAGGAAATTTGAAAGGTTTGTGACTCTTTAGTTGCTTAAGTCTTTTCACCTACTTTCACCTTTTCATTTCCTAACTTTGAATTCATTTCTTTGGCCGTTCATTCCACCACTATAGCCGTGAGTTTTATTTCTGAAATTCATGTGAAATCACTTCTTTCTCTTCACTTCTCATCCATACTTTCAGATCTGAAAGAAAACTTTGGGTAATGTCATCCTTCCATTTATTTTTCCACCTCTTCCATTGATTTTCAAGTGATTTTTGCTTTGCCTTCATCTTGCATTTGTTCGGCCACACTCCACCACCACCTTCTCTGACCTGTTCCACCACCTTCCTCTGCCTCTTCAGCCTCCTCCCCCTCTGTGATGATCAGGCCGTGTCTTTCCATGGACGAAAATCCCACAAGAACTATTGTAAAACATCTTGAAACAATGCTAGCCAATCACCATTTGCACCATCACCTTCATGTTCAACCACGGCCACCACCTCTGGCCCACACTCTAGCCGCCACCTGACCACCACATACCATGGCCGAGCTATATCAGCAAGGGGACGAACCCTATGGTGCAACAAAAGCCACATTTTGCCTTGAAACCCTTTTGTAACTTCCACTCACCTTCATCACCTTGTAGCCGCACCTTTTTCAGACCATACCTGATCCAAACCATGCTCAAATCCTGACCATATCCACCCTTTGGCTGATCACATGATGGTTGGGGTAATGGTCAAAGAATTTGATTCATATTTGCATTCATTTCTAAATTGTTTCTTTTGATAATTTGTATTGAAATCATATTTATACTTGTCTTGTTTTTGTGTTGTTCACAAGATCATATCTTGGCTCTCTCCACACATTTGGATCATTTGTCGTGCCTTCGTAGTGTTAGTATTGTTTTCTTTGGTGGCAATCTCCAGCTTTAAACAAGTGAGTTATTCTCACCAGACAATATGTACATATATAACTAGTAAATTGACCCCTTTTGAATCTGTAAAATGCATTTTCATGTTACACCTGCTATATTATGATTATATGATGTTCACCCATGCTTAAACACCTGTTATAACATCTTTTACATTATGCTGTTCTATTATTTTTATCAGTTTACCACACTGCAAGTTCCCTTTAGATTAGAATCACTATGGGTTGAAATGATACATACCCGAACGGACTTTAGAATAAGAGAAAATCGTTATGGGCTGAAATGATAGGCCTGAATGATTTTCAAATATTTACATTTACTTGGGATTGCGGGTTTGAAATGATCAAACCCAGGTTTTCTTTGTAAATTATGGGTTGAAATGATATATTACCCGTATCACTTTACCAAGGCTAGAAAATGAAATACAGACCCGTTGTTATAATATGTTTTTCTAAAATTTCTAAAATATTTTAGAAATGTACGTATTATAATATTTTGATTTAAATTTGATTAAAAATGATTTTTGTAAAGAATTATTGATTTTCTGAAAATTTATAAGTGAAATAAGTAAATGGTAAAGTTAGAAAATCTGAAATGTAAGTTATTTTGGAAATTATAATTTGGTGATAAACGGAATTTAAATTAAATATGATAAATTTATGATATTTTGAATTAAATAAATTTAAAATGATTTTATATTATATGAATGATTTTTGAATAAAGTTAACATGTGAAATGAATGAATATTTAAGTTGAAATTTTGAAATATAACTAAAATTGGAAATTTGTGAATTTGGCTTAAAAGTGAATTTTAAGTTAAGTAAATAAAAATGAAATTAAGTTATATTTGAAAATTTTAAACTTAAGTGTTAAGTTAAATTTAATTTAATGAATTTAAATTTAATGTTGGAATTTTTTATTTTTTTTGAAAATGGGTAAACCGCCTCATTAAAAACCTTACTAGTTATCAACGTGACATCTGGTAAGGAAAAAAGAGTGCGGTGCTTTATTAATATCTGAATATAATATTTTACAGATTAGCAACTGAGTCACAACAATTACAAGTATCAAACCCAAACATGAAATGATTTAAAAAATAATAAAATGACTGAACTGCATTTCGCAACTCCAAGATTAGCCAAAACGAAATTAACCGTTATCCACTAAATCAAGACCCCATCTCTCTAAAATTTCCTCATTTTCTTTAGATCTTTTAGTCTTCTTCTTGCATTTCAACATCTGATATTTAATATCAATCTCCATGTAGTTCCATTGTTGAATCTTATCAGTCTCTCTACCTTCATGAATTCTGGCGTTTCTTTCTCTCCAAATGTGGAAAATAATCGTGACAAAACTACAAAAGGCGAGTTCTTTGATTTGGTTATCTGTTTTGAACAAGTCATACAAATCAATCGCTTCCTCTTCTACCAGCATCGAACTAGTTCGATTCATCCCAAGCTTCAATTTACTGCGAGTCCAGAGATATGCCGAGTATGGACATTGGAAAAACAGGTGGTTTCTATTTTCTGGTTCGCAATTGCATAGCATGCATATAGGATATACTGAGTAACCCCATTCTATCTGCTTGTCCTTGGTAGGAATTCTGTTAAGAATAACTTTATATGTGTAATAAACTCATTTTAGGGCTGTTACAATGGTTCCATATAATTTTAGACCAATTAATAGGTTGATAATGTATTTTGGAACTGTCCCAAACTGAGTAGAAATTGAAACCATTTGGTTTGTTGTTCCAACTCCAGTAGTCATATTCTTGTATATTAGACAATTTTACTTCCCTGATTTGGTTAACTTGTCTGGTAAAGTGTAAGATTTGTGGTCTTAAGGTGTTGTTCTGTATTATGCTGCTGACCTTCATATTATCCCCACCATTTAAACCAAGTACATCCCACCCAAGGATATTGACTAATATTTCATTGTTGATCCATGGGTCGTGCCATAACAGTGTGTCTTGACCATCTACTATGCTCCTTTGAATATGTTGTAGCCCCATCTGCCTATGTTTAAGAATAGATTTCCAGGTGCATGAACTATTGTTGTCAATTTCCATAGTCCAGAAGTGTTTTTCTTTGCAATATCTATTTCTCATCCATTTAGCCCATAAGTTGTTGTTGTTAACATAATGCCATAGTATTTTAAGAGCAGTAGCAATTCTGATATCCTTAAAATTTCTCAAGCCCACCCCTCCTTCTCTTTTCGGTCTGTAGAGGATGTCCCATGCAATTTTATGTGTTTTGCCACTCCATATAAAATTTGCACATATCTTATTAATTTTATTTATAGTGGCAATAGGTAGTTGGTAAGTCATCATCCAGTATAGCACCATAGGTGTGATAACTGAGTGAATAAGTTCAATCTTACCTGCCATAGATAAAAGTTTGCAGTCCCATCCATTCATTCTGGTTTGTATCCTGTCTAAAAGATTTCCACAATCATTGTAGTGAACCTTGTTATATGTTAAGGGAACTCCCAAATATTTGATAGGCAGGATTCCTTCTTTCATGTCCAAAATGTTGAGTAGAAAATTTCTATTGGTCGCCCCTCTGCTAAAATAAGCTTTTGATTTCAAATTGTTTATATTAAGTCCTGTCAAATCTTTAAGCTGCCTCATAATGTCTTTGATGACTTTAGCATGTTTAAGTTTAGCTTTAGAAAATATCATTAGGTCATCAGCATATAGGAGGTGAGTGACACAAGGGTCTTGATTAAAGATTGGTTGAAAATTGCCTGCCTTGTGTTCTTTATACATCATCAAAGAAAAAAATTCCATAGCTATGCAGAAAAGATAAGGGGATAGGGGATCCCCTTGTCTCAACCCTCTGTTACTGTGAATAAATCCTTTTGGCCTTCCATTAATTATAATAGAGTAGGTAGCAGTTGAGATACATTTTCTTATCAGTTTAATCAAGTTGTGAGGAAAACCCATCATGTTCAGCATGTGACAAATAAATTCCCTGTTAATCATGTCATAAGCCTTTTGAAGATCAATCTTGATACACATTCTATCACTTCCTCTTCTATTGAATTGTCTTATTTGTTCATGTGCGAGAAGGACATTTTCAGCAATGTATCTTCCTGGAATGAAGGCAGATTGATTCTCTGATATAAGAAGAGGTAAGAAAGGCTTTATTCTATTACAGATAATTTTGGAAATGATTTTGTATAAGACATTGCAACATGCAATAGGTCTATAATCAGACATACTGGTTGGCTGTTTGATTTTAGGAACTAGAGTAATAAATGTATGGTTTAGCCCTTTTTCAATTCTACCAGTATAAAAGACTTCTTGTATTAAATCCAGCATGTCATATTTCAACTCATTCCAGTGGATTTTATAAAATTTTGATGTGAAACCATCAGGACCAGGGCTCTTATCATCAACAATTGAGCAAACAGCTTTTTGGACTTCCTCGGTTGTGATATTAGAGGTAAGTTTATTTTCTGCCCCTATCATTTATTTTACTCATGCATTGAATATCCGGGAAATTACTAGGAAGTGATTGTGTAGAGTGAAAAATGGAAGTATAAAAACTTATTGGAATTTAATAAGTGAATTGTTATTAAATTTTGATTTTTGAATGGAGATTTAACTTTATAAAATCATGAATATAAGGGTATTTGAATGATTATTTTAAAAATGAAATTATATGATTTTATAAGTTAAAAATGATTTAAATAAAAATATAATTATTTGTGAAATTATAATGAATATTTGATGTTAACTGACAGCATTTGTGAATGTTATTATTTCTAATGTAAAGGATATTACAGCATTTGTAAATGCCGTAGCTGATAGAAATGAACTAAATGGCTAATTTGAATTAAGAGCACTTATAGCACTTTGTAAGTGTTGTAGTTGCTGAAATTAATTAAAGTTTTATTTGAACTAAAGTAACCCTATTATAGCATTTTTGAATGTTGTCTTTTGTTAAATTGAATTGTTTTAAAAGTAACTTTCCGTAGCATTTTCTAAATGCTGCAAAAGTTGAATTTTCATTGTTTTAATAAATTTTAGTGAATAAATGAACTTTGAAAGATTTAAATTTTAAAAATTTAATAATCTAATTATTAAGTATAATAACTTCAATTAATGGTATAAATGAAGTAATTTGTTTTGGAAATATAAACTATTGTGAAAAAATGTGTGTTGAAAGGGTATTTTAAATAAAATGAATATGGTTTTGAAAGGATATGATATTTGGATATTTTGAATGGATTTTTGAATGTTATTGAATTTTGAAATGATATTTGATTTCGAAGTATAAAATACCATTTTTTAATTTTAACCACAGGATGTATTTAATTTATAGATTAACCGATTCTTAACAGATGGGCGATCCCAAGCATCCTTTAAGTTATTGTGCATTTCTACTACAGTTCACTTGAGTTGGTTTACATTATATAAGTTTATATTGTCCTGACTCGGGTGTTTTTTGTTTTACTTTACGCTCGGGTCAGCCTGAGTATTCACAACTTTGGATTCTCTTTCTGGAGCTGGTCTTTGCTGGAGTTTCTTCATATCTACATTTATATCTACTTTCTGTTTCAGCTGTTCTATTTTATCTCATGTATTAGTGAACTTCTATGTATTTGAGATTTCTATCATGTTGTTTTCAGACTATATTATGTATTTCGTTTGAGACTCTGCCATAGTAGCTTCATGAACTACTATGTATTTTATATTCCGCTGCGAGTTATTCTGATATTTCTGTGTCTGTGATTCTATGATTGTATTTCATTTGCTCCAAATATATTTACAATGCGATATTTTGAGCAATTCAAGTCCGGCATGTGTGGATGTGAATGGCTGAAAATATCGTGTTGTTACACTAACTCTCTATTCAATTGATCTACTTCCATTTGCTTCTTTTCAAGCATAACATCATAATGATATTTGATTTTCTCCTTTACTAAAATAACCAACATAGTAATTAATTTGTTTTTTATAATTTAAGATATTTAAGCAGGGAAAACCATACCTGAGAGAGTGGGATTAGAGAGAAAGAAATTTGCACTTTCCTTTTAGACTTGTAGCTTTGAGAAGCACCGTCTTTCTAGAAAGAATCTCTAGTTGTGGGATCAGGAATATTAGTAGCTTTTGTACCCTGGGCCGCCAAGTCTGGGTTAGCATCTCCTGATCCATCCATATCTTTTGGCAATCTAGAGAGACCCTTTTTGTTACCTCCACCCTTACTATCATCAATATCATTACTATCATTAGCATCATCATCATGGCTATCATCGTCTTTGTTCTCATCGATATCTTCCTCATCTAACTCTGTCTCCTCGTTGATTGGAGGATCATCAAAATCTAATAGCTTTTTAGCATCAATTTCCTTCTCTTCCTTGGAGGGTCCCTCTCGAAATACTTGAGCTTTATTTAACGTTACTTCGAATATCTTCATAAACCTCTTATTTCAAACCGAAGGAAGAGAAAGAAAGTTAAAATTTGGACATTTGTGGGTGTTATCAACGTACGCTATAAAAAGAGCCTTCTCATAGGATCTCTCAACGATGGTATTGAGAGCCGATTTAAGGAAATGAGATGCCTTCTGCTTTGCATCAATCATCATGCCAATTGATTTATTCAGAAGGATTCTTTTCTTTTGCAAATTTCTCTTAAGAGAGAGGTACATTCTTCTCTACGAGCTTGATCTCCCTTGTGCCTGCTTCCCTAAGTGCTATTTCCAAAGCTTTTTCCTTGTCATTTGAAATTTATTTGGCATTTCTTTCTTTACTAAGTAAAGTTTCTAGTTCCTTAAGTGAGGTGGCAAGCTTTTTTCTTTTATAGCGTACCCCTCATCAATAAGGTATCAATTATGTGATCATTGAGAGAAGAAACCTGGTCTTTAAGGTTGGATAACTCATTAGAAGATCCTGAAGCATCCTTTTGAAGCATAAAAACGTATTTAGCGGCCTGAAATAAGTAGCAAACATGAATGAAGATGTCATGCACGAAAGATTAAAGAATCTAAGACAGTTAAACGAGAAAAGTATATACCGATAGAAATTGTTTAAGAATATCAAATTGATAATCTGAGTACGAAGAAGGCTGCGGTAGCTTAAGGGCAGCAAAAGACGTTGATGGAGGACCAATTGAGGAAGGTCATCAAACTTCCTGTTGGGAGTTGGGGATTGAGATTCGAAAGGAAGTGGGTCTTCTAGAGAGATACATAATCCAAGTTCCTCGCAAAGACGGTTTAGTGCTCTAGGGGTACCCGAAAAATTAATATGAAGGAGTGGGCCTTGAGATTTCTCCAAGTCATTCGTTTGATGAGTTCTTCCCCCGAAAGGGCCGAGGTTTAGGGCCCCAGAATCTGAGTCAATATCTACAAATGGAATCTCCTCTACAATAATGTGAGTACGCATTCCCTCATCCTTAGGTTCTTACTAAAGTTGGTGGCAACTATAGAACCATTACTTTCTGTTTTTTTACATATTTGAATGAACTAGCAATGGAATTCCTAAGAGATTGGGTTTCGGGAGCCTAAGCGGGGGCAGAACTTTCATCTTTACTAATTTTATCTTTGAGGGCATCACTTGTGGCCTCCTTCTTTATAGGAACAACTACTAAGGCAGAATGAGCCTAAATCCGGAAAATAAGTTTTTGAGATAATATCATAGGAGGTTATATATAAAATGCATTGATATCTTACCCATTTTGGGCTGAATTGGTGAATTAGAAGTGGAGGAATTTAACTTGCCCATTACTAATGAGCATTTTCCTCGAGCGTCATACTTGACCATCGAGGGCTCCCTAAGGCCTTGTGGCAATCCAAAATAATATAATACTAGAGAACTTTAGTGAAGTTAAAAGTTTGATCTTGTTCCCCATTTTCTCTACTACCTGAGTTAAGGATAGCACAATTTTTTTATCTTTAGGGTTTAGCTTGTTGTGGGCGGAATCTGAAAGAAAAACACCTATTAGTAAAGGGTAATAAACTAACATGGATAACTAGGAAAAAACTTACTACCAATGGAAAAGGTCCCTCTAATGTTAGAGCAACACTTGACAAAAAAGAATTGTGTTTCCCATCATGTCATCTTATTGACACCCTCATATATCATACTTTCTATGTGGAGACAGATTCAGTACAATTGATGATCTGATTGTTCACCCATCTTAGCAGGACTAAGTATTGAATGGAGAATTTAGCACTAAGGGAAGGGAGTCCTACCTCTTAAGATAAGACTTCTACGAAAGTCAAATATGTGTAAGAGTTTGGAAGAAATTGAATCAGTGCAATGCCTAGATGTTCCAAATATCTTAGGAGAAAGCTAGGAAAAAGGATGTAGTCTATGTGCCAGATATTTATAGGGGTAAATACAAAATACCCCTCTAGTAGGTTATAGGTGTTATCTGCAGGGCCCGTAAAATGGCTTCAATTCCAATAATCCCATTACTCAAGGATGGAATTCGCTTCTTTCGAGGTCGTGATGCATGACAGATTCAAAAGATTATCTCCTTTCTTGCCGGTTGGAGGTGAAGGTTTAGGCCCTTTGCTAGACTACTTGATGAACTTCTTGTTAGTCTTTAAACTCTCCATTAGCCTTCTGGTGATATTATGCCAATTTTAAGATATGATAATGTTCATATTATATAGAAATAGTTACTTCATAAGTCAGAAATTATTATCTAGATGACTTATCTACTATCAAAGTGCTGGAATCAAGATGCTTAAAGTATATATTAATCACAAGTTAGTAACCTTTAAATGGTGCAAGTTAAGTTTATTGAAAGATTTAAACTTAAACATTAACAAAGGAATTCCATGGAAAAGCTATAGGAAAATTCAATAACGGTAGATACGTGACGTTAGTAAATATACGTTAATATTTATGTCAATGTTGAATGCGACGAAGCTTGTATAATAAAACACTAGTCAACACCGCAGCTATAACCTACGCTGAAGTATTAACGTTGTCAACATTAATGAATAGCAACGGCGTGGGTTGGTGGTGCATAAATCAGTTAAATAATTTATAATATGTTAGTCAACGATGTTGTATGCAGTGATACTATATGAAATTAAATTTATGATATTAAAAGTGGTTGTAAAACAATAGCCATGAACAGTATGACTGTCAATATCAAATTAAAACTTCATAAACCAACACTGAAAGTAAGCGAGGTCGCCCACAATAAATACCAAACTAGGTGATGTCGCATATAACCGATATAGATTTTCTCACAATAATGACGGGTTGCTTTCATCTCATTCATTAATGATATAAGACTCGTGCAATGTCAATGTTAAGCTATTAAGATAACAAGTTAATATAGAGCTTCACTAGTGTTAAGTGTCATAACAATGTCATAAATTATCGATGTTGATATAGTAAAAGTCGATATTGAGTTTTTAAGTCTAATAAGTCAACTTCGTCGCTAGTATACCTAGAAAATATCAGTTTTTGCACCAATATCGATTAATATCAGAACTTGTTCATGCTATATGATACCTTGCACTATTGATTAATCAATATCAAACCTGCAATGGTATCGTGAACGTTGGTACCAACATAGGTCTGAATAGTAACTGGTACGTGCTTGATAAGCTACTCGTTTCATCATAAAGCGAAAAACCCCCAAATTCCTAAATCAGTGCCATAAAACAATTAATCAATATAAAATTAATAAGACAGTACTGTGTGTTCAACAATTAACAATCAATAATCGAAATTTAAATATTAGAGCCGGATGATTGAACCCAAGTGTCGATTCAAAAATACTACAATCTGAGTTAAAACCTAATAACGATTTCAATAAAAAATTGTGTAAACTAACTTGTGATTTGACCGAACGAAAGTCATTTTAAAATTCACTATCAAAGTAGTGGAATTTGTAGTTGATTTTAGAATGTTTAATTTCTTGCTTGAGCTTTTGAATTACACGCGAAAGAATGGTGAAGCGAAAGCTCGACTATTTATAGAAGAATAGAATGATGACTTAGCATTGTTGATTTAATTCAAATAAACAGTTCAGATCTTCTTGGGATACCAATAGGCAGTAAACTCAACGTCAACAACATTGACTTGAAAAGTCAATGATTCCTCTACATCAGGGGGGCAAAAGTTATCATCATTGTCGACCTCGAAGATGTTCAACCTGCTACTTAATCACGACGCTGCATCAATAAGCGGTGTCAAAATAATGGAAATGAATTAGTGCGGACACCAACGACGCCAACTCTCATTAACGTTGGCATCACATTTCATCAGTGAAATCAAAGAACCCTAAACAATATCAGTGCTGTCAAGCACCCATAGGGTTAGGTGGACTTGCATCACAATGCAATGCCGAATGGAATCAACATCATAAGTTATCAAAGAAAGTAAGGGTATCGGGCATGATCAACATCGCGCATCGATGATGCCGTACTTCATCAATTATTGAATGTTACAACATGATAATATTGAGAAACAAAGTTGCCTAAGCTATATTGGATGAGCTGCCTCCTATCAACATTGAGCCTCATTGATGTTATGCCTAATCAATGCCACCTTCTGTTGAATATGCGCTTATATGTTTTTGTTTGATGATAATGAACATATATATTCATTTAAATGTATTTGGAAATGTACTATTTTATTTTTCGTAGATTAAATAAATATTTGTTGAATAAAATAAATTACACAGAATTTGAATGGAATTTGAATTCAAACAGAAATTTTATTCAAACAAATATTTATTACAATCTTGAATAGTACAAATTCAAGCTCTCACTATACATATACATCACAATTACATCACAATTCAGTTTACATAAACTCCTCACTGCATATCACTCACACTCGTAGTTTATCTTCAACCGCATTCCAGTTTGAATCCAACATCTGAGCAATCTGCAAAAATATTCACTAACGTAGTAAAATTGAAAAAAGAAATATTTTTGCAATATAAAATGAAATATGATTTTTGAAAATATGATTTGCCTCAGTTATTTGGGTTGTTCGTCATCATTCACATTTGAATTCATCATACACGAACAATGTGACATGCACAGTGTATCACTGTACATGCCACAGGGCCGTGCACATCGATATACACTTGATCGATTAACAGGGACAGGTGAGCACAAGTCAAACCCAAATGAAAAGCCGGGTTCAACTCACGTGCAATCACGACACGAGCACAAGGTCAAACCCGAGTTTTGAAACTGGATTCCACTCAAGTGAAATTTCAAAAATCAACATGTATGGATGCCAAGACCAGCTGCAACATGAAGTGAATCAAGTTCAGTAAGGTAATGCATATCAACACAGCAACTCAAAGACCACCAATAGACTAGTTCAGGTAGAACAAGAAGGCCAGAGCCAAAGTTCACAAGTGAAGCCAAATATACACAAGTGCAGACCAAATGAAGACCACAAGTATACAACAACAAGCAGCAGTGTGCAACTCGAGAGTGTACACAAGTGAAACCAGGAAAATCATGACATCATATAAACAATGAAAGCAGTGGAACTGCAAGAAGTTCAGCAATTCAAATAACACAGTGTACACAAGTCAAGTCAAAATGTCAAAGACCAGACAATAGTGAAGAACACAAGGCATAGCAACTGCATAGCGACTGCAACAGTGTCAAACATCATATATAGGACAGCAACAATCGAAAAATGCAGACCAACAGCTACATGAAGCAAACAACGTGAATGTCACAAGCATGAACACAAGAAAACATGCATGCAACATGGTGAGCAACACAAGCGCAACAATCGACAGCGTCAAAGCATCAAAGCTTATACAAGCAAACAACAACTCACATGTTTGAAACCATAAGAGAATGCAACAGTGACATGCACATCAACCAAACAACAAAGGGTCGGGATACAATCCAAACTGAAACTCCAGCAGTAATGCAATAGAGACCAAAGCAATGACCAGAACACAAGTACAGGGAACAACAAGCATGAATAGTTCAGTGTGACAAAATGAATGCATAAATGACCACTCAAACCAAAGTATAGTGAAGACGATTGACAACTACAAGGTTAGAGAAACAACACAAACCAAACTACGACCACCAAGTACAACTATGCACAAGTGACACAACAAACTTCAATAACCAGTTCATGCATGCATCAGTGACCAGACACATAAACATCATCAAGAGTACAAGTCCAAATACACAATCCAGGCCGCAAGTATGTCATGAAACCAAAGGTCATTTAAAATGCTGTTGAAAATTGAGTTTGAGTTTTTTATGCACTCTTCATGGTCTGGTCTACCAAATTTAATTAGTGATATTTTGGAGTGAAAGAGAAATTCAGATGCAGATCTTACTGGTAATCTAGTTGAAAGAAAAATTACTAGTGGAACGTGATTAATTTTTGAAACATTCATTTGCTGCATCGTTTTTTCAAAGAAAATATCTGCATATTTTTCATTTCAAATAATCTTCAAATAGCAGAATTTTTTTCCTATAACCCCTTCGAGAAAATCACTGTTGACCATATTTTTCAGATTAGTCATTTTTATTTGATTTTAAATGACAAATTTTGACTAATCCGACTCCCTACTAATTATCAAAAAGATAAATAATAATTGAAAAGGTGATAAGTGTTGATATTTAACATACATTACTCAAGAGAGTATATTTGGAAAATTTCTTTAGGAATTCAAACAAGAGTTATAAAACTTTTTGTTGGGTAAAGATTCCATGACCATTTCTGTATCTATCATATTTCTATCGACCATTGTTTATCAAAACTTAAATATAGTTTGTCGATATGTGGTACTATAATCATGGATCATTTGTTTTTCATTTCATATTTTTTTGTAAAAATAAATAAATATCCAAAGTATTCACTCTCATTTAAAAGTCCTCACGGTTATGCATGGGTGAATTACTTGGATTTTTTATTATGTGCTTCCATGCTCATTTAAAAGTCCTCACGGTTATGCATGTATGGAAGACATATCAAAATTAATTGATTAAATAGACAAGTTGATTCTAATCCCATTTAAAAGTCCTCATGGTCATGCGTGGTTAGAAGATACTTGATTTTATTTTTTTTAAATTAAATTGGAATACTACTAATCTCATTTAAAAGTCCTAACGGTTATGCATGATTAGTAGATATTCAAATTCCTGATATAAATGTACCACAAGTTGATACAATTGTATGATTTTATATGAGAACATCATTTCCATCATTCTAAAAGTGGAATATGCGCCTAACAAGGGTAGTTATGATTTTTGTTTGATTTTTATTGAAGTTTAATATTTATATTCAAATTGAGTTTTAATGTTGGATTAGTATTGATCACTTTATCTCTATTTTTCTCTAACACTATTATTCTTTTGTTGATAACAAAAGGGGGAGAGAAAAGTTAAGATTTTGTCAAATAAAATCAAGCAAAGGTCAAACAATTTTCCATTTGCATCTAGGCTTATTTATATATTTCTATAAGTATGCAAATATGTAGGGGGAGCATTATGTAGAAAGGAAGCACTTAAATATGGGGAGCAATTAGTGTATATCATTGATCAAATACATTGTATATCATTGATCAAATACATTTAACACAGTTAAAATCTTAAATATATGTTTGTTATCATCAAAAGGGGGAGAATGTTGAATATGCGCTTATATGTTTTTGTTTGATGATAATAAACATATATATTCATTTAAATGTATTTGGAAATGTACTATTTTATTTTTCATAGATTAAATAAATATTTGTTGAATAAAATAAATTACATAGAATTTGAATGGAATTTGAATTCAAACAGAAATTTTATTCAAACAAGTATTTATTACAATCTTGAATAGTACAAATTCAAGCTCTAACTATACATATACATCACAATTACATCACAATTCAGTTTACATAAATTGCTCACTACATATCACTCACACTTGTAGTTTATCTTCAACTGCATTCCAGTTTGAATCCAGCATCTGAGCAATCTGCAAAAATATTCACTAACGCAGTAAAATTGAAAAAAGAAATATTTTTGCAATATAAAATGAAATATGATTTTTGAAAATATGATTTGCCTCAGTTATTTGGATTGTTCGACATCATTCACGTTTAAATTCATCATACACAAACAATGTGACATGCACAGTGTATCACTGTACATGCCACAGGGCTGTGCACATCGATATACACTTGATCGATTTACAGGGACAGGTGAGCACATGTCAAACCCAAATGAAAAGCCGAGTTCAACTCACGTGCAATCACGACACGAGCATAAGGTCAAACCCGAGTTTTGAAACTGGATTCAACTCAAGTGAAATTTCAAAAATCAACATGTATGGATGCCAAGACCAGCTGCAACATGAAGTGAATCAAGTTCAGTAAGGTAATGCATATCAACACAGCAACTCAAAGACCACCAATAGACTAGTTCAGGTAGAACAAGAAGGCCAGAGCCAAAGTTCACAAGTGAAGCCAAATATACACAAGTGCAGACCAAATGAAGACCACAAGTATACAACAACAAGCAACAGTGTGCAACTCGAGAGTGTACACAAATGAAACCAGGAAAATCATGACATCATATAAATAATGAAAGCAGTGGAACTGCAAGAAGTTCAGCAATTCAAATAACACAGTGTACACAAGTCAAGTCAAAATGTCAAAGACCAGACAATAGTGAATAACACAAGGCATAGCGACTGCATAGCGACTGCAACAGTGTCAAACATCATATATAGGACAGCAACAATCGAAAAATGCAGACCAACAGCTACATGAAGCAAACAACGTGAATGTCACAAGCATGAACACAAGAAAACATGCATGCAACATGGTGAGCAACACAAGCGCAACAATCGACAGCGTCAAAGCATCAAAGCTTATACAAGCAAACAACAACTCACATGTTTGAAACCATAAGAGAATGCAACAGTGACATGCACATCAACCAAACAACAAAGGGTCGGGATACAATCCAAACTGAAACTCCAGCAGTAATGCAATAGAGACCAAAGCAATGACCAGAACACAAGTACAGGGAACAACAAGCATGAATAGTTCAGTGTGAAAAAATGAATGCATAAATGACCACTCAAACCAAAGTATAGTGAAGATAATTGAAAAACTACAAGGTCAGAGAAACAACACAAACCAAACTACGACCACCAAGTACAACAATGCACAAGTGACACAACAAACTTCAATAACCAGTTCATGCATGCATCAGTGACCAGACACATAAACATCATCAAGAGTACAAGTCCAAATACACAATCCAGGCCGCAAGTATGTCATGAAACCAAAGGCCAAGCAACTGATATATGGTGATTCGGTCAAAAACTACACAACTGTAAGTACAGGTTTCAATATCAAAGAAACAATTCCAGAACAAATGTCAATGCCGAGAAACAGTGTGACAAAGATGGCCAGATGTAGTCAAAGCCGTAATTCACAGTAAAGTCGAAGGTGACAAAAGATTAAAAAGTGCAGGGATGGTCAAGTAAAAAAAAATTCAAGTGAGTATCTTTGATACCGTAAAAGAAAAGTAAAAAGGGAAAGTTTTTGCCGTATGAACCAAAGAAAAATCGAACGTTTCATAATCAAAGCCGTGTGCATCAGGCAATCGAGATATTAGGAAAGCAAATTTTAGGAAAGTATCGAATTGATTAGGGTATAGGAATTCATATAAATACCTACCCGCAAATCATCATCGGATGTGTGAAAAAAGATCAAATCAAATCCAAATATAAACCCAAGTTCATCATCGGCATCGAGTGCGCAACAAGAACAAATGATAATTCAAGCAAATTAAACCAGCAAAGAGATTACATACCGCAATCTGTCGAAAACGATCAAAGGAGCAGCTGCGAACGAGGCAAGCAACGCAAACCATCGATCATCAGAGAAGCCGCGAGCAAGAGCAACACCAGAGAATCATATTTGAAGAAAGCCCCAATTTGGATTGAAGAACAAAAGCCCTAATTCAGATCGAACAAGCCGCCATCATTTTCTCAAAGAAAATAGAAGTGGATCGGGTGAAAGAAAACAAGAGAGCCGGCCTTGTTAATTTTAAAAAGGCTTTTTTTTATAAAAGGGAATTAGTTTTTATTTCAAATAGGGTTTTTAGTTTTTAAACTGTTTTAGTTTGTTTTAAATTTTCTTTTTGAATCAAGTATTGGTAAATCACCACCTAGGTTGTAAGTAGTATCAGATTGTCTAGTTAGAATTAGTTCAGTGAGCAGGGTGTGAGAGTTTGCAAAACTCTATAGGCGGGAGCAAGGGTTTGCGAGTTTGCAAAACTCTATAGGCGGGAGCAGGGGGTGCGAGTCTATTAGAGTGTTTGTGAGCGGGAGCAGGGTTTGCGAGTCTGTTAGAGTGTTTGTAAGCGGGAGACTGTTTATTTCTAATAGAAATCTAGGAATGCAGCAGTAGGCAGGGGTTGCCGAAGCTGGGTAAATTTTGTGTGTGATTTACTTTTCAGCATATTTATTTCTGCAGTTTGTTTCTGTGTTTAAATCAAGAAAATTTGCTGTAACCCTATTCACCCCCCTCTAGGGTTAATCTAGATCCTACAAGTGGTATCAGAGCACGGTATTTTTCTTTAACTCTGGAGTCATGAATTCATTAAATAATGCTTTTTCTGAGGGGCAATCTATTACTAGGCCACCCATGTTTAATGGGAATGATTATGCTTATTGGAAAGTTAGGATGGGTATTTATCTTAGTTCTGTTGATTATGATGTTTGGGATATTATTGAAACTGGTTATAAATCTCCCACTATAACCGTTGGTGATACTGAGATTCCTAAACCTAAGGATAGGTGGGATGCTAACGATAAGAGATTAAAAACTACAAATGCTAAAGCCATGAATGCTTTGATCTGTGCTCTTTATAAGAATGAATTTAATAGAATTTCTCATTGTAAAACTGCACAGGAAATTTGGCATACCTTGGAGGTGACACATGAAGGAACTTCTCAAGTCAAGGAGTCTCGTCTAGCCTTATTCAGCAATGAATACGAGAACTTTGTGATGGACAAAGCGAGAGCATAAAGGACATGTTTGGACGCTTTTCAACTTTGGTGTACAACGCTAGAGCGCTTGGGAAGGTATTCACTGAGGTAGAGCTTGTGAGGAAGGTGCTACGAGTCTTACCGACGAACTTCGAGGCAAAAGTCATGGCAATACAAGAATCGAAAGATCTGAGTAAACTAAGCATGGAGGAGTTGATCGGCAACTTGATGACATATGAGCTTGAGCTAAAAGCAAAGGAGGAACGCAACAACTCCGAACCAAAGAAGAAGACGATTGCCTTAAAGAGCAAAGAAGAGAGCGATGAAGATAAAGAAGATCCAATTGAAGAGCTTGCAATGGCTGTCAATAATCTTAGAAAATGGTCAAGATTCAAGCCACGCAAGAAGAAAACATGTAACGACCCAACTTCCTATCTCCAGGAAATTGCATCGCTAATAAGAAAGAAAGGGATAGGGAATAGAAGAAATAAAAGAAAGAAGAAACAACACATCAGAATCTAAACAGCGGAACGAATAAATTATATTAATAATCAAAAGTATTTACATAATATACAATATCTATCAGAGATACACAGCATACACATCACATATACTAGACAGTTATAAACACCTGTCTAGTATTTACAACTCAATACAATCACAAATAACTCAGAGATAACAAACACAGCGGACTACTATATCTACAACGCGGAAGCCTCCTGCTCCATTGCTCCTCCAATATTCGTCAAAGCTAACCCGAATCCTAACCTGAATCCCTTGGCTACTCGTAAAAATTTGAGTACCCAAGAGTTATAGAAAAACAGAAATAACTCCGGGTCAGACATGGGTCTGGTGTGAGTAACAGGTTAAAGTTGCTTAATTTTCAAAAAACCTTTAAAAGAAAGGTATCACGTAAGACTTCCCACACATAAACATGGAAAAGTTTTTACCTTACTCTAACCAAAACATTTGATAGGAAATCTGATGATATTATAATAGTGTCTAGGGTTTTCAAATAAATATGAAATAGCCGAAATTGTTACATGATTAAATTCCAGCTACTAGCCACAAAAGTGGGTAATACAATCAAAACCGTTGGCACTTATTGGATTTTGGATTCCATACAATGGCAGGGCTACTGGGGTACCGCCCGTCACAGTACGTGGCCTAGATCACCGTACCGAGCATTACTCCCAATCCCCTGCAACACAAGGCCGGACCCGTTCCTTACTGAACAGTTCCGAACAAGACAACTGTAACAGCCCGCTATTTTGGACCATTCAAATCGACAATAAAACCGTACATGTCCGACTTAAATAATTCAAAATACCGAATTGTTAATAAAATTTGGCAAAACTTAAAATACACAGTAAATAAATCAATCATAGATCACTTACACAGAGTAATACAATGCAACAGAATAGATAAAGAATAGTAGTTCATGAAGCTACTATATACCTCAGAGTTAGAAATAAAATACAACCGAATTGTTCAAATTCCATGAAGTCTCCAATGCAACAGACGGCTTCTCTGAACCAATCAACTGGATGACTGAAGGGATAGATAGCTGGATCTTCAAGCAAAGCTCCAACTTCGAAGGTGAGTCTCAAATGTTGTATCTCTCAGTCTGACCGAAGCGCAAAGCAAAACAAAAAACACTCGAGTCAGGATTAACATTCTTATATCAATAAATCCAACTCAAGTGAAATATCAACTGAAATACAAATAACTTAAAGGATGTTTGGAATAACCATCCTCTAAGGGTCCATGGAACTATCTACAGGGTAGAAATATACACTATAACACCGTGGTTCTTTCATCTTAATTTATACCTCAAAATCAAATATCATTTCACTTCAAATATAGCTATTTTCCAAAATAGTATTTAGATATATTAAATAATTTATACCGTAAAATATTTTCAATTCCCTCAACTTAACAATGTGTTTCAACATCAACCCGACCTTCCCATTTAAATTAAATTCAATCTCAATTTATCAATTTAAATTCAACTCAATTCCTAAAAATAACCACTTCAATTTTATCGATCTCAAATTCGGATTTGTAATCACAAAATACCCCTTTATATTCAATATTTTTAAACCTTTAAGTATTCAACGTTTCAACTAAATTTTTATTCAATTTAGTTTTCTAAATAATAAATTTAAATTTAGTTCAACCTAAATTTTCATTTTAATTCAATTTAGTTTCTAAATAACAAATTCAACTATATTGATTTCAAATACGGATCCTAATCTCAAATTTAAACCATTTAAATTCCAATATAGTTTAAGGCTTAAAAATTTAAATGTTCAATTTAACCGTTTCATATAGATCTCGATTTAACCTCATTATTATTTAGGCTTGAAATACTTCCTCATTTGATTCGGGATTATTTAATTAACCTTAAATTCCATTTTTCTCAATATTTTCTTTAATTTACTTAAACGTGAAATATGCATTTAATCGCTTAAATCAAAAATCCAGTTATAAAATCCTACCTTTTTAAAACTTCCCATTTAAAAATTTTAGATTGATTTAATTAAATAAATCCTTATTTAGATACCATTTAATAAACTCAAATTTATCTCCCCGTCTTAATTTATCCCAATTATTTCAAAAATCTATTTGAAATATAATTTACGTAAATATTAACATAGTTTATGTATTAAATCAAACTTAATTAAATTAAATATTATTAAATCTATATATATAGAAATTTAAGAATTAACATTTATTAAGACCATATATTTCTTTCCAAACAAAGAATTTATTTCCAAAATATTTATATATGAACCACGGTGTCTGTATATATTACTTATCATCTGGTCAAGTGTTACAGATATTTATCATTTGAATACGTACACTAAATATATACGGGTGGATATCATTCCAACCCGTAATCCCAAATTTAATTAAATGAAAATCGCTTGGGTCTATCATTTCAACTCATAACGAAATTCTCATATTCTAAAGCCTGTTCGGGTATGTATCATTTCAATCCATAGTGAATTCTAAACTACAGGGAACTTGCAGAGTGATAACAGATGACAAAAATATAGCAGGATATGATAATAATATACAACAGGAATATATCATCAGTAATTAAATAAAGTATAAACAATAGGATATGGTGTCATATCCCGTAGGTGAACAGATACAGGTAATAGAATAAATATAACAATTTAAGTAACTACAGCAACATATTTCAGTTGTCGTTTCAATTGAAATCAAATTTAATAAATAAAAGAATGTAAATCGTGAGTGATTGCTCACCTTTCAAGGTTAGAGAGATAGACAATGAAGTTGAGTTATGAAATGCAAGCACGACTTCCAAAGCAAAGTTAGATGGTACGATTTCGATGGAAAAGCTGATAGATAGAAATTGATGAGAACGGATCAAATTAGCTTGATAAAATTGAAACGAAGATTATGTGATTAATTTATTACTTTCTTTCTAAATGAATGTTAAATCAAAACACGCATTTTAAAAATGAAATATATATATATACACACACCCATGAAAACCATATAACTTTAAAACGCTTCCATTTCATATTAATGTTAAATACAAATATATAATTATTCAAAATGTCACATATATAGTATATTCATTTTATGGTTGTCGTTTCCATGTAATAAATATTCATTTTGAACCAATATTAAAATAATATATATGTATAGTTAAAAAAATCAATGTTCTAATATAAAACACATATATTAAAGATCAACACACATATATATAATATCTTTTGAAATGAATACTTATGTATATATATAATTATTATAGTTTATTACTTTCCTTTTCAAAATATCCAGTAGGAAATCAAGCAAACTTATGCACATATATGTGCAGATAAACAATATTCTTTATAATACATTGTTAACTAACTCCTTTTTTTTCTCTTTTTATTTTTTATTTTTTTTATATTTTTTATAAAACCTTTATATATAACAAAATATATGTATAAAATAAAATATTTGTATATATAAAAATCAAAACGTTTCAAACATATGTTCAAAAACCGGATCATATAAATAACAATGTATTTAGTTAACGCATAGTATAAAATTCATTTATATAACACTCTTATATATATATATAAATCTTGTATAAGTAAACCTTTATAGCTTCATAACTTATTTACTTTCACATATAACAAGATCTGTACAAAAGAATGCAAACTTTTCTCAAATCCTTTTGAACGTTTATAAGAAAAAATTTAAACAATAAATATACCTTCTTATTTAGGAAAGAAAGTAAGCAGGCACTTGTAGGAGAAACGTGAGTGGAGGTCGAGAGTTGTAGGAGGTGGGAAGGGAAGATGGACAGAGATAGCTTCAGGCGATGGGTATATACGTCGTGCAAAAATTTTTTTTTTTTTTTTTTATATCTGGCGTAGGCCATGGAAAAATTTGGGAGGAGGAAAAGTAAGCAATGGTGGGGAGTGGATCTCGAAAATGAAGAAGGAGCAAGCAACAATGAAATATATGAAGAGAGAGGTAGTGGAAAGCTACAGAGAAAAATATAATATAAAAGGGAATAATAAATGAAATATCAACGTTCATGCGTTGATTCAGCAGAGAAGTTAAAGCAAATAAGAAGAGAATGGATTGATCTAAAGGAAAGGCAATGAATGGTTTAGAAATATATAAATGTAAAACGTATACGTTTTAATTTCAAAAAGGAAAGAAATAAATATGGGGATGGCAACAGTCAAAATGCACGTTTAGGCTAATAATAGAATATAAAAGTAAGAAACTCAAAAGGATAGGCACAGAGACGTGAAATCAGGGAGACAAGGGAAGCAAGTGATCTTTCAAATTTATAACGTTGGGAATAAATATAAAATAAATGAAAATTAATAGATGGATGCTTGATTGACGCAGCGATTAAAGTAAGGTTGCGTGTTAGTCACGATGAAATTTGAAACAGAAGAAAATGTAAATGAATAAAAGGGGCAAGTCAGATTTCCCGCTTAGATTTAGAGAAGACACATCAAATGCTGAAAAAGGGAATTATGAAACGGCTAGATTCTAGCAAATAATAAATATGGTAAGAAAAATAAATAGGCAGGTTATAAATCAGATTGGAAAGAAAAGTGGAGAGGTTAATTTATACAAGAATTAAGATAATGAAAATGCATAATAATATTGTTGGCATCTAATCTCATTTAACGTTAACTAGCATCAATCATGTCAGACACCCATGTTAAAAAAAGAAACGCATATAGGAGCATGCATTTTCTTCTGACTTGCAACATCATTCATCATTTTGGCATTCGTGGCATTCAACAAATTAAGGTGGTGGTCAAAGTCGTGAAATGGTAGCAAATTAACGATGAATAGGATCCAATAATTCTTAGTGAAATGCACAAAATTGGAAAAATCAGCATGTGCCCTCTACGCACATGTTAAGATTTGCATAACTTCACTAATAACCTTTATGATTTTGCATTTTTGCGTGGTAAATATAGATAGTTTGATTTTTTAACAATTTACACTGTGTATTAGTGATTATTTCTTTTTTGAGCGGTTGTTAGCATATGCCTACTGAATGCATATTAACATAATCCCATAAAATTTATGTGTACTTAAAATGTTCTTCTGAAAAAGTTTTTTTTTTAAGATTATTATTAACATTTAGAATATCATTTGACTTATCCGAAGGTTGATGATTTTCAAATCCTATTAAGATTAAGGTCGCTAATTGATTATTGTTGAAAGCTAAGGATATTAAGAAAATACTATTATGTAATCCATATCTTGTACACGGAATTTGTTATTAAAATCGTATCATTAGAGTTACATGTATGATTATGAAAATAACATTCATAATTTACAACTACGATGTTGCAGATCCTTTTAACTTATACTATTTATTCTCTACCTATTAATTTATACGTTTCATTCTCTACCTATTAATTTATACGTTTTATTCTCTACCTATTAATTTATTAAAAATTATTAAAATTTTATTGGTCGTTACACTCTCCCTCACTCAAAACTTTTCGTCCCCGAGAAGGAAGGAGGTAGGAGAATAGAACAACCAGAAATAAAAGTAGATTGAAAGTCAGGGGTAAATAATTGATTTAACTATATAAATTTTACTTGAGATATTCATACTTTTCAAAACCCATTTGTAAAACTTCTTGCTTCCTTTATAAATACCATTTATATTTTAAATAACACATTTATAAGTTTATGAAAACTATTTTAAAATAATTATTTACATCATTAGTTATATTTAAAGAAGCTATTTGAAAACATTAAATTCATAACTCATGAAAATTTTAATTTATCTCAAGATACTTTTCAAATATTATCAATAAATTAATAATCATTTTCTTTAAATATGTTTTATTTAATTAATAACTTCAAAAATATTTATACCACTAAAATTTTCTATTAACCAATGTAGTATACAGATAAGCAATCTTTAAAAGATTATATTCAAAAAGGAATGAAGGTAGATTCGGAAAAACAGAATCAAGGTGAACAACGAAAGCTGAGAAGATAAGGTAGATTTAAAGAATAGAATCGGGCATGAATCGTAAATTTCAAACCATAAGAGTTTCAATTTCAAATATTAACACAAAATTTCTTTGTTGAAAAATACCTTTATAATAAAATACATTTATATTGAAATAAATCTTTCTTTCAAAAATACTTTTATAACTCGATGTTTCAACAAGTTTATCCTCGTTCTTGCAGACGCTGACCATACGTTGATCAGGCGCAAAGCTAGAATTCTTCAAGTACTTGGTAGACCCGTTTCAACACCCAGTGAAAATACTTGAAAAACTTTTTAAAAAAAAACAGATATGGAAAGTACAATCCAAACAAAACAACCAAACCAAAACCTTTGTCCGATCATGGTTCGCAGATACACAATGGTTACGCCTGGGTCCCCCAGGAAACAATCCATATCCGTAAGCTTTCTCAGCCCTGCGAATTACGCCATGATGACTAGTAGGGTGCAGGATACACAATGGTTATGCCTGGATCCCCCAGGAAACAATCCGTACCCCTAGGCAAGACTCAGCCAGGCAGTTGCGCTATGCAGTCACGAGAGAAAAAAACCATGGGTTACGCCACGGTGGGAAACACTCGAGTATTACATCCGGAAAATCGAAAATCAGAGAGAATAATATCGATAGAATGAATCCACGATGTGGCCACAAAGCGGATATCAAGCAGAAGGCACTTTCCATTTCTTTACTTCGAAAATATATATCATATAGTACCTTTTCAAATACTTTCAAATATCATACTTATATAAAATCCATATATATATAAGATTCCATTTTCAAATCGAATACTTTCCAAATCAATAGTATATCAAATCATACTTATATAGACTTCGATTTTAAAAAAAAATTCTCTTTCCAAATTGAGTACCTTTCAAATCAATAGATTTCAAATCACTTCATACTTACACAAATCCATTTTATATAAGTTCGACCACTCCCAAATCAAGTGCTTAATAATATAAGGTTCTCAATTTCAAATCATTCAATATCCATTCAGTTTCCAAATCATATATGATTTCACCAAATTTTCTTCCAAATTAAGTATCTAAATTTCAAAGTTCCCAAAATAATAGGTTTAGAAAATTATCCCAGTTTCTAAATTAAAATAATTCAAGTCACACAAATTTATTTCCAAAATCTCCATAAGAGTACTGATTTTTAATTTCAATTTAATTTCAATACTAAAAATTTTCTCAAAATCAATTATACTCAAATGGTTTCCAAATTTATAATTATCCCTTTAAAACTTTTAAACTATCTATTTCTAGTTGAAATATTCAATTTACCTTTCTGAAAACTACTATTCAAAACTATATTTTTTTTTTCAAAACATTTCAAACTAAATTTATATTCTTTATCAAATACTTATAACTTCGAAATTTCTTAGTTTTAAAATTTTAGACCTTGACTTGGAAGTGTTCGAACCTTCAAAATGATAAGGGGAAATCACATTTTCAATTCAAGATTTGAAAATCAATAATAAATCAATTTCAATATATAGGGTTATACCAAAACAAATTCGAAACTCGAGGACTGAACACCGGTCTCACTTTAAATTGTTTCAAATATATACATATATCTTTCGAAAATATCAAATTATACTTCGGAATTTGAAATCAAAAACGGTTTTACAAAATCACTCGCATAGCGAAGCTATTAAAGTGGCCTCTCCCCCACTCTGAAATTCAAAAATCAATGTCGATGATGCGTGCACTCATCACCGAAATTATTCTCCAGCGACATAAGTGAGTTCTGGACTTCTATTTTCTTGAAAAGTTCTTTGAAATTTCTTCAAAATTATTGGAATTCATTTGAACCCATTTGAAACATTTCTTATTCGGAAAAATACTTTTAAATCGTATTATTTTTATATATTTTCCCAAAATCTTAAAACCGATTTCAAAATATCGGAATTCAATTCTCGAATTTCAAATTTAACCCTTCAGTTGTAAACCATTTTTATATAAATCAATTTCTTACAAGTTTTCAAATTTTCAAATCCTTTCAAAACTTTTATATATATAGAATAACATTTCTTATTCGTTTTATATATAGGTATATAATCCTTATCGAAAATATTTTCACTTTTATATATAGAATAAAATTATAGTTATCAAAATAATAATTTCGTATAAAACAATTTTAAAATACAACAAACCCGATTTTCAAAGGATGATTCAAGAATGGATTTCCAAACAAAGATAAAGATTTAATTTAGAGGAACTCTAATCAATAGAACCCTGATTCGAAGATAGGCTCAAACAAAGTTGAGAAAATCAAATTACAAAATAGAAGATGGATATACTTCTATAAATCTCGGGCGACCTTAACCGGGTCAACCGTGACTTCAGGAATATAATTGATGCGGAATTCTAAAGCAAATCGGCATTCGATTGCCAGAGATAGAATTCGGCATACCAAGATATAGCAGCATCGTAAACCGAGGATACAGAAATCTTCGATGAATCAACGCCAATTGTAAAGGAGTTTTCACCCCCTTTACAAAACATTCAGTGCAGTTGTGGGATACTCCAGAATCAAACGAATATAAATAGGGAGAGACAGAATGAATTTCGGAACCGAGGGACATTCCAAAATTCAAAGGAAATCGAGTCAAAAGGAAGAGATTCAACTCGAGAGAAAGTGATTCTGTAAATAAATTTACCATATATGCTAAGTTTTGCCTAGAGCCAAAGCTCTGATACCAACTGAAACGACCCGCTATTTTGGACCATTCAAATCGACAATAAAACTGTACATGTCCGACTTGAATAATTCAAAATACCGAATTGATAATAAAATTTGGCAAAACTTAAAATATACAGTAAATAAATCAATCATAGATCACTTACACAGAGTAATACAATGCAGCGGAATAGATAAAGAATAGTAGTTCATGAAGCTACTATATACCTCAGAGTTAGAAATAAAATACAACCGAATTGTTCAAATGCCATGAAGTCTCCAATGCAACAGATGGCTTCTCTGAACCAATCAACTGGATGACTGAAGGGATAGATAGCTGGTGTAACAACCTGCATATTTATCGAGTTTATATTTAAATATTTTTATTTAAATATTAAATCGTTAATCGGATTTTGGTCCGAAAAACTACTTTTTGCAAACGGCCAAATTAAGACTCGAGACCACTTCCATTGAGTTCTAAATGTCGTTTACAACTTTTTAAGTATAAACATCGATAGGTTTGAAGTTAGTGAAATTTCACTAACTTTTCCCGCTTTGGACTTTGGGTTAGTTTAGCCTATTAAGCCCAAGTTCCAACCCTCTTCTCCTCACTCTTCATAAATTTCCTAACTAACTCAAGCTTTGGCATTAATGGTGAAGAGAATGGGAAATTAAAACTCCAAGCTCAAATTCAATTGCAACTCCAACATTCAACTCCAAATTCAAGTAGAAGATATTGGATTCAAGCTTTGGATTGCTTCTCCTTGCTTTCAAGCTTCATCTTCATAAATTTTAGTGCAAAGGTGAGATTTTTAACTCACATTCTTGTCTATAACTATCTTGGGTTGTTGGGAATGATTCCCTATCACTTTAGCATGAATATTTGCTTTTGGTTTGGATTGGATTGGCCAAAAACTCCGATTTTTGGCGTTTTGGCGAAATTTCTGCATTTAGGTCGTTCTAGCCATTTTTAGGTCGTTCGGAGTTAGGTCGTGTGGGTCTTAGGTCGTAGGTCGCGTACGAGATAGCTCCTAGATCGTTCTGACCACTTTTCGTGTGTTCGGAGTTAGGTCGTTCACGACCTAGTACTTAGGTCGCTCGTGAGTTGGTGGCGTAGGTCGTAGGTCGTTTAACTCTTAGGTCGTTAGGCCTTGTGTGTGGAGTTAGGTCGCCTGCTTTCCTTAGGTCGTAAGTCGCGTGTGCTTTAGGTCGCGCACTTTCTTAGGATGCGAACCCTTTTAGGTCGTTGACCATGCTAGGTCGCTTGGCCTCTTCACTGCTTAGGTCGTTAAACCCTTCCTCTTTTGGGTCGCTTCCCTTTATTTCTTAGGTCGTTGTGGCCTTAGGTCGTGATATTTATAGGTCGCGGCAAAGTTAGGTCGCTCGACCCATGTTGCCGTTAGGTCGCTCGATCCTTGTTGCCGATAGGTCGCGTGCTTTCTTAGGTCGCGTACCTTTAGGTCGCGTGTCCCCTCTACCTCGTTAGGTCGCGAACCTCTTTAGGTCGCCTGTCCTTTAAACCGTTAGGTCGTTAGGCCTATAACTCGATGGGTCGTTCCCCTTTAGGTCGCATGACCTCGTCTCCGTTAGGTCGTGAACCATGTTAGGTCGCTCATCCTTAGCTCGCGAACCTTCTTAGGTCGCGCACCCCCCTTAGGTCGTAAGACCTCATTTTTTGTTTTAGGTCGTAGGCCGCTTGACTTCACTAGGTCGTACCGTTTTGGTCGGGGCGCTGCCCTCTGGACCCCCGCGACCTGACCGGGTAGGTCGAACCCCGTAAGCGGTGGCGTTGCCCCCGCACCCCCACCTTGGGGGGTTGCCACCCCCCCGGACCCCCCCTCCGTAGGGGATCTTATCTGAAAAACATGGAGCTGATTTCCTTGGATTTTATTCACATCTCCGAATGTGATTTTGGTGACTGATTGTTTCTATAATTGCTTCTGTGTTTTGTCACTTTATAATATAAAGGTTTCAATACTAGTAGTAAATATCAAAACTCTTTTAGCAAACAATTTCAACTCTATTTTTAATAACAAAGCTCTTTTCTTAAACCGTTTTCCAATCTATTAGTATATACAAACCTTTACCTCACTCGGATGAGAAATCTAATTAAACGACTTAGTAAAACAAGTGGTATGAAACGCTTGCGTTCACTTCGTCGGTTAATTCTTGGACTTGTTCGATTGAACCACTTGTGACAAATTTTATTAGTGAAGATTTACAGTTTGTTCGTAAATATTTAAGTTAAGCAAGTGGTTATGGGACATGAAGCTAAACTTCTATATTTACTAGCTTAGTGTAATTGACACTTCTCGTTGATCATGACGATCATTCTGATGATTTAGACTAGCAACTGTGCGATGTCTCTAGTTGCGAGGTTAGACTAGGCACCACTTGTGTGATTCCACTCACACATACCTTTTTGCTTTTTGGTTAGTCTGGACCTCAATCTGTGTGATTCCATTCACACATGTGGGTTAGCTCCCCTTGGTCTTCGGACCGTCATGTGATAGGCCTCTTTCTCTTTTCTATGATTTCTGGACTTCTTGCATTGATTTCTAGAATTTATGTCATTGACTTGTTATGAGTACAAGTTTGGGGTATGATGCCCTTTCCGAATCTTTGAGAAGATTCTTGTGATATTGATTATCTCTTATTGATTGATCTTCTGTTGATCATTATTTACATACTTATAGTGGTATGTCATTATGGATGTTTATGTTTATGCCATATCTTTTATGTTATATCATGTCATCTGATATTTATAGCTAGACTGATCCGTTTATTATTTTCTTAAATAATACTCGGGTCAGACCGAGATGTTACAGGTGCTTCTGCTTGACTTCTTCCCAGAGATTCATCACTCTGACTTTTGGCTAACTGTTTAGATTAGCAGTTTTTGTTGTATACACTTGAGATATAGACTCATAGTTGTATTCTTTTGTATAGCACGTGTTGCTATTCTTTTGTATTATCGTGGATCTTACTGACCACTACTCTGATGTACACTTTCATGTGTTAGTTATATATTCATATCTTCTTCCGCATTTGTGATATGGATATCTGTGACTGATTTGTGATATGATTATTTCTATGTTTGTTTCCGAAGATTATTTATAGCCACCGTGTGATAAGCAATTACATGGATGGTCGCTCCGCAACAGCCTTATTCTCCGTGCTAGTTGACAGCACTACTCCGGAGTGTTCTTGGCTAGCGTGGGTATAGAGGTGGGGCGTCACAGCTGGATCTTCAAGCAAAGCTCCAACTTCGAAGGTGAGTC
The DNA here is from genome assembly GCA_030765085.1 of Allium cepa. Taxonomy (NCBI): domain Eukaryota; kingdom Viridiplantae; phylum Streptophyta; class Magnoliopsida; order Asparagales; family Amaryllidaceae; genus Allium; species Allium cepa. The sequence continues at coordinate 169,540,246 of CM060934.1, forward strand.
TCAAATGTTGTATCTCTCAGTCTGACCCGAGCGTAAAGCAAAACAAAAAACACTCGAGTCAGGATTAACATTCTTATATCAATAAATCCAACTCAAGTGAAATATCAACTGAAATACAAATAACTTAAAGGATGTTTGGAATAACCATCCTCTAAGGGTCCATGGAACTATCTACAGGGTAGAAATATACACTATAACACCGTGGTTCTTTCATCTTAATTTATACCTCAAAATCAAATATCATTTCACTTCGAATATAGCTATTTTCCAAAATAGTATTTAGATATATTAAATAATATATACCATAATATATTTTCAATTCCCTCAACTTAACAATGTGTTTCAACATCAACCCGACCTTCCCATTTAAATTAAATTCAATCTCAATTTATCAATTTAAATTTAACTCAATTCCTAAAAATAACCACTTCAATTTTATTGATCTCAAATTCGGATTTGTAATCACAAAATACCCCTTTATATTCAATATTTTTAGACCTTTAAGTATTCAACGTTTCAACTAAATTTTTATTCAATTTAGTTTTCTAAATAATAAATTCAAATTTAGTTCAACCTAAATTTTCATTTTAATTCAATTTAGTTTCTAAATAACAAATTCAACTATATTGATTTCAAATACAGATCCTAATCTCAAATTTAAACCATTTAAATTCCAATATAGTTTAAGGCTTAAAAATTTAAATGTTCAATTTAACCATTTCATATAGATCTCGATTTAACCTCATTATTATTTAGGCTTGAAATACTTCCTCATTTGCTAAAGGATTATTTAATTAACCTTAACTTCCATTTTTCTCAATATTTTCTTTAATTTACTTAAACGTGAAATATGCATTTAATCGCTTAAATCAAAAATCCAGTTATAAAATCCTACCTTTTTAAAATTTCCCATTTAAAAATTTTAGATTGATTTAACTAAATAAATCCTTATTTAGATACCATTTAATAAACTCAAATTTATCTCCCCATCTTAATTTATCCCAATTATTTCAAAAATCTATTTGAAATATAATTTACATAAATATTAACATAGTTTATGTATTAAATCAAACTTAATTAAATTAAATATTATTAAATCTATATATATAGAAATTTAAGAATTAACATTTATTAAGACCATATATTTCTTTCCAAACAAAGAATTTATTTCCAAAATATTTATATATGAACCACGGTGTCTGTATATATTCCTTATCATCTGGTCAAGTGTTACGGATATTTATCATTTAAATACGTACACTAAATATATACGGGTGGATATCATTCCAATCCGTAATCCCAAATTTAATTAAATGAAAATCGCTTGGGTCTATCATTTCAACCCATAACGAAATTCTCATATTCTAAAGCCTGTTCGGGTATGTATCATTTCAACCCATAGTGAATTCTAAACTACAGGGAACTTGCAGAGTGATAACAGATAACAAAAATATAGCAGGATATGATAATAATATACAACAGGAATATATCATCAGTAATTAAATAAAGTATAAACAATAGGATATGGTGTCATATCCCGTAGGTGAATAGATACAGGTAATAGCATAAATATAACAATTTAAATAACTACAGCAACATATTTCAATTGTCGTTTCAATTGAAACCAAATTTAATAAATAAAAGAATGTAAATCGTGAGTGATTTCTCACCTTTCAAGGTTAGAGAGATAGACAATGAAGTTGAGTTATGAAATGCAAGCACGACTTCCAAAGCAAAGTTAGATGGTACGATTTCGATGGAAAAGCTGATAGACAGAAATTGATGAGAACGGATCAAATTAGCTTGATAAAATTGAAACGAAGATTATATGATTAATTTAATACTTTCTTTCAAAATGAATATTAAATCAAAACACGCATTTTAAAAATAAAATATATACACACACACACCCATGAAAACCATATAACTTTAAAACGCTTCCATTTCATATTAATGTTAAATACAAATATATAATTATTCAAAATGTCACATATATAGTATATTCATTTTATGGTTGTCGTTTCCATGTAATAAATATTCATTTTGAATCAATATTAAAATAATATATATGTATAGTTAAAAAAATCAATGTTCTAACATAAAACACATATATTAAAGATCAACACACATATATATAATATCTTTTGAAATGAATACTTATGTATATATATAATTATTATAGTTTATTACTTTCCTTTTCAAAATATCCAGCAGGAAATCAAGCAAAATTATGCACATATATGTGCAGATAAACAATATTCTTTATAATACATTGTTAACTTACTCCTTTTTTTTCTCTTTTTATTTTTTATTTTTTTTATATTTTTTATAAAACCTTTATATATAACAAAATATATGTATAAAATAAAATATTTGTATATATAAAAATCAAAACGTTTCAAACATATATTCAAAAACTGGATCATATAAATAACAATGTATTTAGTTAACGCATAGTATAAAATTCATTTATATAACACTCTTATATATATATATATATATATAAAAATCTTGTATAAGTAAACCTTTAAAGCTTCATAACTTATTTACTTTCACATATAACAAGATATGTACAAAAGAATGCAAACTTTTCTCAAATCCTTTTGAACGTTTATAAGAAAAAATTTAAACAATAAATATACCTTCTTATTTAGGAAAGAAAGTAAGCAAGCACTTGTAGGAGAAACGTGAGTGGAGGTTGAGGGTTGTAGGAGGTGGGAAGGGAAGATGGACAGAGATAGCTTCAGGCGATGGGTATATACGTCGTGCAAAAAAATTTCTTTTTCTTTTTTTTTATATCTGGCATAGGCCATGGAAAAATTTGGGAGGAGGAAAAGTAAGCAATGGTGGGGAGTGGATCTCGAAAATGAAGAAGGAGCAGGCAACAATGAAATATATGAAGAGAGAGGTAGTGGAAAGCTACAGAGAAAAATATAATATAAAAGGGAATAATAAATGAAATATCAACGTTCATGCGTTGATTCAGCAGAGAAGTTAAAGCAAATAAGAAGAGAATGGATTGATCTAAAGGAAAGGCAATGAATGGTTTAGAAATATATAAAGGTAAAACGTATACGTTTTAATTTCAAAAAGGAAAGAAATAAATACGGGGATGGCAACAGTCAAAATGCACGTTTAGGCTAATAATAGAATATAAAAGTAAGAAACTCAAAAGGATAGGCACAGAGACGTGAAATCTGGGAGACAAGGGAAGCAAGTGATCTTTCAAATTTATAACGTTGGCAATAAATATAAAATAAATGAAAATTAATAGATGGATGCTTGATTGACGCAGTGATTAAAGTAAGGTTGCGTGTCAGTCACGATGAAATTTGAAACAGAAGAAAATGTAAATGAATAAAATGGGTAAGTCAGATTTTCCGCTTAGATTTAGAGAAGACACATCAAATGCTGAAAAAGGGAATTATGAAACGGCTAGATTCTAGCAAATAATAAATATGGTAAGAAAAGTAAATAGGCATGCTATAAATCAGATTGGAAAGAAAAGTGGAGAGGTTAATTTATAAAAGAATTAAGATAATGAAAATGCATAATAATATTGTTGGCATCTAATGTCATTTAACGTTAACTAGCATCAATCATGTCAGACACCCATGTTAAAAAAAGAAACGCATATAGGAGCATGCATTTTCTTCTGACTTGCAACATCATTCATCATTTTGGCATTCGTGGCATTCAACAAATTAAGGTGGTGGTCAAAGTCGTGAAATGGTAGCAAATTAACGATGAATAGGATCCAATAATTCTTAGTGAAATGCACAAAATTGGAAAAATCAGCATGTGCCCTCTACGCACATGTTAAGATTTGCATAATTTCACTAATAACCTTTATGATTTTGCATTTTTGCGTGATAAATATAGATAGTTTGATTTTTTAACAATTTACACTGTGTATTAGTGATTATTTCTTGTCTGAGCGGTTGTTAGCATATGCCTACTGAATACATATTAACATAATCCCATAAAATTTATGTGTACTTAAAATGTTCTTCTGATAAAGTTTTTTTTTAAAGATTATTATTAACATTTAGAATATTATTTGACTTATCCGAAGGTTGATGGTTTTCAAATCCTATTAAGATTAAGGTCGCTAATTGATTATTGTTGAAAGCTAAGGATATTAAGAAAATACTATTATGTAATCCATATCTTGTACACGGAATTTGTTATTAAAATCGTATCATTAGAGTTACATGTATGATTATAAACAATAACATTCATAATTTACAACTACGATGTTGCAGATTCTTTTAACTTATACTATTTATTCTCTACCAATTAATTTATACGTTTCATTCTCTACCTATTAATTTATACGTTTTATTCTCTACCTATTAATTTATTAAAAATTATTAAAATTTTATGGGTCGTTACAACAACCCCGGTAGTTGTCGCGAACCACTGCCCCACACAGCCGAATATAAAGGGACTTCTAGACAAGGATCAATCTTGCTCTCCAGTGGGAGCTACCCACGAAGCCTTGCTGCACCTCTCCTGTTTTAGCCATTCTCGGTTGATGAGGCTTGAGGCTACAATTACCTTTATAGGACATCAATATCTTAGAATGCTCATCGTCCACCTGACGATGTTCTGAAAGCATTCAATCCATACAAGTTCGTTCCGGGTTCGAACGAAACCGAAGGCACTATCTCGTTGCACTCATTATTGGAATCACCCTCAGAGTCAACGACCATAGACCTTGCACTCTGATTCACCATCTCGAATCTATAAGCACTATTCCGTCAAACTCATTACGGAATCACCCACAGAGTTATACTGACTATAGCCCTTACACCTCGAGTCTTCACTTGCTCCACTTAGATTCACGACCTAACGTTAATTGGAATCGATGTGGTTTTTTAGATATCCAAATATGGAAACCCGATCCCGGTCTCATCGAAATCCAAAGCGTGTCTTTTAGGTCCAAGTTGTTTTAAGTTTAAAACAATTCAATTTAAACTATCTATATACACACAGATAGATACTTCACATCACCATAATAGATAATCAACAATATTATCATAAGCAAGTAATCATCACAAATTGACAATCTATATTATCATTGTCAATAGATACTAATATCATCATAACAATGCAACCAATGCATCCATAACACACAATACTATTTATCTCATGTCTGAGATTCAAACCATTCAAGTCAAACCAAATCATCCATTCATAAGCAAAGATCTATAATCACACCATCTATAATTAATTTAAAATGAATTAAATTAATTACTTCACCGTTTAAAACTTGCTTACTTAACCATTAATTGATTTCCAATCAATCAAATAATTATCCTCAATTTAATCACCTTAATTAATCACCCTTGATTAATTATCCCTTAATTACATTCAAGTAATTATCTTAATTAATTTTACAAATTAATTATCCTTGACCAAAATCAGTAATTAACCTTTAATTACTTCATAAATTAATTAATTACATTAATTAATTACTTCCTTAATCACTTATCATTGATTAATTAATCTTAATTAATTAATCCTTAATTACATTTAATAATTAATTATATTTATTAATCAATCTTGGTTTATCTCATTAGTAATTAATCACGCTTAATTAATCACATCACTTAATTATTTCCAATGTCTTAATCAATTAATGCTTAAATTAATTACTCTAAGTAATTAATTATTAACCACTTCATAAAGAAATTATCTTCACATTAATTACACAAAGTAATTAATGCCAAAATACCATACTTCAATTAATTATCTTCAGTAATTTACTTATCTTAATTACTTATATAATCAATTGTTTCTCATTTATTACTTATCAATCCATACAATGATTATTCTAAATTAATTAAACTTAATTAATTAACTTAAACTAATCCAATTAATAAATTAATTACAATAAGTAATTAATATCTTTAATTATTTCTATAAAGTAATCATACATAATTAAATTTCATAATTGATTATTTTAATTAATCCAATTAATTATCAAAATTAATTATATTAATTAATAAATAAATAATCACATGTCAATGACAATCATTAACTTATTAACAAATTCTTAATTACCTTTCTTAAGTAATTAAATTAAATTAATTAATATTAATTACAAATTTAAATAACCTTCATTAATTTCAAATCTTTAATTAATTAAACAAATTAATTAATTAAATTACTAAATTTTAATGAGCAAAGATCATTAAATCTTAAATTTACCTTAAAATAAAGCATTTCTTATCCATGATTACTTTATTATTAATAAAGTAACTTAAAACAATTTTACTTAAGATTATTTCAAATTACATTTTAAATTTAATTTTTTAAAAAAGAAGTCAAACTTAACATAGACAAAGTTTTAAAACATTCAAAACCTTTAAAATCTTATGCTAAGATTTCTCATTTTATAAAGGAAGTTAAAATAAATTTAAACCCCAAATTCATTTCAAAATAATAATCATATTTAAATATGTTTAAACAACTAATTTGTTTAAACATTTAAAATTTCTTTTTTTATTAAAAACTTTCTTTATCGATCTCAATTCCTAAAAATAACCACTTCAATTTTATCGATCTCAAATTCGGATTTGTAATCACAAAATACCCCTTTATATTCAATATTTTTAGACCTTTAAGTATTCAACGTTTCAACTAAATTTTTATTCAATTTAGTTTTCTAAATAATAAATTCAAATTTAGTTCAACCTAAATTTTCATTTTAATTCAATTTAGTTTCTAAATAACAAATTCAACTATATTGATTTCAAATACAGATCCTAATCTCAAATTTAAACCATTTAAATTCCAATATAGTTTAAGGCTTAAAAATTTAAATGTTCAATTTAACCGTTTCATATAGATCTCGATTTAACCTCATTATTATTTAGGCTTGAAATACTTCCTCATTTGCTAAAGGATTATTTAATTAACCTTAACTTCCATTTTTCTCAATATTTTCTTTAATTTACTTAAACGTGAAATATGCATTTAATCGCTTAAATCAAAAATCCAGTTATAAAATCCTACCTTTTTAAAATTTCCCATTTAAAAATTTTAGATTGATTTAATTAAATAAATCCTTATTTAGATACCATTTAATAAACTCAAATTTATCTCCCCATCTTAATTTATCCCAATTATTTCAAAAATCTATTTGAAATATAATTTACATAAATATTAACATAGCTTATGTATTAAATCAAACTTAATTAAATTAAATATTATTAAATCTATATATATAGAAATTTAAGAATTAACATTTATTAAGACCATATATTTCTTTCCAAACAAAGAATTTATTTCCAAAATATTTATATATGAACCACGGTGTCTGTACATATTCCTTATCATCTGGTCAAGTGTTACGGATATTTATCATTTAAATACGTACACTAAATATATACGGGTGGATATCATTCCAATCCGTAATCTCAAATTTAATTAAATGAAAATCGCTTGGGTCTATCATTTCAACCCATAACGAAATTCTCATATTCTAAAGCATGTTCGGGTATGTATCATTTCAAACCATAGTGAATTCTAAACTACAGGGAACTTGCAGAGTGATAACAGATAACAAAAATATAGTAGGATATGATGATAATATACAATAGGAATATATCATCAGTAATTAAATAAAGTATAAACAATAGGATATGGTGTCATATCCCGTAGGTGAACAGATACAGGTAATAGCATAAATATAACAATTTAAATAACTACAACAACATATTTCAGTTGTCGTTTCAATTGAAATCAAATTTAATAAATAAAAGAATGTAAATCGTGAGTGATTTCTCACCTTTCAAGGTTAGAGAGATAGACAATGAAGTTGAGTAATGAAATGCAAGCACGACTTCCAAAGCAAAGTTAGATGGTACGATTTCGATGGAAAAGCTGATAGACAGAAATTGATGAGAACGGATCAAATTAGCTTGATAAAATTGAAACGAAGATTATATGATTAATTTAATACTTTCTTTCAAAATGAATATTAAATCAAAACACGCATTTTAAAAATAAAATATATACACACACACACCCATGAAAACCATATAACTTTAAAACGCTTCCATTTCATATTAATGTTAAATACAAATATATAATTACTCAAAATGTCACATATATAGTATATTCATTTTATGGTTGTCGTTTCCATGTAATAAATATTCATTTTGAATCAATATTAAAATAATATATATGTATAGTTAAAAAAATCAATGTTCTAACATAAAACACATATATTAAAGATCAACACACATATATATAATATCTTTTGAAATGAATACTTATGTATATATATAATTATTATAGTTTATTACTTTCCTTTTCAAAATATCCAGCAGGAAATCAAGCAAACTTATGCACATATATGTGCAGATAAACAATATTCTTTATAATACATTGTTAACTTACTCCTTTTTTTTCTCTTTTTATTTTTTATTTTTTTATATTTTTTATAAAACCTTTATATATAACAAAATATATGTATAAAATAAAATATTTGTATATATAAAAATCAAAACGTTTCAAACATATATTCAAAAACTGGATCATATAAATAACAATGTATTTAGTTAACGCATAGTATAAAATTCATTTATATAACACTCTTATATATATATATATATATATATATATATATATATATATAAATCTTGTATAAGTAAACCTTTAAAGCTTCATAACTTATTTACTTTCACATATAACAAGATATGTACAAAAGAATGCAAACTTTTCTCAAATCCTTTTGAACGTTTATAAGAAAAAATTTAAACAATAAATATACCTTCTTATTTAGGAAAGAAAGTAAGCAAGCACTTGTAGGAGAAACGTGAGTGGAGGTTGAGGGTTGTAGGAGGTGGGAAGGGAAGATGGACAGAGATAGCTTCAGGCGATGGGTATATACGTCGTGCAAAAAAATTTCTTTTTCTTTTTTTTTATATCTGGCGTAGGCCATGGAAAAATTTGGGAGGAGGAAAAGTAAGCAATGGTGGGGAGTGGATCTCGAAAATGAAGAAGGAGCAGGCAACAATGAAATATATGAAGAGAGAGGTAGTGGAAAGCTACAGAGAAAAATATAATATAAAAGGGAATAATAAATGAAATATCAACGTTCATGCGTTGATTCAGCAGAGAAGTTAAAGCAAATAAGAAGAGAATGGATTGATCTAAAGGAAAGGCAATGAATAGTTTAGAAATATATAAAGGTAAAACGTATACGTTTTAATTTCAAAAAGGAAAGAAATAAATACGGGGATGGCAACAGTCAAAATGCACGTTTAGGCTAATAATAGAATATAAAAGTAAGAAACTCAAAAGGATAGGCACAGAGACGTGAAATCTGGGAGACAAGGGAAGCAAGTGATCTTTCAAATTTATAACGTTGGCAATAAATATAAAATAAATGAAAATTAATAGATGGATGCTTGATTGACGCAGTGATTAAAGTAAGGTTGCGTGTCAGTCACGATGAAATTTGAAACAGAAGAAAATGTAAATGAATAAAATGGGTAAGTCAGATTTTCCGCTTAGATTTAGAGAAGACACATCAAATGCTGAAAAAGGGAATTATGAAACGGCTAGATTCTAGCAAATAATAAATATGGTAAGAAAAGTAAATAGGCATGCTATAAATCAGATTGGAAAGAAAAGTGGAGAGGTTAATTTATAAAAGAATTAAGATAATGAAAATGCATAATAATATTGTTGGCATCTAATGTCATTTAACGTTAACTAGCATCAATCATGTCAGACACCCATGTTAAAAAAAGAAACGCATATAGGAGCATGCATTTTCTTCTGACTTGCAACATCATTCATCATTTTGGCATTCGTGGCATTCAACAAATTAAGGTGGTGGTCAAAGTCGTGAAATGGTAGCAAATTAACGATGAATAGGATCCAATAATTCTTAGTGAAATGCACAAAATTGGAAAAATCAGCATGTGCCCTCTACGCACATGTTAAGATTTGCATAATTTCACTAATAACCTTTATGATTTTGCATTTTTGCGTGATAAATATAGATAGTTTGATTTTTTAACAATTTACACTGTGTATTAGTGATTATTTCTTGTCTGAGCGGTTGTTAGCATATGCCTACTGAATACATATTAACATAATCCCATAAAATTTATGTGTACTTAAAATGTTCTTCTGATAAAGTTTTTTTTTAAAGATTATTATTAACATTTAGAATATTATTTGACTTATCCGAAGGTTGATGGTTTTCAAATCCTATTAAGATTAAGGTCGCTAATTGATTATTGTTGAAAGCTAAGGATATTAAGAAAATACTATTATGTAATCCATATCTTGTACACGGAATTTGTTATTAAAATCGTATCATTAGAGTTACATGTATGATTATAAACAATAACATTCATAATTTACAACTACGATGTTGCAGATTCTTTTAACTTATACTATTTATTCTCTACCAATTAATTTATACGTTTCATTCTCTACCTATTAATTTATACGTTTTATTCTCTACCTATTAATTTATTAAAAATTATTAAAATTTTATGGGTCGTTACAACAACCCCGGTAGTTGTCGCGAACCACTGCCCCACACAGCCGAATATAAAGGGACTTCTAGACAGGGATCAATCTTGCTCTCCAGTGGGAGCTACCCACGAAGCCTTGCTGCACCTCTCCTGTTTTAGCCATTCTCGGTTGATGAGGCTTGAGGCTACAATTACCTTTATAGGACATCAATATCTTAGAATGCTCATCGTCCACCTGACGATGTTCTGAAAGCATTCAATCCATACAAGTTCGTTCCGGGTTCGAACGAAACCGAAGGCACTATCTCGTTGCACTCATTATTGGAATCACCCTCAGAGTCAACGACCATAGACCTTGCACTCTGATTCACCATCTCGAATCTATAAGCACTATTCCGTCAAACTCATTACGGAATCACCCACAGAGTTATACTGACTATAGCCCTTACACCTCGAGTCTTCACTTGCTCCACTTAGATTCACGACCTAACGTTAATTGGAATCGATGTGGTTTTTTAGATATCCAAATATGGAAACCCGATCCCGGTCTCATCGAAATCCAAAGCGTGTCTTTTAGGTCCAAGTTGTTTTAAGTTTAAAACAATTCAATTTAAACTATCTATATACACACAGATAGATACTTCACATCACCATAATAGATAATCAACAATATTATCATAAGCAAGTAATCATCACAAATTGACAATCTATATTATCATTGTCAATAGATACTAATATCATCATAACAATGCAACCAATGCATCCATAACACACAATACTATTTATCTCATGTCTGAGATTCAAACCATTCAAGTCAAACTAAATCATCCATTCATAAGCAAAGATCTATAATCACACCATCTATAATTAATTTAAAATGAATTAAATTAATTACTTCACCGTTTAAAACTTGCTTACTTAACCATTAATTGATTTCCAATCAATCAAATAATTATCCTCAATTTAATCACCTTAATTAATCACCCTTGATTAATTATCCCTTAATTACATTCAAGTAATTATCTTAATTAATTTTACAAATTAATTATCCTTGACCAAAATCAGTAATTAACCTTTAATTACTTCATAAATTAATTAATTACATTAATTAATTACTTCCTTAATCACTTATCATTGATTAATTAATCCTAATTAATTAATCCTTAATTACATTTAATAATTAATTATATTTATTAATCAATCTTGGTTTATCTCATTAGTAATTAATCACGCTTAATTAATCACATCACTTAATTATTTCCAATGTCTTAATCAATTAATGCTTAAATTAATTACTCTAAGTAATTAATTATTAACCACTTCATAAAGAAATTATCTTCACATTAATTACACAAAGTAATTAATGCCAAAATACCATACTTCAATTAATTATCTTCAGTAATTTACTTATCTTAATTACTTATATAATCAATTGTTTCTCATTTATTACTTATCAATCCATACAATGATTATTCTAAATTAATTAAACTTAATTAATTAACTTAAACTAATCCAATTAATAAATTAATTACAATAAGTAATTAATATCTTTAATTATTTCTATAAAGTAATCATACATAATTAAATTTCATAATTGATTATTTTAATTAATCCAATTAATTATCAAAATTAATTATATTAATTAATAAATAAATAATCACATGTCAATGACAATCATTAACTTATTAACAAATTCTTAATTACCTTTCTTAAGTAATTAAATTAAATTAATTAATATTAATTACAAATTTAAATAACCTTCATTAATTTCAAATCTTTAATTAATTAAACAAATTAATTAATTAAATTACTAAATTTTAATGAGCAAAGATCATTAAATCTTAAATTTACCTTAAAATAAAGCATTTCTTATCCATGATTACTTTATTATTAATAAAGTAACTTAAAACAATTTTACTTAAGATTATTTCAAATTACATTTTAAATTTAATTTTTTAAAAAAGAAGTCAAACTTAACATAGACAAAGTTTTAAAACATTCAAAACCTTTAAAATCTTATGCTAAGATTTCTCATTTTATAAAGGAAGTTAAAATAAATTTAAACCCCAAATTCATTTCAAAATACAAATCATATTTAATATGTTCAAACAACTAATTTGTTTAAACATTTAAAATTTCTTTTTTATTAAAAACTTACTTTATTTTCAAAACATTGTTCAAAATTGAAGTTTGATTCCAGATTTAAACTTATGTTTAAATCTTTACTTAAATTTAAAAATTTATTTTAAATTCAAATATTTAAACTCTTTGAAGTAGTTTAAACATATTTTTTTCAAAGTTTAAATTTTAGAATTTCAGACCTGGATTCAAATTTCATTTGAAATTCAAATTTTAAATATGATTTAAATTCTGTTTTCATAACCCCGTATTTAGTTTTAAAACAATTAGAATTGGAATATACATGTTTTCTAAAACCTGTAACTTCAAAAGAAATAACACCCGAGCCACTTTACAGTTTACTTCGAGTAAACCCCAGGTTGTCATCGAGCAAAGCTCGAGTTAACTCGTGTATAACCCGAGTAAAACAAACACAGCAAACCCAAAAACTTCACCTGATACACCACCCATCACCGTGCATATGCACGGTGGCTGTAGCCACCTCCGGCCACCACCCAGGCAACAAGCAAATCGCCGACCTCCCTTACATCACCTTGCTAACATCAAAACCCCTTAATCCATTCGAAAACGAAAACGAGTTGCCCAAACCAAAACCTGTCAGCAACAAGCAAATACCACCCCAAAACTGAAAACAGTTCGTCTCCTCAACGCCGACCATCAGAGACGTTGGCACCACATCCACCTCTTCTTCAACACCCAAGCTACCCTCTCACCCAATATTGTAGCACTCGAACCTCTATAGGCTTCATGCCGATCAAAATTCCCTACTGCCAAGAAACTAGGTTTACAAACTTCGCCAACCTCCCATCGCTTCCACCAAGCACTATTCATCTTCCTGACATTTTTGCCACATCCCCTGATCACTGCTCTACCATCACCAAGAATCTCAAACTTTCTGATCAACTCGATCAACAGAGTTTACTAAAAACCCAATTTCAGTTCAATTAAGAACTGCTGTCTCAACTTCTAACTAATCAATATGATTTTGGTTCTAAAATTCATTATTTTGTTTAGGTTTTCAGTTTACAATACTGCATTTAAAATCTATAATGTTTGAGTTTCAACATGTTTTAACATACTCTAGAGTTTCAAGTTTTACAGAGACATTACCCAACTTCATTTTACTTAAATAAATTTCTGAACTAACTATGTTATAATTTAACACATTGACTTCAGGATTTAATCCTTAACAATATATAAACAAGAGCAAAAGAATTTTATCTTTAATTTTTAAAAGAATCTGGTTCTGGAACCAGAGACAAAAGAAGCGCAGTCACACATATGCATGTATTAAGTAATATATTCAAAATCATATGCAAAGGCAAACCAAACAACATGCAAATCCAAATAACATACACAAATATACCTATTTAAGCAACAATTTATAATTAAATTTTCAAAAGAGTTACTCACCTGGATACTGTGATGAAGCAGAGCACAGATTCCAGAGAAAACTTTTACTTCTTTGAATCTTTAATAAAACTTGAGTTGCTAGCAAATTTAAACTTGCATGCATGCTTTTTGAATCTTGAATTTGCTGTTAGAAACTTGCATGCAGGCATACAAACTTGCTTCAAATTCCAATTTTTTTTCCGGGTAAAAGAGATGCAGAGGCTTTCATTATACTTTAGCAATTTTTAAACTAGCTTCAGATTTAATCTTTATATTCCCATATTTTAAAAGAGATGCAGAGGCTACTTTTTGCTTCTGCAGGTGAAAACTGTGATGGTTTTGAACAGGTTGAAGAAGAATGAAATGCAGGCCTTCATTTTGCTTTTGAAAATAATTTACAGGGGATTTGCTTGCATGTTTGAACAGACTTGCATTTTAAACAAGATTTACAGAGGAGAGGAATTCATGTGCAGGCCATTTCTTTTGCATTTGGAAAGGTTACAGTTTACAGAGGGAGGGTTGCATTGCTTGAACAGATTTGATAATGGATTTGAGAGTTTTTCCGAAACAATTATGTTTCAGCTGAGATCTTTCTTTTCTTAGAAGAAAATAAACATTAGAAAAAAATGAGGATGAAGAAAAAAAAACATGTTTTATAAGTGTATAAGTGATTTATTTTAAAATATAAAAGAAAATCAAAATAAAAGACACTTGTCAAAATAAGTAAATAAATTTGTACACTTGTCTCATTAATTGTTTAAAATGCTAACACTTGTTTAATACATATTTTACTTATTATTTTTAAATTTAAAGATAAATAAAAATCCCCTTTTCTTTATTAAATATACATATAAGTAGTTTACACAAATGAATGAATATGTATTTCTTTAGATGAAGTAAAACAATTTATAAAACATGAAAGCTCACTTACAAAATTTAAATATGGTATTCATATATGTTTATTTATTTGAATTTCAAAATGAATTCAAATTCAAATGCCATTTATACATTTTAAAAATCAAATTTTAAAACCAATTTAAAACTAGTTTATCAACATATTTTAAGTTTTAAAATAATAACATTGTCTTTTTTTAAAACATATCTACATTTATACATTTATTATTATTAGAAAATAACTCATTTATCAATTTTAAATCATTTCTAAAAGAAATCATAAATTACTTGTCTTATTTATCTTAATTAAAAGAATTAATTTTTAATATATAAAGAGTATCTTAAATTTTCATATAATTCCAAATTATAATTATTAAGCTATATTTAAATAAAATAAACTTTTATTTATCTTATTAAAATTTAAACTATGTTTCAAATGCAATTATACAATTTAAAACAATTACTTTAAGTATTTTAAACCAATTAATTATTTATTAAATAAAATAATAATCTTCAAATTATCAAATGAATATTAGAATTTTAAAAACCATATTTTATTTGTTCTTTAACTTCAAATCAAACTTATCCATTCACAATATATAAATATATATACATACATTATAAATAGGAAAACAATTATTAGCTTTTAAAAGATAAAATTCATAAATTACACATTTATTTAATTAGATTATTAAATCAAGTAAATTTTTATTAAAATTTTATCAAATCAATTTAATTTTAAATTCATATTATTAAATTGATATTGCTAAAATTTCCGGGATATCATAAAACAAGTCGTAATAGGCCAAAAGATTCTAACAATTCCGATAATGAACCGACGTGCTTTAACTGCAACAAGCCTGGCCACTTCAAACAAGAATGCCCACTTCTCAAAAATGACAAAGGGAAGAAAAAGAAGAAGAAGGCCTTTGCAGCGACTTGGGGTGATGAAGAAGGAGAGGAAGTTTCGAATAATAGCTCAAAGGAGGCTAACTTGTGTCTTATGGCAAAAACAGATTCAGAAGCAAGTTCAGAGGAATCTAGTGAGGTAGGTGACTATTCTTATAAAGAACTGGTTTTTATGTGTCTTGATCTTACTAAAGAAGTTGATGCTCTTGAATCTAAAATTGAAAAACTGAAATCTGATAGGAGAGAACTTGCTCGTGAAAATTTTAGGTTAGAAACTGAACTTGAAAATATTCAAAACCTAGAATGTAAAAAATGTAAAATTTTAGATTCAGAATTATCAAGACTTAAGAATAGCTCTGAGAATCTTGAAAAAGAAAACTTGAGTCTTAAGGAAATCATTGACGCTAGGAAAAAGGATTTTATAAATAGATGCACCTCACTTGTCACTGAAAACACAACACTGAAAACCAAAGTCCAAAATCTTGAGAAATCTCTGAATAACTTTTCAAGAGGAGAAAAATCATTCAACATGTTATTGAGAAATCAAATTTTTGCTAACAACAGAAAAGGACTTGGCTTTGGGAAAACACAAGTTGATGTTGATGCAAAAGGTAAGAGTGTCTTTGATAGATGTGAAATAATTGGACATCGTGTTGAAAATTGTAGACATAGGAACAAGAACACAAAATTTATACAAGTTTGGGTTCCTAAGAATTCTACAAACAAATTTCATGTCTATTGGAACAAGAATGAAATGACAAAACAAGTTTGGGTTCCAAAGGGTTTATTTATTCACAATGCTTCAGCCACTAACAATCATGGACCTATAAAAACAAAAGGTCACAAAAATCTTTCATTGTGTAGGTATGGTGGCAGGCTAAGGAACAACAACAGTGTTCTCTGGATTTTGGCTGTTCCAGACACACAACGGGCAACAAAGCAAAGTTCCTTAGCCTAGTACAAAGGTGACAGAATCACAATGGGCAACCACGAAAAATTATCGTAAAGGTAAAATAGGTGAAGGTATATATATTTGATCGATATATTAAATGTGATGATCTGCACCGTATTCTGAATGAAATCAGTCAATATTGAGATGTTGTAGAGATGATGATCTTTTGATTCTGACTTGTTCAACATAATTGGCCAATTACATTTATGCCAAAAACACTATTCTTTGAATTACTTCATACATATACGTTTGGATTAAACAAGCGTTTTGCTGGATGATAATATTTCTGGTTATTTTTGGCTAACTCTATATTCACGGTTTTCTGATTATTTACATGGCTTCAATCCAAATTCAAAAGAATGTCATTTAAAATGCTGTTGAAAATTGAGTTTGAGTTTTTTATGCACTCTTCATGGTCTGGTCTACCAAATTTAATTAGTGATATTTTGGAGTGAAAGAGAAATTCAGATGCAGATCTTACTGGTAATCTAGTTGAAAGAAAAATTACTAGTGGAACGTGATTAATTTTTGAAACATTCATTTGCTGCATCGTTTTTTCAAAGAAAATATCTGCATATTTTTCATTTCAAATAATCTTCAAATAGCAGAATTTTTTTCCTATAACCCCTTCGAGAAAATCACTGTTGACCATATTTTTCAGATTAGTCATTTTTATTTGATTTTAAATGACAAATTTTGACTAATCCGACTCCCTACTAATTATCAAAAAGATAAATAATAATTGAAAAGGTGATAAGTGTTGATATTTAACATACATTACTCAAGAGAGTATATTTGGAAAATTTCTTTAGGAATTCAAACAAGAGTTATAAAACTTTTTGTTGGGTAAAGATTCCATGACCATTTCTGTATCTATCATATTTCTATCGACCATTGTTTATCAAAACTTAAATATAGTTTGTCGATATGTGGTACTATAATCATGGATCATTTGTTTTTCATTTCATATTTTTTTGTAAAAATAAATAAATATCCAAAGTATTCACTCTCATTTAAAAGTCCTCACGGTTATGCATGGGTGAATTACTTGGATTTTTTATTATGTGCTTCCATGCTCATTTAAAAGTCCTCACGGTTATGCATGTATGGAAGACATATCAAAATTAATTGATTAAATAGACAAGTTGATTCTAATCCCATTTAAAAGTCCTCATGGTCATGCGTGGTTAGAAGATACTTGATTTTATTTTTTTTAAATTAAATTGGAATACTACTAATCTCATTTAAAAGTCCTAACGGTTATGCATGATTAGTAGATATTCAAATTCCTGATATAAATGTACCACAAGTTGATACAATTGTATGATTTTATATGAGAACATCATTTCCATCATTCTAAAAGTGGAATATGCGCCTAACAAGGGTAGTTATGATTTTTGTTTGATTTTTATTGAAGTTTAATATTTATATTCAAATTGAGTTTTAATGTTGGATTAGTATTGATCACTTTATCTCTATTTTTCTCTAACACTATTATTCTTTTGTTGATAACAAAAGGGGGAGAGAAAAGTTAAGATTTTGTCAAATAAAATCAAGCAAAGGTCAAACAATTTTCCATTTGCATCTAGGCTTATTTATATATTTCTATAAGTATGCAAATATGTAGGGGGAGCATTATGTAGAAAGGAAGCACTTAAATATGGGGAGCAATTAGTGTATATCATTGATCAAATACATTGTATATCATTGATCAAATACATTTAACACAGTTAAAATCTTAAATATATGTTTGTTATCATCAAAAGGGGGAGAATGTTGAATATGCGCTTATATGTTTTTGTTTGATGATAATAAACATATATATTCATTTAAATGTATTTGGAAATGTACTATTTTATTTTTCATAGATTAAATAAATATTTGTTGAATAAAATAAATTACATAGAATTTGAATGGAATTTGAATTCAAACAGAAATTTTATTCAAACAAGTATTTATTACAATCTTGAATAGTACAAATTCAAGCTCTAACTATACATATACATCACAATTACATCACAATTCAGTTTACATAAATTGCTCACTACATATCACTCACACTTGTAGTTTATCTTCAACTGCATTCCAGTTTGAATCCAGCATCTGAGCAATCTGCAAAAATATTCACTAACGCAGTAAAATTGAAAAAAGAAATATTTTTGCAATATAAAATGAAATATGATTTTTGAAAATATGATTTGCCTCAGTTATTTGGATTGTTCGACATCATTCACGTTTAAATTCATCATACACAAACAATGTGACATGCACAGTGTATCACTGTACATGCCACAGGGCTGTGCACATCGATATACACTTGATCGATTTACAGGGACAGGTGAGCACATGTCAAACCCAAATGAAAAGCCGAGTTCAACTCACGTGCAATCACGACACGAGCATAAGGTCAAACCCGAGTTTTGAAACTGGATTCAACTCAAGTGAAATTTCAAAAATCAACATGTATGGATGCCAAGACCAGCTGCAACATGAAGTGAATCAAGTTCAGTAAGGTAATGCATATCAACACAGCAACTCAAAGACCACCAATAGACTAGTTCAGGTAGAACAAGAAGGCCAGAGCCAAAGTTCACAAGTGAAGCCAAATATACACAAGTGCAGACCAAATGAAGACCACAAGTATACAACAACAAGCAACAGTGTGCAACTCGAGAGTGTACACAAATGAAACCAGGAAAATCATGACATCATATAAATAATGAAAGCAGTGGAACTGCAAGAAGTTCAGCAATTCAAATAACACAGTGTACACAAGTCAAGTCAAAATGTCAAAGACCAGACAATAGTGAATAACACAAGGCATAGCGACTGCATAGCGACTGCAACAGTGTCAAACATCATATATAGGACAGCAACAATCGAAAAATGCAGACCAACAGCTACATGAAGCAAACAACGTGAATGTCACAAGCATGAACACAAGAAAACATGCATGCAACATGGTGAGCAACACAAGCGCAACAATCGACAGCGTCAAAGCATCAAAGCTTATACAAGCAAACAACAACTCACATGTTTGAAACCATAAGAGAATGCAACAGTGACATGCACATCAACCAAACAACAAAGGGTCGGGATACAATCCAAACTGAAACTCCAGCAGTAATGCAATAGAGACCAAAGCAATGACCAGAACACAAGTACAGGGAACAACAAGCATGAATAGTTCAGTGTGACAAAATGAATGCATAAATGACCACTCAAACCAAAGTATAGTGAAGACGATTGACAACTACAAGGTTAGAGAAACAACACAAACCAAACTACGACCACCAAGTACAACTATGCACAAGTGACACAACAAACTTCAATAACCACTTCATGCATGCATCAGTGACCAGACACATAAACATCATCAAGAGTACAGTCCAAATACACAATCCAGGCAGCAAGTATGTCATGAAACCAAAGGCCAAGCAACTGATATATGGTGATTCAGTCAACAACTACACAACTGCAAGTACAGGTTTCAATATCAAAGAAACAATTCCAGAACAAATGTCAATGCCGAGAAACAGTGTGACAAAGATGGCCAGATGTAGTCAAAGACGTAATTTACAGTAAAGTTGAAGGTGACAAAAGGTTAAAAAGTGCAAGGATGATCAAGTAAAAAAAAATCAAGTGAGTATCTTTGAAACAGTCAAAGAAAAGTAAAAGGGAAAGTTTTTGCCGTATGAACCAAAGAAAAATCGAACGTTTCATAATCGAAGCCGTGTGCATCAGGAAATTGAGATATTAGGAAAGCAAATTTTAGGAAAGTATCGAATTGATTAGGGTATAGGAATTCATATAAATACCTACCCGCAAATCATCATCAGATGTGTGAAAAAAGATCAAATCAAATCCAAATATAAACCCAAGTTCATCATCGGCATCGAGTGCGCAACAAGAACAAATGATAATTCAAGCAAATTAAACCAGCAAAGAGATTACATACCGCAATCTTTCGAAAACGATCAAAGGAGCAGTTACGAACGAGGCAAGCAACGCAAACCATCGATCATCAGAGAAGCCGCAAGCAAGAGCAACACTAGAGAATCATATTTGAAGAAAGCCCCAATTTGGATCGAAGAACAAAAGCCCTAATTCAAATCGAACAAGTCTCCATCATTTTCTCAAAGAAAATAGAAGTGGATCGGGTGAAAGAAAACAAGAGAGCCGGCCTTGTTAATTTTAAAAAGGCTTTGTTTTATAAAGGGGAATTAGTTTTTATTTCAAATAGGGTTTTTAGTTTTTAAACTGTTTTAGTTTGTTTTAAGTTTTCTTTTTGAATCAAGTATTGGTAAATCACCACCTAGGTTGTAGGTAGTGTCAGATTATCTAGTTAGAATTAGTTCAGTAAGCAGGGTGTGCGAGTTTGCAAAACTCTATAGGCGGGAGCAAGGGTTTGCGAGTTTGCAAAACTCTATAGGCGGGAGCAGGGGGTGCGAGTCTATTAGAGTGTTTGTGAGCGGGAGCAGGGTTTGCGAGTCTGTTGGAGTGTTTGTAAGCGGGAGACTGTTTAATTCTAATAGAAATCTGGGAATGCAGCAGTAGGCAGGGGTTGCCGAAGCTGGGTAAATTTTGTATGTGATTTACTTTTCAGCATATTTATTTCTGCAGTTTGTTTCTGTGTTTAAATCAATAAAATTTTCTATAACTCTATTCACCCCTCCCTCTAGGGTTAATCTAGATCCTACACCTTCCACTTAATAAGTGGTGTCGTGCACCATAGTCTCCAAAAGAAGCTTATGGCTGATGTTGGTCTAATAATGCTACTCAATGTTAATAACATCATTACCGATGTCGCCATTATTCCATACCGCTACTCATCTATGATGTTAAATAATGATGTCACATCTCCGTGATGTTGCTTCAATACCACTGCTACCACTCTTTAGATTCATCTTCTAGATAGAACCGCTCATCATTAATGTCGCCAATGCTTGAAGCCACCGCTCGACAATGTTGATGACGAATTTCGTCAACGTCGATAAAGACTACACATGTGATATTGATTGTGAACGCTGTCAATATACACAAAAGTTAATGATGCCGACATTAAATTTGTTGAAGTTTCTCTTAATCAATATTTCCATATGTTAACGTCGTTCTTCATCAATACTTAGTGCCGCCTTCAATTGATGCTGTCGACAATAAACCAAGAGCATCTTAGTACACATTGTTGACATCAAAAACCATTAATGCCCGACTCGAAGCTACTATGCCGCTTACCCAACCCTATAACTACGGACCTAGGGGTCTTGGAGAGGGGGTGAATCATTCTTACCTCTCTTCTTACATTTTTCACTTTGTAACCCTAAATCAATTTGGTCATTTTGCCCGATTGTAGTACTTAAACTTTGTACACATAAGAGATTGAATATTGAACTATTGTACAGCATATTTGACAAATTGACTTGAGTTGTAACTTGTATAATGACTTAACTTATGACTTGCATATTGATTTGGTTCCTCTATGACATTCAACGAAGATGGCTTTGAACTTGACATCGAGCATACTCCTTCCTAGTGATCGACTTAGAATAACTTAGCCATCCTTTAACTAACTCCACTTTCCCTACATTTTTGGGATTGACAAAAAAATTCATTAACATGTTGCAGTGAATCGATTATATTTAATGTATTATGCTAGTTAAAATCTTCTATTTTGAGTTGAATATCTTAATATTTTATTTTGAATTTTTTCTGTGAATTATCATTTTAATATTAGGTTTATGTAATCCAACCCTAATAAACCCGACCTAATCCATACTTCAACCCAACCCATATCCAATCTCGTATGGGATCGGGTATGGGTTGAACAATTTTAACCCATTCCTATTCGTGTTGGGCAAAGTATTTGCTCCAACCCAAAACAACCTATACTTCATGCAGCCCTGCAGTTCGGTATTATTCTGGAGATAGATTGGTTGTAGAAGTATAGAATAGTGGTGGATTGTGAAGGGCCATTGGTGACAATAGAGATGGATGATGAGCGTAGGTTAGGTATAAACTGCTTACCTGACAATGATGTGATGGTTAGCTTTCTATACTTGTTCGAGATCCCACATGACGAGTTGTCATCTGTGCCTATAGAGAGGGAGTATCCAGACATATTCGAGGAGGTGACTGGATTATCATCACATAGGCAGATAGAGTTTTGTATAGATTTGTGAAGGATGCCAGACCAATAGTTATTCTTTTAAGGCGTATGGCACCGAGAGAGCAGAAGGAGTTGGAGGTATAAATGAATGACCTATTGAGGCGAGGGTTCATTCATAAAAGTATATCTGAGTGGGTTGCACCTGTAGTATTCACCACCAAGGCGAATGGCTCTTGGAGGTTTTGCGTGGATTAAATTAAGTTGAATAAGGTAACGAAGTACAACAAGTATCCACTCCTGCGTATTAATGACTTGTTTGATCATATCCACGGTACTAGTGTTTTCTCTCAATTGGATCTTGTGAAAGAGTTTCATCAACCGTGAGTGGAAAAGGTGAGTATTTCGTACGTAGTTTGGATTTGATGAGTGGTTGGTTATGTCATTCGGGATAACCAAGGTACCGACATACTTTGTCGATCTTATGAACCATATTTTTAGGGATCATCTAAATAAGTTTGTATTTTCATTCATGGATGACATCCTTGTCTATTCATGAATGCAGGAAGAACACAATATGCATTTGTTGAGTGTGCTTGATCTGTTGAAGGAGCATTGATTGAAAGTGAAGTTTTTTGAATGTCACTTCTGGAGTAAGGAAGTGCGATATTTGGGTCACGTTGTTTCTGAGAAATACATTGCTATAGATCCTGCAAAGGTGGAAATAGTACAGTATTGGAATCGACCCACGACCACTACAGACATGAGAAGTTTCCTCGGAATGGCCAGATACTATAGACATTTTATCATGGACTTCTCTAAGGCAGAAACGACGTTAACCAACTTGACTAAGAAGAATCAAACTTTTATTTAAGACGCATGTTATCTGGGTTTTCAACCCAACGGAAACCAATAGGAAACAGCACAACCTTGTGGGGACATGATGGTTCAAGACTTAACCAGAAAAGCCAAGACAAGGTATCAACAAGGGCCAAGTGATACGACTAAGACAACGACTGAGATCAATGAAGCTGAGAAATTGGAATTCCTTTAATCCAATCAGTAGCTAAACGTAAACAGCTAGTGAAACATCTCCAATTCTAGATCCAAAAAAAAAATCCTAAGTGCTTAACTATCAACGAGCCATGCCTCTGCACAAACCATCAAACAAACTAACTATGGAACACTAAGAAAAGAGGCAAGATATTGGCTTGCAAACGAGCTAGGCCATGGGTCGCCAACGACCCATGGTATTGACTCGTTTTGCGACCAAAACTTCCTTAGGTCGTCTATTACTCACCTGTGAGCTAATGAAGGCATGGCCTGGCCTAGAAGCTCCACGATCTCTATAAATACCGTCCTACCCACAACATAAACAGGATCTTCTCCAAACTGGAGGCCGAAGCTCTGTTGGCATTATTCTTCACTCTTCACCTCCCACAGAACAATCTCCAAAGGAATACACTGTGATTCTCCAGTGAATTCCAACTCTGGAGGTTCGGTCTAGCTATAAAATAATCAAGGCCTTGTAATCAAACATCTATTGTAATAGCAATCAGTCTATAATAAAACTATAAAATGGATGTAGGCTTCATTAACAGCCGAACCACTATAAAAAAATTCCGTCTACTTTTTTTATCATTCTTTCCTTATACCTGTGATCTGTGACATTGCTCTGTCAGAACAGGGTTGGTGCTTTCAAAGTCTAACCAAGATGTTAGTCCTTTTTTTGGGTCAACATTTTAGTGCTTTCACTAAGAACCCAACTTAGGATCCAGATCTAGCTATCTACTTTTATTCCTATAGGTTTAGAAGTTAGATCCCCAATCTTTGCTTGAAGATCTCGCTGTTTTAGGACCATTGGCTCTAAGAAGAAGAACGCTTTTGGAAGATACATAAGGACAATAATAGTTGGAGAAGGAGCTAGTCTCCAACAAGCTGAAATAAATGGTGCTAACTTAGGAAACCAGGTACCGGCATCCTTCAGTTAGCATGAAGTCGTCACCAGGGACGAGCTGAATAAGATGGTTGAGGAGATCAATTAGAAAATGAAAAATAGTCAAAAGGCTCTGATAGAGAAGCTCAACGTTTTGTTGACCCTACAATCAAGCCTCACTCCAAAGACTGTGCTTGAACCAGTGACTGCTGTAGAATAAGAGAATTCCTCCGTTTCTAGCTGGCATACAAGGAATGGAAAGCAGCCATAAAGAAAGGTTACAACAAGATGTGGCATGGAGGAGAATGAGAATACTCTACCCGGCGCAAGGCAACCGATCTTAAATCTGAATCAAGGGGCCAAAACCCCGTAGGAAGATATAGTTGTCAATCTCTCTGATTCCGAAGATGGAAAGCAAGGTAATAAGATTGAAGAGAACGTTAATGCATTTGATGATGCTAGAAATGTCCAAACTACCCCAGTTAGGCCAACTTCAAGCCAACAGAGTCCTGTGGGAGAGGCTCTCCCAAAGACAGAAGGGCCTAGGCTTCAGCCCACACGCCAAGATCATTTGCGGAACCAAACACTCGATGCAGTGGCTGATTGCCACCCTTAGGGCTACCGGACATCAGAGGAATACATAGCAGACATAGTTAGATGGATGATGGATGAGAGTAAGCACCAAAGGAACGATGAATGAGCATATGCCCTGAGTCGAACCCCTTTTACCGATGAGATCTTGAATGTAAGATACCTAGACAAATACACTATGCCAACTATCCCCTCCTGCGACAGAACGAAGAACCCAAAACCCCATTTGTATAAGTACATCTAGTACATAGATGGAGCCAATGCTCCAGAGGCCGTCCACTGTCAATGTTTTCCTATTTTTATAGAAGAATCATATCTATGTGGTTCATCAGACTCCTCCCGAGATCCATTTCTACTTTTGACCAACTTGCAACGAAATTCCTTAACGAGTTCAGGCCTCATACCGCACAACCGAAGGATGTCATGTCTTTGTTCGGAGTGGTCTAAGGGCGCAACATATCATTGAAATCATTCATGATCAGGTTTAACACCACGGTAATGGAAGTCAACAGCCCCAATGAGGATATGGTTTTATGGCATTAGCCCGCACTGTTCACCCAGAAATGGAGTTTGAGAAATGGATTAACATGAAGCAACCTACCAACAGGAAAGACTACAATCATAAAGCAAGCTGGTATTTAAGATTGGAGGAAGCGCGGGAATTGGAAAGAAAGTCTGCCAGTACAAAATAGATGGACGCCGGACAAAGTGACATGGCGGAAAATCAAAACACGCATGGTCCTGGAAGTACTCAAGGAGTTGCAGAAAAGAGCAGAAATCAGAAGAGAAGAAACCAGAACTCCGATAAAAGAAATAATAGTGGCAGCAACGAAAGATTTAGAGGGTTTAGATAGAAGGACTATACCCCCATGAATGAAACTCCAAAGAATATTTATGTCGCAACACAAGAAACTGAGAATAAGAAACCTCTTAGAAAGGAGGCAACAGAATAGCAAAAGTGCTCAAGAAAATTCTACCGCTTCCATGAGACGCACGGGCACAATACAAATAAATGTTGCTACCTTAAGGACCTCATCGAACGTTTAATCCGAGACAACAAACTTCAACAGTATGTGAAGAAACCATAAAAACCCAATCAACCTATGGTCCCTCAACCTTCTAGAGAGCAAATAAATAAAGATAGAACCAGCGAAGAAGGGTCAAAACAAACTGACCAGAGGATTATTATCGGGACAATATGTGGGAAACCACATCCCATGCAAAGAAGTTGGGGAGAGATGAAGCGATACGCGAGTTCATTAAAGCATGCTCCAAAGGAATCGTGTTTAGCGGTAGATGTTGAAACTCCGTCCAAGCAACAGAAGGTTTTGAGCAATTACATAGTGTTCTGCAATTGGGACACCGAAGGGATTGAAGCTCCAACTCTCGACCCAATGGTGGTGATAGTAGGAATCACCCTGCCATAGTCCGACGAGTGCGATTGATAGTGGTAGTTTGGTTAACACACTTTTCAAATGAACTTTTAACCAAATGAATACTGGCGTGAAAAGCATATCTTCCTGCCAGATTAAGATTTAGGAGTTCACCAGAGAAACCAAACAACTGGTCGGAACAATCAATCTATCTGTGGAGCTTGGAGAGAGTGAGTGACAAGTCAACCTCATTCAGACTTTTGTGATTGTGTATGAAATGTCAGCATACAATGCATTCTTTGGACGGCCCGCATTAGCCGACTTTAGAATAGCATTGGGCCAATGGTGCCTTACAATGAAGTTTCCTACTGAGCATGGAATCACAATTGTGAATGGAGACCAAAGCATTGCCAGGAATGCTACATCGTAGAGTTACGTGAGTCAAGAAGAAAGGAAGAAGGAAAGGATGTGGGGAAGGCCTTCCATATCCTTGGGCCCTTCGAATATCAACTACAGAGCCTCCCTTGGCTCGAGGACCATAGTTGATTCGACAAAGCTTTGGACCCTAGGAAGAAGAGCTTAGGGGAAGATCAAGCAGCACCAACAGAGTTGATGGTGTCTATCACGGTCTGTATGAATGACTGTACTTCCAAGCACATCCGATTAAAGTATTGACTGATCAAACCTTGAAGCAAGTTTTATATCGACCCAAAACTTCCAAACGACTACTCAAGTGGAATATAGAGTTGAGCCATACGACATCACATATCATCCACAGAAAGCAATCAATGGGCAAGCATTGGCCGACTTCATTGCCGAATTTACCATAAGAGATGGCGAGGAGGAAATTCAGTCGGAAGCAGGTACGTAATGGAAGTTCTTCGTCGATGGTGCTTGAAACTCCCAAGGGGCGAGCCATTAGCTATGCTTTGCGCTTGGAATTCCCAGCAACAAATAACAAAGCAGAGTGTGAAGACTTGATTGCTGGACTAAAGGTTGTGAAGGAACTTGGGATAAAATCTATTCACATATACAGCGACCCCCAGCTAGTCATCTCTTAAGTGAAAGAGGAGTACCAAGCACATGGAGAAAATCTCACTCAGTACATGTCCAAAGTACAAGAGAAGTTAAGTGATATCGAGCACTATACCATAACTCACATCCCACGAGATAAAAACACCAAGCAGACTATTTGGCCAAGCTGGCAAGCTTCGGAGAAGCCCAATCATTAGGATTGGTCTCGGTTGAAACGCAAACCAACCCGAGTATAGACGAAATGGACATGGACTGGATTCTAGAGACCATCGTCGAGCCAGATACATGGATGACACCGATAAAGGACTATCTACTTGCAGGAACGCTACCAACTGAACGAAATCGATGGAATAACCTCCTCTACAAGGCGTCAAGATTCATGATACTGGATGGGATACTCTATCGGAGGGGATTCTCAACTTATCTTCTTAGGTGTGTGACCGATGATGAAGCATGACAAATCCTGAAGGAAGTACATAAAGGCAAATTTGGGAGACAACAATGGGGGGCAGACGCTGGCAAGAAAGTCCATCGATATGGATATTTTTGGCCAACAATAAATCGCGGCGCCATAGATCACGCTAGAGATGTGATCGCTGTCCAAGATTTAGAAAAATTAAGATTCAACGGAACTGACACAAATGGTCAGCCTATGGCCATTTTCAATATGGCGGTTCGATCTGATTGGTGTCCTTCCAATAGCTAAAGAAGGAGCCAAATATGCTATAGTTGTTATAGATTATTTCAAAAAATGGGCCGAAGCGGAACCGCTGGCCACCATAACTACAAAGAAAGTTATTAACTTTGTCACTAAAAACATCATTTGCAGGTTTGGTATGCCGCAAAAAATCATCACTGAAAATGGACCCCAATTAGAAAGTTCCAAGTTCAAAGACTTCTGCAGGCGCTTTCGAATTAAGAAAAGCTTTCCGTAGTGGTTCATCCGCAAGCAAATGGGCAAGTGGAAGTAATAAACAAGGTCATCAAATCCACCATCAAAAACTGATTAACAAAAGCAAAAGGAAATTGGGTTGATGAACTTACACTCGCACTATGGGCATATAGGACAACATACAAAGCAGCAACTAGCCACACTCCATTCGCATTAGCACATAGTTCTGAAGTAATGATTCCTGTTGAATTAGAAGTCCCCTCACGCTGAAGGCAGAATTTTAACCAAGCACAAAACAAGCAACTCCTACTCGAATCGCCAGACTTGATCGATGAAAATATAGAAGAAGTAGAGTTGAGAACACCCGCCCACCAAAAAAGAGTTGCACGGTACTTCAACTCCAAAGTTCATAGTCAAACCTTCTAAGTTAGAGATCTTTTGCTCAAGCGAGTTTACTTCTTACCGAAAGCCTTCAGACCAAACTGAGAAGGACCATATGTCGTTTATCAAAGCTCAATGATGGGACTTTCAAGCTGACAACGTCAATGGGGCCATAGTTCCCAGAGTCTGGAATAGCAAATCACTCCGCTGTTATTTCATTTGAGAAACTATTTTACGTATTTTCTACTTTTAAGCAAATAAGTTATCCCGGAAATGCCGGTGGAATTGTAAATAAGCAAAGAATCTGTCATGCTTACCTTAATAAAGTTTGCTTCTTGAACCAACTAGACTGTGTTCATAATAATTACTCGCCAAGTCCACGGAAGCAAATCGACTCAAATCGTTGGATCGGCGGAACTCGATCCTTGCCTCTTGAAAAAGAATAAAGATGATATCTCGGCAACCCCGGAAAGTATATAAAAAAACTAACTTCCTCGCGTTGCCTATCAACGCCAGGGACCACCTAAAAAACTAATTCCTCCGCGTTGCCCGAACATAGGCCACGTCGAAGAGCACCAAACTGAAACTCATCGCTTTGTCAAAGATAGGCAACACCGAGGAGCATCAATAACAAACTCTTCGTGTTGTCCAGAGATAAGCAGCACTAAGGAGCATCAAAAACTAACTCATCTGCGTTGCCTGGAGTTAGGCAGCGCCGGGGAGCAACTTGAAAAACTAACTTCTCATGTCGCCTGGAAATAGGTAACGCCAAGGAGCATCGAAAGCCATGCACCTAAATTTAAACTCCTCACGTTGCCTGGATATAGGAAATACCGAGAAACATCGAAAACGAACTCCTCTTGTTGCTCGAAGATAGGCAACACCGAGGAACATCGAAAACGAACTCCTCATGTTGCTCGAAGATTGGCGACGCCGAGGAACATTGAAAATAAGCTCCTCGCGTTGCCTAGAGATAGGCATCGTCGAGGAACATCCAAAGCCACGCATTTCGTAAGCCGTGTACCCAAGTTTAAAATTCTCGCATTGCCCGGAGATAGGAAACACCGAGGAACATCAAAAGCCGCACTCTCAAACCGAAACACCTCGCATTGCTAGAAGATAGGCAACGCCGAGGAACATCGAAAACTTACTCCTCGCGTTGCCCGGAGATAGGCGATGCCGAGGAAGCTTAAAATAAAGTCTCGCATTGCTTGGAGATAGGCAACACAGATGAACATCAAAAACCAACTTCTCGCATTGCCTAGAGATAGACAATGCCGAAAAGCATCCAAACTCACACTTCCTACTACACAAGCGGGGCCCTAAATCCCAAAATAATAGCCCCCTGCATGACCCGAAGATGGGAAGCATCGAGGAGAGTGAGAAACCCCATGCATTTAGTCAGGAATAATTGGTGCTAGAAGGAAGGCACTCAATGATTGATAAAGCGTATCCATGCGTAAATTGCATACTTACCTGAATGCTATTAGAAACTGAGAATACATATTAAGGTCATAAAACTTTCGACGAAAGATCAGGTCATGACTTAGCTAGATTTTCGATAGAGGTCATCTAAACCCTAAGCTATCAGATACTGGAATTATTTTTAAAGTAGACAACCCTGTGAACTAGAGGGCATACACCTATATCGAGATAGAATCACGTGATTGTAATAAGTTCACAAGTTCTGTCACTGCAAACAACAATAAGGCCACAAGTTCTATCTCATAATTTTATGAACTTCCAAACAAAAATTACAAACAAAAAAATTTCAAAGTTTTATGAACTTTCAAACAAATTTCTAAACAATTTTTTTTAAAAGGTTTTGTGAATTTCTAAACAAAAATTCTCTAAGTGCTGTTAATCTCTAAGTGCTGTCACTTCGAATGAAGGACTTTGGCTATAATCACGGAACTAGAAAAGTATGAAATGAAACAAGCACAAGTACACATAACATATATGAATAGAAAGATAATAGTACAGTCAAAATATCATTGTATTGCTTATGATTTTCTGTACACATGATCAAAATGTGGGGGACGTACCCACACCACAACGACCAATAAAGAGAATATACATCCTCTATATTAAGGAGGCAAAGGGTAGACTCTGCACTTGAACAAAATGACTCAAAAGGAAAAAAACAAGTCAAAAACAAATCAGTCTTTTTGCAAGCTGTTGGCCAAAATCAAGTCCATCCTCACACCAGCCATTCAACGCTTCCTCTCTACCTCTGGTTAGTAGTTTATGCTTCTTTTCAGGAGAGGTGTCGCTGCTAGTAATTTCAATGTGCACTTCGATGGAAATCTCCTTCTCCTCCTCCGAATGTTTTTCAGAAGAGCTTTCGTTTCCTTTGCATTTTTTGACTTCCAAGAGCCCTTCGAA
The DNA here is from genome assembly GCA_030765085.1 of Allium cepa. Classification (NCBI taxonomy): domain Eukaryota; kingdom Viridiplantae; phylum Streptophyta; class Magnoliopsida; order Asparagales; family Amaryllidaceae; genus Allium; species Allium cepa. Next base: position 169,571,736 of record CM060934.1, read on the forward strand.
GCTTTGACTACCTCCACCTTTTCCTTCTTGATGGTAACCAAATCATGCCAAGTCTTCTACGGCTGCCTCGTCTACGTGTCATGCTCATAAGCCTCTAATTCAGTTATATTACCTTCCAAAGATGCTGAAGGATCATCCGAGTCATGGAGTGCTGCTATTTTTCGGCCTCTGGTCTCGATTGTGAACTAGATGTGGATGTGGATGTGGGAACTGGAACAGGAACAGATACAATCCCAAAGGATGTGAAAATGGCAGCAGGCGCAAGCGCCAAAGTAGTTGATGCGTCAACAAGAAAAGTGGATGGACCTATAAGATCAAAAAGGAAAGCATTAAACTCCTCTTGCTCCTATGGCATAAGATGGAGACTCTCGAATTTGGGAGAAGCATGGACGTTGCCTACTCCAAGGGAAGGATCATGAATAGCAACTTCGAACTCACTATCATTACCTTCTTTTGAGGGCTCTATCACATGAGGAATAATATCAACTCTTGAACTCATCGGCTGGTTGTTGAGCTACTCCGATGGTCCGCCCACACTGGAGGTAGAAGGTTTGGTAAGCTTATCAATGGCGGTCATCAAGGCAGCATCGGCGGCCTCCCTTTCTCATTCGACTTGAAAAATATCCTATCCCTCAAGTAGAACTATCTTAGATTCATCATTGAGATAGGCATCTCGCAGCTCTTGATCGGAGTAAACGTCGCCGCAGTCAGCAAAACGAGATAAGATTTCCTCCCAAACGAGGGCGAGAGTGCACGAAAACTTAAGGCAAATATAGCTGAGACTTTCTTGATGCAACATAGAGTTGACATAGAAGTTCAGAATTGTCGCATCCAGCTTCTCCATCTTCCTGTCGAAGGCAAGTTGTAGATCCAAGTAATCCGCCTGCACCGCGGCCTTCTCAACTTCTACGACAGTCTTGTCGGCACTAAGCCGCATGACCTGATATTGTATCTTGGCGATGGTCTCGACTCAGTCGGATATTGTTTTTTTGTGCCCCTTGACAATTAGATTAGGTCGGCAATTATTTTCCTTTAAGCTTCGATACTAGCAGTGCAAGCGACCACTTCTTCTTTTAGCTTCGCCTCCTCCTTATGAGTCTTTTTGATCTCGTCCCTTAAGACGATCTAAACTTTTTCCACCTCCTTCAACTCCTTCACCAGACCAATGGTTCTCCTACTTTCACGAAGTGTCGCTTCCTCCTCTTCCTCTAACTATTTAATTTCGATCGACCAAAGCCTTCTCAAAATCTTCTTTCTTGGATTTGAAGGAATGGAACTCCTAATAATTATTTCATTTTGTGTTCGCTGGTTACTTGCAGAGCTTCTCCCACCTCTCAATCTGTTCTAGGCCATTCTGGATAGCTTGGAGATGCAGCATGAAAGAATCTTTGCGGACGGGGTGGAGATCCAGGTCGAACTTGACCTCCTTCATAAACCAATCCGGAAGCACTGCTTCAAGCTTAGGGGGACCCGAAGGAAGAACGTAGGCAGGAGACCAGTGTGGATAAGAAGCACTAGGAGCAGTAGTAACAAGGGAGATGATGAAATATGAGCTGGGGGCAGAATTAGGCAGAAGTGATGGGGGTTTCTTGTGAAACGGAAGAGTGTTTCGAAGCAAGCTCTGAAGGATGGGGTGGTAATCAAATTTCAACTTCTTTGATGGTTCGTCTCTTTCTTCAAGAGATCCTCGTTTCTCATAATCGCCTTTATATGAACGAGATCAATCTCTCTCTTCCTGGTGGTGGGTTTCAGCTTCAAGTTCTTTCCTCCGCTTGTATTCTTCATATGTCTCTTGAGCTTGATGGCGGTTGGAGGGGCACTTGGGGTACCGTTGGGAGTCAGTATAGTCTTTGAAGAAGTCATAAAGCCTCATACCCTCGTCATACCTGGAATGAGACATACATAAGAGGCTTTAGAAGCATGACATAAACTAAGCAAATATATAAAAAGATGGAAATAAGTGTAATCCTAGTGCAACGTGTTGTGTATCCCTGATACGGGCCTAAGACTTCGTTACAAACTAGAACAAATGGTTGTCGTAGGCGGGATCGGACCGACTTCGGTTGTAACAGGTGGGACCGAGCTAGCTACTAGCATGATATCATCCGAATAGGGTGGCTCGTGTCAAATTTAAAACCCCCTTTCATGAGCGTGTCAACTCTAAAATCTCCAAACCCTGCTCTGACATCCTTGCTCGAGGAATCATGACGTCTTCCAATTTCGAGGACTTTGCCTTTGCTACTTGTATCAGAAGGAGGTGGAATCGAGAGATCGGGACTCATTCACGGAGTCCCATCGCTGGACTCTGAGTCTTTACCTTCAAATTTTGAAGAGAAGTAATCGCTAGTGGTAGACTCGTCGCTACTACTCTCAAACTCACCTTCTTCTTTTTCTGAGTCTATCACAACTTGTCCTTCTCTGAGTGTGAACTCGTCTTCTTCTTCCTTCAGGGTCGGAGGCATTCTAACTGAACCATTTAGTGCAGTAGTAGCAGCGTCTTCCTCCTCACGGGCCTCACCAAGTGATCCTACGGACGGGCTATCTCCCTCTTGACCCCCCTGGAACCGCGGGAGGAAGAAGTGGACCTTATGAAAACATTGGATCGACCAGGAGAGGGAGTTTCAATCTAGACGATAGAACTACCTAGAGCTAATAGTCCATATTGATGCAAGTTCTCATAGGCCAGTAGAACTTTAACGCACCTCTCCTTGGCATCGATAGCCTTTAAAATTTGGCAAACTTCATCGAGAGCCACATCTCTGTTGGCCTCGGGATAACTGCAGGAGATGTGTAGTAAGTTAGAAACTCCATTGCAATGCTTCGGGACTCAACGAATGGAAAAGAGTAGCTTACCCCCTGTCGTCCATCGACGGTTGAACCCATCGAGGCACCTGACGAAAGTACTACGTTTTGAACTATGACAAGTTGCTTTGCAAGCATAAGATGATCTTTTGATTCCTCTGGGCCTTGAGTATAATCAAAGAGGGACAATCGTCTCCTTTTTTGAATGCCAAAAAATACCGCAACTCAATGAAACTTGGAGCACGGTTGAACATCCGCATGAAAAGGACATACAAGCAAGTAAGGATGGTGTAGCCATTCAGATGAAGCTGGAATGAGGGCAATTCCTAAGTTCGAGACCATCTCACACAGTGGGAGTCACAACTCCATTCAGACACACATATTGATGGCAAGTAGTGTACCCTGGAGGGGGATATGAGTGAATTCGTCTTTCACTGGCTGACGCACGTCCTTTTCGAGAATTCCAGGTTGCATGCATATATTATGAAGAACCTTCATGGAAACCACTAATGAAGCTCATTCAGGTGGATTAAGCATAATTTGAAAGTTGGGAAGCGTGGTCCAATCGGAACTAATTGACCATACTAGGCTTGCGAGGTGAATGATGATTCAATTTCGGAAAGCGTCGGGCTTCTCCCGCTTGAGTTATGGTGTGTAGATGGTTTCTTCATTCTATATCACAGAAATCACATTTGAAAATGATCAGGTAAACATATCCTAAATTCATAAGTCTCCCCTATCACACTTGAATTCTGAAGAGACGTTGACTTGTAATCAACACATCGAATTTTGAGTGCAAACTGGGATAAGCGCAGAGTGCTATTTATATGGGATAAACTCGATGCTCGATGCACTACAAACGCTCTATCCTGTTTAGATAGTTCACTCATGGGGAAAGAAGAAAAGAACTTCCCTGTCAGTTCGTTTTTCATTTTTGCGTCTACTTCTTATGCACTTACCCGTTGTCAATCATGATCGATGAAGGATCCGTTATCCGAAGCGACACGAAAAACTCTTCTCTCACATGAACATCGAACGTGGAAGGAATGAATAAGATCAGTCCGAATCCTTAAAAGAAATGGAGATCGACTAGTGAATGTTCATGATGTGCAATAACAGCTATAAATTTGGACATGGGTCAATTTCGATTTAAAGGACTAAGATAGAAAAATGTGTCAAGTGTTGGATCACAGTCCAACTATCATTTCCTAAAGAAATTCAAGACCTGATTGCCTATCTCAATCCATCAAACTGTAATCAACTCAAGGTCCCTATAATCAACATAGCAAATTGATACTTGTCGACAGATCGTTACACAAAGTCAATAAGCAATCCAGACAAACCCACCTCAAACTGATCTCTAAGGCACTAGAAGAATCAAGGATTGGATTCAATAAACTTTGACTGCATCAGTGGCGACTCAAGGAGATAGCGAGCAAACGCTAGGTCGACTACAATCTAACTGCAAGCTAGGGCTTGATTGCAGTGAGCAAGGGCTTGGTTTGGGTTTCACGAAGTAGGCTTGAAGCAATCAACATCGAGTTGGTTCAAATGAGGTGATGAATCGAGTCGAGCTAAGGCAAGGATCGCTGCAAATCGAATTGTAGAGGAGCTTAGTCGCCTAAAGGAGTGGAATAATTTGGGTCAACTAAATGGGTTAGGTTGGCTCGAGGAGTATATGTAGGCAAGAGGAGAAGCAAGAATATTTGCTAAGTAATCGGGTCGCTGGCGACCTGATCCTTTATAGGTCGCCAGCGACCCAACCTATTCTGGTAAAGGTTAAAAAAATTATGCAAATTAGGTCGCTAGTAACCCATAAAAAAATTGAATGATGTAATGATGAGTAAATAAGTATAGAAGTGGGGAAAATAAAGAGAAATTTCACCTATTCTCCTCAAGCTCGATTTCCTACACATATCCACCATTCCGAGACATGCCAAGGAACTGTAGAAAGAAGTATGATCGGTTATGACAAGTAATGGAAGCTAGAACCGAAAAAAGATGGCCAACAATGTTGAGCTAGCATATTCGTAGATCTCTAATATAATCACATGGAAATCAACATATGGATATTTAAAGTGATAAGTTCCAGAGCATGCCTTGTTTACAATGAAGACGTACTCTAAGGGACAAATGTTATCCAAGTTTTTAACACAGCAGAAACCAATAGAAAACAGAACAACCATGTGGGGACAGGATGGTTCAGGACTTAACTAGAAAAGCCAAGATAAGGGATCAACAAGGGCCAAGCGATATGACTAAGACAACAACTGGGATCAAATAAGCCAAGAGATCAGCATTCCTTTAATCCAATCAGTAGTTGCTCCAATTCCAGATTCAAAAAAACCCTAAGTACTTAGCTAATCAGGGACCCGTGCCTCTGCTCAAACCATCAAACAAACTAACTATGGAACACTAATAAAAGAGGCAAGATATTGGCTCGCAAAGGAGCCAAGTCAATGGGTCACTAGCGACCCATGGTATTGACTCGTTTTGCGAGTCCAAACTTCCCAAGGTCATCTACTACTTTCTTACGAGCTAATAAAGGCATGGCCTGGCCTAAAAGCTCCATGATCTCTATAAATACCATCCTACTTGCAACATAAACAGGATCTTCTTCGAACTGGTGGCTGAACCTCTGCTAGAATTATTCTTCACTCTCTACCTCCAACATAACAACCTCCAAAGGAATACACCGTGAATCTACAATGGATTCCAACTCTGGAGATTCAATCCAGCTAGAAAATAATCAAGGCCTTGAAATCAAGCATCTATTTTAACAACAGTTAGTCTATAATAAAACTATATAGTGGACATAGACTACATTAACAGCCGAACCACCATAAAAAATTCTCTATCTACTTTGTTTTACTGTTCTTTCCTTATATCTGTGATCTGTGATATTCCTCTGCCAGAACAGGGCTGGCGCTTTCAAACTCTAAGTAGGGCGGTGGTCCATTTTTTGGGTCAACAACGCGAGGTGTGAGCATGCATTCATGAGTCTGAAGGAGAGGTTGATGAGTGTAATGGTGTTAGTCATTCCGAGCGGAAATGAGGAGCTGACTGTAGACATAGACGCCTGTGGTACTGGGCTTGGTGCGATGTTGATGCAAAGGGGAATGGTTGTCGCCTATGCTACTTGATAGCTGAAACCGCACAAGAAGAAGTATGCAACTCGCAATTTGGATTTAGCGGTGATTTTATTTACTTTGAAGATATGGAGGCATTATTTTCCTTGGGAGAGGTTCGAGTTGTATACAAACCATAAGTTATTGAAATATCTATTCTTCCAAAAGAACCTTAATCTACGTCAGCAGTGATGGTTAGAGTTTCTAGCCTCCTATGACTTTGACATTTCCTACTAAGGGAAATGCAATCGCTGATGTATTGAGTAGAGACATACCAGCTTGAGAGATATTCCTAGAGTGGATGCGGTTGGAGTTTATCAATGGCTATGATTTTAGACCTCGATGTAAGCTAGAGTCGGAGGTGTTGGCTAGCCTGACGATCATACCTACCTTAATTGAGTAGATTGGTATTATTCAGAGGTGAGATGCTAGACTATCCAAGATTAGAGAAAATGGTAGAGTCTAATGAGATGAAGTAGTATGGGCTCGACCGTGATATTAGGCTCCATAAAGGTGCGAGATTACTGATTTTTGACATTGATGGATTGAAGGATGAGGTGTTGCGCGAGTGCCATTATTTGAGATTGACTATACATTCCGACGGCAATAAAATATACCATAATAATAGACAGACATTTTATAGGGAAGGGATGAAGAAGTATGTAAGGGCATTCATCTCAAAGTGCATGAACTATCAATTGGTAAAGACAGAGCAAAAAAAGCCAAGTGGCTTGCTGCAACCATTTTGAGGTTCCTGAGTGGAAATATGAACAAGTTTCGATGGACTTCATCGATGGATTACCTAAGACTAGAGGAGGTTATGATAGCATTTGGGTCATAGTCGATAGATTGAAAAAGAGCCCTAGATTTATAACAATTATGTCCATCAGAATGACAAGCAAATTGGTCGTGTTATGTGTGAAGTGGGTTGTGTGGTTCCATGGTATAATGAAGAGCATTGTTAGACCAAGACCATTTTTTCACTAGCGGGTTTTGGAAGAGATTACAAGAGGCATTGGTAGTGGAGTTGAATTTCAGTACAGCATATCACCTACAAACATATGGCTAGACCGAGAGGATGAATCGTATGTTGGAGGATCTCTTACGAGCCTGCATTCTCGATTTTGATCGCTCATGGGATGATCATTTTCACTTAGTAAAATTTGTATAAAATAAAATTTATCAGTCCAACATCTGTATGGCACCATTTGAGATGTTATATGGATGACCATGCAATGCTCCTATATGTTGGTGGAAAGCAGGGGAGAAACTGATGCTTGGGAAAAATATGGTTAGAGATACTTCGAAGAAGATCGAGATCATTCAGCAATGAATGAAAGCTGCTCAAGATAGACAGAAGAGCTACATTAATGGTAGAAGACATGATTTAGAATTCTCCATCAACAATATGGTATTTATCAAGATCTCTCCGTTGATAAATGCTGTTCGATTCGATAGTAAGGGGAAGTTGGTGCTGAGATTCATTTGCCATTTTCTGATACCGGAGAGGATTGGGAACTTGGCTTATAGAGTCAACTTACCTTAGAAGATGGTGGATGTGCATAACATGTTCCACATCTCTCACTTATGGAAGTTCTTGCATGGCTCGGGCGTGATAGTTCAACCGAATGAGCTTGATGATATCAAGATCGAACCAGAAGCTTTAAGACTCCAAAGGCCTATTCATATTGTCAGACATGGTATGAAGCAGCTTAGGAGGAAGACGATGGAGTTGGCGAAAGTTCAATGGAGTGAGAGCGAAAGAGATTGTACTTGAGAGACCGAGGATAGCATCAGGATCGCTTATCCAGAGCTGTTGCTTGGTGAGTCTTCTGTTTATCGCATTTACTTTCACTTTCGATATAATATAACGTAGGTTTAGTATCGTGCATGCTAGGGTAAGTGTAGGTATCATTACCTTCTTTTATATGGATGTTTGATATTTGATATGGTTGCTCATGAATGTTAGGCATGAGGGGTAGCTATGTTCGACCTCATCTTGTTTGTATGGGGACCTTTGGGGGGGCGAAAATCCTAAATGGAGGAGAGTGTAACGACCTGTATTTTACGTTTGGGGATCGTAATACGTAAAATATTATTTTTAAACTCGTATTAGGTTGTGTGCTCTATAACTTTGGGAAATACCTACTAGTGATATTTCCTACCTTTAGAATTTTTCAGGACAACTTTACCCCTAAAAAATTATGATGGCTATAACTTTTAATAGAAGCCGAATTAGCGTCTAAGACTACATCCATTGAAAATATATGATTGTTTTTCTTTTTGTGGAGTGGTCATATTATCGATTTCGACTTTCTGGCTAGAAGATATAGTTGTTTGAAGATTTGTAGTTTTTGGATCTGCTTAGTGGATAATAGGTGAATTTAGGGATAGGCCCACTAACCCACTTTGGGTTTGGAGACCATTTTTGACTGAACCATCATTCCCAAATCACTTTTACCTCTTTCCAAATAGATATAAGCCCCCATTAAACCATTCTTCACCCAAAACCTTAGCTTTTCTTCTCCAAATCAGTCTAAATCATATATAAGGGTAGATTAACAAGGGAGTTATTAGAGATCTTCAAATCTACATTTTTGGGGATAAAAACTTGGGGCTTGGCTGTTGATTTTTAAATTTTCCTCAATTTAAGTGCAAATCTTCACTTTTGGGTGTTTGGCGAGTGATTTATCATCTCTCACTTTATTATATATGTATCTATAGGTTTTGACTTGCTTTAAATCCATTTTTAAGGTCAAAATCATAACTTTGAAATTTTTTGAAGTGAAAGCAGAAGTAAAAACAAATTTAAAATGTTTTAAAGTGTTGTAATCTTGTTAATTTGATGTTGCCTTGGTGTGTGTTAAGCTATGTTAGAGACATATTATAGGATGATTTGCCATAAATTATTGTATATTTGAATATATATTTTTGAATATATTCAGGAGAACCCGACGAACTGGTAAACTTCTAAAGGGAATTAACTTGTGCCTGTACTCATTACACATATAACCCTCAGGTACTATTTTTTGCGAGAATTTTATGTAATGTATGTATGGTATTCATTCATATGATTGTACGCTCAAAAACGCTCATCGAATGAACTAGAGGTATGAACCATGAAATCGGACTTCAATCGATGGGCTCGGGGATGTTAGGAGTCGTATCGATGCATGTGGAAGACACACGGGTTGAAAAAAAGAGTGTAGCAATGAAGTAGACACGAAATCGAAAGTCGGAGATTTTGTAGCACTTTGGCTTGAAAGGTCTGTTCGGTGCTAGGATGGGCTCGTCGTTTGGGGTGGATTGGCTTAGGTATGGCTTCCAGTTGGCAAGAAGAAAACTGGATAACAAATGTTGTCAGGTGATGCTATGTTTAGGGGGGATCAGATAAAATTTTATGTTCAATGTGTGCTCGAGCTTCTATTCCTGGAGACTTTGTCAAGGCCCAAGAAGAAAATCTGGTTCGGCACTCCAAATGGTGCTTCTTGCTTTGGCATCAGTGACTTCAGGCTTGGCTCGACACCACCAAACAGAGTATGGAAGCTAAGCAATTTTCATTGAGGCATGTGGTACTTTGGGAATTTCTTTGAGGCGTGATTCCGGGTTCTTGGGGGTAATGTGGAGTGAAGTAGTTAACTCCAAACGAATCGGGATAATGTTGGATATTATGTGGTGATTAGCGATGCGATGGTGGGACGCTTTCACATGATGACACCGACAACAATGATGACGACTTCGAAACCTTGATATGATGGCTCTATAACATATAAGGGTGTCTAAAGGCATTCTGAAGATGATGACTTAACAATGGGGCTAATGAGGTGATCCACAAGGGCAAGTTCAAAGATGAGGGGGCTTGCAAGTGGAATTTGCGACTGTGTCCTACTGTGGAAATAACCATGATGGAATAACAATTGAGTTCCATTATGAAGATGTGTGCAATGGGATCGCTGATAACTCAAAGGATACTAGTGTGCTCCTAAAGAAGGGGTATGTAGGGACACCCATTTGGATTTGAATTATGTCTGAATCGTTGCGATACTTGATTACCTTAGGCTTTGGGATTGTGGACTTGGTTTCTAGCCTTTCGAAGTGGCATGGATTCGAGCACCAATGAAGCTGGGATTTCAATTGGATCCTAGGTTTGAGATTGTCCCATATGAGTTATCATATATTTAATGCACATGAGTGATGGTGAGGATTGTACGATGGATGCTATGTTTGTCATGGTTATTTATCCCTCTAAGGTGTCACACGATGTAGGTATTTTTGACCGTATACCTAGACACTGGACAATGTACTTTGACTGTAGTTTGCTTATGTGGTTGTGATAGTAGATTAACATATATCGACTATTATTTGCTAACTCTTTGGATGTAGGGACAGATCAGGCATGGTTCTTCATGCCTATGTTTATATTTACTATATCCTGTTTTTATAGTATTTTTGGGATGATGTATCGCTCACACCAGACTCTAGTCTGATCCGAGGTTTTATGCTTTACTTCTTATGATCTCAGGTACTCTTAAATGAGTATATTAGGGATAACTGGTCTGGAAAGCACATGGAGTTGTACGTAGTACGAGTATGAGGCTACGCTTTAATATATCTATACTTTGGAACTTGCTATTGCTTATATTCTATTGTGCAGTACGGTGGAGCTATGTTAGTACTTGTATTTCAAGAGATAGTTATAGAGTTTATTTTGGAGATTTAGGGTGTAAAACTCTTTATTTCGGATTTCTTTCCATGGCCTATGAACCTGATGCACTCTTATGTTCTGGTTTATTGTTCATTTGATTATATTAATGTCTCGACTGTTTTACATATATGTTATTATACTACATTACATCGGTATGTTGTGAGATGTTCTATAAGTTCTATGCTTTGATTTTTATTACTTTACACCCTTGGCTACCATCCTACATTGGCTAGGTACCTCCACAATGCTCTATACAGATATATTGGGTATCAAAGGTGTAGGACGATCGTCACTTATGTATTGCTAAAGGATCCACATCGTATATTACTTATTTCGACTAATGGAAAATCATACATATATGGGTTAATCATTTGAACAGTTCAACACCATAATAGATTCATGCACGATGTAACATTTAAAATCTAAACTATCTATCATAACATTCCACATCCAAAATTAATAGCTCACCTTCTATAATTACTTTCTCTCCTTTCCCTTGATTTACTTCCTTCTTGGGTTGCTCCTTAACTATCCCTCTATAAAACGAATTCAACTAGGCTTCCTCCACTAATCTTTTGAACTTAGCTCCATATAAAATTAGATTTAGTGCCAACTCCTTATGTGGGGAATTCAATCCCTTTGAAACTTCATAGCTTTCATATCCAGTGTACTAATCAAAGGAAATTCAAACCTTTGAAGGTCATTAAACTGTTTCGTGTATTCTATGACCGACAACTCTCCCTACTTTAAATGGATGAACTTATCCAATAAAAATCTTTTCTCCACTCATAGGGAAAATTTAGTCTCCAAATTTCATACAAAATTTACCTAAATGATATTCTCTCTGCTGATGCCAAGAAGCCACCTACCATCTCATGATTTCACCTAAGCCTAACAAATCAAAGATTTTCTCGTGGCACTTATCATGCTTATGTTTTTGCATAGGGTTTCGTTGCAATAGGGTTTTCCACCCATCTGGAGAAATCCCTACATAACTTTGGGAAACCCACATCTAGCGATGGTTGGATAGAACCACTCCTTATGTAGTAGGTGCATGTACTACAAGTTTACACTAGTATGGCCTATCACTTGCAGATATCAGTAGAACCAAATGGGAATGTTCACATCTGAAATATCCATAGTATCAACTCTAATGCCATTTAAAGATCATTTTTCAACCCCACAACATTAGTCTTTATTCTAGTTTCCACATCCGTTGAGTTATCAATTCTTAGCTATCTCTAATGGAATCCATTACCAACTCCCTAATAGACAATTAACAAAGCTGGAATAATAAATGATGTATACATATGTATACTTATTTATATAAACACACACATATGAATATCCTCTCTTCATACGACCTTATCCTTAAATTTAGAGAAAATTGTTCTTTAATGCCAAATGAAAAATCTTCCAATATGCAACCCTCTAATTTAATGTCTAAATCGACGTTCAAATCATGAAATTTGAAAACAAAGGATTGTTAAGCTATGACACAAGAAACAAAATATATTCTAGAAATATTATTTTGAGCTCATAGAAAACCAAACAAATATACAATAATAAATAATCATTTATCCAAACCAGTTAACAACATAGTCATATCTATACAATCAATATAGTCTACACCAGCACATTATAATGCCAGATGATACACATACACACACATCGTGTATATAAGCAATGTATATAGCATCCACATCTTTGATGTCCCTATATCTGCTTGATTACATACACTTTCAACCTATTGATAACAGATGCAAAACAATGTAGAAGAGGTCAAATATTCACACAAGTGAGTGAAAATAGTCTGTTTTGTGTATCCTACAAAAACTTCGGTATAACATTATAAGTGCCTACTAACATATGTAAACCTGCCTAAAACAGAAAAACCAGCACTCAAGTAGTAACATCAAAACTATATCAGGGTTGACTACTCGATTAAGGACATGATTCAACAACAGACATCACGTGGACGGTGGCACGGTGGCTCCTATATACACCAGCAGCCCAAGAAACAACAAACATCACATGAGCAACGATGTGGTCGCTCCCTCGTACACCGCCATGCTCGATCCCTATTACCTTCAACCTAAGGCGTAGTCACAAATATGATATGAAACACCATGCTATCTACAAACTAATTTTCAAACACCCACGTGGTCTTCATCTCAGAAAAGTAGTCATGCCACTATGGTGACCAATAGCGAAAACCAAGCATCCGTATACACAACATTAATCGGTAACAAAATATCACACTGAAAATATGCATCGATTATCACAAAATTCATACATACAAAATATACACCTCACCATGTCAAGGTCGTACTGCATAATTGCCTCAGAAGTAGACTGAAGAGTCATACATGTAGATGTTTTCACCCTAGAGGGGGGTGAATAGGGTGATACTAATAATAATAAAAATTAATGTAGAAATAAAAAAATAACAGTAAATAATGCAAAAGAGATCACATATAAATTTATGCAGCTTCGGCAAAACACTACCTACGTGTTGTTCCTAAGGTTTCTACTAGAAATTAAGTAGTCAGACGCTTACACACGTAAACATGCGACACCCGCTAATGACTAACCTAACTCTATGCTCAAAACCCAGCCACACCTCAACCACTAAGTTGCAAATTCTCGAAGTACACCACCGTAGTTTGTAACCTAGTCACATGGCTAGAAAGTTTGTAACGACCCGTAAATTTTAGTGGTTTTATTGATATATTTAATTGCAATTTTGTGAAATTTTAAATAATTGAATTTTGAAAAAAAAATTAATATGTGGAATACGTCTTCTTAAACATAGAAAATGGTAAATTTTCATCTGATAATATGCAAGTTTAATTTCTTGTGTAATTTTATTTCAATTTGAATCATTTAATAATCGATGATAATAAAATGTTTTCCAAACCTGAATATTTTTCTATAGAAAATTTGTAAATCATCTTCTGAGTGAGACATCATGTTTCGTTACTTCAGATTTTGACTGCCATTGCTCTGTTTTTCTTATTTTCGGCAAAATAGCAGCATTTACGATACCGAATATCGACTTTTGTTGGATGATTCTATAACTGGTATCCATATACCATTTCGATCATCTCCTTGTGCTAATCTCTGTGGCATATTCAATTCTATGTTTTGAAGTCTGATACACAGTGGAATCCGCGAAACCGCTAACCGATCGGTACCGGTTCCGTATTTTCAGTTTTAGCTTTCCTTTGTCTTTTCGTTTATCTATCAGATTATTAATAGACTTGATCGTCCACCTCTCTGCTCACGTTTCGTCCTGTCCATTCATATGAATGGAGAATATAAATAAAATATGAAAGTATGCTTGCTTTAGAGAATGAAGAAAAATTTAAACGTCTGCATGTATTTGTTTTGAAAACCATCCTCACCTCATTTTTCTTTCACATTCCTCTCACCTTCTCCACATCAACAACCCACATTTTGTTTTCCCCTTGCCCATGCTCACACATGCAAGCATGCACGACATGCCACACGAATTCACCTTGGCCACCATGTGCTTGGCCGCCTCAACACCTTCACCCTGACCGAGCACCCTTACTTCCATCTCCACATCTTCCTCCTCCAAGAGCGCACGTTGCCTCCACGCCCACCCTGTTTCCGAAGCAGCTCATCAAATCCTGGCCTCCTCATTGTAGCAGCTTCACCTGAAACCAATTCTTGCCGCCGAAACACTTGCCATTTCATTAACCATTCTCCTTCTCTTCTTTGTTAAGGTATTATATATATATATATATTAAATTTTTATGATAGTTTATATATATAAAGTTACGTTAGTTTATATTTAATATTATAGTATAAAGTATATAGGTTATATTAACAATACTAATGGATTTATGTGAATATATTATTTGCTAACAAACGTATTATCTAACTAAGTTATTTTATATATTAGTTAATGTTTTGTTTTGCTGTGTACAGCAAGTATAATACACTATAATACTTAAACTTATGAAAACACCTTATTGTAGACTGTAATAACTGATATATATGCACTTATAAGAGTATAAGTTAAAAATTGTTGCTTTGCATATAAATTTGTAATCGAATACAATTTCAGCTTGAGTTCTGTTTCACATATATTTTATATATGTAGTTATTTTATGTAGTATATATGCAGTAATTTTGCATTGGTTTGCATATGAAATATAAAGATTTTTATCTGTTTATAAAGGTTACAGGGTTTATATAAATTTTATGGTCTATCTCTTTGTATATAAAGCTTACGATAAGTACTAATATATATCCTATTTTAATATTGTCGTATTGATTTTCTTATAATAATAATATCATATACAATTCGTTCTGTGACATTGATCTGATTTTTGGTACTGGTTTTTATGTAGTGATATTTAATGTCTGACTTTGAATAAAGGATATATTAAATCTATGATTTTGTGCATTGTGTCCTAAAGTATCTATATTCAAGGCCAGTATGCATACAAAGTGATATTAAGATCTACATTAAAGTTATATAGATATGTTTACAAATTTAATTTGATACATATGTTAGCTTATTTTCAGTTTAGACTATATAACAGATCATACATTGATGTTTATATTTATATGCTACAGGTTTGCTGAAAAAGAAAAAAAATTAGTATAATATTTATGTAAGTTTAAAACATATATATGCTAATATATTAGTTTATATATATAACTATACATGAGTAGGTTTCAAGGATATATGAAGGTTTTATTTTTGTGCTTTAAATGTAAATAATGATTTTAATTATATATATATATATTATTTAAATATTCGTCTTTAATTTAATATTGATTTCATGGAAAAATAATAATATATATGTTCTATCTCTATCTGGATGATTCTAATTCGTTCTCATCAATTCAAACTATCAGCTTTGTTTGTCGAATCGTATCCATCTAGCTTTGCTTTGGAAGTCGTGCTTGCATTTCGTAACTCAATTTCATTATCTATCCTCTCTAGCCTCGAAAGGTGAGTAATCACTCGCGATTAATGTTCTTATATTTATTAAATTTGATTTTAATTGAAACGACAATTGAAATATGCTGTTGTTAGTTATTTACATTGCTGTATATATACTAATATTAGTATTTGTTCACCTATGACATCTGACACCATTATCTGTTATTTATATTGATGATATATGCCTGTTATATTATTATCATATCTTTTGTCACTCTATAAGTTCCATGTTAGTATAGGATTCCCTATGGGTTGAAATGATACATACACAAACGATCAATAGAATAGGAGAAAATCGTTATGGGTTGAAATGATAAACCCAAGCGATTTTCGCTTGTATTGAATTTGGGATTGCGGGTTGAAATGATGTATACCCATATATATATATATATATATTTAAATTATGGTTGAAATGATAAATATCCTATCGCTTGACCATAAAATAGAGAATTCTATACAAACCCCGTTGGTCTATATAAAAATATTTTGAAAATGATTTTTATGGTTTTGGAAAGAAATATATGGTTTAATAAATATTGTTTTAAGATATTATATATAAATGTATTTCTATTTTAAAATTTATATGCTGTGAAAATTGTACAGTTATAAGTAAATTTAGAAATTTGAAATTTTAAGAATTTTATTATTTTTAGAATATAATAATAGATTTGATATATAAATAAATTTTATGAGACGTTTAAGTATTTATTTTAAATTATATTTTGAAATAGATTTTTATAATGATTTTATAAGTTAAGGTTGGAAAGATAAATTTGAATTTATTTGAAATTTCATTCAATTAAGAATTTTAGTTAATTAAATCGATTTGAAGCTTATGGAATTTTAGATTTTTAAGGGATGTGATTTTATAACTTGATTTTGGTTTAAGGTGATTAAATGAATATATCAAGTTTAAATAAATTGAAGGGATATTCGGTTAATTGAAGTTTGAAGTTTTATTTAATCAATATTGGATTTATTAAATAAATATTTCAAAACTAAATAATAGTAAATTGAATTTGATATATATATATGTGTGTGTGTGTGTGTGTGTGTGTGTGTGTGTGTGAAATTATAAAATTTAGTTTTGAAAATGTTGAGTATTTAAACTTTGAAATATATTGAGTTTTGGAATATATTGAAATTTAAATGGTTTATTTTATGGTTCAAATCTGTTTTGAAAACAATATAATTTGGAATGGTTTGTTGAGAAACTGAATTGAATTGAAGTTGATGATTTGAGATTTGATTAAATTTTAATTTTGGAATTCGAGTTGATTTAGAATTGATTTGTGAAATTCGAGGAAGCTATTTTATTATATAAAGTATTTTTAAATTATATTTAAAACCATTTATATATTTTACTTTATAAAATATTTTTATATAAAATATTTTTAATATAAACTATTTTAATATACTAACTACTTTAATATAAACTATTTAACCTATAACTATTTTATATAAACTATTTTACATTGTAATTTTTTTTATTTTATATACTATTTTAACATCTAAACCGGTTAAGTGGGAAGTATTATGATTCTTAATTATGATATCCAAAGTGTTATGATTTCCAAAGTGTTATACTTTCAAGTGTTTTGGTTTCAAAGTGTTATAACTTTGAAGTACTATGATTTTTGGAAGTGAATATAATTGAAATGGAAATGATATCGTATTGAATGGTTTTGAAATGGCAATGATATTTTGATTTTTAAGTATAAACTATTTTGAAATGACCGCAGTGTTGTAATAACGTTTGGTTGTTAAAGAGACCGAGATCGGAAGTTGTTACTCTTTGCCAACTCCGAAAACCACTTTAACAACTATATACGTGGTGGAGATTCCAAAATGAAGTAGGATGGTAGAGATGATCCTATATGAGGTATATACGTGGACCCGTCTCCCGTGAGTTGGTATAAGGTGGCTAAAATAGGAGCGATTCTCGGGCCAAGTGAGGTATACCTCCGATCGGACACATTCCTCCGATAGAATATTCTGACTTTATGATTGATTTGGTGGCCACACTTGATTTTTTTTGATTTGGAAGTGTGTTCCGAGATGGTCGACAGTGGCTGTTATGCATTATCACCAACTCGGATGCGTAATTGGTATATCTACCCTGGCATTGCCTTGTTGTGCCATGTCACCTATCCTATCGAGACCACTATGATTTGTTTTGTACCATACCTATGGAGTGTCCATTGACGACGCCCAGCATGGGAGAGATTACGGCACTGTATAGACTATGGGAATATAAAAAAATGTTAAGGTGGAAAATGTAAAGCCTTAACACTATTTTAACAGTTTACTTTACTATAAACATTATTATAATGGCGTATAATACTACATAGTAGATAGTTTAACGGATCCTTAGAGGATGGTTATCCCAAACATCCTTTAAGTTACTTGTATTCAGTTGATATTTCACTTGAGTTGGATTTATTGATATAAGAATTTCAATCCTGACTCGGGAGTTTTGTGTTTTGCTTTATGCTCGAGTCAGACTGAGTGTCACAACATTTGAGACTCACCTTTGGAGTTGGAGCTTCACTTGGAGATCCAGCTATCGGTTCTGCTTTCAATAATTCAGCTGATTCCAGTGACGTATTCTGATCTTGTATTCGACTATTGTATTTGAGACTTCTGTTGAATCTTATTTAACTTTATTATATATATATATATATAGTAGCTTCATGAACTACTATTCTTTTGTTTCTGCTGCATTATTGTTATATTACTATGTGTCTGTGATTCTGTGATCTTTATTTACTGTATATGCTGAGTTTTGCAAAATATAAATTAACAATCTGGTATTTTGAGCAATTCAAATCCGACATGTGTGGATGCGAATGGTTGAAAATATCAGGTTGTTACAGTTGGTATCAAAGCTTTGGTTTTCGGTAAAACTTAGCATATAAAGTAAATGTAGTTACAAAATTACTTTCGTTCGAGTTTGAACCGCTTCCTCTTGGATTTGGTTTCCTTTGAATTTTGAAACTTCCCTATTCATTCTGAAATCCACTCTTAGTTTCCCAATCCTAATTGTTCTTGATTTTGGAGTATCTCATAACTCCACTGAATGATTGTAAAGGGGTGAAACTCCTTTATAACAGTATTGATTCATCGAAGATTTCTGTATCCTCGGTTTAGATGGTGCTATCTCTTGTTAAACCCTAATGTTCTTTAGTAGACGACCAGGGAAAATTCTATTGTGATCGAATGTCGATTTGCCTCAGAATTCTGCATCGATCTTATTCTTGAAGTCACGGTTGGCCCGGTTAAGGTTGCCCGGCGATTTATAAAAATCTATCCATCCTTCTATTTTTCTATTCAATTATCATATCTCCCATTCAAGTCTATCTTCCTTGTTAGAATTCACTTTGATTAGGGTCACCTTGAATTTGAATCTCTATTCCTGTTTTGAAATCCATGCTGGAATTAACCAGTGAGGGAGTGTATTTGTATTAATATAAAAATGTTTTATATGTTGTGTTGTTTCAGTTTTTAATGTTGATTTGTGTTTCGATCGATTCGTCTGATCAACGTTATCGATAGGAATTCCAAAACACTTGAACAGAGCAAACTGAAACAATATTGTTTTCAAATTTGGTAATTGAAATAATTTTGTATGATTGTATTATATATAAGTAAAATTTTCAGGAATTAAAAGTTAAATGAATTGGTTGTTTGAAAGAATAATATTTGATTTTCATTTATGGTTTTGTAAACCATTTACTTTTGTCTCATAGTATAAATAATTGAAATTATAAAACCTGGTTTATAAATTGATTTGAAATTTAAATGAATTTAAATCAAGAATTTGAGAATTTAATTTCCGGTGATTTGAAACTCTGATTTTTTTTAAGTTTTAAAATGTATATTATTTAAAGTATCAGATAGATATCATTTCCAAAGAATTTTAAAAGTTTAAAATCCGTGCTCTCCTCTTTTGTCGTTGGAAAATAATTTTAGTGATGGCGGCCGCATCATCGACCTTCATTTTTAAGTTTCGAAGCGGAGTGACCATTCTGTACCTTTGCTACACTTTTTTTTGAAAAAAAGGAATTTGATTTGAATTTCTTAAGTATGATTTGAATTATAATATATATAGGTCTATGATTATACATTTGATTTGATATATAGCGTATATATATATATTTATCTCCAAATAGTTTGAATGAATTGGAAATGTAATTCTTAAATTTTTATTAAAGGTTGATTTCAATTATAAATAAAGATAAAAAATTTGAATAAATATTTAAACTTGAAATAATTGAATTGGGAAAAATTTACTTGTATAACACTCAATTACATTCCGATACTACTTACCTAATTATTCAGAAATTAACTATGTAATTGAATAATTTACAATATAAAACGGTGCTAAAGGAATTTATAAATAAATTTAAGTGGTTATAATAAATGTTATACACTTAATTTTTAATTATAAAAATGTTAATAGAGATAAAAAGAATAATAAAATAAATTTATTTTTGAAGGCTAATAAATTGAAATAAAATCAACTTAGTGAAATACTTGAGTTTAAAATAAATTAGCGAATATTAATTAATGTAGTTTGAAAGTTAAATGGTTTTAAATTAATTGTCCTATTTTGTATTTCAAATCCATCTTTCCCCCTGGTTGTTTCTATTCTCCTACCTCTTTCCTTTTCGGGGATGAAAATTTTTGAGTGGGGAGAGTGTAACGACCCGTAAATTTTAGTGGTTTTATTGATATATTTAATTGAAATTTTGTGAAATTTTAAATAATTGAATTTTGAAATAGAAATTTAATATTTGGAATACTTCTTCTTAAACATAGAAAATGGTAAATTTTCATCTGATAATATGCAAGTTTAATTCCTTGTGTAATTTTATTTCAACTTGAATCAATTAATAATTGATGATAATAAAATGTTTTCCAAACCTGAATATTTTTCTATAGAAAATTGGTAAATCATCTTCTGAGTGAAACATCATGTTTCGTTTCTTCATATTTTGACTGTTATTGCTTCATTTCTCTTATTTTCGGCAAAATAGCAGCATTTTCGATAATGAATATCGACTTTTGGTCGGATGATCCTATAACTGATATCTATATACCATTTTGATCGTCTCGTCATGCTGATCTCTATGGTATATTCAATTCTGTGTTTTGAAGTCCGATACACAGTGGAATCCGCGAAACCGAAAACCGTATCAGTACCGGTTTCGTATTCTGAGTTTTGGCTTTCCTTTGTCTTTTCCTTTTTCTATCAGAATACTAATAGACCTGACCGTCCACCTCTCTACTCACGTTTCATCCTGTCCATTCGTATAAAAGGAGAATATAAGTAAAATATGGAAGTATGCTTGCTTCAGAGAATAAAGAAAACGTCTTTACGTATTTGTTTTGAAAACCATCCTCGCCTCATTTTTCTTTCACCTTCTTCTCACCTTCTCTACAGCAACAACCCACATATTGTTTTCCCCTTGCCCCTGCTCACATACACAAGCATGCACGACATGCCACACGAATTCACCTCAGCCATCGTGTGCTTGGCCACTCAACACCTTCACCCCGACCGAGTACCGTACTTCTGTCTCTACATCTTCCTTCTCCAAGAGCGCACGCTGCCTCCACGTCCAACCTGTTTCCGAAGCAACTCATCAAATCCCGGACTCCTCATCGTAGCAACTTCGCCTGAAACTAATTCTTGCAGCCGAAACACTTGCCACTTCATCAACCATTCTTTTTCTCTTCTTTGCTAAGGTATTATATATGAATATTTTATATTTTTACGATAGTTTATATATATAAAGTTATGTTAGTTTGTATTTAATGTTATAGTATAAAGTATATAGGTTATATTAGCAGTACTATTGGATTTATGTGTATATGTAATCTGTTAACAGATGTATTATCTAACTAATTTTATATATTAGTTAATGTTTTGTTTTGCTGTGTAAAACAAGTACAATACACTATAATACTTAAACTTATGAAAACACCTTACTATAAACTGAAATAAGTGATATATATGCACTTATAAGAGTATAAGTTAAAAATTGTTGCTTTCCATATAAATTTGTAATCGAATACAATTTCAGCTTGAGTTTCGTTTCACATATATTTTATATAAGTAGTTTTTTATGTAGTATATATGTAGTAATTTTGCATTGGTTTGAACATGAAATATAAAGATTTTTATCTGTTTATAAAGGTTATAGGGTTTATATAAATTTTATGATCTACTGTTTGTCTATAAAGCATACATATAAAGTACTAATATATATCCTATTTTAATATTGTCGTATTGATTTTTTTTATAATAATAAAAATATCGTATACAATTTGTTCTGTGACATTGAACTGGCTTTTGATAGCTTGTTTTTATATAGTGATATTTAGTGTCTAACTTTGAATAAAGGATATACTAAATCTATAATTTTATGTGATGTTTCCTAAAGTATCTATACTAAGGCCAATATGCATACAAAGTGATATTAAGATCTACATATAAGTTATATAGATATGTTTACAAATTTAATTTGATACATATGTTAGTTTATTTTCGGTTTATACTATATATTAGATCATATATTGATGTTTATGTTTGTATAGGTTTGCTGAAAAAGAAAAAAATTAGTACAATATGTATGTAAGTTTAAAACATATATATGTAGTTATATTAATTTATATATATAACTATACATGAGTAGGTTTCAAAGATATAGGAAGGTTATATTTTTCTGCTTTAAATGTAAACAATGGTTTTAATTATATATATATATATTATTTAGATATTCGTCTTAAATTTAATATTGATTTCATAGAAAAATAATAATATTTATATTTTATCTCCATCTAGATGATGATTCTGATTCGTTCTCATCAATTCACACTATCAGCTTTGTTCGTCGAATCGTGTTCATCTAGCTTTGCTTCGGAAGTCGTGCTTGCATTTCATAACTCAATTTCATTGTCTATCCTCTCTAGCCTTGAAAGGTGGGCAATCACTCACGATTAACGTTCTTATATTTATTAAATTTGATTTCAGTTGAAAAGAAATATATGGTTCAATAAATATTGTTTTAAGATAGTATATATAAATGTATTTCTATTTTAAAATTTATATGTTGTGAAAATTGTATAGTTATAAGTAAATTTTGAAATTTTAAATTTTAAGGATTTTACTATTTTTATCATAATAGATTTGATATATAAATAAATTGTATGAGACGTTTAATTATTTATTTTAAAATATATTTTGAAATAGATTTTTATAATGATTTTATAAGTTAAGGTTGGAAAGATAAATTTGAATTTATTTGAAATTTCATTCAATAAAGAATTTTAGTTAATTAAATCGATTTGAAACTTATGGAATTTGAGATTTTAAAGGATATGATTTTATAACTTGATTTTGGTTTAAGGTGATTAAATGAAAATATCAAGTTTAAAAAATTGAAGGAATATTCGGTTATTTGAAATTTGAAGTTTTATTTAAATGATATTGGATTTATTAAGTAAACATTTTAAAACTAAATAATAGTAAATTGAATTTGATATATATATATATATATATATATGAAATTATCAAATTTAGTTTTGAAAATGTTGAATATTTAAACGTTGAAATATATTGAGTTTTGAAATATATTGAAATAGAAATGGTTTATTTTATGGTTTAAATCTGTTTTGAAATCAATATAATTTGGAATGGTTTATTGACAAACTAAATTGGATTGAAATTGATGATTTTTGGCAAGGCCAGCCGGTTTTATAGTGGGCCGTCCACTTTTTATTACGAACGTAATAAAAATATGAAGTACAGGAGTACGGTTGAGACACCCTAACTGCTAAAAGAAAGATAAAATACAGCACAGGAGTGTGACAGACATGTCACAGCTATAAAATACTACTAACAGGACTAAGACTCCTCGGAAGAGGTAGTAACACCAAGTACAATATCCACTTGGGAAGATACCAGAGTGTCATTCCCAAGAAGACCAATAAAGGGGCGAAATAGGAGAGCTAGAGACGGATCGTAGATCTCAGCATCAGAACAGTATACAAAGGATCGATCCCAGGTAGTATCAGCAAGCAAAATAGAATTTAACTCAGCATATGTACCATCCATATCAAGAGCCAAGGAATCTCCAGACTTCCTATAAAAAAGGCAACGAATGTCTAATAGATCGGCAGAAACATATCTAAAATAGGAATCATCCACTGGGTTGAAACGCATATCAGAACCACGTTCTACCCAACAACTCTCAGACTCAGCCCATACAACTGACTGAGGCAGAGCATGAACTGGGACATCGACAGTATCCACACATACATCAGTAGGAACAAAGCACGCAGGAGGGGATGCAGGCGGAGAGATTGAAGGCGGCGGACCAGGGTCAGAAGGAGGAACTACAGGAGGAGGATAACAAGCTTGGGAACCCACTTCCTAAGCGGAGGCCGAGGCAGAGGAATCTTTGGCGCAGCAGCGGAGACAACAGAATGGGTGCAAGCGAAATCTAAGTGGCCAAAGGAGTGACAGGAGGAACAAATATCCGGGACCCAACCATAGCGAACACGGACATCGACAACATGGCCAATAGCAAGCTGAACTGGAATAGTGGAAGGGAGAGGCCTATGGGGGGTAATCTCAATCAGAGCGTTAGCATACACCAGTTTTTCACGAGCAACCGTATTAGCATCAAAGCATTTCAATTTACCAATATTGCAAGCAAGCCAATTCAATCCAAGCAGAGGCTGAAGAGCTGAAGGAATCTGAGAAAAATATGCCCAAACGGGTATAGATAGAACCTGTTCACGTGCACTAGCAACCGTAGGGGACCAGGGAGTAATGATAAAAGGTTTCCCATCAATAAATGATGGCTCAGCCTCAAGGACACGTTGGCGTTCTACAGAGGAGGAGAACAATAGGTAATACATAGAGTCAAACAGCTTAACACGGAGATTACCACGAAGCCTCCAGGCCTTCCGACAAACAGCAGTCACATCGTGAAGGCGATGATCAGGGTCTAAAAAGAAACCAACTAAATATTCTGACCAGAAGTCCATACCAGCCTGCAAAACATTAGGAGGAGGGATCATCACTCCATTTTCCTCTACAATATCAAACTCTACTGGTTCATATACACCCGCGTTACAGGGCAGAGATGTCAACAGCGATGACCAATTTTTGGAACCAGGTGGGGAAGGCACAGCAGGTTTAAACACATCCTCATTAAGACATCCAGCAGTGGCCACGAGACCAGCAGGGGAAGAGGCCACAAACAACTTATCACCAGAATTCAATTCACTGCATTTGGAAACTTCATTCTCTTTGCATGCACCCGAATTCATAACACTGCAATTTGAGACATCGTTCTCTACAGAATTTTGACAAACACTTGGCGTACAGTGAGCTATGCACAAAAGTTTACTTATCACCAGAATTTTGACAAACACTTGATGATTTGAGTTTTGATTAAATTTGGATTTTGGAATTCGAGTTGATTTGGAATTGATTTGTGAAATTTAAGGAAGCTATTTTATTGTATAAAGTATTTTTAAATTATATTTAAAACCATTTATATATTTTACTTTATAAATTATTTTCATATAAACTAATTTAAATATAAACTATTTTAATATACTAACTATTTTAATATAAACTATTTTAACTTATAACTATTTCATATAAACTATTTTACTTTGTAAAATTTTTTACTATACATATACTATTTTAACATCTAACCGGTTAAGTGGGAAGTATTATGATTTCAATGTATTATGATTTCTAAATTATGATTTCCATAGTGTTATGATTTCCAAAGTGTTATAATTTAAAGTGTGTTGGTTTCAAAGTTTTATAACTTTGAAGTACTATGATTTTGAAAGTGAATATATTTGAAATGGAAAAGATATCGTATTGAAATGGTTTTGAAATGGCAATGATATTTCGGTTTTGAAGTATAAACAATTTTAAAATGACTGCGGTGTTATAATAACGTTTGGTTGTTAAAGAGACCGGGATCATAAGTTGTCATACTCTCTGCCAACTCCGAAAACCACTTTAACAACTGTGTACGCGGTGGAGATTTTAGAATGAAGTAGGATGGTGGCGATGATCCTATACGAGGTATATACGTAGAGCCGACTTCCGTGAGTTGGCATAAGGTGTTAAAACAGGAGCGATTCTCGGGCCAAGTGAGATGATTCCTCCGATCGGACACATTCCTTCGATACTATATTCTGACTTTATGATTGATTTGGTGGCCACACTTGATTTTTTGATTTAGGAGTGTGTTCTAAGGTGGACGGTAGTTGCTGCTATGCGTTACCACCAGCCCGAATGCTTAATTGGTATATATATCCTGGCATTGCCTTGTTGTGCTGTGTCACCTACCCTATCGAGGCCACTATGAGTTTGTTTTGCACCATACCTATGGAGTGCCCTCAGACGATGTCCAGTTCGTTCTCAGATAGCGAGTTTTACCTACGCCGCACGTGCATCAACAAATGGCCGAAGCCTACCAAGTACTATCAACATAATTTTTGGCGTCCAACAAATGACCCGAAGGTCCAACAAATGACCCAAATGTCTAGTGCTGGTATTGACCCAAAGGTCCAACATATGACTCGAAGGTCCAACATAGTGGCTCGAAAGCACACGAAAATCATCAAAATCATCAAAAAAGCAAATATTTCAATCAACGAGTCCGGAATTAAGCGAAATAGCAAACACACATGTCCAATACCACGAGTTTAACTAAATCGTTTGATTCTCTTCATCGTTTCCTTGAAAGTGCAAAATTGTGTATTCCAAAAATAACATTTCACAATCTCAAACGGACAAGTCCGGAATTAAGCGAATCAGTAAAAGAAAGGGGTCATAGTCCTCGATTTTGTTGAAACGTTTAAATCGCTTCCTCATTCTTTTGAAAGCGCAAATTGCAAAACTTCTGAAAACAATTTCATTCATTTTATAAAAGTAATAATTTACATTCTCAAACGGACAAGTCCGGAATTAAGCGAATCAGTAAAAGAAAGGGGTTATAGTCCTCGATTTTGCTGAAACGTTTAAATCGCTTCCTCATTCTTTTGAAAGCGTAAACTGTAAAAAATTTGAAAATAATTTTATTTTGAAACAATTATTAAAACACGTGATTAAAACAGCAACATCAGTAGCAACTTCGACAAGAAAATTGCACTTCTCAAAACACCGTAGAAACGGACAACAAAACCAGCATTGCGGGATAACCGCTTGAAAATCCACTTTAAAATTGACGGCTACTGAAGCAAAGTGACAGTAATTTTTATACTTCAAAATCTCATTAAAATAATTCACATCAAAATATAATACCTGTGAATTTTCATTCATTAAAAAGTCAGCAAAACACCGTGCTTCCAAAATATAGCGTCGGTGTGGGAATCCCGTTATAATAATAACGGCAGCAAAGTACGTTAAAAACCAAACATCAGTTCAACGTAAAATTAATGTAGTAACGTGCAACATAAATTTGCACGTCTACAACAAAATGAACAAAGAAATCATTCAAATATATCTTCAACGAAGATAATTCAAAAGGGCAAAAATCTCAAAAAAATCACATATCCACAATCGCTTCAGATCCCCAAATCGGATTCGAAATTTTCAAAGAAATAAAAAATAAACACATCTATGTAAACAATAAATGAAATTTATTTCAATTTCAAATTTTATTTTTAAATCAAAAGGGTTATCAGCTGTGTTCAGCAAATACAGTATCATTGTTTTCGCTGCGCACTCTGGTAAACAGAACACCAATCAACCAATCATCAAAACACAATTTCACTTTTATTTTAAAATAAAGATATTTTTAAAAAATTCATCATAATTTCAAAACTTTAGTTTTGACTCAAGACACAATAAAAAACATCGACAAATAGTTGTAACACATGTTGCATCTAAGTTATGTTTTATATTATCCAAAACGATAATCAGAAATCAACAAATATCTAATTATCAAAAACGATGATCAAAATCAATAAATATCTAATTATCAACAAAGATAATTAGAACTCATATCAACAAATATCCAATTATCCAAAAAGATGAGCAGAAATCAACAAATATCTAATTATCAAAAACGATAATCAGAATCAACAAATATTTAATTATCAACAAAGATAATTAGAACTATTATAAATATCCAATTACCTGCAGATAATTAGAAACAACAAATATCTAGAATCAATTAAGATAACTAGAAAATCAACATAAAAGGTTGGATCGATCCCATCAGATGGCGAGTTTTACCTACGCCGCACGTGCATCAACAAATGGCCGAAGCCTACCAAGTACTATCAACATAATTTTTGGCGCCCAACAAATGACCCGGAGGTCCAACAAATGACCCGAAGGTCTAGTACTGGTATTGACACGAAGGTCCAACACATGACCCGAAGGTCCAACATAGTGGCTCGAAAGCACATGAAAATCATCAAAATCATTAAAACAGCAAATATTTCAATTAACGAGTCCGGCATTAACCGAAATAGCAAATGCACATGTCCCATACCACGAGTTTTACTAAATCGTTTGATTCTCTTCATCGTTTCCTTGAAAGTGCAAAATTGTGTATTCCAAAAATAACATTTCACATTCTCAAACGGACAAGTCCGGAATTAAGCGAATCAGTAAAAGAAAGGGGCCATAGTCCTCAATTTTGCTAAAACGTTTAAATCGCTTCCTCATTCTTTTGAAAGCGCAAATTGCAAAACTTCTGAAAACAATTTCATTTATTTTATAAAAGTAATAATTTACATTCTCAAACGGACAAGTCCAGAATTAAGCGAATCAGTAAAAAAAGGGGTCATAGTCCTCGATTTTGCTGAACCGTTTAAATCGCTTCCTCATTCTTTTGAAAGCGTAAACTGTAAAAATTTGGAAAACAATTTTATTTTGAAACAATTTTTAAAACACGTGATTAAAACAGCAACATCAGTAGCGACTTCGACAAGGAAATTGCACTTCTCAAAACACCGTAGAAATGGACAACAAAATCAGCATTGCGGGATAACCGCTTGAAAATCCACTTTAAAATTGACGGTTACTGAAGCAAAGCGACAGTAATTTTTATACGTCAAAATCTCATTAAAATAATTCGCATCAAAATATAATACCTGTGAATTTTCATTCATTAAAAATGTCAACAAAACACCGTGCTTCAAAAATATAGCGCCGGTGTGGGAATCCTGTTATAGCAATAACGGCAGCAAAGTATGTTAAAAACCAAACATCAGTTCATCGTAAAATTAATGTAGTAACGTGCAACATAAATTTGCACGTGTACAACAAAATGAATAAAGAAATCATTTAAAATATCTTCAACGAAGATAATTCAAAACAGAAAAAATCTCAACAAAATCACATATCCGCAATCGCTTCGGATCCCCAAATCGGATTCAAAAATTTCAAAGAAATCAAAAAAAAACACATCTATGTAAACAACAAATGAAATTTATTTCAATTTCAAATTTTGATTTTTAAATCAAAAAGGTTATCAGCTGTGTTCAGCGAATACAGTCTCACTGTTTCCGTTGCGCACTCTGATAAATAGAACACAAGTCAACCAATCATCAAAACACAATTTCACTTTTCTTTTTAAATAAAGATATTTAAAAAAAATCATCATAATTTCAAAACTTTAGTTTTGACTCAAGGCACAATAAAAACATCGACAAATAGTTGTAACACATGTTCCATCTAAGTTATGTTTTATATTATGTCCATAAACCCCAAGCTCAGATACCAACCGTGACGCCCCACCTCTATGCTCACAATATCAAAGAGTATTAAAGGAAATACTGTCTGTTATTACAAAGAATAAGGCTGGGTAGGAGCGGTCATCCGTAGTTAGGCCTTACACTAGTATTGGTTATCTCGATAGGAGTGGTATATATTTTTATTTTTCATCCCTTATTTATTTACTCCCATCGACATACCCAATTCCAGTATAAAACGAACTACGATGGTTCATAATAGTTTAGGACAATATATATATATAATAATAACACAGATAAACTAATGCGGAACACAGATAACAAAAGTCTCATATATATAACTGATGTCAGTTAGAATACATGTGATATAGTACATATGATACAACTACAACTGTCGACTCTGGAAGTTACATATACAAGTACATTATCGTGAATAATATACATGAATATATATCATCCTATACAAGTACACTGACTACTATAAAATGATGACGACTACTCCAAAGATATGAAAAGACTTCATAGTTCAAGCAGCAACCCAATGCAAGATCTCTACAACCTGTAATAACTCGGTCTGACCCGAGTATTAAATTCAAAAGAAAATAATACACGGGTCAGTCTAATTCAAACTCAGTTATTAATGCACGGAAGCAATAATAATTAAATAACAATTAGACGACGGTCACAAAAATCTCGTCTATCCAATCCTTTAATAAGAAATTGGATAACAATAAATATAACACTTAACAGTGTTCAACAACAAGTCAGCTGATTCAAATGATCAGCAAAGATAAATGAGAAGATTATCAATGAAGGTAATTCAGAAAAACATCAGAATTGCCTAAACAGCAATTAACAACAAAATTTAATTATTGAATAAATAATTAGAAACTCATAATCTAATTATCGAAGAGATAATTAGATATCAACAAAATCATCAAATTAAACCAAATAAAAATACGATTCAAAATATATTGAATTGGACATACGAAACAATTTAAACAATTGAAATATCAATTAAAATGCCAACTCGGGTAGGGCTGCAGTACACTCACGCGTTGCACTTCCTCGCCACTACAACATATGAAATACGCAAAAGATCAATAAATCAAAAGAAAAATAGAATATCAATAAAAGCAATACCGTGTGGCTGCAGTACATGCTTGCGTGCACTGCATTGCCACTACAGTGATGATGTACACAAAAGCTCAATGGATCAAAAACAAATAGCACCAACTCAGATTAAAATGAATCACACAGAACTGCAACAGCAAGCACAACATCCATCCAGTAACTGTGACGCCCCATCTCTATGCTCGCAATAACAAAGAGTATTAAAGGAAATACTGTTTATTATCACGAAGAATAAGGCTGGATAGGAGCGGCCATCCGTAGTTAGACCTTACACTAGTATTGGTTATCTCGATAGGAGTGGTATATATTTTTATTTTTCATCTCATATTTATTTACTCCCATCGACATACCCAATTCTAGTATAAAACGAACTACGATGGTTCATAATAGTTTAGGACAATATATATAATAATAACACAGATAAAGTAAATGCGGAACACAGATATAACGGGAAGTCTCATATATATATAACTGATGTCAGTTGATATACATGTGATATAATACATATGATACAACTACAACTGTCGACTCTGGAAGTTACATATACAAGTACATTATCGTGAATAATATACATGAATATACAACATCCTATTCAATGACAACATTTACTCCAAAAATATGAGA
Source organism: Allium cepa (assembly GCA_030765085.1). NCBI lineage: Eukaryota > Viridiplantae > Streptophyta > Magnoliopsida > Asparagales > Amaryllidaceae > Allium > Allium cepa. The sequence continues at coordinate 169,602,862 of CM060934.1, forward strand.
AGACTTCATAACTCTAGCAGCAACCCAAAGTAAGATATCAACAACCTGTAAATACTCGGTCTGACCCGAGTATTACATTCAAAAGAAAATAATACACGGGTCAGTCTAATTCAAACTCAGTTATTAGTGCACAAAAGCAATAATAATTAAATAATGAATAGACGACAGTCACAATAAATCTCGTCTATCCGATCCTTAAATAAAGAAATCGGATAACGATAAATATAACACGTAACAGTGTTAAACAACAAATCAGCAAATTAAACCAAATCAGAATACAATTCAGAATATTGAATTGAATAAACAAAACAGTTCAAACCATTGAAATATCAATTAAAATATTAATTCGGGTAGGGCTGCAGTACACGCACACGTGCACTGCCTCGCCACTACAGCATATAGAATATGCAAAAGATCAGTAAATCAAAGCAAGATAGAATAACATAAAAGCCATGCCGTGTGGCTGCAGTTCACGCTTGCGTGCACTGCCTTGCCACTATAGTGATAATGTACCCAAAAACTCAATTCCGTGTGGCTGCAGTTCACGCTTGCGTGCACTGCCTTGCCACAATAGTAACTATGTACACAATGAAAATTCACAACCGAACACAAGGTCAAACCCAAGCGTTTAAGCTGGATTCAACTCAAGTGTAGTCAGAAAACAATCCATTTGCGTCAATGCAATTCAAAACAACAAGGGCAACTGCGACCAAAAACTGCAGATGCAACAATCAAAACAAATGCAGCAATGTATAAGACTGCACAGTGAAACACAAACCGAGTAAGAGGTAACCAGCGAAGCAGTGAAACAACAATGGTGCAACCCATGATGAAGTCAGTGCCAACAGTTAATGGCAGCAACTCAATCAATATGATATGAAATGCACAGCATACATGAGATTCAAGTTCAAAACTTAACAGTGGTGTAGCAGACTACATAAAACCAATTGCCAACAACAGTATAGCCTCAGAAATGAAGAACAAATGAAATGAAGTGGATAGCTGTCTCAAACAACAGCAAGTATATATATTCAAACATAGCAAAACAATGCCAAAGTGGTCAAGAAAAGGTGACAACAACTGCAGCCAAAAACATAAAACAGTGGTGCAGGTACAAAATAGAAGGAGGATGAGGGCACCAAGATATGGCACCACATCACACCACCATATGAATGCAATGGTGACCAGATGCAATGAAGACAACGCAACAATGCAAGGCAACAGTTCCTAACAAGTGACCAAATGCGAAGGTAGATAAACAGTTCAACATGACTCAAAGCATAAGTGGTGAACCAAATAGTGGATGTTCAAACATTAATGCAGCAACCCATCAGGGAATCAGGGAAGGCAATTTGACACGGTTACAAGGTCAATGCAATGGAAAGCACAACAGACTCAAAGAAGAATAAAATTGGGTCAAGCAAGGCCAACAACAAGTGACACAAATGTACATGACTGCACAGTACAACCACCACACAATGCAAGAAGGTCAAGTCAATGACTCAACACGGCTGCAGTTCAATGTCAACCGCAATGCGTCATGTATCAGCTCCAAAACAATTGCATACATCAAGCAGTACTAGTCTCGAGCCCATGGCAGTGCAAACCAAAAATGCAACTGCAACTTACATGGGGAGTGACAAAGTAAAATGAGCTAGAGTGCTACTAAGAAATGAATAAGGCAAGCCAACATCAGTGACAGCGCCTCAACAATGAAAAGGCCAGGCAACGTAAAGAAAATTTAAAGCATCGGGGAACAGAGGCAAGGCTCATGTCATGCTAGATTCATACGAACCAAACATGCAGCTGATTCAAATAATGTCAACAACGTGATAGAAAAATAGTGACACAGCATAGCATAGCGCAACACAGGGATAAGCTACACAACAGATGCAACTGGCATCAACATGTATACAAACATTAACTAGTAACCAATGTACAAGTATCACAATCACGAAACAGGTGCAGTGCCGAAGCAAATGACAAATATATTTCTTTTTCAAAACAAATACAGTACAGTGCAAACCCATGAATGCAGAGTGAAACTACAACAGAGAGTGCCGAGGTTATCCAAATCATAAACATAAGGGTCGAAGGATAACCAATCGTCGAACAACCCAAAATCATCACCACAGAATCAAAACCAAACTAATTAATTAAATTGAAAAAGGCAGAAAAGACATAGTGGCCAAAACAGCAAGTATAGAGGAACAAGATCAACACCAAAAATCAAATGACCGAAATCAAAAGAAAACCAGTGTCGTAATGGCCATGAAAACAAACCAAGTCAAAATCATCAACGTCGAACAAATTAAACTGCGGAATAAATCAATTAACAAATTCGCTAATTATAGAATGAATTAGAAGTGAGTGAAATGAAATCACTCACCTTGGTTTCGAAGAACCCCAATTCAAGCGGCCGAAACAAAGAGAAGGCCATCAATTAGAAGTAACTGAGAGATCACTGAAGACAGCAACGAACATTCGAAATCGGCATTCACGAAATTCGCGAAGCCCTAATTTCTACAAAAGAGGGCCGCCATTTCTATCGTTGCTTTTAGCTTTAGGGTTACGAACAAAATGAATAAGGGGATTGGTATTCATTATTATCACGGCACCAAGGCATTGCAAACGTGGGCCAAGGCTTAGAATTGTAAAAATCACATATTCACCTAACCAATTTTTAAACAAATTTACAACAGATTAAAACACCAACAACAATTAACCACTAAGTTAATCGTCATTTGACGATGATAAATTTTCACAAAATCACGGGTTGTTACAGACTCCCCTCCTTATAAAAATTGCGTCCCCGCAATTTTCATAATTAAGGTCGTCACTAACAATAAATTTTCTAATATAAACTGGTTAAGCTAGAAAATGAAGGCAGAGAATTCAAACGTCAAAGAAATCTTTTAATTTCAATAAAAGAAATTCAAAATTCTCAACAAAATCTAACTATCAATAGATAGTTAGAAAACAACAAAGGCCTAATTATATAAAAAAACGATAATCAAATCAACAAATCTTCGATTATCAAAAACGATAATCAAATCAACAAATCTTCGATTATCAAAAACGATAATCAAATCAACAAATATTCGATTATCAAAAACGATAATCAAATCAACAAATATTCGATTATCAAAAATGATAATCAAATCTCAAATCAACCAATATTCGATTACAAAAACGATAATCAAATCTCAAATCAACAATTATTCGATTATCAAAAACGATAATCAAATCAACATATATTCGATTATCAAAAACGATAATCAAATCAACAAATCTTCGATTATCAAAAACGATAATCAAATCAACAAATATTCGATTATCAAAAACGATAATCAAATCAACAAATATTCGATTGTCAAAAATGATAATCAAATCTCAAATCAACCAATATTCGATTATCAAAAACGATAATCAAATCTCAAATCAACAATTATTCGATTATCAAAAACGATAATCAAATCAACATATATTCGATTATCAAAAACGATAATCAAATCAACAAACATTCGATTATCAAAAATGATAATCAAATCAACAAATATTCGATTATCAAAAACGATAATCAAATCAACAAATTTTCGATTATCAAAAACGATAATCAAATCAACAAATATTCGATTATCAAAAACGATAATCAAATCAACAAATTTTCGATTATCAAAAATGATAATCAAATCTCAAATCAACCAATATTCGATTATCAAAAACGATAATCAAATCTCAAATCAACAATTATTCGATTATCAAAAACGATAATCAAATCAACATATATTCGATTATCAAAAACGATAATCAAATCAACAAATATTCGATTATCAAAAACGATAATCAAATCAACAAATATTCGATTATCAAAAACGATAATCAAATCAACAAATATTCGATTATCAAAAACGATAATCAAATCAACAAATCTTCGATTATCAAAAACGATAATCAAATCAACAAATATTCGATTATCAAAAACGATAATCAAATCAACAAATATTCGATTATCAAAAATGATAATCAAATCTCAAATCAACCAATATTCGATTATCAAAAACGATAATCAAATCTCAAATCAACAATTATTCGATTATCAAAAACGATAATCAAATCAACATATATTCGATTATCAAAAACGATAATCAAATCAACAAATATTCGATTATCAAAAACGATAATCAAATCAACAAATATTCGATTATCAAAAACGATAATCAATCAACAATTATTCGATTATCAAAAACGATAATCAAATCAACAAATGTTCGATTATCAAAAACGATAATCAAATCAACAAATATTCGATTATCAAAAACGATAATCAAATCAACATATATTCGATTATCAAAAACGATAATCAAATCAACAAATATCCGATTATCAAAAACGATAATCAGAACTCATATCAACAGATATTCGATTATCAAAAACGATAATCAAATCAACAAATATCCGATTATCAAAAACAATAATCAGAACTCATATCAACAAATATTCGATTATCAGAAACGATAATCAAATCAACAAATCATCGATTATCAAAAACGATAATCAAATCAACAAATATTCGATTATCAAAAACGATAATCAAATCAACAAATATTCGATTATCAAAAATGATAATCAAATCTCAAATCAACCAATATTCGATTATCAAAAACGATAATCAAATCTCAAATCAACAATTATTCGATTATCAAAAAGATAATCAAATCAACATATATTCGATTATCAAAAACGATAATCAAATCAACAAATATTCGATTATCAAAAACGATAATCAAATCAACAAATATTCGATTATCAAAAACGATAATCAAATCAATAAATATTCGATTATCAAAAACGATAATCAAATCAACAGATATTCGATTATCAAAAACGATAATCAAATCAACAAATATCTAATTACCTGCAGATAATTGGAAACAACAAATATCAAAAATCAATAAAGATGACTAGAAAATCAACATAAAAGGTTGGATCGATCCCATCAGATGGCGAGTTTTAGCTACGTCGCACGTGCATCAACATATGGCCGAAGCCTACCAAGTACCCAACATAATTTTGGCGCCCAACAAATGACCCGAAGGTCCAACATATGACCCGAAGGTCCAGTACTGGTATTGACCCGAAGGTCCAACATATGACCCGAAGGTCCAACATATATTCAATTAACGAGTCCGGAATTAACCGAAAAAGCAAACGCACATGTCCCATACCACGTGTTTTACTAAATCGTTTGATTCTTTTCATCGTTTCCTTGAACGTGTGAAATCATCAAAATCATCAAACAGCAAATGTTTTAATTAACGAGTCCGGAATTAACCAAAATAGCAAACGCACATGTCCCATAACCACGTGTTTTACTAAATTGTTTAAATCTCTTCATCGTTTCCTTGAAAGTGCAAAATTGTGTATTCCAAAAATAACATTTCACATTCTCAAACGGACAAGTCCGGAATTAAGCGAATCAGTAAAAGAAAGGGGTCATAATCCTCGATTTTTCTGAAACGTTTAAGTCACTTTCTCATTCTTCTGAAAACGCAAGCTGTAAAAATTCTGAAAACAATTTCATTTATTTTATAAAAGTTATAATTTACATTCTCAAACGAACAAATCCGGAATTAAGCGAATCAGTAAAAGAAAGGGGTCATAGTCCTCGATTTTGCTGAAACGTTTAAATCACTTCCTCATTCTTTTGAAAACGTAAACTGAAAAATTTTGAAAACAATTTTTTTTTTAAAACGCTTTGTATAATCACGTGGTTAAATCAGCAACATAAGTAGCAACTTCAACAAAGAAATGGTACTTCTCAAAACAACATAAAACTAATCCCAAAATCAGCATTGCGGGATAACCGCTTGAAAATCTACTTTAAAATTTGACGGTTACTGAAGTCAAAGCGACAGTAAATTTTAAACGTCAAAATCTCATCAAAATGATTCACATCAAAATATAGTAACAGTGAATTTTCATTCATTAAAATGTCAATAAAACAGCTTGCTTCAAAATATAGCATTGGTGTAAAAATCCCGTTATAATAATAACGGCAACAAAATACGTTTCATAACCAAGCATCGGTTCAACGTAAAATTAATGCAGTAACGTGCAACATAAATTTGCACGTATACCGCAAAATGAACAAAGAAATCATTCTATTATATCTTCAATAAAGATATTTTAAAACAGCAACAATCTAATCAGATATGATTAGCATCAAAGAAAACCAACAAGAAGTTTCAACAAATCAAATCCACTGGTTAACAACATAATGAAATTAAATTCATTTTCATATTTTGATTTTTAAATCAAATTAATTATCAGCTGTACACAGCGAAGACAGTCTCATTGTTTCCGCTGCGCACTCTGGTAAACAGAACACAATCAATCAAATCATTAAAACATAATTTCACTTTTATTTTTAACTAAAGATATTTAAAAATTTCATCAGAATTTTAAAACTTTAGTTTTGACTCAAAGCACATAAAACATCGACAAATAGTTGTAACACATGTTCCATCTAAGTTATGTTTTATATTATGTCCATAAACCCCAAGCTCTGATACCAACTGTGACGCCTCACCTCTATGCTCGCAATAACAAAGAGTATTAAAGGAAATACTGTCTGTTATCACGAAGAATAAGGCTGGATAGGAGCGGCCATCCGTAGTTAGGCCTTACACTAGTATTGGTTATCTCGATAGGAGTGGTATATATTTTTATTTTTCATCTCATATTTATTTACTCCCATCGACATACCCAATTCTAGTATAAAACGAACTACGATGGTTCATAATAGTTTAGGACAATATATATAATAATAACACAGATAAAGTAAATGCGGAACACAGATATAACAGGAAGTCTCATATATATATAACTGATGTCAGTTGATATACATGTGATATAATACATATGATACAACTGTCGACTCTAGAAGTTACATATACAAGTACATTATCGTGAATAATATACATGAATATACAACATCCTATTCAATGACAACATTTACTCCAAAAATATGAGAAGACTTCATAACTCTAGCAGCAACCCAAAGTAAGATATCAACAACCTGTAAATACTCGGTCAGACCCGAGTATTACATTCAAAAGAAAACAATACACGGGTCAGTCTAATTCAAACTCAGTTATTAGTGCACAGAAGTATTAATAATTAATAATGAATAGACGACGGTCACAATAAATCTCGTCTATCCGATCCTTAAATAAAGAAATCAGATAACGATAAATATAACACGTAACAGTGTTAAACAACAAATCAGCAAATTAAACCAAATCAGAATACAATTCAGAATATTGAATTGAATAAACAAAACAGTTCAAACCATTGAAATATCAATTAAAATATTAATTCGGGTAGGGCTGCAGTACACGCACACGTGCACTGCCTCGCCACTACAGCATATAGAATATGCAAAAGATCAATAAATCAAAGCAAGATAGAATAACATAAAAGTCATGCCGTGTGGCTGCAGTTCACGCTTGCGTGCACTGCCTTGCCACTATAGTGATAATGTACCCAAAAACTCAATTCCGTGTGGCTGCAGTTCACGCTTGCGTGCACTGCCTTGCCACAATAGTAACTATGTACACAATGAAAATTCACAACCGAACACAAGGTCAAACCCAAGCGTTTAAGCTGGATTCAACTCAAGTGTAGTCAGAAAACAATCCATTTGCGTCAATGCAATACAAAACAACAAGGGCAACTGCGACCAAAAACTGCAGATGCAACAATCAAAACAAATGCAGTAATGTATAAGACTGCACAGTGAAACACAAACCGAGTAAGAGGTAACCAGCGAAGCAGTGAAACAACAATGGTGCAACCCATGATGAAGTCAGTGCCAACAGTTAATGGCAGCAACTCAATCAATATGATATGAAATGCACAACATACATGAGATTCAAGTTCAAAACTTAACAGTGGTGTAGCAGACTACATAAAACCAATTGCCAACAACAGTATAGCCTCAGAAATGAAGAACAAATGAAATGAAGTGGATAGCTGTCTCAAACAACAGCAAGTATATATATATATTCAAACATAGCAAAACAATGCCAAAGTGGTCAAGAAAAGGTGACAACAACTGCAGCCAAAAACATAAAACAGTGGTGCAGGTACAAAATAGAAGGAGGGTGAGGGCACCAAGATATGGCACCACATCACACCACCATATGAATGCAATGGTGACCAGATGCAATGAAGACAAGGCATCAATGCAAGGCAACAGTTCCTAACAAGTGACCAAATGCGAAGGTAGATAAACAGTTCAACATGACTCAAAGCATAAGTGGTGAACCAAATAGTGGATGTTCAAACATTAATGCAGCAACCCATCAGGGAATCAGGGAAGGCAATTTGACACGGTTACAAGGTCAATGCAATGGAAAGCACAACAGACTCAAAGAAGAATAAAACCGGGTCAAGCAAGGGAAACAACAAGTGACACAAATGTATATGATTGCACAGTACAACCACCACACAATGCAAGAAGGTCGAGTCAATGACTCAACACGGCTGCAGTTCAATGTCAACCGCAATGCGTCATGTATCAGCTCCAAAACAATTGCATACATCAAGCAGTACTAGTCTCGAGCCCATGGCAGTGCAAACCAAAAATGCAACTGCAACTTACATGGGGAGTGACAAAGTAAAATGAGCTAGAGTGCTACTAAGAAATGAATAAGGCAAGCCAACATCAGTGACAGCGCCTCAATAATGAAAAGGCCAGGCAACATAAAGAAAATTTAAAGCATCGGGGAACAGAGGCAAGGCTCATGTCATGCTAGATTCATACGAACCAAACATGCAGCTGATTCAAATAATGTCAACAATGTGGTAGAAAAATAGTGACACAGCATAGCATAGCGCAACACAGGGATAAGCTACACAACAGATGCAACTGGCATCAACATGTATACAAACATGAACTAGTAACCAATGTACAAGTATCACAATCAAGAAATAGGTGCAGTGCCGAAGCAAATGACAAATATATTGCTTTTTCAAAACAAATACAGTACAGTGCAAACCCATGAATGCAGAGTGAAACTACAACAGAGAGTGCCGAGGTTATCCAAATCATGAACATAAGGGTCGAAGGATAACCAATCGTCGAACAACCCAAAATCATCACCACAGAATCAAAACCAAACTAATTAATTAAATTGAAAAAGGCAGAAAAGACATAGTGGCCAAAACAGCAAGTATAGAGGAACAAGATCAACACCAAAAATCAAATGACCGAAATCAAAAGAAAACCAGTGTCGTAATGGCCATGAAAACAAACCAAGTCAAAATCATCAACGTCGAACAAATTAAACTGCGGAATAAATCAATTAACAAATTCGCTAATTATAGAATGAATTAGAAGTGAGTGAAATGAAATCACTCACCTTGGTTTCGAAGAACCCCAATTCAAGCGGCCGAAACAAAGAGAAGGCCATCAATTAGAAGCAACTGAGAGATCACTGAAGAGAGCAACGAACATTCGAAATCGGCATTCACGAAATTCGCGAAGCCCTAATTTCTACGAAAGAGGGCCGCCATTTTTATCGTTGCTTTTAGCTTTAGGGTTACGAATAAAATGAATAAGGGGATTGGTATTCGTTATTATCACGGCACCAAGGCATTGCAAACGTGGGCCAAGACTTAGAATTGTAAAAATCACATATTCACCTAACCAATTTTTAAACGAATTTACAACAGACTAAAACACCAACAACAATTAACCACTAAGTTAATCGTCATCTGACGATGATAAATTTTCACAAAATCACGGGTTGTTACAGTAACCATCAATTGAACAAAGTGCACATGAATGCATAATGAAAATTCACAAATGAGCACAAGGTTAAACCCGAAATACCGGATTCAACTCAAGTGTAATTAGAAAAACAAATCCAATTGCACCAATGTAATGCGAATCAACAAGGGCAAGACTGCATACAAATCGAAACTGCAGTCACCACAAGAATGCAACAGCTCAAGTTCCTAGATGTCAAGAGAAGATGACAACATTGGTACAACTACAGGAAGACAGCAAACTGAAGGTGAGAGCACCAAGGATATGGCACCACAGCACACAACAAAAAAAGACCCAGAGCAGCCTCACTTGAAAGTAATGTCACCAGTGAAGCACAGTGACCAAATGCAAATGAATACAAAGCATCAATGCAATGTATCAGATTCAAGAACAAAGGCAGTAATACAATACAATTCAACTACAATTGTACAACCACAACATGTATACATGAACATGAAACAGCAAATACAAAAACTCCCGTAAACTACATGCCTCGAAGAACAAAGGACAGAACTCGAAGACAACATGAAACTGCATCAAAGTGACTACAGTGCACATGAGAATTGACTCAGTGCTATTGAAAATAAAGTGCATCAGTGCACATGAGAATTGACTCAGTGCATATGGAAAATAAAATGCATCAAGTTGAAGATAACTGCAGCCAATTTAAGGTATTCCGAAGTCACCAGTAACAACTACGTGAGACTGGACAGTGCAACCCAAATAGAAAACGTATATGAACATGAATCAGTGACAAATGTACAAGTATCACAAATTCACAAACGACCAAAAGCAATAGCAGTTTTGAACAAATTCAAAGCAACGTAAACGTTGCAGTCGAAACGAGTTCAAAAATCAGGGAATTGCTGTTTCAAATCAAGGCATAGTCTAACCCAAATTTCATTCATAATTATTTTCGCAAAATCAAGTTAGCAACCAAGTCAAGGCCAATATCACTGAGAAAGGACCGAAGTCAAAGCATGTACAAAACAGTGTGTGGCCAAGGCAAGTAAGAATTTAACAAGTTCAGTGCCAAAGTCGAACCAAAAAAATTCGAACTGGGGTGAGCAAGGCGATTCAAAGCCGTGAGTATCAAGCCATCATCAATCATACGAAATCAGAGAAATCATCAACACCAAACAAAAACCGAATGGCCAAGATAAAAATTTAACGATTTGAATTCGAACAAGCCAGAAATCCTCAACGATTTGAATTAGATGTGAGTGGGAAAAACCACTCACCTTAGCAATGAATTGAAGCAGCCGCAAGCAGAGAAAAAGCATCGATCGCCAAAGCAAGGCCGAGGTCATCAATCGAACGAGCTACAGAAGTCGACCACCTCAATTTGTTCAAAGCCCTAATTTTCAGAGAGGAACGAACGAAAGGAACGAACGAGCAGCCATTATTTTTGAAGCCCTAACTTTCGAGCAAGTGATTAAAGAGAGCCGCCATTTTCGTTCCTTTGTTTTGTTTTAGGGTTTAAAATGAATAAAGGAAATCGGGTTATAACATTTGATAATTATCACGGCACCCACAACAAAAGAGAAATGTGGGCCGAGATTAAATTTTAAAGCCCGTATATTTCTTAAAAATTTTATGAAAAGAATTTCAACTGATTTAAAAACTCCACAACAAACAGCTATTAGCCAGTAGAAATAAATCGTCTAATGACGATAATTAATTTTCAAAAAATCCCGGGTTGTTACAGACTCCCCTTCTTATAAAAATTGCATCCCCGCAATTTTCATAATTAACGTCGTCAATAACAATTATTTTTATAACATAAACTGGTTAAGCTAGAAAAATAAAGGTCAAGAACACAAATTCCAAAGAAATCTTTTAATTCCAATAACAGAAATTCACAAATTCTTAACAAAATCTAATTATCAATAGATAATTCAGAAAACAGCAAAACTGAATAAATGCAATTATCGACAATATTCAATTATCAATTAGATAATCATAATACAGAAATCACAAAACAGCGATGTCTAATTATCGATACGATACTTAGAAAACAACAAAATCTAATTATCAACAAAGACAATTAGAAAACACCAAATCACAAATCGCAAAACGACAGACATTTAGTTATCAACCAGATAATTTGCAAACCACAATTATCTAATCACCAAAAACGATAATCAGAATCGACAAATATCTAATTATCAAAAATGATAATCAAAATCAATAAATATCTGATTATCAAAAACGATAATCAGAAACAACAAATATCCAATTATCAAAAACGATAATCAGAAATCTCAAATCCACAAATATCCAATTATCAAAAACGATAATCAGAAACCATCAAATCAACAAATATCCAATTATCACAAACGATAATCAGAATCAACAAATATCTAATTATCAAAAATGATAATCAGAAATCAGAAATCACAAATCAACAAATATCCAATTATCAAACACGATAATCAGAAACCATCAAATCAACAAACATCCAATTATCAAAAATGATAATCAGAATCAACAAATATCTAATTATCAAAAAGATAATCAGAAATCACAAATCAACAAATATCCAATTATCAAAAACGATAATCAGAAATCACAAATCAACAAATATCCAATTATCAAAAACGATAATCAGAAATCACAAATCAACAAATATCCAATTATCAAAAACGATAATCAGAATCCTCAAATCAACAAATATCTAATTATCAAAAACGATAACCAAATCTCAAATCAACATATATCTGATTATCAAAAATGATAATTAGAATCAACAATTATCTAATTATCAAAAACGATAATCAGAATCAACAAATATCTAATTATCAAAAACGATAATCAGAATCAACAAATATCTAATTATCAACAAAGATAATTAGAACTCATGTCAACAAATATCCAATTGTCCAAAACGATAATTAGAATCAACAAATATCTAATTATCAAAAACGATAATCAGAATCAACAAATATCTAATTATCGACAAAGATAATTAGAACTCATATCAACAAATAACTAATTATCCGAAACGATAATCAGAAATCAACAAATATCTAATTATCAAAAACGATAATCAGAATTAACAAATATCTAATTATCAACAAAGATAACTAGAACTCATATCAACAAATAACCAATCATCCAAAACGATAATCAGAATCAACAAATATCTAATTATCAAAAACGATGATCAGAATCAATAAATATCTAATTATCAACAAAGATAATTAGAACTCATATCAACAAATATCCAATTATCCAAAACGATAATCAGAAATCAACAAATATCCAATTATCAAAAACGATAATCAGAATCAACAAATATCTAATTATCAACAAAGATAATTAGAACTCATATCAACAAATATCCAATTACCAGCAGATAATTGGAAATAACAAATATCTAGAATCAATTAAGTTAACTAGAAAATCAACATAAAAGGTTGGATCGATCCCATCAGATGGCAAGTTTTACCTACGCCGCACGCGCATCAACAAATGGCCGAAGCCTACCAAGTACTATCAACATAATTTTTGGCGCCCAACAAATGACCCGGAGGTCCAACAAATGACCAGAAGGCCTACTACTAGTATTGACCCGAAGGTCCAACATATGACCCGAAGATCCAACATATGACCCGAAGGTCCAACATAGTGGCTCGAAAGTACACGAAAATCATAAAAATCATCAAAACAGCAAATATTTCAATTAACGAGTCCGGAATTAACCGAAATAGCAAACGCACATGTCCCATACCACGAGTTTTACTAAATCGTTTGATTCTCTTCATTATTTCCTTGAAAGTGCAAAATTGTGTATTCCAAAAATAACATTTCACATTCTCAAACGGACAAGTCCGGAATTAACGAATCAGTAAAAGAAAGGGGTCATAGTCCTCGATTTTGCTGAAACGTTTAAATCGCTTCCTCATTCTTTTCAAAGTACAAACTGCAAAACTTCTGAAAACAATTTCATTTATTTTATAAAAGTAATAATTTACATTATCAAACGGACAAGTCCAGAATTAAGCGAATCAGTAAAAGATAGGGGTCATAGTCCTCGATTTGGCTAAAACGTTTAAATCGCTTCCTCATTCTTTTGAAAGCGTAAACTGTAAAAAATTTGAAAACAATTTTATTTTGAAACAATTTTTAAAACACGTGATTAAAACAGCAACATCAGTAGCAACTTCGACAAGGAAATTGCACTTCTCAAAACACCGTAGAAATGGACAACAAAATCAGCAGTGCGGGATAACCACTTGAAAATCCACTTTAAAATTGACGGTTACTGAAGCAAAGCGACAGTAATTTTTATACGTCAAAATCTCATTAAAATAATTCGCATCAAAATATAATACCTGTGAATTTTCATTCATTAAAAATGTCAACAAAACACCGTGCTTCAAAAATATAGCGCCGGTGTGGGTATCCCGTTATAACAATAACGGCAGCAAAGTATGTTAAAAACCAAACATCAGTTCAATGTAAAATTAATGTAGTAACGTGCAACATAAATTTGCACGTCAACAACAAAATGAACAAAGAAATCATTTAAATATATCTTCAACAAAGATAATTCAAACCAGAAAAAATCTGAACAAAATCACATATCCACAATCGCTTCGGATCCCCAAATCAGATTCGAAATTTTCAAAGAAATCAAAAATAAACACATCTATGTAAACAATAAATGAAATTTATTTCAATTTCAAATTTTAGTTTTTAAATCAAAAAGGTTATCAGCTGTGTTCAGCGAATACAGTCTCACTGTTTCCACTGTGCACTATGACAAACAGAACACAAATCAACCAATCATCAAAACACAATTTCACTTTTATTTTTAAATAAAGATATTTAAAAAAAATTCATCATAATTTCAAAACTTTAGTTTTGACTCAAGGCACAATAAAAACATCGACAAATAGTTGTAACACATGTTCCATCTAAGTTATGTTTTATATTATGTCCATAAACCCCAAGCTCTGATACCAACTGTGACGCCCCACCTCTATGCTCACAATAACAAAAAGTATTAAAGGAAATATTGTCTGTTATTATAAAGAATAAGGCTGGGTAGGAGCGGCCATCCGTAGTTAGGCCTTACACTAGTATTGATTATCTCGATAGGAGTGGTATATATTTTTATTTTTCATCCCTTATTAATTTACTCCCATCGACATACCCAATTCCAGTATAAAATGAACTACGATGGTTCATAATAGTTTAGGACAATACATATAATAATAACACAGATAAATTAATGCGGAACACAGATAACAAAAGTCTCATATATATATATATATATATATATATATATATATATATATATAACTGATGTCGGTTACAATACATGTGATACAGTACATATGATACAACTACAACTGTCGACTCTGGAAGTTACATATACAAGTACATTATCATGAATAATATACATGAATATATATCATCCTATACAAATACACTGACTACTATAAAATGACGACGACTACTCCAAAGATATGAAAAGACTTCATAGCTCAAGCAGCAACCCAAAGCAAGATATCTACAACCTGTAATAACTCGGTATGACCCGAGTATTAAATTCAAAAGAAAATAATACACGGGTCAGTCTAATTCAAACTCAGTTATTAATGCACGGAAGCAATAATAAATTAATAACAATTAGACGATAGTCACAAAAATCTCGTCTATCCAATCCTTTAATAAGAAATTGGATAACGATAAATATAACACTTAACGGGGTTAAACAACAAATCAGCAGATTCAAATGATCGGCAAAGATAAATGAGAGGATTATCAATAAAGGTAATTTAGAAAAACATCAGAATTGCCTAAACGGCAATTAACAACAAAATCTAATTATTAAATAAATAATTAGAAACTCATATCTAATTATCAAAGGGATAATTAGATATCAACAAAATCATCAAATTAAACCAAATAAAAATATTGAATTGGACATACGAAACAATTCAAACAATCGAAATATCAATTAAAATGCCAACTCGGGTAGGGCTGCAGTACACGCACGCGTGCACTGCCTCGCCACTACAACATATGGAATACGCAAAAGATCAATAAATCAAAAGCAAAATAGAATATCAATAAAAGCAATACCGTGTGGCTGCAGTACACGCTTGCGTGCACTGCCTTGCCACTACAGTGATGATATACACAAAAGCTCAATGGATCAAAAACAAATAGCACCAACTCAGATCAAAATGAATCAGACGGAACTGCAACAGCAAGCACAACATCCATCCAGTAACCATTAAATAAACAAAGTGCACATGAATGCACAATGAAAATTCACAAATGAGCAAAGGTCAAACCCGAAATACCGGATTCAACTCAAGTGTAATTAGAAAAACAAATCCAATTGCACCAATGCAATGCAAATCAACAAGGGCAAGACTGCATACAAATCGAAACTGCAGTCGCCACAAGAATGCAACACCTCAAGTTCCTAGATGTCAAGAGAAGATGACAACATTGGTACAACTACAGGAAGACAACAAACTGAAGGTGAGAGCACCAAGAATATGGAACCACAACACACAACAAAAAAAGACGCAGAGCAGCCTCACTTGAAATAATGTCACCAGTGAAGCACAGTGACCAAATGCAAATGAATACAAAGCATCAATGCAATGTATCAGTTTCAAGAACAAAGGCAGTAATACAACACAATTCAACTACAACTGCACAGCCACAACATGTATACATGTATATGAAACATCAAATACAAATACTCCCGTAAACTACATGCCTCGAAGAACAGAGGACAGAACTCGAAGACAACATGAAACTGCATCAAGTGACTACAGTGCACATGAGAATTGACTCAGTGCTATTGAAAATAAAGTGCATCAATGTACATGAGAATTGACTCAGTGCATATGGAAAATAAAATGCATCAGGTTGAAGATAACTGCAGCCAATTTAAGGTATGCCGAAGTCACCAGTAACAACTACGTGAGACTGGACAGAGCAACCCAAATAGAAAACATATATGAACATGAACCAGTGACATATGTACAAGTATCACAAATTCACAAACGACCAAAAGCAATTGCAGTTTTGAACAAATTCAAAGCAACGTAAACGTTGCAGTCGAAACGAGTTCAAAAATCAGGGAACTGCGGTTTCAAATCAAGGCAGAGTCTAACTCAAATTTCATTCACAATTATTTTTGCAAAATCAAGTTAGCAACCAAGTCAAGGCCAATATCACTGAGAAAGGACCTAAGTCAAAGCATGTACAAAACAGTGTATGGCCAAGGCAAGTAAGAATTCAACAAGTTCATTGCGAAATCGAACCAGAAAAAATCGAACTGGGGTGAGCAAGCCGATTCAAAGCCGTGAGTATCAAGCCATCATCAATCATACGAAATCGACAAAATCAGAGAAACCATCAACACCAAACAAAAATCAAATGGCCGAGATAAAAATTTAACAACTTCAAATAACCCAAACAACAAAAGTCACGAATTCGAACAAGCCAGAAATCCTCAACGATTTGATTTAGATGTGAGTGGGAAAAACCACTTACCTTAGCGATGATTTGAAGCAGCCGCAAGCAGAGAAAAAGCATCGATTGCCAAAGTAAGGCCAAGGTCATTGATCGAACGAGCTACAGAAGTCGACCGCCTCAATTTGTTCAAAGCCCTAATTTTCAGAGAGGAGAACGAAAGGAATGAACGAGCAGCCATTATTTTTGAAGCCCTAACTTTCGAGCAAGTGAATAAAGAGAGCCGCCATTTTCATTCCTTTGTTTTGTTTTAGGGTTTAAAATGAATAAAGGAAACCGGGTTATAACATTTGATAATTATCACGGCACCCACAACAAAAAAGAAACGTGGGCCGAGATTAAATTTTAAAGCCCGTATAATTCTTAACAATTTATGAAGAGAATTTCAACTGATTTAAAAACTCCAACAACAAACAGCTATTAGCCATCAGAAATAAATCGTCTTATGACGATAATTAATTTTCACAAAATCCTGGGTTGTTACATGCCGCTTGATTTATGATCGATTGAGGTGATTAATTTGATTTGCTTTGCTTCGTCAATAGTCTCCTGGGTTTGATTGGTTTTTGGCCAATTCAATTTGATGAGTATGAATAATGATTACTAGTATGTGATTTCCTTTTATTTATTCTTGTTGATACGCACGAACTCGATTTACTACCGATAATGAAATGGGGATGTATATATGGATTAAAGCCGTAAAGTTACATTCATATATTTGAGTTAAATCATTCAAATATTTTTTCTTTCCAGTTTGATTTTGCTTGAATACTTGTGATAATTCTGACTTGTTTATTTCATATTTGTTCTTCCGTGATTTTGAATTTCACTACGTTGCTTTGAGTTTTTTCCGAGTCGGTTTCGTTCTTTTCACCTATGACTTCGGCCATTTGATTATTTAAGATAAACTTGACTTGTTCACTCTCTTGACTTTGTTCCTGTTTTACCGGCTTGGACTTGTTCATTGTTTTCTTATGACTTCTGATTTCATCCAAAAGCTTGACTCGCGGCTTTATAGTTTTTACCGTATATTTGTGTGCCACTCCATGTATATACATAAATATATAAAGTATATATGTGTGTGATGGCTCTGGTATCAATTGTGGTCGTTCATGTATATACATAATGTATTTGAAGTTGAGCTTGAACTTGTGTAGAGATGATGTCCTGTTCTGACCATTGCTATGTTGGTTGAAGTCTAATTCAATATATTTTGTTGTTTTATTGCTTGTAGTTGCATATACACATGTCTGCACTTGGTTCGAGCATACTGGTGTGTTCTTGTTGTCGTGTTCTATTCTTGTATCATTGTGCATGTTTGTGTGTTCGATAGTTCATGTTGCACTGACATGTTTCACTTGAGTCTCTACCATTCATTTTATCTTAACCCATTGGCCTTGGGTCTGGTCTGGTGAATGTTTCAACTATTTCATGTCCTCATGTGCACATCAATGTCATCTCCATGTTTCACTTATGTGGTACATTGTGGTCTTATCTACCTCTGGTTCATTTTTTTTGTTGCTCTTGCCTTGAGTTTGAATGGTTGAGGCTTGAACTGTATGTATGTTGAATGCATATGTACCGGTTGTCACATATATGCATTCATGTGTATAGTCATTGTTGAGTTGCTTCGAGTTTATCTTGAAACTGTTTTCACCTATGTATATATGTACGTTGGTTTGCTTCGAGTTATGTTGATTTGCACTGTGTCTTGGTTGAGAATTCACTTGTGCATTGGTCTTGTCTGGTTTCCACTGCATATATATATGTCTACATGTATGTTCACGCATGTATATATGTATGTTGTGATGATCTTGTTGCAGTTATTGTGTGGTTTTGTTCTTTTGAAACTGCCAGCATATCATTGTGAACTGGTTTCTTTGCTCCACTTCATATGTGCACTTGGTTTTAGTTGCTTTGTGCATGGTTGCCTATTAACTTGATGTTGCATTTGATTCTTCAAGTGTACTTTTATATTCATGTGAATCTTATCTGGTTCACCTAAACTACGTGTTCTTTTGCCATATGAGCTCTGGTCTAGTGGGTGTTGTTGCCTTTGATCATTGCATTCTGAAGCTTTTTGTTCCATGATTTGCATCCTTGCTTTGGTCTTGTTTGCAATGTGCTTTGAGTTACTTTATTTTGAACTGTCATGTTCACTGTTTGCTACCATGATGTACTTGAGTTGAATCCAGTTTTTACTCGGGTTTGACCTCGTGTTCACCTGTCCCTGTAGTTTTAACAAGCAAGTGTATATCGATGTGCATGGCCATATGGTATGTACAGTGATACACTATGCATGTCACAAGTTGTTCGTGTAGGATTAAAAATAAATGATGACGAACAACCCAAATAACAGAGGAAAATGATATTTTCAAAACACACATTTTATTTTACACTGCAAAATAATTTCTTTTTCAATTTTACTGCATCATGGTCTATTTTGCAGATAGCTCAGATGCTAGTTCAAGATGGAACAATGTTGAAGATCAAATATACGAGTGTTTAGTGAGTATGTAGCGAGGTTTAAATTGTAAAGTGAAAATTGAATTGTAATTGAAATTGAATTATAATTGGAATGCAGTGAGAGCTTAAATTTGTATTATACAAATTTATAATAAAATATTTGTTTGAATATGAATTTTGTGTTATTTATTTTATTCAACAAATATTTATTGGATTATGTGAAAAAATAAAATAGTACGATAACAAATACATTTAAACAAATATATATATGTCATCAAACAAAAATCATAGGCTATCGTATTCTACAATCTTCCCCTTTTGATGATAGCAAACACATACTAAGATTTTGACTTTATTAAATGTATTTGTTCTTGATGAATTCTATTAGCACCGTCTATTTGAATGCTTCCTCTACAACAATGCTCCGCCTACACAGATGCATGTGGTTAAAATTGAAAAAATAATTAAAAATAACTTTGAATAAAAACACTATCTTATATTATTAAGGATATTGGTTAAAATTCAAAATCTTAAACTCTCTTCCTCTTTTGTTATCATCAAAAATAATAATAGTAAGTGAAATAGCTACAATTTTGATTAAAAATGTAAAATCAAATCAAGAGGGAAATATTAATATCAAATTCAAATTAATCAAACAGAAATTATAATATTTTATTAATTAGAAACAAACTCCACTTTAGAGAAATGGTAGGATTATGGAAAATTTTATATAGTGACAAGAGTTTGATATTTTCAATAAAGGAATAATTTATGCATTTTCTCTTTTCAAATATTATACAAAAAAATGTGAAGCACTTACTAACCATGCATAACCGTTAGGACTTTTAAATGAGGTTAGTGGTTACTTTCTAAAAAAAATATGTCAAGTATTTTTCTAACCATGCATAACCGTGAGGACTTTTAAATGAGATTAGAATATACCAGATATTTATCCCTTTCTTATATGTGTCCCATCCATGCATAACAGCGAGGACTTCTAAACGAGAATGGAAGCCTGTATATAGAAATTCAAGAAATTCATCCATGCATAACCACGAGGAATTTTAAATGAGAGTGAATACTTTTTATATTTTACAAGAAAAATATTTTCTTATTTTGAAATACCAAATTCTGCACACTATATTATGATGTATGGACTGATAATAAGGTGAAAGTGATACAAATGATCATGGAATAAGTACTAACTTAAGAATATTATAAAATTTGTTTAATTTTCATTAAATTATAAAATTATACTTCCTCTTGTTATGAAATATAATTTAATCACTATCCATTGCTTTTCAAGCACTATAATAATTTTGATGAGTTCCAAAAGATTCAAATAGTCAATGATTATCTTTTCTAGAGTAGATTTCTTACCGAAATAAACTACATCATTTTTAACATGATGAAAACGAAGTTTCAAAAATCAAAATAAGTGAAAATCAATTTTCTACAAGGGGTTTTTATGAAAATGACTTCAAGTTGAAAATCAATATAAATAATTAAATAATTGCAAAAATGATTTCAACATGAGATGACATCAGATATCACTTATATTTGAGATATTCACGGTGTTATATAGTGGTATATAAGAAAACATGTACTACTTAACACTTAAATTGTTTTCTGAAATTATCAGCACGTCCATTTATATCAAGCATAAGTAATCTATATTGAGCAAAAACACACATTCAAAAAATTCATCAAAGCAATTTTTCATGACATTCCAAAATGATTCCATAAAAATTAAAAACAGAGAAGTTGTAACATTATCGATTAGCTTTCTAGAACTTCAAGAATTTCACAAATCAAAGTTGAGTGTTCAAGATATGGCATAAATATATCAACAATGTCGATCTAAACTAAGTTTATATGTGAACAAAAATTGAGTTAAGAGATCATACGTCACGTTCCTTATATTCCGTGATATCTGAAATGCAATGATCTCCATCTAATCTTTATAGGCTAAGGAACATTTAAATTTTAGTTTATCAATCACCTAGAAAAACTCTAAATCTATCTCTATCAAATTTGTTCCTTAGCCACTTATGTGTCTAAGTTTTAGAGAAGGCAAGTGGTCTAACTAGGGACGTAGGACTACTATTATTATCTTTTGAACTCTTTGGTACCAAAATTTGTCTATATAACAAACCGTTAACATTTATAATTATACCCTTGGAAATCCAAATTTGTTTAAATTTCAAACCATTTATATTCGTACCTTTTGTAATCCATATTTGGTTAAAGGTTTTATGTTTGTATATATTTCGTCAATTATTCTTGCCATGTCCAATATTTCCACACTTTACACATTTGGGTATCACACTTTTCCCTTAAACAGTGTTCTTAGTCATTTGTTCATATTTTGACACTTTTGCAAATCCATATCCTTTCCTTTTATTCTCAAAGAGTTGATTTTCTAATAGCATATTAAATGATTTTCTCTAGTGAAAAATTTCCGAGTGCTCAACTCAAATTTATTAACTTTGGATTTTAAAAGTTTATTTTCATCTATTAGCTTCGAACAACAACTAATGGTATTATCTCTCTTTACAAAATTATTCATTTTCAGCCTATATCTTTTTAAATTCATTTTTTTTCAAAATTCTTGATTTTTTTAATCTCCTTTTCAAACTCATGATTTAATTGAATAATTTCAGATTTGCTCGAAATCACATTTTCTTTTTCAAAGGCTTTGAAATTTTCATTGACCTCTTTTAATTCTTTTCAAAAATCGCATATTTAGGACTTTTCGACCTCTTAAAACTATCCAACTCTTTTTGCAAAATATTATTTTTACAAATCAACTAAGTTTTGTTCTTTTCCCAAATTAAAATTTAATTTTCTAATTTTTGAAAGCTTTCATGAAAACATGAAAAAAAATTCCACAGTCAAACACCGTTTATAATTAGAATTTTTATTTTTCTTAATATTTTTAAGCTCATTTTTCAAATTATTATTTTTCTGATGTAGTTTAGATTGTTCCCTTTTCAACTTATTATTTTTCATCTCAAGAGCTTCATTATTTTCAATTAATTTTCGGCGCAAGAGAACTAAATCATTGAATGAAAGATCACTTATCTCATTGGCTATTTCATCACTGCGTTCTTTTGCAAATCCCGTCAAGCACGTTTCTTCAACTAAGTTAATTGTGGAGAATTTCTCACCGTTGTTGACTTTTGCACCATATATTGCATCAAAAGTATTCCAGATTTCCTGTGCGCTTTCACAATGAGAAATATGGTTAAAATTATCTTGATTAATATGAAAATATAGTATATGCATAGCAAGAGCATTAATCGAAATATTTTTCTTGTCTGTTATATCATATCCATTTTCAATAATATCTCAACATTTAAAATTAACAGATTTTAAATAAAATTCCATTCTTAATTTCCAATTTAAAAAATCTGCTCCGTAAAAAATATGGAGAACAATACTGGACTGACTCTCGCTGTGTTCATAACTAGGATCAGACATCTTTGCTATTAACCTTGCTCTGATACCATTTATAGGATCGTTTTCACCCTAGAGGGAGGGTGAATAGGGTGATACTAATAATAATGAAAATTAACGCTGAAATAAAAACAATAACGGTAAATAATGCAGAATAAATCACATACAAATCTACCTAGCTTCGGCATAACCCTGCCTACATGGTTCCCCCAAGGTTTCCACTAGAATTTATGTAGTCGGACCTTTACACACGTAAACTTACGAAACTGCTAACGACTAGCCTAACTCTATGCTTAAAAACCTGCCACAACTCAGCCACTTAGTTGTGAATTCTTGAACTACATCACCGTAATTCGTAACTTAGTCACACGATTAGAAAGTTACACAGTTGAAAGAAAAATTACAGGTGAAAATAAAATAAAAACAAAACCCTATATAAAAAATTAAGCCCAAACCAAGAATGAAGATCGACCCAATTAAAATAATAAGGACGATTCCTATTTTCTTTTGTTTCTGTGGTTGTTCTTTCTTCATTCCTCTTTTGATTTTAGGGTTTCTTCCAAATTGAGGCGCCGCTTGATTTTCGATCGATTGAGATGATTAATTTGATTTACTTTGCTTCTTCAATCTTCTACTGGCTTTGATTGGCTTTCGACTGCTTCAATTTGACGAGTTTGAATAATTATTACTAGTATGCAATTTCCATTTATTTATTCTTGTTGATATGCGTGAACTTGGTTTACTGCTGATAATGATATGAGGATTTATATATGGATTAAAGCCCTAAAGTTATGTTCGTATATTTGAGTTGAATTCGTCAAATATTTTTGTTTAGCTGTTCGATTTTGCTTGAATACTTGTGATAATTCTAACCTGTTCAATTCGTTTTGGTTCTTCCGTGATTTTGAATTTTACTCTGTTACTTTTAGTTTTCTATGAGTTGGTTTCATTCTTTTCACCTATGACTTCAGCCATTTGATTATTTGAGATAAACTTGACTTGTTCACTCTCTTGACTTTGTTCCAATTTTTACTGGCTTTGACTTGTTCATTGTTTCTTATAACTTCTGATTTTTTCCAAAAGCATGACTCATGGCTTCATAGTTTTTACTGCATATTTGTGTGACTCCATGTATATACATGCATATATGTATGTATGTATGTATGTATGTATGTGATGACTCTGGTATCAATTCTGGTCGTTCATGTATATACATGGTTTACTTGAAACTGATCATGTACATGTGTAGAGTTGTTGTCCTATTCCAATTCTATGTTGGTTGAAGTCTGATTCAATATGTTTTGTTGTTTTGTTACTTATAGTTGCATATACACATGTCTGCATTGGTTCGAGCATACCGGTTTGTTCTTGTTACTGTGTTCTATTCTTGTATCATTATGCATGTCTGTATGTTCGATTAGTTCATGTTGCACTGACCTGTTTCACTTGAGTCTCTACTGTTCATTTTATCTTGACCCATTAGCCTTGATTCTAGTCTGGTGAATGTTTCAACTGTTCCATGTCCTCATGTGCACATCAATGTCATCTCCATGTTTCACTTATCTGGTACATTATGGTCTTGTCTCCCTCTGGTTCATTTTATTTTGTTGCTCTTGCGTTGAGATGAATCGTTGAGGCTTTAACTGTATGTATGTTGAATGAATATGTGCTGGCTGTCACATGTATGCATTCATGTGTATAGTCATTGTTGAGTTGCTTTGAATTAATCTTGAAACTGTTTTCACCTATGTGTGTGTGTGTGTGTGTGTGTGTGTGTTGGTCTGCTTCGAGTTATGTTGATCTGCACCATGTCTTGGATGAAACTAGAGACTTCACTTGTGCACTGATCTTGGCTGGTTTCCAATGCATATATATATATGTCTACATGTATGCTCACGCATGTATATATGTATGTTGTAATGAACCTGTTGCAGTCATTGTGTGGTCTTATTATTCTGAAACTGCCTGCATATCATTGTGAACTGGTTTATTTACTCCATTTCATATGTGCACTTGGCTTTAGTTGCTTTGTACATGGTTGCCTATTAACTTGATGTTGCATTTGATTCTTCAAATGTACTTTTATATTCACGAGAATCTTATCTAGTTCACCTGAACTACGTGTTCTTGTGCCATATGAGCTCTGGTCTAGTGGATGCTGTTGCCTTTGATCATTGCATTCTGAAGCTTTTTGTTCCATGATTTGCATCCTTGCTTTGATCTTGTTTGCAATGTGCTTTGAGTTACTTTATTTTGAACTACCATATTCACTGTTTGCTGGCATGATGTACTTGAGTTGAATCCAGTTTTTACTTGGGTTTGACCTCGTGCTCACCTATCCCTGTAGTTTTAACAAGCAAGTGTATATCGGTGTGCATGGCCTTATGGCATGTACATAAACTGTGAATGTCATAAGTTGTTCATGTAGGATTAAAAATAAATGATGACGAAAAATTCAGATAACCGAGGCAAATGATATTTTAAAACATACATTTTATTGTACACTGCAAAATAATTTCTTTTTCAATTTTATCGCATGAATGTTTATTTTGCAGATAGCTCAGATGTTGGATTTAAGTTGGAACAGAGTTGAAGATCAAATATACGAGTGTCGAGTGAATGTGTAGTGAGGCTTAAATTGTAAAGTGAAAATTGTTTTGTAATTGAAATTGAATTGTAATTGGAATGTAATGAGAGCTCAAATTTGTACCATTCGAATTTGTAATAAAATATTTGTTTGAATATGAAATCCGCGTTATTTATTTTATTCAACAAATATTTATTTAATTATGTGAAAAAATAAAATAGTACGTTAACAAATACATTTAGACAAATATATATATATATATATATATATATATGTTTATTATCATCAAACAAAAATCTAAGGCTATTGTATTCTGCAACACAAAGTCCCAAGTTCGGCAAAAGCAGTTCCAGTTTAAATTGGCCCTATTAGGTGGAGATTCCACCAAGCCCAATTGGCTCGTACAATCTAATAATCAGTCCACTATTGGTCAACCAGCCTGATTGGTACATCGGTGGTGGACCATCGATAGATTAGTAGGAGTTTATTTTTTTTAGTTTTATTTATTCATTTACTTATTCTTATCTTCTTATTTCCTCTATAATTTGATTTCTAACTTAAATGCTTTAATTATAAAACCAATACGCTTCAATATGGTCATTTAATATTATTTAAGGGTTGATAATTTCATTATAGCAAATCTAGACTACAAAACAATTAAATTTTCTATTTAACATTTTGTTCCAATTATTTTTTAATTATTCATTACATATGATTAGAATAGTACTTATACTTTAACTAAATTCAAATTTTACCCCCTAATCAGATTAGTAACAATATTATGCCACTATGTTTGCATTATAGATGAATAAAATCATTCCTCTCACTGAATAAAAGAAGAAGAAAAATCAAGAGAGGAAGAAGAGCCCTCCCCTATCCAGAAATCTATACAACTAAATTTTCCATGATTCGCCTTGATTCTGGTATCTAGTCATTTTCCTTGCTCTCTTGATAGTTTTGATATAAAGATCACCCGGTTCCATTGAAGGAGTAAATTATGACATTTTGAAGATTGAAGAGGAAGTGGAAAGAAAGTGTCGTTTTGGAGAAGAAGGAAAATGAAAAAAGAAAGCCCGTATTTTCAAAATGTGAGGGAAATAGCCATTGGATTTTCAAATTCAAATAATAGACCAAGCCCATTTCAATCCATTACAAACCCACAAACCAAATCATACATACTTCCTCGGTATGATCTTTGATTCAAACAAGTTTATAGTATAAATCGATCTGAAAAATATGATCTATGAAATGGCTTAATGTCAAATTCTATCATTTGTAATAATACAATTTTGCCCTTATCAAGTAAATAGACCAAAATACATTTTTAAATTATCACTAAAGTTTCTGAGGTATCACAAAAAATGTTGCATATATAAGTTTGAATAGCATTACAAGTTCTATTTTTATAAAATTAGGAGCAAACATAATACTTTAATTAGAGACGTTAGACAACTTGAACTAAGACATAAAACAACAATATGAACTATCGAGTACACCCAAAGGATGACTCGGTATCATAGTCGATGTGTCAGATACAAAGTGTTTTAGAAATGGGATCTGATTCTATATAAAGTTATGTCGAATGCAAAGAATATGGATGATGGACGTTTCAGACATAATTTGAAGGGGGATCTTAATATTCATGAAGTATCCACCTGGAATATATTGATTAAAACCATGTCACATGAAGCTTATTCCTGATACATTACATCCTAAGCATCCCAAAACATATTATGCATTAATATTATATGACAATGCTCAAATGCTCGACGTGGAGGTTTAACAATTTTTCAAAAAGTTGTCTGAAAGTAAAAATTGTGTTTAACCCGTAGCCATTTACTGGTAGAAGGTGTAAAATAATATTATATTTTAATCCCTATAGCTAATCTGCTAGGTAGATTCGAATATTATATTAACTCCAATGGTCTATAGTGACAGTCTGGAAGAAAACATTTTGTTTCTCAGAGTAACTCATTTTGCCAAGATGATTGAGCTTGTAACATGTAGATAATGACGTTCAAATGTTAATTCCCTCCATTAATGCTATTTATCACAGATATCCTAATATATGCTAAATTTATCAATGCATCGGCCTCGAATTTAATTCCTGACCCATGTAATATCCCTACAGGAGCTACTTGACAAATGGCCGAGATCTAATGGTTGTGGAATTATGCACAATAAAAAAGTAGCTAAGGATGCGATGAACTCATTGGCCATCTATTTTCTTCATGAGAAAATGTTAGCAAAAATTTTAGATCTAACACAAAAGTATTTAAATTTGGGCTCAAGGACAAAGCCATGTTTTCTTCTTTCGTCGACACTAGTCTCAAATTCAGATTTTACATTGTCTTCCTTCAAGTGCCGCTGGCCCTAGTCATCTGTCAATACCACCACCTCATAGCCCCTCTCCTATCATCACCAACGCCTTTACCATCTTCATCGTCACTTGAATCTCTATCCTAAAATCGTAAATCGTTACAAACCTACTGCCAACAAATCACATCCCCACACCACAACACCATGCCTCGTCCCATCAATGTAACCCTAGTCAACCTCCTTTACTACTACATCGCTGTCAATAATCACCTAAAAACAACAGTAAATAATTCTAATCCAAACATAATGTTAAATTCATTTTAGCTGTACAAAAAATGCTAGTCATATCTAGAATTAAAAAGCAAATACTATGTTCATTTTTTATAGTTAACAAAATGATAGTTACAACTAGTATTAAATTTAGTTCTATGTTAATTTTTATAGTTCAGAAAATACTAAATCAAACTACCATTATATATGATATACAATGCTATACTCATTTTCATATTCAAAAAATGCTAAATTAAGCTAGCATTATATAATTACATTGCTATACCCATTTTCATAGTTCAAAAAATTCTAAAATAAGGTAGCATTATATAATCATAATTCTATAATCATGTTTTTAGTTCATAAAATGTTAGTTATATTTAGCATTTCTGGTTGTTACTTTACAAAAAAAATACAACAGCCACCACCACTTCTGCCTTCACCACCATCTACGTCGAACCATCACCAAACAATAGTACAATGTCGCATTTCATCTCCACCACAAATTCATCATTTCTCTTTGGATGGGTACAAAACTCTAACTCTACATCTTCTCATGCCACTAGCCACTGCCTTCTCTAGTAATCACCCCTTTTCCAACTGTCGATGTTGCCCTTTCACTCGTCGTCGCTGCTTAACTTACGCAAATGCCTACAACCTTCATAGATGCCATTCAAAAATGTTTGGTTATGAGATGAATATTTTCCTAAAGTTTGGCCTTCAGCCAAAAAAATAATCATGGCATAGTTGGTGTCAATTTTTACTATGTTTGTCCTTATTGTATTTTCCTCTTTGGAAAAAATTATTTATATCGAGTAGCATGCATAAAACTCCACATTCAAAGAACATTTATCATGATTGTGGAATATATGTTGTAATGCGATAAGACAAAATAAAATACTCAAGATATGGCATAAAATCAAAAAAAAAATTATTACTTGAAAGCTTCTGATATAACAATTTCATCCAAGTTTACTCCATATTCAAATATATGATGTAAAATTTGGTGGCATGTTATACGCCATAATTTTTACTAGTTAATTTTATTTTCCCATATATATATGGTATATCTAGAACACCGTGAGGGTTAAACGTTTCAAGATGATGAACAACCTATATGTTTGGTATTTTGTTATGAATTTGGACGGCATCATTAGAGTTGAAAGGCTTCTATTTCTATGCAAGATGACCCTGCAAACATCCATGTCAAACGGATAGTTTCAAAGCTTCGATATTGATCAATATTTGTAAATATAGAAACTATCTTTAAACAACTCATCTACGGAGTTAGGCACCAAACAATGAATGCGTCTAAAAGAATATAGCTTAAGTGCTACTCAAGGGTTGAAATCAATCAAACTTCCCATATGGAAACAATCAGGCTCAAAGCCATTGGAAATCACATACCAAAGCTCGGTCGAGGTGCATAAATTATCAACGTTCATTTGGACACATGCCACTCAAACTAAATATTAAGTGACTAGTTTGTCACAGCTCTAGGAGGCACTCTATGACACATTACCATTCCATGTGACTCATTTTAGCTTTAGAACTACAAAAAATGTTTCTATATAAGCACTATGATCTACAACATTTTACCATCTTGTACTCTTGTCATAAAGCATCTAAATAATGAAATATGTATCCAAAAGAGGATGAAGGAACTTCTTGAACTACTATTAATCCTTTTTCTTTTAGTATTTTTCTTTAATTCTTCTTTCCTTTCATTTTTACCTATACAAAACACTCAATATCTTTCATGCAGATCAAGTGTTTTCAAAATGCTTACGGCATTGTGCTGGCATAATGAAAAAGAACGATGACAACTTAGTTGAAATGATCTATAAAAGCTTCTAATTTTCCATTCTCCGTTCATTTTTCTATGATCACATGTGTATGTCCTCTTAGTATGCCTAATTATAACGTCCTTCCATTCTTACCACCTTAAATCCAAGCATGAAATGACATCTAGATCCATAAATGCTATGGATGACATTTTGTTAGTTAAATTCAAAATCTAAATAGAGCACATTTATCACATTTTTATAAAATCTCACATCGAAAGGGATAAAGATAATATGGATAGTATATGTGTAAGAATAAAAGGCATCGTATATAAATAACATATAAAGTCCAACATCATAACGCATAATACTTCAAATAGGATGTCTGATAAACCAGTAAGTCTTATATACATGATAAAATATAACAACTCAAAAACCTACTCCATCTAGCAGTGTCTGCGTTCTCAAACCAACCTACTAAAGGAAAAGATAACAAAGGAGAAATCATAAAGATGGTATGACATAAAGATTAGTACACGAAAAATATAATTAAACTACATGATAACTAGTATACAAGTATTTAATGATCAATATACTAAGTGGTATCAATACAAGATAACGAAACCATACCTAAACCTATATCTTTTCTTGCATATAACAAGTTAGAACATTTCTACCATACTACTTCTCAAATCATTATAAGTCTTTCACACTACTAAATCACAATAGCACACCAAGTGAAAAAAACACTAAAATTTAGGCTAGTAGGCCATGATCCCCTTAAAAGGCCAAGGACCGTCAAATGCGGTAATACTAATACAATGATGAACTAAGGCATCTGCAACATTACCTTTATCATATCCAACTTTAATTAAAACGTCTCGTGCCTTACTATTACAAATTGAATCACATATAAGGACAAAAGACATGTAATCGAAGGCCCAAAGCCCTTGTTACCGAGATAGGACATCTCTAACCTCTAACTCGACTTTACATGAATGCGCCCGATCGAAACATGTCTCCTTTCATAACCAATGATCTAGTAATATCAAGTCCTAAGGCATTATCCAAGGCATAAGAATCACTTTATATACCGATATCTCTGTATATCAATGAACATAGTCATCTCATGTAACAACCCATATATTTACACTTAGTAATTAAGGTAGAATTTTTTTTAATCAAGCCTAATGACCTAGTCGAAAGAATACTTAGAAAGTGAATTTTTAAATGTGAATAAATTAGGACTCGAGACCTACTTCATTGTGCCTATAATGTCATATACATACAAAAAAACACATAAAGTCTGTTGAGATTGAGTAATAGGATAATAAGAGATGAAGAGTGAAGATAAGGCCCAAATGGTAATTTAATCAGAATTTAGCCTTTTAATTTCAAAAATAAAGCTTTTTATTCTTCATTTCACTCTTCTTCTTCTTCTTGAAAGAGATTGTATTTTCAAGATCTTAAAACCTTCATGACTACTTCATCCTTTAATAAAAATTCACAAACAGATTATCTAAATTAAAATTAAAAAATTCTCTGCAAATCTTGCTATTCAAGTTGATATTTTAGTAAGGATTGACCCCAAATTTCTGAAATTAAGAAAGTTCAAGAGTGGTTTAGTTTGAAGCTTGGATTTTTTTGAATTATTGAGTAGGATGTGTTCTCCATGCTTTATGATCACTAAATATGCTTTATATTATTATTAAATGTTAATAGTTTGGTAATGGCTTGATGACTTAATTGGGATTTTAAAGATGAAAATCATATTGAATATGTTTGTCTATGTTTACTACTAAAATTTATGTATTAAAACACTTAAGAATGACATTGTTGAAAATAATATATGTATGATTGGTTATTGATTGCATTGATGGTCTCCAGTTTGGAAGTGGTTAAATGAGTGGGGAATGGGTTAGGACCATTGAGAATTATATGGTTGAATGAATGTAGAGGTAGGGATGACAACCAAGTAGTTAAACTCGAACGATTGTTGAAAATGAACTCAATGCCTTAAAGTTGTTTATCGAATATGAACCAATAATCATCCAAATGATGAACATCTTATAATAAAGGCATGAATTTGGAAGTAAAGGTGTTAGAGTGAAGTATCTCGGTGACATGGAGAAATATGCCAAACAGAATAGAAGAGTGAAAAGGACGAAAGAGAGAGAGAGAAGATGGTGGGATGAATCTCCACTAAAGGAAATTCTCTCATCTGAATTAATTCTCGGCCATAATCAGCTTTCAAATGTCTAAATTTCCAACTCATGTGTTTGAATTTTAGAAATTTGATTCGTGCACTATATCTATGTAAATATGGGAAATTCAGATGTCTAGATGATTATTACAAGTATCTGAAATAGATATCAGGTGTCGAATCCTTTATATAGACCTTTGAACTACTGCGGAATTAAATAATTAGTTTTGGTTTTGAAATTTTTAGATTTCCAGAGTTTGGTTTAGTTTTATGGACTAATGCAATGCTCAAAAGGTATAGAGTAACTAAGAAGTAATATGATAAGAATGAGAATGCTACACTATGTTTTGGAAAGTGTACAGTAGATGTTATGTCATTTACTGAGTCATACTATGAACTTTTCGAGATGCGATTCAATTCTTTTGGTGGTTAATATCATCGTCTGGCGACATGGAGACAAAGTGACTATAGTATTACGATGTATGATTCCATATGATGATGAATATATGGAGCAAGTCTGTACCCCTTAGCTATAGCCTTGGGATTTGATATTTATATTCCTTTTGTAGAATGAGGGATTGTTTTGTCGATTGCTTGTGTTCGGCAGTATTGATTCGGAAATAAGAGACACTCTATCTCGATGGCAAGGGCAATAGACCTTAAGCTAGTTTATTATAAGGGAAATTGTCCTCAGTTCGATTGTCCTAAGTGCTTTTAATAAATAAATGGTTGTGGTTTGGAAAATGTATATCAATTCATTTTCGATATGATTATAGGTGGTGGACGATGTGGTAAAGTGTCGTAGTATTGATGTTACATAGGTGTCCATACCCAGCAGGTTTTAACCTTATAGGAGGCCTTAGGCCCACTAGCCTAATGTGTGACAATTAAGTTACATTTGCTTGCATTATGATTTGTAGTTGATGATGATGCAAGTTGACGTATGGTTTCTTTACCTTGTATTATACCATTCGGTATTATAAATGACTTATTAATGTATTCGAATTCATGCAGGTTAGTAATATTCTCTTTTTAGTAGACTTTCTGTCCAACCCTCTCTATTTTATCTCTTTTATTATCTATCCCTAGAATACGTTGACTTAGAGGGAATTTGCTAGCTGTATATGATTTTTAGAGTTATAACCATTATCGTTGTTATCATATATACATCGAGTATCTTTGGGATATTTACATGTTTGACTATTATGTTCCATGAGACATATTGAATGGATTTGACAAACTATTTGGACTCGATTTAATATTGGGAGTATGATGTACTATGATGTTGAACTTTATAACGTTTTTACACTATATGCACCTAGTCTGTTACATATTTATGTTGGCATTATATTTATTCCTTTCATTGTGAGATAGTTCATAAATGTATTGTAATAGATATGCTATGTTTGTTTTAAATTCTACCCGATGGCCTATCATTTGTAATAGATCTGCTAGTTGTTTTACATGAGATAAATGACACATTAACTGTGGATGGCTAATTACGGATTTGATTTACATACATGTTGCCTATGTAAATACCAGTAATGTGACTTAAAATGTCAAATTGAACTAAATGGTAACTTGATTTAGAACTATTGGTCGCTAAGCTGCTTTCTAGATTTGTACGGTTATGAATTTAAATAACTTCAATTGTGTAACAATTTGAGGTTAAGTGTTTATAACTGATGTTTTAAAGTAATTTATTCAATTATTTTAATTAAGATGTTTAAAGTTATTTAATTATATTATTAATGTTGTTAGTTAATTGGTTTTGTTTTGTTTAAAGTTGATTAATTTTTTAATTAATGATGTGTTTAAAGTTAACTATTTATCTTATTAGTGTTGTTTAAACTATTATTTATGATGTTTAAAAGTAATTAATTAATTGAATAGAGGTGTTTATAAATGGTAAAATGTTTTATAAAAAGGTTTTACTTATTAAAAAGGATTTATTCAAGGAGGTTTACAAATGATATTTTATAAAGGAGATTATAAACGATATTCGGTAAAGGAGTTTATAAATCATTTTAAGAGATTTATAAAAGAAGATATGTAAATTAATTTATAGATTTGTAAAAGGATTTGAATTATAAAACGGGCATATAAAAAGGGAATTTTATACAAAAATGAGATTTTATTTTGGTAATTGAGCCTTCTAAATTATGGTGGTATGGGAACATTCTTTCCATAGTTAACACCGAAGGATAGTGGTTTAGTTTATAGTAAGAAATATTTAATTAATATTTGCTTTGGCCCATTTAAATATGATTTTGGAAAAGAGGAAATCAACCTAAAGTTTTGTTAACATACTTATACCATTAAGGTAAGTATATGGATATTTTCTAAATATTGAAAATATAATGGTTTGAAATATACTTATATCGCTGAGATAAGTATTACAACTGTTTTATAACACCCCCAACTTTAAGGCCCAAAATTAACCACTACAGATGTTGTAGTTATCTATAGTTATTGACTCTTGAAGATAAAACGCGGCTATGTTAGTCATATCACTAATCAAAAGCACAAGAATATGAAAAAAATTCAAATATAATTCAGAAACAACATTTACTTTCCATTTCAAAATATGATTTCATATTCATTACATAATCTCATTTGCAATACCACTTTCAGAGAAAAGATAATTATTACAACATACTCCAAGAGCGACATATGACGACGCCCTCTTGGTTGAACAGAGTCTAATACTAGGCAATAATACATCTTTGCCTTAACCTCCAAGCGGAAAAAATCAAGCAACATAGAAAATTAAATAAGTATTCCAAAATAGCTAGATTGCCTCCTGCATAACTTTGGAAGATTATTCGTTTAACTGGAAACCTGAAAACCCTTACTCCCGACCTACTCAATTGAGTTCTCAAGAGTTTAAAGGGGAAAACAAAAAATTTGGGTCAGACTA
Source organism: Allium cepa (assembly GCA_030765085.1). Taxonomy (NCBI): domain Eukaryota; kingdom Viridiplantae; phylum Streptophyta; class Magnoliopsida; order Asparagales; family Amaryllidaceae; genus Allium; species Allium cepa. Next base: position 169,638,217 of record CM060934.1, read on the forward strand.
TAGTCTGGTGCAAATATTAGCCCACCATTTTGAAACAATAGATATCTAGAGAGACTAATCTCCTGAGCGGAACAGGTTTTTCCCTTACTAGTATCTTAATTAAAATATCCCAACCATATATTATGCTCTTGCATCCACAATAGTTATAACATAATAATATAATGATATGCAAATATGCAATATACACTGGATTACCCATCCCAAGTTATTAGACTAGCCATCTAAATTTCCATTAACTATACATCTTATACTTATGTGGACTGCCCATCTCATATATATTAGTTATTTAGATTACTCATCCCCTACCATGTTGACTATCCATCACATATAGTTTCATTATAAAGTTATGTGGACTATCCATATCACATATTTCATTATTCAAAATGATGCAGACTATCCATCACACTTCCCATAATTTTCGTAGGATGATTATGAACACTTTAATAACCATATGGAGACCATCCATCTCTGGCATGATGTGGATTATCCATCTCGCATCCCATGGCTTTCCTAGGATAACTATAAACCCATCACATATTCTTTTAATTCATGTATACCTACATGCCCAAACTATGTCTATTGGTGTTTCCAATTAGGTTATTTATCCCTTAAACTTATAACATCTCAAAAATAATATACATTGGTATCCCCAACGATCTATGTTGAAATCATTAAAGAAAATATATTTGTATCCCTAATGATTTGTGTCGAGTTTATTCTACCTTGGAAACCGTAATAAGTAATGTCAACTTCATACTTTTGACACATAACAATGTAAACATTGGTATCCCCAATGATTAAAGTCGAAATCATAAAACATGTGGCTCTTCATCATTAATTAGAACAATGGATAATATTTTCGGCGTTAACCACAATGGCGACCTCTGTCAAAGGTCGAAAACAAAGTTGTCGACATCTATATATGATTTAGGTTATCCACCTTTTTAAACAAAATTTTTGATTTTTGTAAATCATATGGCAAATTGCCAAAAGCATCGGGTTGTCGACCTTCTTGAACATTGGCTATATCGCCTCTTTAGAACATGGTTTTAATTTACACAAAACTTAGCCACGTCGGCGTTAAAAGGAAGAAATGTGGCACGTTGCCAAACAAGAATGCATAAGAATTCCGACGATGATAAATGGAAACATCAAAGGCGAAGTCATTATAATAGTATACTTAGATATTTCGGCTACTATGCCTCTTAGTATATAGAGTCGAAGTTAAAACAGGCCGCACCACTGCCTTGGTATCAAAAATAGTCATTATGAAGGTATGCAACATCATTTAAAAACATAAGTGATAAGGTGCGGCATCAACTTAGATGAATCATGAGATTGCCGCCAAATATTGGTTACCGCCGTTGTCGATTTCGAAATGGTTCGAATCACTCCATAAGTACCTAAGTAGTTATCACATGCTTCCCTCCTCATCAGTGTTGACATTCATAGAATAAGCTCGATGATGATACAAGCGGCATGGCATTGCCGTAAATATCATGAAAATTGGTTTATTTCTATTAAAAGCAATTACTTTTCACCAAATCTTAGCTCTTATCCAATTTCTATTAGATAATACTGTACTTTAACGATTTCTTTTTTAGAAAAACTGTCGCACATAAAATGTTCATTTTAACTTGGAAAATTAGGAGATTAAAAAGTCATCTCCAAATTAACATTTCACACCACATCTTTGAAAATCATTTGGAGGTGTAAAATTAGGTTTTACCCTTAAAACCTATCAAAACAATTTTATTAAATTTCCATAAATCTTTATTTTATCCAAACAATGATTACATTACCACAACTTAGAAAAAACTATCAAGATAATTCGAATACTACCCATGGTCGAATTCAAAGTTAAAAACAAAGATGGTTTCTCTTATTATTCACGTAAGATTTAGATGGAGTTTGAGATTTGATATTGCTTTAGTTTCCCTAAGCCCCTTCTCTATGAATTCCCTGGATTTCTTGCTTTCTAGTTGTTAATGGCCGACCTTCCCTTGCGTTCTCTTTTTCTTTGGTTGCTTATGTTTTGTGAAAATGAGAATGTTATGAGGGGGAGGGTTTAAGGATTAAAAGATGGATCAACCTATTTTGTCCCTCTCATATATTCTCTTGTATGTTAAGCTTTTTTTCAAAATAATCCCATTACATAACTTATTAAGACACTACCTTGTTAATAACCAAATCTCATTCTCCTTAATTATTTACACTTTTCTATTTAATCTATCAAATTAAATCTCTTGCATAATGTCAAACTAAATTTATGGTTGTCATAGGCTCCCCTTCTTAAATAATTTCATCCTTGAAATTCAGTAAGGACCACATACCAAGCATATCAAACATGCAAACAATGCTAGTATAACTCACCAGCTACAAAGTCTATCTACGACAAATATAGAATATACCATTATAACAGCTCGGGATAAGTATCCGTAATCATGTCCTCTGTCTTCCAAGTACAGTTTTTCTCATTGTCACTCCACTGAAATTTTACTAATTTGACTGTCTTGTTCCTTAACTTCTTCCCATCTCTCATTGCAGTGATTTTTGCACTGAAGTTGTGGAGACATAACCTTTTAGGAGAGAGATTTGAGCTGTATACGGTTCATAAGTCACCAAACTATTTATCCTCTCAGAAGAAGTTGAACATGAGGCAGCATAGGTGGTTAGAGTTTTTAGCCACTTATGACTATGGTATTGAGTACACACCCAGAAGGGAACAAGGTTGCGGATCTTCTTAGCAGGAAACATCAAAATGCAGTGGAGGCAATTATAGCAGAGTGGAAAGAGTTAGAAGCATTGATGCAGGATATAGTAGAGATCTAAGGGTAGGTCTAGTAATGAAACTGTTGTATTTTCATGTTTAGAAATTTGACCGGCAATGATAAAAAAGATTGCTGCTAAGCAGAAAGAGGATCTAATGTTAGTGTTCGTACAACGGAAATTCTATCGGTTTAGAAAACCGTCGAACGAATTGAAATTAAAAAAATAACCGCAAGCGCACGGTGTACGAATGTAGCACGTGGCGAATACGGGTCGATCCACAGGGAATTGATGATTTTAAAATTCTATTCAATCAAATTATACTGAAGTCGAGAGTGAATAGCTAGAAATGTAAGAAACTAACAAAAATTAGCAAAAGAAAATGATAAAAATATGAGAGTTAAAAGAACAATTTAGAGAATAAATCCACTCTCTAGATCGTGTAGTTCAACACATGAAATCATGATCTCTCTTTTATGGTCATTAGTGTTTTAATTGATGTGTTTATTATAAGTATGACATATTGAGCCGTTGATTAGCCAACATAAGCCATCAAACTATAACACACCCCTTAAAACACTTACTAACTTTCATGAAACTTGACAAAGAAAATGAGAATGAAATCTATTTTAAGTATGGCCTATTAACTATTGATTAGAAACATAGACCATCAAATTTTAATTTCAAATCACTTTCTTATGCCATAATCATATATTGATGAAGAGGCATTTGTGTTAGTGATTGTTTAAGCATAGCCTATTTAGTGTCAACAATATAGACTATCAAATTCAAGGCAAAAACAACAAATTAAACCACTTCTATCATCATCATTAAGCACAAAAAGAGAGCATGAATTAACAAAATGTTGAAGCTACATTAATTAGAGAGCTTCATTACCCCTAAATTGAAGGGGTTTAGCTTCTCATATTTGTCATTTTATTAACAAATGTAGCTAACAACATGAAAGCAAAATGAAGAGGAAAAAGAGAGCAAAATGAAAAGATAAGCTAATTAACTTGCATAAAAGAAAAGAGATCTACACTACAACATGAAAGTAAGTGAACATGAAAAGGAAAGAGCATGTATTAAATTGCATAAAATAAAAAAGATTACATAAAATAAAAATGGCTAAGTAGCCATGAAAAGAGAAAGAGGAGCTTTCATTTTATTTTTGATCTAAACTAAACTAAAGAGAAGGAGGCCTAAGAGAGACTAAGTGAAGAGATGAGATTACATGAAACATATGGGTATGTATGAAACCCTAATCCATATTTTTGGGGAATGCCCAAAATGCCCCTTAGGAAGTGTGGAGGCCAAGTAATCATTAGCATGTCTGAATCCCCCATTAAGTGTACATGAATCCATTAACTCCAAAAGCATGTGCTTTAGCCTTTAATTTGTACATTAAGGTAGGTGGGTAGGTGGGGTCCTCCATGATCTTCACTTTGAATTATTTCCATCTTCATTCCTTTATATCCATTTTGTGCATGCATGTTTCTTCATGAACCCACTAATATGAGAAGCTAAATTCCTACAAAATATTATAGAAATTTCCAATTAAATTCTCTCAAATTAATATACGTGCACAAATGGTCATTTTACCCTTATATGAAGATGAATATGTGAAAATTTGGAATTAATATGAATTTTGGTTAAAACAAGTTAAAATACCCAATATGGTAAATTATTTAATTTAAATAGAGTAAATATGGTGGTAAAAATATGCACATTTATGTGCACATCAAATACCCCCACACTTATCTTTTTATTCGTCCTTGAATAAAGAAAAACTAAGATAAATCCGTTTCCGTAGGGAGCACGATTGCATTGAGCGTATGCAACAAGCCGTTAAACCTCTGGGTGTCCCCAGTAGGACGAGTGTTGTCTCGTGAAGGTTTTCAGCGGATACTACCCATAAAATTCAAATGCAGGATGAAATATTTACAAAATGCAAGATTTATTTACAAAGAGATGAATGCAAATTTTTGAAAATATTTACAAATGAAGGATTTATTTTCAAATTGACACAAATAAGTGAAATATAGGTTTTGGTTATTATCTTGAAAATTTATGTCATTTATTCGTCAAAATTTTCAACAAAAATCAAGTTATCATAACAAATAGACAATAGTTTAACTTGTTGTTTCGGTTGATAACAAAGTGTAATTATAAAATGGATCCTTATTTGATTATCAAAGTTTATCAAAGTGGTATTTTCATTTCTTTTCAATAACAAATCAAATCAAATAAGTAAAAATAGTGCTAGGATTTCAATTGCTTGCTCTCTCATTATTTGCAAGAAAAATTACACACCTAGCTCAAGTAAACTGAGGCCAGATATACCACCCATGCACTGCCTTTCGGGCTTATCTGAGGGGAGTACAGAGCATGGCGAGTGCACACACTTTCATGCATACACTATCGACCGTAGGTGGTTTTTATTAAGTCTTTTTTGTTTTTTTTACATGTGTTCCATACACCATAACCGTGGGGACTTTTAAATGAGTATGAAAGCACATAATCAAAAATTCCAAGTAATCACCCATGCACAACCGTGAGGACTTTTAAATGAGAGTGAATACTTGGATGTTATTATTTTTTATTTTTATATTTTTTTGAGTGGGAGTTTTGCAAAATCATCTTAGCACCATTTAACTTAGAAGACAAAAAAAATGTTATATCCTTTACTTTAAATCAACCACTTTTTAAAACAAAGATTTTCAATTAGGATGTACTTCATAATTAACACGTATGAATATTCCTATATACTAGTTAAACCATTATTATTTGTAATCAAACTTCATTTTTATTTTTGTTAAGACCAATAAATTTTCAAAAATTTCAATTTAATAAACCAAAGCCATATATTTATCATATAGTGCTTCTTTTAAAAATAAATCAAAAGAAAATTTGTTTTTGGGATTTTTTTTTTTTAAATTTTTTTTTGTTTTTATGATTTTAAAGCAAAAATAAACCATGAAAAAAAAATGAAGGTAAGTCTCCCCCCCACACTTGATTTTGACTGTGTCCCCACAGTCAACCCAAGTGGAAGGAGAAAAATAAAATAGAAATCCTATATTTACATGAAAGATTATTATTTACAAGAGATGAGAAAGTATATAGTCAAAAAGTAAATGAAACGGTCTTCTAAAGACTGATTCATTTGTCTCGTCAAATGTGTGAGACACAGCTTAAGCACGAAAAACCAAATCGTAAAAGATTTCAAAGTTGATTGTTGATTTGGAAAAATGAATTTTGTTTTATTAAAAATTGAACGAGTTATTTTGTTTTCGATGATTCTTGGGGTCGATAAAACAATTGATTGAAGTTCAAGTTTATTTTCACCAAATTCAAGTTTATCATCGATTTCAAAATCAAAATGATGATTCAAATCGTCCCCTTTAGAGTTTAACGACTCGTTTTCGAAAAGTTCATAAAACTCGTATTCATTAAATTCATCTTCCTTCGTTGGATTATCAACAACTTCATCGCATATATTCATTCCAAAATCCAAAGTTGTTGTCTACAAATTTTCAGAAAAAGGAAGATCGAAATTTAAATCGAGTTTCTCACCCTCAAAAGAATTGAAATCCAACTCAATTACCAAATTTTCAACAACATCATTAAGAATGTCATTTTCAGTTTCGAAAGTTGTTATTTGAAAATCGTCGATTTGGGTAAAAGATGGATTATCGCTTGACTCGTCATACTTTGGGATTTGAGTATGTTTATTATGTTGATTCAAATATGTTTCAAACACCAAATCCATGTGATCGTTGTACATTTCATTAATTTGTTCAACAAAGTCAAATTTGTGATTATTAATTTGAAAACTTTCGATTTGGACTTGTTGAGGACAAGAATCGTTAATTTCAATAAACGGTGGATTTGATTCTTCCGAAGTTGGGATTTGATTATGATTTTCACAAAAAGTTTTGTATTTTTCAAGTAATAAATCCCCGTTATCTTTTTCCATTTGGTCAACAAAATCAAATTCATGATTATTAATATGAACATTTTCGTTTTGAATTTGTTGATGACTAAAGTTTTCAATCGTAACGTTATTGAAACAATTCCCATTACCAAAATTATTTGAAAATTGGTTTACATTTTCGTCTTGATTTTGAAATTCATTTTGAAGCTCGAAGTTGAATTGGCATGGGTTACACTCGAAATCATCTGAATTTTGAAATGAAATCAAATTTTGATTATTTTGAAAACCTTGATTCGAGTTATAGTACAAATGTGAATTGCACAAATCGTTTATCATTTGATTTTGTTGTGTAGAGATTTCAAGTAGATATGAAATGCTATTTTCGAGATTCGAGGGTTGGTCATCGTCTTGAAAACTTTGTTGCTCAAAATTCGAATTGTTTAAAGAATAGTTATCGTTAAAATATCCACACGAATTCGGAGTGAAATCATATGGATTATATTGATTTTCACAACTATTATAAAATTCAAGTGAATATTGAAATACAGACATTTTCAAGAATGTTTTTGGTTTTTTTTATAAAGGAAATATATCTACAAATAAAATTTATTTTTCAAAAGGGAAATTGATTTTTGTTTTTTTTTTTGGTTTTTCAATTTTTTTTTTGGAATAATTTTTTTTGGATTTTTTATTATACTTTTTTTTTATTTTTGGAATTTTGATTTGAAAATTTTCAAAGGAAAAGGGAAAAAAGAAACCAAGTTAAGATTTTTTTTTTTTTTAAGTTTTGGATTTTGAAATTTTTGTTTTATTTTTTTAAATGTGCATGAATTAATGCAACTAAATGAATGCAAGGGTTAATTACAAATGATTCCTAAGTTAACCCAAAATTGTACAATTACAAATTGTCTTAGATAAACAAGATAGTTCTCAGCCAGGTAACGGACATGATTTATCGGTGCACCACGAATCACTGTAGCAATGCAGTCGAAGGTTTAAGTACCTTCAGAGGAACAACCACTATAATATTTACGAATCACCGTAATATTTATAAATGGTTATTACTCTGCCGTAGCATAGACACCAAGAATTTAAATTGTTCAAAGAAGACAACTTGTCATTGTACAATTAAGTGTTATCGATTTTTAACGATTATAATTAGTCAAAACTCTAAAATGAAATGCAAAGCAGAAATTAAAACATGTATTAACAATGCAACTACGAATGAATTTTTTTTATTTTTTAAAATGCAAATGCAAGCAACCAACAATTCAATTCAAATAAAACTAGAAATGAAAGCAGAATTTTTTAGCAAGCAGAGCAATTTATTTTGGCTAGCTAAGGAAGTAATTTTTAGCAAGCTATTCTTCCTTTATTTCCTGCTTTGGCAACCTGAAAATTAAAAACTAAGATATATACAATATATTTTTTTTTTGAAAGGAAACTTAAAAGTAGGGTTTTACTTAAAAAAACAAATTTTTTTTCGAAAGAAACTAAGAAAAATTTGAAACCAAATTAATATTTTTTTAAAGAACAAGACAAAGCAAAACTAAAAACAAATTGAGTAAACCCCCTTTTTTGGTAAACTATTTGCAAAGTTTTTTTTTTGTAACACCCAAACTAAACAATTGGTAAAAAAACAACTAGAAAAAAGAAAAAAAGAAAGCAAATTAAAAAGAAAAAGAAAACAAACCCCAAGCTTTCAACCAAACCAAAAAGTAAAGCATCACATATTTTTATCTCACGCCCATATTAAAAAAATTCTTCTTACTGCATAAATTCACCAAAGCCAATTTCTTTAAAAATTAATTCCCCAAATCAATTTTCGCAATCGAATTCAATTCCTAAGTTCGCAAGCTCCCAAACTCCGATTATTGCTCATTTTTGTGGTTCGATTATTGGATTCGAGTTGATTGTCGATTGAAGGCGATGGTTCTGGAAAATTGTTTGAGTGAGTTCGAGTTGGAGTATTGGAGAGGGGGCAAGGAGGAGTTTCTAGAGTTGGAGACGTGGTGGCCGCAATTGGGGATTTCAGATGATGACAAAATTGTAGGCTGAAGAGTAGTGGTTGTAGAAGTAGCAGTAGCTAGGTATGATGATAAATGGTGATTATTGGCAGTTGCAATGTAATGTCTGTTATGAGGATGGTTAGGCAGTGGCAACTGTGGTGGTGAACTGCTGCTGAGGTGAGACGTATGGCTAAGGAGAAACTTGTTACGGGGTGACGTGAGAAGTATAGAGGTTGCAGTAGTGGGTTTTTCCATTCGATGATGTGAGTACGTTTTTTTTTGTGTTTGATAATTGAAGTTGCTGTAGGAAAGTATGTTGGAGAGGACTATTTGAAATTGGGATGGAGGAGTAGAAGTGTTTGCAAGCAGTTGCGTGATGGTTGTTGTGTTAAGGTGGTAGAAGGAACTGTTGACAGTAGAGGCTGTAGTCTAGGTAGCAGTTGAGATGTTTGATTGTAAGAAGAATTCTGATGTTGGAGGGCTGCTGTGGTCAGAAGGTGACTGTAGTTCGAGTTGATGTCTGAAGTTGCTGATGGTATGAAGGTGTTATGTATTGCTGTGATGGATGGTTTTGGGGAGTATGGGTATTTGCAGGTAGGGATAGTTTGTATTTGGAGAAGTATGGCTGGGTTTAGTCGACGCAATCAACAAATGTAAACAGTGGGATGAAGTAATGGTTTTATTTGATGAAGTGGGATGATTGTTGGGGCAGAGGTAGATGACGATGCAAACAGTGGAAGGTGGTGATATATAGATGACAGCGGTAAGGATATGAGGATGTGCAGAGTTAGGAAGGGACTGTTAGCAGCAGAAAGGCAGGGTTGAAGCACTGTGGTCGGAAGTGGGGAGTTGAAGTGGTTAAGGCCAGTTGCAGCACTGTTCTGTGATGGATGGGGGGATTAGCAGTTTTGGATGGTGCTGAGATGAGGAGGTGGTCTTGTTTGAAATGGGAAGATGATGGAGTGTTGTCAGGTGTGTGTGGTAAAGGCTGTGGTGATGTAATACACACAGTTTGTAGGCAAATTGAGATGTTTGCAAGGGGGATGTGCAGTTTAAAATTGAAGCAGTGATGTGTAGGCAATAGTTTGGCAGTATGAAAGGGGATAATGCAACACTGTGTGACAGGCAGAGATGCACAAAACTGTGCACAGAACAGTGGAAGAAGAAGTGTTAGAGAGCAGTTTTTTTTTTTGGAAAGCAATGTAACAAAAGAAGAAAGTGCAAATGATATGTAAATGCAATTTGAAATGAAATGAATTTTTTTTTTGACTTGTGTATGCTTTTTTTTATATAGAAAATGCAAATGCTAATGAAAAAGAAACTAGCAACCTACAAACAATGAAAATCAAAATGCACACAAACACAAACTTTTTTATGTACAAGCACACAAAACAAACACATGAAATCAAACAAAAATAATTCGAAGAATAAAAAATCAAAATCAAAACAATTCCCCGGCAACGGCGCCAAAAACTTATTCGTACGACGGAAATTCTATCGGTTTAGAAAACCGTCGAACGAATTGAAATTAAAAAAATAACCGCAAGCGCACGGTGTACAAATGTAGCACGTGGCGAATACGGGTCGATCCACAGGGAATTGATGATTTTAAAATTCTATTCAATCAAATTATACCGAAGTCGAGAGTGAACAGCTAGAAATGCAAGAAACTAACAAAATTAGCAAAAGAAAATGATAAAAATATGAGAGTTAAAAGAACAATTTAAAGAATAAATCCACTCTCTAGATCATGTAGTTCAACACATGAAATCATGATCTCTGTTTTATGGTCATTTGTGTTTTAATTGATGTGTTTATTATGAGTATGACATATTTGAGCTATTGATTAGCCAACATAAGCCATCAAACTATAACACACCCCTTAAAACACTTACTAACTTTCATGAAACTTGACAAAGAAAATGAGAATGAAATCTATTTTAAGTATGGCCTATTAACTATTGATTATAAACATAGACCATCAAATTTTAATTTCAAATCACTTTCTTATGCCATAATCATATATTGATGAAGAGGCATTTGTGTTAGTGATTGTTTAAGCATAGCCTATTTGGTGTCAACAATATAGACTATCAAATTCAAGGCAAAAACAACAAATAAAACCACTTCTATCATCATCATTAAGCACAAAAAGAGAGCATGAATTAACAAAATGTTGAAGCTATATTAATTAGAGAGCTTCATTACCCCTAAATTGAAGGGGTTTAGCTTCTCATATTTGTCATTTTATTAACAAATGTAGCTAACAACATGAAAGCAAAATGAAGAGGAAAAAGAGAGCAAAATGAAAAGATAAACTAATTAACTTGCATAAAAGAAAAGAGATCTACACTACAACATGAAAGTAAATGAACATGAAAAGGAAAGAGCATGTATTAAATTGCATAAAATAAAAAAGATTACATAAAATAAAAATGGCTAAGTAGCCATGAAAAGAGAAAGAGGAGCTTTCATTTTATTTTTGATCTAAACTAAACTAAAGAGAAGGAGGCCTAAGAGAGACTAAGTGAAGAGATGAGATTACATGAAACATATGGGTATGTATGAAACCCTAATCCATATTTTTGGGGAATGCCCAAAATGCCCCTTAGGAAGTGTGGAGGCCAAGTAATCATTAGCATGTCTGAATCCCCCATTAAGTGTACATGAATCCATTAACTCCAAAAGCATGTGCTTTAGCCTTTAATTTGTACATTAAGGTAGGTGGGTAGGTGGGGTCCTCCATGATCTTCACTTTGAATTATTTCCATCTTCATTCCTTTATATCCATTTTGTGCATGCATGTTTCTTCATGAACCCACTAATATGAGAAGCTAAATTCCTACAAAATATTATAGAAATTTCCAATTAAATTCTCTCAAATTAATATACGTGCACAAATGGTCATTTTACCCTTATATGAAGATGAATATGTGAAAATTTGGAATTAATATGAATTTTGGTTAAAACAAGTTAAAATACCCAACATGGTCAATTATTTAATTTAAATAGAGTAAATATGGTGGTAAAAATATGCACATTTACGTGCACATCAGTTAGCCAATAGGATTAAAAGGCTTGAAGTTTGAACTGAGATTGATGATCTAAAGGATTTTAGTCTTGACCAAAAGGGTTGGTTGAGGAAGAAGGGAAGGTTGTGTATTCTGAAGGTTGAGGATTTAAGGAAAGAAGTTCTTGAGGAATACTATCGATCCAACTTTACGGTTCATTTGGGAGGACCTAAGATGTATCAAGATATGAAAAGGAGTTTCTTCTGGGAAGATATAAAGAGAGATGTAGGCTTATGGGTGAAACAGTGTTTGAAATGTCAACAGGTAAAAGCCGAACATCAGAAACTAAGTGGGTACTTCAACCTTTAGATGTTCCAGTATGGAAATGGTATTTTATTTTAATGGGTTTTATAGATGGGTTTCCAAGTTCAAATAGAAAAAATGAAAATATATGGGTCATAGTGGACAGGTTGACCAAGAGTGCCCATTTCATTCCAGTTAAGTCAACCAGGACGATACCTGTTTTAGTTAAGTTATTCATGAAGAATATAGTTGAACCGCATGGAATTTCTAGTAGTATAGTAAGAGATAAAGATTTCTTATTCACTAGCGAGTTTTGAGTTCTGGAAGAATCTATAGGAGACTTTGAGTATCATGCTCAAGATGAGTACTGCTTGCCATCCGTAGACAAATGGGAAAACAGACAGAGTTAACAAAGTCTTAGAAGATTTGTTAAGAGCTTATGTACTAGATTTTGGAGGATCATGAGAAGATCATCTACACTTAGTCGAATTTTCGTGTAACAACAGTTATCAGGCTAGTATAGGCATGGCACCATTTGAAGCTTTGAATGGAAGGCCATACAAATCTCTAGCTTGTTGGTTAGAGATCGGGGATAGGTTAGTTCTTGGTCCAGATTTGGTTAGAGAAGCTGGAGAAAAGATCGAGTTAATTAGAGCTAAAATGAAAGAAACTCAGTCTAGGCAGAAGAGTTATGCTGATAAGAGACGGAAATACATAGAATACTTAGTTGGAGATCATGTTTCCATCAAAGTGTCACCAATGAAGGGTGTGACCAAATTCGAAAAATCAGAAAAATTGGCACCGAGATTTATAAGACCATTTCCTATTGTAGAAAGGATGAAAAACTCGCATATAGAGTAGAGTTACCGAATTGTTTAGCAGGAGTCCATGATGTTTTTCATATTTCTTATCCAAGTGTATTAGAGATCCAAAGACTACTATAGCACCATTCGCGTCAGATGATTTAGTAGTGGAGCCGAATTTGATTATAGTTAGAAAACTAGTTCATGTAGTTGCAAAAGATGAGAAGAGGCTAAGGAACAAGACAGTCACATTAGTTAAACTCCAGTAGAGCGATAACAGAGAGATTATACTTGAAAAACTAAGAGCATGATTAGAGACACTTATCCTGAGTTGTTTCATGGTATGTTTTACCTTTATGATTGATTTTGATGAGTGACTTATCGTATTTTGGGGGATGAAATTATTTAAGGAGGGGAGCCTATAACGATTCTAATTTTGATTAACATTATTTAGGACATTTAATTAGTTAAATTAAATGAAATAATGTATATTAATAAGGGATTGAAATTTTCATATCTAGAGGGTAGCCCTACCTAGTTAAAACAATGAACTAAAGTGGAAATAAAATGAAATAAGTTAGGGTAATCGACAAGGGCAAAATATGAACAAGCCATATTCTTATATACCCTAAACCTTCATGCACTCTCGTTTTACACGTTCATAAACTAAAACTAAACTAAGAAGAGGCCGGCCACCATTAGAAGAACTAAAAGGAAGATAAGCAAGAATCAAGAAGAAGGAATCTTAATCAGATTTATTCAAGAGCAAATCTCAGCTTCTTAACAACAGGCTAAAGGTGAATAATTGATTCCATCTCATATTTTATGATTTTCGGTTGCTAGATTGAGATCCAAATTTATTTTGTACATGATTTGCCATGTTCTGATTTTTTAAAAGGGATATATGCTTGTTGATGATTTAGGCTATCTCGTATAGATTTTATGATAAGAATTGATTTGGAAACCCTATTAGATGACATCCAAATGACTTGTGTTTTTGATATGAGGTCAGAAATATTATTTTAGAGATATGTTTCATGTTTCAAAATTTTCTGAGTTAATATGGATTAATTATGAATTTTATAGCGAAGAAAATGGTTAATTGGGTTTAAAATTAATTACGGTTATTTTATATTGGCTTTGGATAAAATATTTATATATGTTGGAAAACATAAAATGTAATTTATGGGAATTTTTGGAGAATTTTCCTATGTGTTTTATTAGGTCTATAAAATTATTTAAGGTATGAAACTTAAATGTTTTATATGTTTAAAATAGGAGAAGGTGCAATTTTCTAAATGTTTTAAATAAATAATTACTGAATTCGGTAGCACTTTTAGAAAAGATTTTGGAAAAGAAATTGGCAACCAATTATATTATGACAAATAGGCAAGTTAGTTGGAAGGAAATTACTTTATAAAGAAAGAAAACAATTTTTGTAAGTGTTTGATATTTCGCTACTATCGGCAGCAAGCTTTTGAATCCATGCTTCCACCTTTGACCAAGTCAAAACTAATTCACATGTTATCAATGCCTTGGCACATAGAAAACTGGAGTAGGCAAAAGGCTTAAGGTCGAAACAGTGCTTTTGAAGGGGTCGAGACCTCGTTTTGCTTTCAAAAGGAAATGCCGCTTGCTTTCTTTTAAAATAATTCTTTCGAAAGGGTTTAAAGATAGTTTTCGATAGAGGTTGCCGCATTTTGTTTTAAACTAGCTTTCGACAAGGTCGAAACATACGTTGTCGCAATTCTACCTTTCGACCCAATTGAGGCCCTTGCCTATAAATGTGATTTCGGAGAGGTGCTTTCTCTTTTAAAATAAGAGCCGCTTCTCCAATGCTTTCGAAAGGGTTGGTGTCGAAACCTTCCACTTTTTTTACTTAGGAAATTTCTTTCGAAAGAATGTTTTCGACTTTGTTATTTTCAGACCCATTGTTTCATTGAAAGCTAAACCCATAGGTTTCGAATGGAATGGTTTTTTAATGGTTTTGAAACTATGATCCACAACCTTTTACTTGACCCAACGCTTTCGAAAGGTTTAATTTGAGTAAAGAATTTTAATGCTTATGAAGGGTTTAAATAGAGATTTCTAAGAGAAGGTTCCCTAATGGTTTCGGGAGATACTTAAAATATTTTAAATGGAAGGTTTCCAAATGCTTTCAAAAGGCACGTTTTATAGTGTTTTGAAAAGAGAATGTCTAAGGTTTTATAAAGCTTTCGAAAGGATACTTTCAATGTTTACGAAAGGTTTATTGTTAATGGTTTCAAAAGGTATAGTTTTGCTTTTGGCCTAAGGTTAAAAAGTAAAGCAGTTTACTTGCAGCGAAATGGCTACTTTCAATGGTTTCGAAAGGGGTAATTTAAAGTTTCGAAATAGATTGTTTAAAGATTAAAACAGAGGTTTCAAATGTTTTCATCAACAATGTTTTGCGTACAGTATATATAACATGGCAAAGTGATTTGAGTAATGCATAGAGTATTTTCCTTGTGTGAATATGATTTAAAGTGTTAAATCAATTTGAAAAGGTTTTCAAGGAAAATTTAAAGGGTAGTTCACCCTAAGTAAATGACTCGGATATTAGAATACCAAAGGGACTGGTATATGGTCGCGCCCTATACATTAGCTATTGCCCCTAGCTAATTTAGTCCAAAATTCCAGTGTGTAGGGCTTAGTTATATGTAAGACTTAAATGATGGTTACATACAGAAAGGGATATATATATATATATATATATATATATATATATACATACACACAGAGGAGGATAGGTTATTGTGAGCCCGCAAAACCGTTAGTATCAGGTGACCCTTGAAAAAGTAAGTTAATGATAGACCGTCTAAAAGTTTGTCTAACGGTTAGTAGTTAGCCAATCAAAACTACATTTTTTGGACAGATGGTCCATTTGTTACCTATTTATAAGCATACATGATATTGCTATTATTGTTATAATCAGTTTGATTAATCAGTCTGATTGTTGGATTTTGATTTGCAAAAGGATATATTTTAAAGGGATATTAGTGAGGGGAAACCTATTCCACTAAGCGGCGTGATCTCACTTAATATCAGTAAACCGAAATGTAATAGTATTATTCACACCAGGATTTATGTCTGACTCGAAGTTTATGTTTTCCCCTTAAACTCTCGGATGTTCAAAATTAGTGTGAGTAGATTGAGAGTTAAGGCTTTTTAGGTTTAGTAGGTGGACGAATAAAGCTTCCAAAGACGTGCAGGAGGCAAAGTTACCTATTTAGGAGTTGCTATTTAGTTTTATTTCTGCTGTGATGTATTAAGGCTTATATGTCTATTCAGTACTCTGATCATCCAAGAGGGCATCATTATATGTCACTCTTGGCATATTTTATAATAATTATATTTTATCAAAACATGGGAATCGATTATGGAATTATGTAACTTGAATATGAAATATTGTTTTGAAATATAGTCAGAAAAGTTGTTTTAATCTGTGCTGTTTTTATTTCATATTCACGCGCTTCTGATATTATGAATACCATTAACATTACCGTATTTTGTCACTAGAAGTTAATAATATGGACGACTGCAGCATCTGTAGCGCTTTGTTTCGGGCCTCGAGGTAGGAGATATTACACTTCTCTTTTCTAAAAATGATACTTTGAAAACTTCGCTTCCATTGGATGCTGCCTCAACGTCTCAAACATTGTTCTAAAATGAATCTCATGATCTTTTCATCCTTATGATATATGAAAATGTCATGAATGAACACCAATAGGCACCTATCCAGGTGCTCTTGGAATATTTGGTTTACCAAATCCACAAAGAAAGCAGACGCATTCGTTAACCCAAATGGCGTTGCTAACCACTTGTACGAATCATACCTCATTTGAAAAGCCATCAAAGGAATAATGTACTCTGCCACTCTCAATTGATGCAACCCTATTGCTAAATCCAATTGGAAAATACTATGGCTCCACTCAACTGATCAAGCAGATCTTCAATTCTCTGCAAAGGATAGATATTCTTTATCAACTTCTCATTCAGCTTATGATAATCAATACACAGTCTCAACGACCCATCCGATTTTTTAACGAATATCGCGGCCACTCCTTAAGGCCAACTACTTGGTCTAGTAAAACTCTTTCCTTCTAAGTCCACTAGCTGCACCTTTAATTCCTTCATCTTGATGGGTGTCATCCTGCTATGTGGTCTACTTACAAGTTTAGCTCTAGGTATAAGATCTACTCGAAACTCATTAGCTCATTTCAGTGGTAGTCATGTAACCGGCACAAAGGGATTTGCAAATTCTCTTACAATACAAACCTGATTTAACTCATCTTCCACTTCTATGGCACCCCATAAAGCACAAACTTCAAAACTTAAATTCCCAACTGAGTATACAATTCGGCCACCACTATCAAGGTGTCTTAATTATATTTTTCTATCTTGAAAAAATATTCTAGCATTGTATTTACTCAACCAATCCATACCCAAAATAATTCCAAACTCGCAAACTCAAACACAGATAACTACAGGCATAACTACAGCCTAGCTGCTCAAATTCTAGATGGTCACATCTTTTCCAAGAGTTGAGTATCCTTCTATTGGATTGCCTACCCTTAAGGAGGAGACAAAGTATGATGGTTCTAAACATAATTTATGTACCAAACACTAAGAGATAAATGGATGTGTTGCAGTGATATCAAACGGTACTCTAAATGGTGTGCTATGAATCAAAAGCATACATTCCATCACGGACTTTCCCTTCTCAACTGTTGTTAGTCTAAAAGATAATGGTTCCAAAGCATATACTTTCCCATTCTCTTCCTTGGCCGTCTCTGGACATTTGCTCTTATAATGCCCCACCTATTCGCAGTTGTAACACTTCACGTTTTTCTTGCCCACAACTAACTTGTCATCGCCCGAATAACACTCGTTAGCATAGCGCCCCTTCTTATCACACTTATAACAAACTATATCAGCTTTCCCTTTATTGGCAATTCCACACTTCTAAGCTCCCTTTTTTTTTTAAAGAATTTCCTCTTCTTACCCTGGGAACTTCAAGTTCCCATTGGATTCTTTCTCTTAAAGGTCAAAAGCATTTCTTCATTTCTGATAGCTATTTTCACTGTTACATTCAATGGATCTATGAGATATGGCTTAGTTACCCTAGAGATCTTCGACCTCAACCCATGGATGTATTTCTCCTTTCTCTTAATCACAGTGCCAATGATAGCATATCCATACCTAGATAGCTCATCAAACATTGCAGAGTTTTCCAACACTAACATTGTCCCTTGCTTTAATTCCATAAATCTCGAGTAGGGCAGACTTGGCTAACTTGGATAATTTTTTTCCTCAAATCTCCTTTGAAATTCTACCCAAATTAATTCCTCTTCTGGTATCCCTATGGTCACCCCATTCCACCATAATAAAGCAGCTCCTCACAACCATCTTAAAGCCAACCTCCTTTCTACTCGTCATTCGGACCCAAATTAGTAAAAATTCTTTCATGATTAACAGCCAGTACTCTACTTCTATTACATCCTTAGTCCACAGAAAAGGCTTCCCATCCAAGCTGGTATAATCTCGACTCAGCTTGGCATAATTATTACCAGCTGGGATATGGGATTGACTCCTCCCATATTATTAGTACTACCTCCAACTACTCCCACAGTTGCTCCAATTTGCGTCAAGTTGACAAAATACTGGTACATAGTACTCGTACCTACTAGAAGGGTCATAGCATCTGCATTGGCATTTGCATCTTGATTATCACCGGCCATCGACTCGGGTTCCTTCTAGTGTTGGGCCAAGCATTTCCATTGGTTGTGGTACTTCCGCCACCTAGCTTAACTCTTCCGTTTTCTACTTCCATATCTCTCTTTCTCATAATCTACATACAAACCTTAGTAAGATACATAGGAAAGGCCTAAGAAAGAGGGGAGAATACATACTTATATATAGTAAATATAGTAACTTTACTTCAACATTATCTTATACTCCAATCTTGTTCTCTGATTTATTAGGATTATGTTTTCAAAAACCTTTTATTCCTTTAAGTTTTACATAAACCCGGCACTAATACCAACTTCTAATGCCCCCATTTTGGCATCCAAACTAACCGCTACGGATGCTGCAGTCATCCATAGTTATTAATTCTTGATGATAAAATGTGGCCATGTTAATCATATCAATAATTAAAAGCACGTGAATATGAAAAAAAATTCAAATATAATTCAGAAACACATTTTACATTCCATTTCAAAATATGATTTCAAATTCATTACATAATCCCATTCATGATCCCATGTTCGGAGAAAATATAATTATTACAACATACTCTAAGAGCAACATATGACAATGCCCCCTTGGTTGATCAGAGTCTAATATTAGGCAATAATACATCTTTTCCTTTACCTCCAAGCAGACAAAATCAAATAACACAGCAGACTATTACTCCTAAATAGCTAGATTTCCTCCTACACGTATTCGGAAGCTTATTCATTTAACTAGAAACCTAAAAACCCTTACTCCCGACCTACTCAATTGAGTACCAGAGAGTTTAAGAGGAAAAACAAAAACTTCAAATCAGACAACAATCTTGTGTAAATAATAACCTACCATCTTAAACCAATAGATATCTAGTGAGGCCATGCCACTGAGCGGAACAGGTTTTCCTTCACAAGTATCTTACCTAAAATATCTGAACCATATATTGTGCTCCTACATCCACAATGGTTATAACGTAATAATACAATGTTATGCTTATACACTGGATTGCCCATCCCAAGTTATTAAGAGTACCCACCTAAATTTCCATTGACTATTCGCTTTATACTTGTGTGGACTATCCATCTTACCTATATCAATTATTTAGATTACCCATCCCCTAACATGTTGACTACCCATCGCACATGCTTTCATTATTAGAGTTATGTGGACTAGCCATCTCCTGTATTTCATTACTCAAAATGATGCGGGCTATCCACTAGACATCCCATAGTTTTCCTAGGATGACTACGAACCCTTTAATAACCATATAAAGGCTATCCATCCTTGGCAGTATGTGGTCCATCCATCTCACAGTCCATAAGTTTCCAAGGATAACTATGAACCCACATATTCATTTAATTCATGTTTACCCCATATGTCCGACCTATGTCTATTGGTGTCCCTAATTAGGTTGTCTACCCTTTAAACTTATAACATCTCAAAAATAATATACATTGGTATCCCTAATGATTTATGTCAAACTTACTGGAAAAATACATTAGTATCCCAAATGATTAGTGTCAAGTTTATTCTACCTTGGTAACCCCAACAAATAATGTCAGCTTCATATGCTTATAGCATATAACAATGTAAATATTGGTATTCCCAATGACCAAAGTCGGAATCGTAAGACATATGGCTTGCCGTAGAATATTTTCGACGTTAACAATAATGGCGACCTCTATCCAAGGTTGAAAACAAGGTTGTTGACATCTATATAAGATATATGTTATCCAACTTTTTAAGCAAAACTGTTGATATTCGTAAATCATATGGTTAACTGCCAAAACCATTATTGTCAAACCTCTTGAACATTGGCTATATCCGCTCTTCAAAACATAGTTTTAATTTACCTGAAACTTAGCCTCGTCGGCGTTAAAAGGAAGAAAACACATCATTATCGTGTGGCATTGTTATCCAATAATAATGCATCGTCAACACTGATGAATGGAGACATCAAAGCATGCAACATAATTATAATAACATACTTGAATACTTGGCTACTATGCCGCTTAGGATATAGAGTCGAAGTTAAAATAGGGGGCAACGCTACCTTAGTATCGAATAGTCAGAATGAAGGTATGTGGTGTCATTCAAAAACATAGGTGAAAAGGTGCAGCGTCAACTTAAATGAATCACGAGATTGCGGTGCCGCCAAACATAGGTTGCCGCCGTAGTCGACTTCTACATGATTAGAGTCACTCCATAACTACAAAAGTAGTTACTATATGCTTTCCTCCTTATCGATGTCGACATTCATAGAATAGACTCGGTGATGATACAGGCGGCATGACATTGTCATAATTATCATAAAAACGGGCTTGTTTATATTAGAAGCAATTATTTTTCACCAAATCTTGACTGTAATTGGATATTACTATACTTTAACAATTTTTTATTTAGAAAAATTGTTGTACCTCAGTTTAACATTTTTCAAATTAATTAATTAATCAATAGCCTTAATTAATTAATAATTTAAAATTTTCTTTATCATATTAAATTCACAATAATTCATAATCACTTGGAAAAGATCCCTAAAAATCATAAAACTTTTGAAATATTATTTATTTTACCATATAAAAATTTTGGGCCAAAACTATATTTAATTATTTTAATAATTAAAACCTAAAATAAACCCAATTCCACCTTAAGAAATTCATAAAATATTTATTTAACTTGGAAATTATGAAATTAAAAACCCATCTTTAAATTAATGTTTTACACCACATCTCAAAAAATCAAAAATTTGGAGGTTAAAAACTTAGGTTTTACCCTTAAAACCCATCAAAATAATTTCATAAAATTTCCATAAATTATTATTCTGTCCAAAAAATGATTATATTACCATAACTTGGCAAAAACTATCAAGATAATTTGAATACCACAGATAGCCAAATTCAAAACCAAAAACAAAGATTGTTTATATTGCCTTAGCTTCCCTTAACTCCTTCTCTTTGAATCCCCTTGATTTCGCGCTTCTTAGTTGTTAGTGGTTGGCCTCCTCTTGCGTTCTCTTTTCCTTTGGTTGCTTATGTTTTGTGAAAATGAGAACGACGTGATGGGGAGAGAGTATAAGGATCAAAAGATAGATCTACCTTTTTTCTCCACTTATATATTCTCTTATATGTTAACTTTCTTTTCAAAACAACCCCATACATAATTAATTAAGGCAAGCCTTGTTAATAACCAAATCTCATTCTCCTTAACCATTTACATTTTTCTATTTAATCTATCAAATTAAACCTCTTGAATAATGTCAAACTAAAATAAGGGGTGTTATATGCTATCCCAAGTATTGAAAAGAGTATAAGTGTTTTGTGAATACATCTTTTGTGAAGGGATTTTGAAACAAATAATTGAAAGAGATTTTAATAATTGAAAGATTTATTTATAGAGGCGTTGATACGAGATTTTTCTATGAAAAATACGAATCGGAGTTTGAAGAAGGGGAAGGGGCCCTAATGAATCCTATATAGAATTAAATCTTTTATTGATTGCTGTTATTTGATAGTTAGATAACCTATTATTAAATCTTGGTCAAAAATATAACTTTACAAATATTTAGGAGAAACCCATGAGTTATATGGCACAGTCATCTTCGATGATGCTATACTATGCATATAATCTTGTTTTGTTCTCCTAGGACAAATGATAAGGAAA
Source organism: Allium cepa (assembly GCA_030765085.1). Classification (NCBI taxonomy): domain Eukaryota; kingdom Viridiplantae; phylum Streptophyta; class Magnoliopsida; order Asparagales; family Amaryllidaceae; genus Allium; species Allium cepa. The sequence goes on from CM060934.1 coordinate 169,660,454, forward strand.
TCTATCCACTTAAATGGTTTGGAGGTGTTCTCCACTCTTATGTATTGTCTGATTATTTCTAAAAGAACCGGGGTCGAGTTTACCGGAAACTATTGAATGTAATTCGAAGAGACCGGGATCGGATGAGTATGATTTATCCGGAAACCACTTTGAACTAACTCAAGCATTGTATTGAAGACATATTAAAAAAGATGGAATCAAAGACAGAGCTCTTTGAAGTGTAAGATTCCTGAGGGTAACTCCAAAATAGATGTAAAAGTAGTACCTTACGTTTGTTCATGTCCTAAACAACTTATGGACAAATGCTGGCATTGCATTGTGCTTGGAAAGCAGTGTTAGAATTCCAAGTGGGAATCACTAAGAGAGGAAAAAAGTATTCGTGACCTCACAAGCCTCATAACCCGGGAATGACTAAAACATGGGATATGCTTCTAGGCTACGTGGGTCGCACCCATTAGGGTATTGTCATCACCCTTCTAGATATATATATTTATGGATATAGTCATGCATTAGGGCACTTGGAAAAGGTTGCAAAGCAACTAGGGTGATGAAATATTCGGTACTATCCAGTAAGGGACAGACCGGTCTTGATTTGCAGGAAGTCCATGTGAAGCCCTCGGTATATTTTTTTAAAGGTGTACCATAGCAGGCGGTACCCTAGTGCCTTGTCATTGTATGGAGTCCATTCTCCAATAAGAATCGTACAAACTAAATTGTGCCCAACTATGCTGGAATGTGAGTGTAAGCATTCTTGCTATATATAAAATTTATTTTAAACCCTAGACATTGTTATAATATCACTGATTTTCTATAAAATAGTTTGGTTTTCGTAAGGAAAAAACTCGACCGTGTTTATGGTTGATGTGGTCTTACGAGATACCTTTTATTTTAAAGGGTTTTACAAGATATAATAAAATTCGTTGTGTTTTGAGTTCCTCATGCTGGTTTTACCAGATTGATTCGAGTGTTGTTCTTAGACACGCAAGTCAGACCCGAGTATTCTAGAGATAGCTTTGGATGCTTTAGAGCTTTAAGAGTCAAGTTGGATACCCAAGACAAATTTTCATATTTTTATTTCCATTATGTGTGTTTATCAGTATTCGTAAAGGCATGCTATTATAATTGTCATGGCTGATGATTGGTTAGACTCTGATATTGTTTGTGTGTTAAAGAATTTTATTTTGTAAAGACAAATTTGAAATATTATATATTATTCATCACATTGTGAGATATTGTCTTTTTTTCCCTAAGAAATCTATCTTTTTGGCACTTGATTGCTCAGCACGTGAATATCATGGATGTATTAGTGTCGACTTCTAAGGATTGAAGAGATAGGTTGTTACATTTGGCATCAGAGCTGAAGGTTAAGTGGGAACTTTGGCATTGCTGGGGTATACTCATTAGGGATAGGATAAGTGACACCCAAGAATGAGTTTGAGTGTATATATACACACACATAAACATGAGAGCTTATTTGTTAGTGCTATAAAAATATTTTATATTGTGTTGATTAGTTTGTTAAGTGGCTTATGAATTTTGGTCGACGTGCCTGATTAACATTGTCGATAGGAATTTTCAAACACTTGGACAAGGAAAACTAACATAATATTGTTTTAAATTAGTAAATGAAATAATTTTACCTAGTAGTATATTTTATATATAAAAGGATAATTTTCAAAAGTTAATATAGTTTTGATGTGTTTGTTCGCTAGGAAATGATAATATTTGTAACAACCCACAAATTTATCACTTTGATAAATTATATTTATTTTTAAAATATTCAAATATATGCTTTTTTAACATAGATTATGTCATATTGAAAAAAATAATGATCATATTCGTACTTTGAATAAGTATTTACAAAAATATATACTTTGAATAAATATCGATAAAATGACCGAAAACCATTTTATCAATAAACAACTTTATAATTATCAGAAGTTGTGCATGGAGATGGATACATACACTTATTTATCCATTTAAAAAAGAATATGAAACAAAATAATTTATATTATTTTTGGAAATAAAAATGTATTTATGATATCGTCAATAATGGCATCATATTTAATAATTGATTTATGTATTTAAATTGAGATTTAATGATTTAATAATTATTATACTATTAAAATAATTATTTTTAAAATGATAATAACTCATCTTAATTAGCTATTTGGTGATAGTAAATCATTTATAATAGTTTCATAAAGATATATACTTGATTTGAAAATATACGAAAATTTGAATCGCTTTATAGATACAACAACTATTTTTACAAACAATTGTTTAATATTAATTTATGGTTTTATAATTCAAATGAGATCACTTTAATTAATTAGTAATGATGGGATATTAGTTTTCAAATTTTTCTTACATTTATATGTAAATTAATTTATAAGTGAAAATGTGACCGAAAATCGGCTTTCTGATTTTCAACGGTTTATCGAATGGAAGTTGTTCAAAAAATTGTTACAACCTTGTTATATGTCTTGTGCACATATATAACATATAAATGAACACCCTAACATATACATGAATACACATATACATACAAATTTACATATACACTTATGTATATTTATTACAAAAGATCTAAGATATTTTTCACACTTAAAAAGCAAACTTCACTTTGCTATTACACACATCAACTCACACATATGGTTACACACATGAGGGGTGTTTGGCTGTACATAGTAAAGGAGGAGGAGGGTGTAGTGATGTTTATGCACATAAATATCATGATATTTTAGTTCACAAATTTTCCTAAAAATACCACCCACCATCTTCACGTCATTTTTTCACAAATTCCTAAGCTTCATCGTCTTCTTATACTCCTCTTTAATGGCTTCCTACCTTAGAAAAATTAGCAAAAAGAAAACAAATTTATGTAAGTATATATGCATTTGCAATCCACTTAAAAATAAGCTCAAATCCACTCATTTCTTCGCTCAAAACCCATGGCCACCAGCGCTAACCACCAAGGCCATGCCCATCTCCACTTGCAAGAACATAGGCCGAACCCATTCAAAGGTCCAAGGCTTGATTGTGTAGGCTTTGATTCGATCATAGAGAAGCCATGACAAATTCTCGTAAAGTTAGAAACCAATAAAGGTGAGAAACTATATATATCTATGTGTGTGTGTAATAATGATACCATATGATTACTATGGATTTTTTCTATACTTTAATCATCAAGCATTGGTTGTTTCAATATAGTTTTCACTGTGTAAATAAGTCGCTTTAAATACACGTCTATATTACACAAGGAAATCATTTTTCAAATCAGGTTATAAATTTAATATGGGATCATTAAACCCCTTTGAAATGATTTAAAATGGTTTATAAATGTTTTAGAAACAATAAAATCCAAGTTGGTGAAGTTTATATAAGTTGTCAAAGTTGAGTCAAAAATAGACGCATCGCGTAACGGCAGCTCGCGATTTCGCACCGTAAAAGTTTAAATGCATTTATAAGATGGAATCGGAATTGGAATTCATTGTAATAAAAAAATTTCAAACTCTTATAACCATAGGTTTAAAACAAAAGAAAATGATTGAGATTTCGTTTAGTACATTTTGACACATGAGCAAAAAAAGTTTTCAAAATAGTCGCGGTTTGGCAGTCCGAAAAACAAAGCAATAATTTCTTTGAAAGTGATATTTTAATTCTTTAAAAATATATAACAAATTCTATAAATATATAAAATGTTTTAAAAGAGATTTGGGTTATAAAAATGGATTTCTAAATGATAGAAGAGTTGTTTTGATCAAATATGCCTTAAAAGCACTATTCCCAGCACTTTTTGCAGCACTTTTAATAACTTTTGAAATATGGATTTAAACTTAAGTATTCTATCTAAATCTTTGATAAATGTATTTGAAATTTTCCCCTATAAAGATTATATGTTGAAATTATACAACTTATTCCATTTATGTAAGATTTTGTTCTGTTCTTTTCTTATTTCTACGTAGACCATCCGTCTCTCCAGTGCTTGGATCTACAACATGTGAATACCGAGGAAGTATTGATATTGATTTCCAAGAATCGAAAGGCAGATCGTCACATTTGGTATCAAAGCTTAAGTTGAGCGAACATCTTAGCCAGATAGGGATAAAGTCTCATTGGAGATAGGGTTAGTAAGACCCTAGGAAGAGTAACTTATTAGAGATAGGGTTAGTAACACCCTAGAATGAGTTGAGAGTATATTATATAAGAGCACATATTCGTTAATGATATAAAAATGATTTTTTAGAAAAATATGGTAAATGAAATAATTTTATCTAGGATTATATTTTGAATATAAAGAATATATTTTGAAAATATATATAGTTAGATATGTTATAACTTAAATGACAGTTTGAAATCAAGATCAGTAAAATCTTAGTATAAGCATCTTGTGAACAGAATTTCATAGTTTGACTATAAGATGTTTAATAATAACACTAAGAAGGTTAAGAGTAATTCTTTGGAAAAGGATTTGGATAATGAGAACTTTTATCTAAAAAGGGTTTTTGAAAGAGAATTTTCAAAGAATTTATTCTAAGTATTGGTTTGGGAGAAACAATATCATATGCTTAGAAAACTATCACCCTTAACATTGTATAGTTAAAATGGATTTATGTTGGGATAAACTTAGATTTATAATAGTTAAGACAACTAAAATGCATAGTATCTAAGTATTTGTTGTTGATAATCATAGAAAACCTCAAGCTACAGGTGAAAGTATTATAAGGGAGAGACCTTGAGTGCAAATTAGGATGAGAAGAATGATCTAATCATTCTTTCAAGTAATGAGGAAGAACTCGAGAAATGGCCACTTAGCAATATTACGCCCATTATCAAAGGAGAATTAGATCCATATACCCGACTAGATAAAGGCGCTTACCCTATGGACAAAATGCCTATATCTCCTCAGACTCTAGAACTTATTATAGTGCCTAGTGATGAAGAAACCCCTCAGCCCTTAAAAGGAATGTGGATCACTGACCCAGTATGTTCATAACTCGAACTGGAAGAAGAAATTCCTAAGGAGGAACCGGTGGAAGAAGAACTTGAACCTGAAGAGGACTCGAATGCTATGGTATTGGATGAATCGGACAACAACAGTAGAGATAGTAATGTCATATGGGAGATGGAAGGTGACCATATTATTTGGCGTGAGGAGTCGTCAGATTCCGCTATTCATTGGGACAACATGGAGGATAAAGAGGAAGAAGTTGAGGATCCCGAAGAAATGCAAGGTTTAGAAGAACTAGAAGAAAGAGAAGTCATACAAGATGTGCCAGCCGGACTTGGGCATGTGCCATGGAACCAGTTGTAACACCTCGATATTTTACGGAAAATATAAATAAAAAAATTAAAAGCACATTTGGTACAGTGGTAAAGGCGCATGTTGAATTCCTTAGTGATCAGGGATTGTCCCGTTGTTGCCCAAAATCTGGAGTGATGTTTTTTAGCTGGTTCATTTCCAGCGATTTTCCTACGCATTTCAGTGTTGTTTCTGAGATGTGGCGACTTCCAATTTGCTCTAGTGATGTAATGGGATGAGATGACTAAATTTTATTGGTTTAGTGATGTGTATTGGCCACAATGGATAACCATTAGGTGTATGAAAGAACCAGATTTAATCTAAAGTAATTTAATGGATTATATTGACTCAAACAATTTATATATTTCATCTAACCTAAACTTATTCAGTCGTCTCTATAATTCTATAATAAAATTAGTGTGTATTATTCTTCCACCTTTTCCCTATTAAATAAACAAATCTCTACCAAATTAAATTATCTATATATATTCAAGCAATTTTGAGAATTTAGAAGAATCAAAGGGAGAAAGATTAAAGCAAAGCTTTTTTTAAATTTATGCAAGCTCAAGTACTGGTGAGTGGGAGTTAATATGAAATAGAAAAATAAAGTAGTTCAATTTCAGTTCTTTTCTGGCACGTTAATATGAATTAATTTCTGTTATTAATTGAGAATAGATGTAACTTATTGTAGCTTCTTCTTCTTCCACTTCTAAAATCTAATTCATATTTGGTTTAAAATATGGGACATATAAATCATCTATTCCGTTTTATGGCATAAATAAGATTGAAATTTATGTAAATTATTGTATCTCCTTCTCATTCCACTTCTCAATTCTAATTAATGTTTGGGTTAAATTTGAAACAAACAAATTGTTATTCACGTTTCATGGCGTAAATAAGATTGGTTTAATTAAATTGCATTAGAATTGTTATTCAATTTCTAATGGTAGAACATGTTAGTTGAATAAATTGAGAATATGTTACTTGAATAAAATTATGGTTTTGATTGATATAATTACATAATTTTGAATATGGTTTTGGAACTAAATTAGAAAGTCTAATTGGCATGATTGTTTGTTGCATACGTGGCCTAAAAATGTAAAAGTGGAATTTTATGTAATTAAATGGTTTGTGGCTATTGGATAAAAAATTTGTACATATTAAATCTCTAAAAGGATAACGTAAATTAGGGTGGAAAAAAGACCCTAAAGGCTAGTTAAATCTGTAACAAAATTGCATAAAAATTACAGACAAACAATACGACTAAACGGATGTGAAATTGAAATACAATTTGCGTAAGAAAAAGGAAAATTGTGAAATAACCAAATCGGATGTAAAAATGACCCAAAGCAGATTAATGGAAATAAAAAGTATGTAAATTGTAAAGGTGAAATTAATTAATCTACAAGTGATTTGGTAGGCAGACCTTGTAAAGGTCTAGAAAGGAGTTTCATACAGTTAAGACCAAAATACAGTTTTGGCTATACATAATAGGAGCTGGCATGTTGGTTCGCAAGGATGTTTGTTATCTTTCATAGGTTGCTAGTATGTAGGATAGATAGAATCCACAATCATAAGCTTCTTTAGGCAGATTGACGTGGACGGAACATGACAAGTGTGCTCCGACGTAGGCTTCTTTAGGCAGAACGTTGGAGGATTTTGCATAGCCCACCCAACTGTGGGCACTCTTTTAGAGGACCGACATTTTGGATAGGGGAGAGTCCATGTTGGTGACCGAGGAGACAGGAGAATAGGAGTCCAGTTTGGCGGAGCCTGAGTGCAAATTTAGGGTCGTGCGAGGTTGTTTGAGTCAGCATCAGCCAGACGTAAGAGGCATTTAGTTACAATGCATGGGTGAAGAGCATGACTTTCACGCTGCAGCACGTGAATAGGTAAGGACATCAGGTCCAATAGATGTTTAGTATTATATGGTTGACTTCCCTAGAGTGACCACGCAATTTGGCTTCTTAGAAACTGTATCCAAGAAGGATTCACTGCATTATATTATTCACCCTCTACGATATCCAGGGAAGACCTGAAATTAAATTGTTTTATTCTTTTTGTTTCATTTTATTTCTCATTCACCAGACTTTATGTCCAAACCGATCCTATTTTTCCTATTTTTCCCAAATCACATGAGGACAAGTCTAGGTTGTAGTTCTTTGCAGCTTGGAGGGTCACTGGAGCAGTTGTTATATTCAGCTTTTTTTTCATGTACTTCATTTCTCTTTTTCATACTTTGCTCTATATATAGGGACTTATATTGTGAACTTTGTTATGTTTTATATTTTGATGGAGATACTTGGTACTTTTGGTTTCAAAAATAAATTTGGGATAATGTTGTTTTTAATAATGCTGTTTTGCAATAAATTTAAAATTAGTGAAAATTTTCTTCCGTTGTAATATTTTAATCATTTTATGTTGTTGCTTTAGTCTCTGTGCTATATTATGGATTTTTATTTCACCCGACCACCAGTGCTTCTAGTCATGTTCGATTTTTGGGGTGCCTAGAGGTGCGAGGTGTCATGGTTGGTATTAGAGCAAAGGTTTCGGTAATCCTAAAAATATTTTAAAAATATAAAGATTTCCAAATAATTTTTAAAGGATATTCCAAATAATACTTTGAAAAGTATATGTATATATTTTAGAAAAAAAAAAGAAATTTAGAAATGGGTCTCTCAAATCTCTCTTCCTCTCATCTATTGAACTATTTGGGGAGTAACTTATCCTATCTTTTTAATGTCCACAGATAGAAATGTCTGAACTGCTAGATATCCTCGAAGTTCCAGGCCTTAATATGCTTGCTTGGTTTAGATTTTATTTGCAGACTATTGCATGAGTAGAGCCACCGGCTAGGGATGCTGCTCCAGCAGAAGGGGATCTGCTTTCTCGATTTTCCTAAGTAATGCAAGGACTACAGTAGCTTAGGAGCAAGTCTTTTATTAGCACCGAGTCATATACTGATGCGAGAGCTTGGATCTGTAGTTATGAGCAGATATTTGGACTTATGGGATTGGAGGACTTGCCTTAGAGGTAGTTGGCTTCATGGCAGTTGCAGGGAGAGGCTCTTTGTTGGTGGGAGATTGTGGAGGCTGAGACTGATAATTTGGCTTGGGTGGATTTTCATACTAGGTTTGAGAGGAAATTCTTATCGTAGGCTGAAGAGGTAGTGTAGCTAGAGAAATTTATACTGCTCAAGTAAGAGGATATGACAATTAAGGAATATGTTAATCAATTCAATGAGCTGGCAAGATTGGACTAGACCAGATCAACACTCCTTACAAGAAGGCGCTGAAGTTCGCTAAGGGTTTGAGTCAGCCATTGTAGAGTTTGGCAGTGAGCCACATTTCGATGGGAGTCACTTTTGAGGGATTGGTAGAGATTGCTTTACTTGCTAATACTAAGAAGAAAGGAGATGGAGCGCAGAAGAGTGATGGGAAGAAGCAGTGGAAAGGAAAGAGGAGAGGAGGGTCAGCGGAAAAAGGAAAGTCCCAAGGAAGGACTAGAAGTGCAATACTTATGGGAAATCAGGTTATCTTGCTAAGGATTGTAGAGGGGCAGGCGAGCGATCGAGACTGAGGTGCTATCTTTGCGAAAGTGGGGCATACGAAAAAGGGCTGCAAGTCAAAGCCCAAGGACAGTTCATAGAAACCTTCATAGCCTGCTCAAGCTTATGATTTAGAGGTAGCTCCTTCCTCTAGTAATCATCCGGTTGTGTACAAGGGAAAGATGATGATCATCGAAGGTGTGCTATCCATCTCTAATTTTCCCGTTCGTACCCTATTTTATTCTGGAGCTTCGTACTCTTTTATATCTAGTACTCTAGTAGAAGGTCTTGGTCATGATGCTTGTTTAGTGACCGACCCGGTTGTAGTATCAAATCCCGTAGGAGGATCGACCTATTTGTCCATGTTATGTCAAGACTTGAAAGTGTTTATTTTAGGGGTTGATTTTTACTGTAGCGCCTTTGTGATGGGCTTTTTCTAGTTCGGGTTGATTCTTGGTATGGATTGGCTATCCATGTATGGTGCGTGCGATAAGAGCATAGTGAAGTTAGGCACTTGTAGTGGACGTACAGGATATATCTTGTGATCCTAGAGGATCAGTCATGTTGGGCTACCTTTATTCTCTGGACTTATCACGTGATAGTTTGAGTTCTGTACCCATTGTTAGAGAATATCCAGATGTATTTGAGAAGGTTGCTGACCTTCCACCTCGAAGAGAGATTGAGTTCAAGATTTATCTTGTCGATAATGCCAAACCGATTGCTTTACCGGTAAGGCATATGGCTCCTAAGGAATGTCATGAGTTGAGCAAGCAGATTGGAGATCTTTTGGAGAAGGGCCTCATTTATAGGAGCATTACTGAGTAGGGCGCATCTGTTGTCTTTGCCAGGCGGATGGCTCTCTCGGGCTTTGCGTGGATTATAGGGAGCTTAATAAGCCGATGAAGAAGAATCGCTATCCTCTTGCTCGTATAGACGATCTCTTCGACCAGCTAGTAGGATCTAAGGTATATTCGTAGCTCGATTTGGCCATGGGGTTTCATCAATTGTGTGTGGTGGAAGATAGCATCGAGAAGATTGCATTTAGGACTCCGGATGGGCTATTTGAGTGGTTAGTCATGCCATTTGGGCTAACCAATTCTCCGACATATTTTGTGCACCTAATGAGTCGATTATTTTGCGAATCGTTGAACAATTTTATGGTGGTGTTCGTCGACGACATTTTGCTTTATTCGCGAAGCAAGGAGGAGCATACTGTTCGCTTGGAAGAAGTGTGCACGACCGTGCAAGCATATAAGTAGAAGGCGAAGTTCTCCAAGTGCCACTTTTGGAGGGATGAGGTTCGCTTTATGGGACACATCGTTTTATAGGATGGACTTGCAGTAGATCCGGCGAAAGTGGCAACAGTACAGGATTGGCACACCCCTAAGAATGCCATGGACATAAGGAGTTTCCTTAGTCTTGCGGGCTACTATAGGAAGTTTATTAAGGACTTCACCAGGATATCAGCTTCACTTACCCACCTTACCAAGAAGAATTCAGCTTTTGTTTGGAATGCCAAGTGTGAGGATGCCTTTGGTCGATTGAAGGAAGCTTTGACTACCGTGCCTGTATTGGTATTACCAGATGAAACCAAGCCTTTCTCAGTTTATATGGATCCTTGTGGTATGAGGCTAGGGGCGGTACTGATGCAAGAGAGTATGGTAGTGTGTTATGCGAGTAGACGGTTGAAAAACGCATGAGAAGAACTACCCGACGCATGATCTTGAGTTGGCAGCTATAGTTTTTGCTCTCAAGTCTTGGAGGCAATATCTCTTAGGAGAAAGATTTGAGCTTTTCATGGATCATGTCTTTGAAGTATCTATTCTCTCAAAAAGACATGAATTTGAGACAACAAAGATGGATGGAGTGTTTAGCCTCTTATGAATTTGAGATTTCCTCCACCTTTGGCAAGGGTGACGTAGTGGCAAATGCGTTGAACAGATGCAAAGTGGTTTTAAGTCCTATGTTTTTGGAATGGAAGCATTTGGAGTACAATGCTACCATTTATTTTAGACCTCCATCGGATTTAGCTACGGGATTGTTAGCAGCCCTCGACGTCCAGCCTACTTTAATGGAGCAGATTGGAGCAAGGCAAGGTGAGCATGAAGAGTTAAAGGACATTTTAGATAAGCTTGGTAAAGGAGAGTCATCACCACATCTTAGGAGCTATACCACGGGCATTAGGGGATGGCTTAGGAGGGATGGTAGACTTTGTGTTCCCCGTAGTGAGAATTTAGTAGATGCGGTGTCGACCAAGTCTCATCATTCTAGGATGACAGTGCACCCTGGTGGTGATAAGATGTACTGAGGTATGAAGAGGGTGGAAGAGTATGTATTGAAGTGCATCACTTGCCAATGGGTAAAGGCTGAACAGAAGAAGCTCGGAGAACTGTTGCAGCCACTGGATATTCCATTATGGAAATGGGAGAGCATCTCTATGGACTTCTTGGATGGATTACCAAGGTCACAAGGAGGGAATACGAGCATTTGGGTCATTGTGGATAGACTGACAAAGAGTGCTCATTTTATACCCATTAAGAGTAATAGGACGGTAATTTCTTTAAGGGCTCTTTATGTAAGGGATATAGTTAGGCTTCACGGAGTTCCCGTCAACATTGTGAGCGGCAGAGATCCATTATTGATCAGCGAGTTTTGGAGGAGTCCTCAGCAAGCCTTGGGAATGGAATTGAATCTGAGCATGGCATATCACCCTCAGACAGATGGACAGACTAAGAGGGTAAATAGGGTTTTGGAAGATTTGCTTAGATTGTGCATCATTGACTTCGAAGGCTCTTGGGAAGACCACCTACCTTTGGTGGAGTTTGCGTATAATAACAGTTATCAAGCAAGCATTTGGATGGCACCGTTCGAGGCCCTCTATGGCAGACCATGTAGACCACCAGCCTGTTGGTGGGATACCACCGATAGGATCTTACTTGGACTAGACTTGGTGAGGGAAACTTCAAGAATGTGGATTTGATTCGCAAGAGGTTGAAGACTGCACAAGATAGACAAAAGTCATATGCCGACAGAAGACGTTCAAATTTGGAGTTTAAGGTTGGAGATATGGTTTTTGTTAAGGTTTCTCCTCTGAGAAATGTTATGAGATTTGGCTCAGTGGGTAAGTTGGCACCGAGATTGTAGGACCCTTCCCTATTACCGCACAAATTGGAAAAGTGGCATACAAATTTGATCTTCCACATAAGTTGGTAAAAATTCATGATGTTTTTCAAGTTTCGCATCTGAGGTAGTTTCTACTTGATTCCGCATTAGTAGTAGAACCCAATCAGCTAAGGAAAGTGGAGGTAGAGCGTGAATCACTTGTGCGTCATACACCCACCCGTATATTGGAACATCACGTCAAGAGATTACGCACCAAGGAAGTTCGTCTAGTTAAGGTTCAGTGGGGAGAAGACCCCAAGGAGTTCACATGGGAATCCGAGGAGAAAATTCAAACTTCTTATCCTTTTCCATTAGAAGGTACACTTCAAATATCCTATTTTTGATCTTTGATCTTTCCTTAGTTAAGGTCTTTTCTATAATCTTTAGGTGAAACCTATGGATTGTAGCTTGGTTGTAAACATGTCATTAGGGCATGTTATGTTTGATGGATGAAAATGATTGCAAGTGGATACCAACGTTTGCAAATGGATGCATTGCATGCACTAGATAGATATTTATTAGGATAATTGGCCAACTAGGTACACACACCTGCATATGCGTGCCTTTTATCTATTGCATTTGCACATGGTTGCATATATATGTGTGTGTGTGTGTGTGTGTGTGTATAAATGGATGTTGCATATGTATGGTGCATTTGGGTGAATGATTGAAACATACATATAGAATTATCAATTATACTAGGGTAATTGCAAACATTTGGTTGCATGGCATGAGCATACTTGCATTACAGGAGATCAACTGAATCAGTAGACCAACTACCTTTTTTCATTAGGTAAGTTCATATGCATTTCACTTTTCTTAAATCATAAATTACATTAGTTAAAAATAAGGACAGTGGTAGAAATGGATGGTGGTTGAGTAGATGAATGTGGTTCTTGGATTCTAGTTGTTAGTTATGTTCTTCCATCTTCGGAGATTTCGGGGATGAAATCCTTTAAAGGGGGGAGAATGTAACACCCCGATATTTTATGAGAAATATAATTAAAAAGAAATTAAAAGTGCATTTGGTACAGTGGTAAAGGCGCATGTTGAATTCCTTAGTGATCAGGGATCAAGTCCAGTTGTCGCCCAAAATCTGAAGCGATGTTTTTTTCGTCGGTTCATTTCCAGCGATTTTCCCACGTATTTCAGCATTGTTTCTGATATGTGGTTGCTTCCCATTCGCTCTAGTGATAGAAGCCTAATTTTATTGAGTGATTTGTATGTACTAGAATGGATAACCATTAAGTGTATGAAAGAACCAGATTTAATATAAAATAATCTAATTGATTATTTCACTCAAACAATCTATAAATAAACCATCTAACCTAAACCTAATCTCTTATTCAGCCGTCGCCATAATTCTACAGTAAAATTAGTGTATTATTCTTTCTTCTTTTCTCTACCAAATAAACAAATCTCTACCAAATTAAATTATTTATATATATTCAAGAAATTTGGGGAATTTAGAAGAATCATAGGGAGAAAGATTAAAGCAAAGCTTTTTTCAAATTTATGCAAGCTCAAGTGCCAGGTGAGTGAGAATTAATAAAAAATAAAAAAATATAGTAGTTCAATTTCAATTCTTTTCTGGCACATTAATATGAATTAATTTATGTCATTAATTGAGAATAGATGAAAACTGTTGCAACTTCTTCTTCTTCTTCCACTTCTCAAATATAATTCATATTTGGTTTAAAATATGTGACATATAAATCATCTATTCACGTCTTATGGCATAAATAAGATTGAAATTTATTTAAATTTGTATCTTCTTCTCCTTCCACTTCTCAATTCTAATTAATGTTTGGATTGAAATTTGGAACAAACATATTTTTATTCACACTTCATGGCGTAAATAAGATTGGTTTAATTAAATTGAATTAGAATTTTTAATCAATTTCTAATGGTAGAACAGGCTAATCGAATAAATTAGAATATGTTACTTGAATAAAGTTATGGTTTTGATTGATATAATTACATAATTTTGAATATGGTTTTGGAACAAAATTGGGAAGTCTAATTGGCATAGTTGTTTGTTGCATATGTGGCCTAAAAATGTAAAAGTGGAATTTTGTGTAATTAAATGGTTTGTGGCTATTGGATAAATTTTTTGTATAGATTAAATCTCTAAAAGGAGAATATAAATTAGGGTGGAAAAAATGTAAATTAAATGGGCCCTAAAGGCTAGTGTAAATCTGTAACAAAATGGCATAAAAATTACAGAAAAACCATACGGGCTGAATGGACGTGAAATTGAAATACCATTTATGTAAGAAAAAGGGAAATTGTGAAATAACCAAAGCGGATGTAAAAATGGCCTAAGGTAGATTAATGGAAATAAAAAATATGCAAACTATAACAGTAAAATTAATTAATCTGTAAGCGATTTGGTAGGCAGGCCTTGTAAAGATCTGGATAGGTATTTCATGCAGCTAAGACCAAAGTATATTTTTGGTTGTATGAACTAGGAGCGGGCAAGTAGGTTCGCAAGGATGTTTGTTGCCTGTCATAGGTTGCTAGTACGTAGGATAGATAGTATCCGCAATTGTAGGCTTCTTTAGGCAGATCGACGCGGATGGAACAAGACAAGTGTGCTCTGACCAAGGTTTTAAATATCGGATTTCGGTCACGTTTCGTTTCAGAATTTTTACATAAATTATCTCGTATCGGGAGAGATCTCGGACGATATGAGTACATATTGAGTGTACATCTCGGGTGGACACCTCGGGTCTTATAATGCATCTCGGGAATATCTCAGATGTACTTATGTGTCTAAAATTAAAGTGTCAAAAATTTATTTAACGGTTATAATTTTCTTAGTAGAAATATAAATGGTAACATACTTGATTTACATGGAAAAAAGAATAATTTTAGAAGAGTAATAACTTGATTAGCTTAATTGATTTGGTAATGATTGAATAATAATATCCTTTTATTTGAATGTAATAAGAACTGAAACCTTTCGCTATGACTCATTAAGATAAAAGGTAAAGAATATGTTCAAAAAGTTGGTAATTTATAATTGGATTGATTATTTTTTTGAATCAATACGAAAATAAAAAATATTATGCAAAATAAGAAAATTTGTAACTTCGGATGAGATCTCGGATTGAGATTTTGATCCATATTTCAGGTGAGATTTGAATATCTCGGACGAGATGAGTGTCGAGGGAGATATGGAGGAGATTTGATGTCTCGTCTCGTTTAAGTGTGAAAAAGAAATCTTAGAGGAGATCTCGGGCGATATATACGAGATTTAAAACCATGGCTCTGACGTAGGCTTCTTTAGGCAGAACATTGGAGGATTTTGTGCAGCCGACCCAGCTGTGGGCACTCTTTTGGAGGGCTGACACTTTGGATAGAGGCAAGTCCACGTTGGTGACCGAGGAGACAGGAGGATAGGAGTCCAATTAGGTGGAGCCTGAGCGCAACTTTAGGGTCCTGCAAGGTTGTTTGAGTCGGTGCCGGTCAGACGAAAGAGGCATTTAGTCATAGTTCACGGGTGAAGGGCATGACTTTCACGCTATAACATGTGGATGGTAAGAATAGAAAGTCTGACAGGCCGATTGATGTTTAGTATTACTATATGGTTGACTTTCCTAGAGTGACCATAGACTTTGGCTTCTTAGGAACTGTACCTAAGAAGGATTCACTACATTATATTATTCACCCTCTGCGATATCCGGGGAAGACCTAGAATTAAATTGTTTTATTTTTTCTACTTCATTTTATTTCTCATTCACCAGACTTTATGTCCATTTCCACTCCTATTTTTCCTATTTTCCCCAAATCACATGAGGGCAGGTCTTGTAGTTCTTTGCAGCTTGGAGGGTCATTGGAGCAGTTGTTATCTTCAACTTTTGTTTCTTTTGTTTCACTTACTTCGTTTCTCTTTTCCATACTTTACCCTATATATGGGGACCTATATTGCGAACTTTGTTATGTTTTATGTTTTGGTGGAAACTACTAGGTACTTTTGGCTTAAAAAATAAATTTGGAATAATGTTATTTTTAATAAAGCTATTTTGCTATTAATTTATAATTAGTGAAAGTTTTCTTCCGCTGTAATATTTTAATTGTTTTATGCTATAGCCTTAGTATCTGTTCTATGTTATGGATTTTCATTTCACCCGACCACCCGCACTTCTAGTCATGCCCGATTTTTGGGGTTCCTAGAGGTGCAGGGTGTCACACCAGCCCTGGCTGCCATATGAAGTGGACATGATACCACAGATTAAGGATGGAAACGAAGCTGATAATGAACAAGAAGATAGAGATGACTATGGAGAAGTCTTGTTTGACTTTGGATACAAAAATGGTCCATTGGCATCGGACTCAGAGGAGTGATTATGATGTGAGATTGGAAGATTTGGAAACACCTATCTAGTATTAATATAATGTAGTAGCATCATTATGTATGGCTTGTAAGGTTGTTATGTTTGTATCAGTATTATGAAAAACCAAGTAGAAGGACTTAAGAATGGTTTAAGTATGTAAAGAGAAATGATGTTTATAAGACTAAGATGAATGTAAAATATTAAGCATGTATAATATAATTATGTCCTTTGTTTATGACTTTGTACAAAGGTAAATACACAAATCGCTTAAGAAAGTTTCATAAGAATAAAACTGTATTATATGAAATGTTTAAAAACTTGAACCAATATTTTCTAAATATTTTAGCAAAGATAAAAAGTATATGCATTTTACGTGAATTATTTCGTAACACAAATTTGGTTTACAGATTTGAATATAGAATTTTAATATCTGACAAGGATTTATTACTCAATGCTTTAGGGCAAACATTGATAAGGATTTTAGTCGGATCCTTACATTTTCTATCGTAGTTGAGAGCCATGCAAGGAAAATAGAAGTTTCTAACTCTGATCAAAGTCCATACTAAAGAACCGAAGGATCAATAGTAATTCAAAAGTAAAGTTGTACAATCGAATAGTAGGTCGAATTAGATATTGCGTACATATAATATACATTATACAATTGTATGTTTAAAAAATAAATATTTTAGGCAAAAATCTTTGGATTTTGCGTTGTAATTTCGAGGACGAAATTCTTTAATGGAGAAAAAGCTGTAACGACCTGCAAATCACTTTAATAAATTATATTTATTTTTTAAATATTCAAATATAAGCTTTTTAACATAGGTTATATTGTCTTGAACAATAAATAATGATGATAATCTTATTTCGAATAAGTATAACAAAAATATATACTTGGCAAAATATTGATAAAATGACCGAAATTTTATCAATAAACAGCTCTATAATTATCAGAACCATGCACAGAGCTGTATACATACACTTATTTATCCATTTAAATAGGAATATAAAATAAATTATTTATTTTATTTTTAGGAATAGAAATGCATTTATGACATCATCAATAATGGCATCATATTTAACAATTGATTTATGAATTTAAATTGAGATTTAATGATTTAATAATTATACAAATATATATTTTTAAATGATAATAATTCATTTTAGTTAGTTATATAGTGAAAGTAATTCATTTATAATAGAACGATATATACTTGATTTGAAAATATAAGAAAATTCGTATCGTGTTATCGATATAACAACACTTTTTGTAAACAATTATTTAATATTAATCTATATGGTTTATAATTCAAAATGAAATTGTTTTAATTAAGTAATAGTGATGGAAGTTTAGTTTTCAAATTTTATTTACATTTATATGTAAATTAATTTATAAGTGAAAATGTTACCAGGTTTCGGCTTTCTGATTTTCAACGGTTTAACAAATGAAAGTTGTTCAAAGTTGTTGCAACCTTATTTATATGCCTTGTGCACATATATAACATACGCATGCATACCCTAACTTATACATTAACAAATATATACATATAAATACAAAAATAGACTCATATATATATATAATATATTACAAAAGATCTAAGATATTTCACACTTAGAATGTAAATTTCACTTTACACTTACGCACATCAACTCACACACATGGCTACACACGTAGGGGGTTTTCAGCCATGCATAGTAAAGTAGGAGGAGGGTGTGGTGGTGATGAAATGGTAATGTATATACACATAAATATCATGATATTTTAGCTTACAAATTTTCCTATAAATACCACCCTCCATCTTCGTTTTATTTATTCATAAATTCCTAAGCTTCTTCATTCTATTACACTCCTCTTTAATGGCTTCCTACCTTAGGAAAATTATGAAGAAAAATTAGCAAAAAGAAAATAAATTTATGTAAGTACATACACATTTGCAATCCACTTAAAAACAAGCTCAAATCCAGTCCTTCCTTCACTCAAAACCTATGGCCACCACCTCCTACCACCAAGGCCAAGCCCATCTCCACTTGCAAGCATAGGCTGAGCCCATTCAAAGGACCAAGGCTTGATTCTATAGGTTTTGATTTGACCATAGTGAAACTATAGCAAATTTTCATAAAGCTAGAAACCAATGAAGATAAGAAACTATATATATATATATATATATATATATATAATGATGATGTGATATGATTGCTATGGATATTTACTATGCTTTGATCATCAAGTATTGTTTGTTTTAATACAGTGTTTAATTGTGCAAACAAGTCACGTTAAATATACATATATGTTACATAAAGAAATCACTTTTCGAATCAAGTTACAAAAGTGATATGGAACCATTAAACCCTATTGAAATGAATTAAAATGGTTTATGTTTTATAAACACTAAAACCTAATTTGGTGAAGTTAGGACAAGTTATGAAAATTGAGTCAAAAATAGGCACGTCGCGTTATGGAAGTTCGCGATTTCTCGCCGTAAAAGTTTAAATCCATCTATACAATGAAATTGGAGTCGGAATTCTTTGTAATAAAATTTTTCCAAATTTGTATAATCGTAGTTTTCAAACAAAAGAAAAGGATTGATATTTATTTTGGTAGATTATGAAATATGAGCAAAAAAAGTTTTCAAAATAGTTCCGGCTTGGCAGTTCGGAAACCAAAACAATAAATTCTTTAAAAGTGATATTTTTAATTCTTTAAAAATATGAAATAAATCCTATAAATATTTTAATATATTTTAAAAGAGATTTGAGTTATAAAAATAGATTTGTAAATGATAAATAAGTTTTCTTGATTAAACAAGTCTTAAAAGCACTATTCACGGCACTTTTAATAACATTTGAAATATGGCTTTAAACTTAAGTATTCATTCCAAATCTTTGATAAATGTATTTAAAACTTTCCACTGTAAAGATTATATGTTGAAATGATATGTGTTATTCCATTTGTGTAAGATTTTGTTATGTTTCTTCTTTCTACTCTTGACCAACTGGCTCTCCAGCGCTTGGATCTACGGTACATGAATACCGAGGAAGTATTAGTCACTACACCAAAAGAGGCATATTACAACGGTGGAAAACAGTTGTAAAAGACATATTACAACGGTGGATCAACAGTCGTATTTTAAGAAATTGTAAAAGACTATCAATTTTTTACAACTGTGATCTTTAGTTGCCCATAACCGTTGTGATATTATATATTACAACTGTTTCTCACCCTTGCAAATAACAATTTTACAACTGTTGGTAACTCTTGTAGATATGTAACATTTCGTGCTGTAGCAGGTATGACAACTGCTGGATAACTGTTGTAGTTATCTACTACAACTGTTATTCACAGTTGCAATTAATCTTTTTACAACAGTTCATAGCAGTTATAGATTATAGCATTCGTCATATAGCAGGTATGACAACTACGTGGCCACCATTGTAGTTATCCCTACTACAACTGTTACACGCAGTTGCAGTTTAGTATGTTCTGCGACCTCCTCCACAGTTGTAATATACTTTAATTACAACCACATCAATTGCAATTTAAACCCAAAAATATTTATATAATTCTAACAAAACATAATACATACCAAATAGAACAATCTACGGTATTCGTTCACATCACCAACTAAAACAGTACCAAAACAACATTCTCACATAACCATTCCAAAATAGGATACAACACAAAATACTTAAGAAAGATAAAGTTTTGTATCGCAAAACACATACCCTAAGGAAATACACTAGTCGAAGGCAACGAAGTCTTTATGCCAAGCCACGGTATATCCAACTGCTTCTCCAATAGTAAACATTTCGGAACTCGGCCTCCACAAGAAAGCTTTCGGATCTACCGCCACATCAACCCAAACTTTACAACCATCTGGTCCTAGTTTTTTAAAATGCACCAAACAATCAGGATCAGTGGATACTACCATTCCTTCTGCAACAACTTGCCTTTGCCAACTCAATATTTTACATTTTCTGACCTCAATTCCAGCATGCCTTGCATCCCGTATAGGCTGTTCTTCAACAGTCAGAGTATTGCTCTCACGGTGTGACTGCAAAAAAATAATTTACGAATACATTAGACTATTTATGGTATATGTATAACATCAACTAAAAATAATCTGTGTGTATGTTTGTTTTGTGTGTTAATTTGCATTTAAAAAACCAAAATATTTTACTGCATTGCATTAGCATTTTTCATTTACAATAACATTCAATAAACCACTGGATTTTATACCTATCTGATTTCCAAATAATAACAACTAATATAAAAGTAAAGTACGACTAAAAAGCTGGAATAAAATATATGATACTTTGTATTCCTGAAAGAGTGTCAATCCCAGTACAAAACTAACATTTAAAGGAACGATGGTTTTCATAACATATACACAAGGGTCCAAGCTCATCATAAAACAATACTGGAAGCACTCAGTTCACTAATGTATGAATTTTGCACGATCACTGATGAGAAGATAAAGAAAAATGTAGCTTATGTAGAAGCATTTCACTCACACTGATTCCACTCACCTTGCATACAACGTTCAACTTAAATTGCCACCTCCTCCATAATCATAACAATCAAACCCAACTGTCCACGTTCATATATCAATACAAACGCATCAGTTCACCACCCATATCAATGAACATATAACACAATGCACAACTAACTACTCATTTTCCTTACATTTTCCATACATTTCACCTTCACTCGCACTGTTACATTGACATACCCAACAATTCTTCAACATTCCCTGACTGTCACTGCCAACTATTCCTTACTGTCGTGCAAAACTGCACATTCACCAAAGCCCATTAACTATTTCTAAACTGCAAGTCATCACTATAAATACTCCCATACTTCAAACCCCTCCTTGAACCACTACTTCACATCATCACTCCATCAAGTTCAACACTTCAGTGAAACTACCTCCTTGATCCATAAACTGCTCCAACCCACTACAAAACAGTCACATCCCAAACCTCCAACGCTTTCCATCTTCAACCCATCCACAAACTACTGCTTTCCTCTGGCCATTCACCTACCACTTTCACTTACCTTCACCTATACCACTACTTTTGCAACAACACCTTGCTCTCTGCAGTTCAACACCAAAACGGCTGCAAGCATACAGCCTACATATCACACACATACAGCCTACAAGCAAATTCACCACCTACCTGCACACTCCTCTACTTGCCTCACTGCCATATACATCGAATTTCAAAACATCAACACTGCCACCGTACCTGCACACTCCTACTTGCCTCATTAGCCCTCTCTCAGTTGAGACTGCTGCCACTCCAAGCTCCTCCCTTCATCTACTTCAACAATACAATCATCCAACAGGACCCACCATTCAACAAATCAGCTACCACATTCACTTCAAAACCACCATAGCAACAGCTTTGCTTCACATCAACCTCCAATTTCCAAGTAGAAAAAAAAATCGAAACCACAACTCAGTTACAAACCATAATTCACTGCCTTCACAACAGACAATTTTTTACTGCCTCCACCTCCACCACATCAGCATCCTCTGATCATCCGTGCACACTGACCAAACAAGCAAATACCCCCCTCCCCCCCCCCCCCACACCCCCAACCACACTGTCACATTTTTTCGAACAAGTTTACATCATCCATCAAGTTTACTCATCCACCCACCGACTTGCCTACTTCCTCCATCTCATCAGGAAAACTCCTACCCCCTCTGTTCTTCCTCAAACCAAACACAACCCACTTGAATCACAATCCAACCATCCCCCTTCAACACAACAGTGCAAAACATCCACCAACTACACTATGATACATCAACCATTTCTTCTTACTGTTACATTCATCATCATGCCATATCAAACATTTACTAACCACTACACTTTGTCTACATCTATGCCACCATTGCTTGCAATCCCCCAAAACCTCACAGACACAACAAAACAACACACACCACCCAAACTTCAAACTGCAACATTCCCACTGTGACATATTCACGAATCTCCATTTCCTCTATACCGCAACACCACATCAGAACTCACAAACTCCAAAACCATTACACCCATTCAACTGCTCCATTCACAATCCATTCGCAAGCCATTCATAATTCCTTGCATTACCGTGCATCACCAAAACTCCAACTACACAGGTTCAAAACCTTCTCTGGCCATACAAACCACTGTCACCACCCAGTGCTTCATTGTGCAGTGCACTATTCTTCTGTCCACTATATCTCAACCACTGTGCACTTTCTCATCAACCATTTGACCACCAAACATCCTTCCACATCCTACAACCCCTTGTTACCACCACAAACCATCACTGCTACCTGCTTCGAACAACATACCATTCATACCCATATACCATCATAACAAACTCCCTCCTGCATTCACCACTGCTGCTACAGCCATATACAACAGTAATACTCAGTCATCCCCTTGCCATCAACTACTTTTTAAACAAGTTGTCAAAGTGCATCTACTTGTCTTACCATTGACCATCATCCATCATACTTTTTAAATGCAATTTTCTTAATTTGTAAATAAATATTTTGTAAAAATAATTTTCCCGCTTTTTAAATGCCAAAATACATATGAAAAATAAATAAAAGCAAGTCTGCTGCCAAATTCTATACTATAACTCAGCAACATATGGAAACATATGCGGATGTCCTAGTCAAGTTCTATACTATATCACTAGAAACATACATATGGAAACGGTACCTGAGGCGTATTAGCAGGAGGAGTCTCTGGATTTTCCTCATTGACTCTTCGCTTTCCTTTCATATCCTGTAAAGATTGTATTATTACATATATAACTAGTAATTTGTAAGAACATGTCACATATTCATTGGCATAGCTAATTAACACTTACCAGTATAATCGCAGTAAGCTCTTGTAATTTAGCCTCCATGCCACTAACTTGGTTTCGCAGTGCATGTACTTCACCTAAATTAGCCTGATGAATACGCAGATGAGATGGTACAACCCCAAAGCCTAATCCTCTTACACGTCCGCCATGTTCCTGACCAAAAAGCATTGACACTCCATCTTGAGTAATTGATGTTGTTCCCTGAGAACTCTGACTCATGGCATTATGCTCTTTTATCTTAGACTACAAATTCAAAAAACACCAATATGATTATCGTTCCTCATGCAGGGGGGAATAAGGTGTAAACATTCTGATTATCGTTCCAAAAATGGTTCTTTGTTCGTCATGTATGAGTAATAGGCTCATATATTACTCCGTCCAACATTTTTTCAATATGTGACATGGTTAAGGGAATTTCCATCAAAGAAGAAGGTTGAATAACTTTTAAAGTTTCAAATGTTAGCCAATTCAAATGAAACTTTTAACAGATCAATTTTTCATAGAAACATTATGGAAGTAGCACGAAATGTATCCAACAATCATTACTTTGTACTATAAAATAAGATATTTTGAATATCTCTCTGTCATGTTGCTCCCTGTTCCCCATTGATACTACAAGTTCACTCTTCTTCTACTAAGTGATCGACCTATAAAAAAACATAATAATTTACAAAGAATTAGAACATCACATCAAATTAAGAGGGTACTCTAAATTTGCAAATTGAAAGTAACAAAGTAACAAAGTTCACTCTAAATTAGTTATCGATCGAGTTTTATGCTTAAACGACTATGCATAAATTAAGAAATCAATAAAGTATGCTTATATCATACCAAAATGCCGTCACAATCCTTCCTTATGTAACTTTCATCCCCAATATCTACGTCTATATCATCAAGTAGTGACTCATCCAGTGGTTTACTAGTTGACTCTTCATCCTCATCATATTTTTCCAACTCATGAAACCCTCTAGAGGGTGCTCTCAACACAACATACCAATTTGAAGAACTACTTTCTCTAGAGTAGAAGACTTGTACGGCTTGTGTTGCTAAGATGAAAGGGTCGCTTGCAAATTGATTTTGGAAGTGATGTAAATTGACTAATGTAAATCCATCTTCAACCTTAACTCCACGATAGATATTTGCCCAATCACACTTAAACAAGGCAACTTGAAATTGATGATAATCCAACAAGAAAATCTCATGCAAGACCCCATAGTATATTACCTTCTCAATGGACCCATTTACACAAACAGTACTTGACTCAATGGAAACACCACTATTTTGTGTACCCTTCTCGAAGTCTTTCGTACGAAAACGTCGACCATTAATAATATAGCCAGAATAAGAAATTATTTGCGAACGATGTCCGTATGAAAGCCATTTTATTATGTTGCTAACATTGGGTACACATCTATCATCTTTAACCTGGACAAGTATAATATATTAAATAAAGATTTATGATGATGTAATCCTTTCATCGTTAATAATTTTTTTAAATATAACTTTCAACCTTTTTTTCGAACCAATAACTAAAAGTCTCTGAATGCAACTTTGAAAGTTCCAAATCATCTCGTAAAAGACGAGGATGCAAACATCTTAGCTCCTCTTTGTGCATTCTGCATACATAAATGTAATTAAAGATCTAATTTATTTTATAGATCATAGTTGAGTTGAACTTATACGTACTCTATATACGGCTCTACTTCTTCCGTATTAAACAAGACATATCGATGAGCAGCATTAATCACCTTCGCGTCGACTGTCATAGGTTTTCCTTTGGAAATAGGACGCCCCTCGAGTATAAAATCATTTTGTTCCACTTCATTTCGATTTTTCCTCTCTCCAATCTGTAATGCATCTTTAATATATCTAGAGCAGTATTTCATGCATTCTTCGGCAGAATAGCGCTCAGCAATGCACCCTTCAGGTCGTGCTTGATTTTTAACATACCCCTTTAATATTTTCATATACCTATAACCAAAATGCATAAACAAATTACTTTCATAATTGCATATACTATTAACCACTTTAAGTACTCTTCATAAATTTTACCTCTCGAATGGATACATCCATCGATAATGGACAGGTCCACATATTCTTGCTTCCCTCCCTAAATGTATTGTCAAGTGAATCATGATATCAAAAAAGGAAGGGGGGAAGAACCTCTCTAGATCGCATAGTGTTAATGCAATTTGATACTCCAATAATTCTAATTTATCTCTATCAAGCACTCTTTGGCATATGTCATTATAAAATGAACATAGTCGTAGTAGTGCATTTCTTATCCCTGTAGGTAGAAGTCCTCTTAATGCTACAGACAACAGTTGTTGCATCAAAACATGATAATCATGAGACTTAAGACTTGAGATCTTGTCTTGTTTTGCAAAACATTTTCCAATATTTGAGCTATATCCATCTGGCACTTTTAAATTCTTCATTCTACTGTAAAAGATCTCCTTTTCTTGATCTGTTAAGGTGCATGGTGCGGCTGGAAGCAATACTTTATTTCCAATGTCTATGGGGTGCAACTTTTTTCTAATGCCCATCGCTTCTAGATCTTGTAGTGATTTGAGGCCATCTTTCGATTTTCCTTTGATATCAAGCAATGTACCAAGAATACTTTCACCAATATTTTTTTCAACATGCATCACATCCAAATTATGCCGTAAAGGGAGTGCCTAAGAAATTGAAAAACCACATATCATTAAGTAATAATAACGTACTACATAGCAAACATAAATAGAAAATGAAAAACAACTTGTTTCTAGTTTAATTTTACCTTCCAATAAGGCAAATCAAAAAAAATGGACCTCTTTTTCCACATCTTATATCTTTTTTTCATCTCACTCCTTTTCCTTTTCCTTTCACCTTTTTCTTCATCTTTTGATTTTTTTCCCCAATCATTACTAATATCTTGAACATCGTCAAAGATTTGAACACCGGTTTGTATTTGAGGCTTTTGTCTATTTTCTACGGTTCCATCAGATAAGTTTTTCCGTTGACGATATTCGTGGTTAGGTTCAAGAAATCGTCTATGACCCATGTATGCACACTTCTTACTAAATGGTTGCCATACGGAACATGTATTAATGCCACAAACAGGACATGCTCTCTTACCCTTTACAGTGCAACCAGCTAAATTTCCATAAGCGGGAAAATCATTAATTGTCCACATCCGAATAGCATTTAATCTAAATTCACTACGAGTATAAGCATCATACACCTTCACCCCTTTATCCCATAATTTTTTCAAATCTTCAATAAGTGGCTGTAGATATACATCAATATCATTCCCCGACTGTCATGGTCCAGGAATTAACAAAGATAGCATCATATTATCTTTGTGCATACAAAGCCATGGAGGAAAGTTGTAAGCAACAAGAAACACTGGCCAACAGCTATATGCAGAATTCCAATCACCAAAAGGATTAAAGCCGTCAGATGCAAGACCAAGCCTTAAATTTCGTGGATCGGAAGCAAAAGAAGGATACATTCTATCAATCATAGCCCATTGAGAAGAATCTACTGGGTGACGCAATTTACCGTCTTCACTCTTATGGCTGCTATGCCATCTTAGTTGTTCTGATGTTTCTGGTGATGTAAACATCCTTTTCAATCTTGGTATCAATGGGAAGTATCTCAAAACCTTCACAGGAATTTTGGCTTGCTTCCCATCCTCACTAGTCTTGTTTTTTTTCCAACGAGACTTACCACATTTAGGACAAAAATCACTATGTGCAAGCTCTTTTCTAAATAAACAACAATCATTTACACATGCATGTATCTGCTTATAGCCTAAACCAAATGATTGAAGCAATTTCTTTGTTGCATATGTCGAATCAGGAAGCGTGTTTTCTTTAGGCAACATATCCTTGAGAAGTTTAAGGAGTTCTGTAAATGCTGTGTCAGATATACCATTTCGCGCTTTGTGCTTGTAAAGGAGTATTGTAGCAGATAACTTTGTGTGGGTTGCACAACCATGGTACAAAGGAATTTCGGCATTCTCCATCATTTCCTTAATACCTTCCCCATGTCTTTCATTAGCATTAGCTTCTACCTCCTCATCACGGATTTGTGCATCCAAATACATTCTATATGTATCTGTCGGTTCATCGCTTTTATTTTGCGAAGGGCGTTTTTCTCCATGAAAAATCCATACATCATAAGTTGGGTCAATTCCAAAACAAATCAAGTGTGACACAACATTCCTTGATGTTTGCCATATTAGATTCCTACATTTACAGCAGGGGCATATAATTTTTTCTGGATTTCCTTTGCTTTCAGCATGCCTATATACAAAATTTCGAACCGCTTGCTTATATTCTTCTGTCATTCTACGAAACAATAAACGAATTAATACTCATTCCAAAATGCTCATAACTATGAAAGTAATAATCAAAATAATGAAACCTTGGCGGGTTGACCCATGTTTTGTCCATTTTGATAAAAATGCCTCTAATGCGTGAACCTAATGGAACGACACAAACAAACACCACATTATTACCATAAAAGATTATAGTAATTACAATGTTATTGTTTACTAAATACATAAACTGACATGAAGTAAAAGTTAAAACACCGACCACAAAATGTTATTGTTGTACTTTATTTCTAACTCAGATGTTTATATAGTAAATGCCATTATTATTTCTAACTCTGACGTTATTATTGTAAAAGTAAATGCTATGACTGTTAAAAGTATAATTCATGTAGCTGTAAGTGGAGCGGTAAATAAAGCAACCAAACATATGTAATTTGATAATACTAGCAAAAACAAAGCATTTGTAGGTTGAAACTCACATACACGCAGTGAAGAAAATGCTATTGTTATATGTGGACAGTTATCTTTTGGAATAATGTGAAAATAACAGGAGAAACCTCCAAAATTCAAGAAGATGTAATACAACACCTGATAAGCTTTTCTTTGAAAATTCTAAATTTTCAATTACTCTTTTGCAAGTAGGTCTTGGTAACATTTATTCATGTCTCAAAAAGAAAAGTGTTTTTTTTTACTTTCACACTCAGTTTTGGTGATCCAATACTGAGCATTTTGATTTACAATCTGAATGACCTTTGGCTTAATTACAGTATTTTAAGTTTGTTGCTCGGTTGAATTGAGCGTGGACTTATAATTACTCTGCATTTCTTCAAGATAAAACGGCTGCATAACTCTGTGCACTTCAACCAACCTATGACATACCATCAACACAACATGAACCATCCCACGGCAGTTTTCTAAAAATAAACCTACCCTACCATTGCCTGAAACTTCACACATTCGAACCATCCTCCACCTTCCTCTATGCTTACATCAAACTTCCACTGCCACAAAAACATCACTCCTCCTCTAAAACAATCTGTCATACATACAAACTTCCAGTGCCTTCACCACCTCTGAATTTCTATCCCACTGCATAACACAACAACAGAAACTTCATCACAGCCACCATATCACTCCAATTACAGCCTCACTCCGCCTGCACACTTCTGCACCACTACTTCATCAATCGTCCCCTCTGCGTCACTATGCACATAAAAAATAATGCATTTCTGTTGCACTTCACCATGCATTTTAGTGCGCACACACCCACTGCCTCAGCAACCTATACCCTTCCCTACATCCTCCTCTGCACTGCAACTCCACTAACAACATCACCATCTTCTACCTATCACCACAGCAACTGCTCCACTTCACGCTGCCCTTCCACCCACTGCAGCAGCACACATCAACATCAAACCTCCGACCTTCACCATCCCACTGCAACCTTCAAACAACAACCGGAATACCCCATCATTTGCTTCATTACCATCCACCACTTCATCACCAAACTAACCATTTCAGCAAAGACAACAATTGCAACTGCATTGCCTCACTTCCACATACCTCACTGCTTTGCTACATCCTCCAACAAACAAATATTTCATTCACCATCCTTGTAAGTAAAAAAATAAGCTCTACGTCCCTACCAATTTTCTTTTATAAAATTTTAAAACCATCAACTGAACATATCTTTATGATTCTCGACAAGTACAATATTTTTAACAGTAAATAGAAATATACAAATGTGGCCATTCAATTCTTAACAGTAGAATAAGCAAATAAATAAATTGTTATTGCTTATTCGTAATGCATTTAACATGCATTTAAGTATGAATGGCAGTAAGCAAACTAAATCAAGTATGAATGCAAGTTATCTCTACCTGTAATTAAAGAAACATCGCACAATAAAATCACTCAACTAACCAAATTACTCGATGAATGTAGTAATTAAAGCAACAACTTTTTCCCAATTGCAACAATAAAATCACAAATCTGACCAAATTACTTGCTGAATGCAGTAATTAAAGCAACAGTTTTTCCACAACTGCAACGAGAATTAGTATATGAGGTAATAAATATTAATAAGGCTCACCAAATTGTTACCAAATTATTATGAAGTATATGGAAAACACTAGCAGTAATGAATGGTTATCGGAATCAGAATCGAACAACAACCAAACCGATCAAAATCAAAACCAAATCAAAATAATATAATTAATTGTTTGCAGTTTAAAAATTAGAAATAAACGAAAATACCTATATAAGCGGCAACGGAGGCGACGTTGATTACGGTTAGGGTTTGCAAACGGCAACAGAGGTGAGCACGATCTAGCTTCGTCGATGGTGACAGCAGCGGGCACAACGGGGTTCAGATGTGACGATGGCGACGACGGTGAGGGCGTTGCGGGGTTTACCTTTCGTTGGCGAGCGGCTAGTGTTGAGCGGGATTGGATTAGGCTTTCCAAATGTTGGGAGTGAATTCTTTTGCACGGGAATATAAGTTAATTAGAAAGTTTGGCGAAAAGGAAAGAAATGTTGGAGGGAACGTTAATTTTCACGTGACATTCGTTTTTTTTTTGCACGGACTTGTTACAACTATTCAACAACTTCGGATCACAGTGGTTACAAATATAACAACTGGTACCGAAAGGGCAGTTGTTCCAGATGTATATTACAACTGCCAAAAATACACAGTTTTTACAAAATGCATATTACAACTGTCCGCTTATGCCAGTTGTAAATAAAAAGTTGTAATATAGCTGTTTTGTTGTAGTGAGTGTCGATTTCCAAGGGTCAAAAAAGCAGGTTGTCACAATATTCAATTATTATCATTTAAGGTTTGATTATCATCGTCATCAAGTTTGGGACAATGACTACTTTTTGTTGATTTGTAAGTAATTTATCTTTCTATAGTTTGGGTTGGGTAGATAAAATTGTAGGAATATTGAAATGAACACCTTATGGTAAGTTTCACAATTTAACTATAAGACGTTCGATGTTAATGTTGGGTCACAATTATATTTTAATAAAAGTTATTTATTAAAAGAAATCTAGAATATTTTAGAATAAATACTTAGGAATGATTTTATGGAAGAAATTGATTTTATAAAATTGATTTATAACAACGTGGTTTACAAATAAAAAGAATTTAAGCAGAGAGTTTGAGGACTTATATCTTGATGCTTTTGAAAAGTGGTTTCAAGATTTTGAAAAATGGTAATAATAGTATTTCTTGGAAGTTTTAATAGTATAAATATTTTGGAAAGGAGATTTTTTTTAAGTAAAGTATATTTTCTTTGGATTGGTTCGGAGAACGAGTCTCGATTTGTTTGGTGATGATCTAGATAATCCTCAAAGTGATGATCAAATGTTTACTTTGGCAAATATTGAAGTGCATTTAGTAAATTATTCTCTTTATCATTGTATGATCGAAACGAGTTCAAATCTGAACGAACCCGAACAAATTGGTAATAGATATTATGTTAAAACTGTATGTTTGGAAATATGTAAACTATTGGTTTAAATGGGGAACTTTGGAAATTTAAAAGGAGTATTTTTAAGTTAACTGGTTCGAGTGGTCCGAAATTAACTAAAAATAGAAAAGTGACGTGTTCGGATGGTAAGCACTTTTCTTAAGCATTACCCCTCTTGGTTAGGAAATATATGATACTATTTGGTAGCGTTCCTTAGATATTTTGGGGTTACTCGAGCTATATGTATGCATTTTCTATGGTTAAATATATAGCTTCAGTTAAAAAGGATTTTGGAATAAAACTCGGGTATTTGGATTTTAGATTTACATAATAAATTCAAAATGGGAAAATTTTGAATCGGATAACGGTATATACTCTCAGAATGTAGTAGAGTATTATACAAGTTAAACTTAAATTCGATTTTATGAAATGTTTTCATAAATAATTTTAACAGAAAAAGAATTGGTATTAGTGAGAATTAATAAGGATAAGTACGTAAGTTAAATGTAGATCATTTCTCTTTTTCACATATTTTTGATCCAAGATTCGAGTACATGAGTTTGAGGTGTTTTACACCATTCCAAATAAGGATCTATCACTCGATTCTTGATAGCAAACACTTGGTGAAGGTTCTTGATATGGAACTAAAGTTTTCTACTATAGTATCTTGCTATGTAAGGAGAATGGAGGTTTTTATTCAAGAAGTCTAATTGGAGTCTGCACTAGAGAATCAGATGAGTGACACTAGTTCAGAAGTGAAGGTGTGTATTTAAGTAGAGATAAAATCATATCTTGCATATGGATGATCTATAAACATCATACAAACCTAAAAATAATATTGGGTATTCATGCGGTGAAGTTTCGAGGTCGAAATTCTTTTAAGAGGGAGAATGCAACAACTTGGAATTTTATCACTTTGATTTGTGAATATTTAATTTATTTTAAATATTCAACTAATGGATTTTATAAATCAAATATACCCCTTTTAATGATAACTTTTCAAAATGCGTTTACAAAAATAATTAGTCCGAAGAAAAATAAAAAATACAACCGAAAATTATTTTTCGAATTTTCAATTTTTCGGCTTCAAAAAGTAGTCGAAAATGTTTTGTACATTTAGTAAACATATAAACATACATGTAATAATAATGTAAGTATGGTTAATAATAATATATAGTAAAAATATATTCACTTAAGTAATATAAAGGAGATGTGAAATTTAAAGAGATTCCTTAAGCATAAAAATTGAATTAAATACATAATTTACCCTGTTATCCAACATGTAATCCAATGTTTAGTACTTTGATGTGGTGATGGAATGTGCGAGAAGGGGAGGAAGTGACGTGGTAAAAAAAGTAATGGAGGGCATGTGCTTAAATGGCAAAATTGTAATTGTCTCATTCCATTTTATATAAAACTATTTCTTTGTTTCCTTTTCGTTTTATTTTCACTTTTTTCATTTCAAGTTTTACTTCCTCCTCTTTAAAGCTCCACTTCTCATTTCTCAAAGTTTTTTTAAAATTCTAGAATCCCTTAAACTTGTTTAAAAACACTTCCTTTCTACCTTGCACCTTCTCTCTTCCAAAAAGCAAGCCAAAACTACCCTACACGCCTAAGGCCAAGCCCATACTCCACTATGACCGAATGCTTTTGGCCCTTTAGGACACTAGAGAAATTTCATCTTTTGCAAGTAAGTCCAAGATCTAAGGCTAATACAAGTTGTAGTATTAGTTCCAATCGATTTGGTTAAGTTTTAAACTTTACGTTATTGCTAATAGTTATGTTGATCTTGGTTGAAGATATATTGTGTTTGGTGCTTTATATATTCGAGATTATGTATATTGTTTGGTTGTGAACTTGGAAATATAATTTAGATGTTAAGAGATGATGAAAAGTAATGATATTTACTTTTTGTATGATGGTTCACATGTGTATAAGCGTACGAGCTTATGTGTTAGCTATTGTATGCTAAAATGAAGTTAGCACTTAACGTTGCTTATTTGCGACATCGAGATCCGTTGTTTTAAACTTATTTTTACTTGAGTGTTTTCCTAGAAAAGTTTAAGAGTTTCAAACTTTATTTTTAGTTTCCAAAACCCCTATACAAATTTTTAAGCAAGTTAAATGAAAATTTAAGTCTTGAAGGGCATTAAATATGCAATACTAGTGTAAAATGTTATGGTATCCATAGCGATAGTTGCTATATATGAAGTTCGTAAAAACGAACACTTTTTGAAAACCAAAAGTTTTTTCACTCTTATTATTTTTGAAACATATTTTTAAAATATATTTTAAGTATTAAAATTTAATTATTAATTAAGGTTTTTAATTATTATTTAATTTATTTATTTATTAAGGAATTATTAATTATTTAAATTAATTGATTAAGTAAAGGTAATTAGTACTTAATTACTAATTAAGTAAGATAATTATAATTAGTTAATTAAGTAAGGGCTAATTAATTTTTAGTTAATAAAAGTTAATTATTTAATTAATTATTATTTAATTAAGGTTTAATTATTAATTAACTGTGAATTAATCATTGTTTAATTATTAATTAATTATTAACCATGCAGGGTTAATTATTAATTAAGTTAAGTGTTAATTAAGATTTAAGTATTTTAAATAAAGGTTTTATTTTTAATTATTTTATTTCCAAGGATATGTTTGTTTAAAATCAGCCTTCTTTTTCAAAGAATGGTTAAATACAAGAGATTCTCTTTGTTTGTGCCTTTAAGTTGCCAAATGAAATGGAATTGATTATTGATGACATCTGTTTAGCAAAATAAATTCTTGTTCTACTACAATTAAATAGAATAGATTATTGAGGACATTCATTTAGCGGAATAAATCCCCCTTCTTCTATAATTAAATGGGATGGATTATTGATGACATCTGTTTAGCAGAATAATTTCCCATTTCGCTATTAAATTAATTTGGACATTTAATTTTAGGCTGGTTGTTTTATATGGGATAAACGATGCATTAACTATGCATGGTTAATTATGGATTTGATTTACGTACATGTTGTAAAATTGAATTACATGGTAACTTGTTTTGTACCATTGTAGTCGCTAAGCCTCTGTCGAATTTGTAGAGTTATGGATTTAAATAAGTTAAATTGTGTAACAATTTGAGGTTAACTACTTATAAATGATGTTTAAAGTATGTTATCTAATTATTTTAATTAATATGTTTAAAGTTATTTAATTATATTATTAATGATAACTTAAGTTTTTAATTATATTATTAATGTTGTTAGTTAATTGGTTTAGTTTGGTTTAATTAAATTTTTAATTAACGATGTGTTTAAAGTTAATTACTTATCTTATTGTTGTTGTTTAAAGTAAATTATTAATTTATTTATGATGTTTAAAAGTAATTAAGTAGTTGAATAATGGTGTTTATAATGATAAATTGTTTTATAAATTGGATTTTACTTCGTAAAAAGATTTATTTAAGGAGATTTACAAATGATTTTGTAAAGGAGATCGCAAATGATATTTGTTAAAGGAGTTTTCTAAGGAGTTTATTATCATTTTAAGAGACTTATAAAAGAAGTTTTATAAATTAATTTGGAGATTTATAAGCGGATTTGAAGTATAAAATAAGCTTATAAAAAGGGAATTTATAAAAGAAATGAGATTTGATTTTTGGTAATCATTCCTTCTTAATTATGGTAGTATAGAAACATTCTTCCATACTTAACATCGAAGTATGGTGTTTTGGTTTATGGTAAGAAATATTTAAATAATATTTGTTTTGGACCATTTAAATATGATTTGGAAAAGAGGAAATCTCCCTAAAGTTTTGTTAATATACCTATACCATTGAGATAAGTACATAAGTATTTTAAATATTGGAAATATAATTGTCTGAAATATACTTATACCGTTGAGATGGGTATATGAATGTTTTCTCAATTATTGAAAAGAGTATAAGGGGTTTGTGAATACGTCTTTTATGAAGAGATTTTGAATCAAATAATTGAAAGAGATTTTAACGATCGAAAGATTTATTTATAGAGGCTTAACGGGTTCCATATGGAATTAAATCTATGATTGATTGATAGTTAACCAACCAATTATCAAATCATGGCCAAAAATATAACTATAGAAATATCTAGGAGAAATATGTAAGTTATATAGCACAGTTATCTTCGATGATGTTGTACTATGCATATAAATCTCGTTTTGTTCTTTTGGGACAAATAATAAGGAAATCCATCCACTTAAATGGTCGGAGGTGATCTCCACTCTTATGTACTGTCTGATTATGTCCGAAAAAACTGCCATTGAGCTTACGGAAAATCGTCGAATGTTCGTTTGAAGCGACCGAGATCGAATAAGTATGAATAATTCGAAAACCACTTCGAACCAACTCAACCATTATATTGAATCCTAAAGATGATGGAGTCGAAGATGAAGCTCTTTGAAGTGCAAGGGTTACTTGCTACGAATGCTGAGAGTGACTCTAAAGTGGATGTAGTAGAAATAGTTTCTTCGGCTTGTTCATATCCTGAACAACTTGTATGGATGAATGCTGGCATAGCATTATGCCTAAAGGGAAGTGCTAGCCTTCCAACTGGGAATTGCTAAGAGAGGAAGAAGGTAATCGTGGCCTCATAAACCTTACGACCCAGGGGATGACTAAAAAAGAGGATATACTTCAGGACTATGTGGGTCACACCTATTAGGGTATTATCAACATCCTTCTACACACATATATATATATATATATGTATGTATGTATGTATGTATGTATGTATGTATGTATGTATGTATGTATGTATGTATGTATGTATTTAGTTGTGCATAAGAGCTATCGGAAATGATTGCAAAACAACTAGGGTAATGAAATATTCAGTACTTTCCGGTAAGGGTAGGTCAGTCTTGATTTGTCGAGGTTTCATGTGAGTCCCTTGGTAATTTTTTTTAGAGATGTATTGTGACAGGCGGTACCACTTTGTTTTGTCATTATATGAAATCAGTTCTCCAATAAGTGCTGTATGGACTTAGTAGTGCCCAACTATGTTGGAGTGTGAGATGCAAGTATTACAACTATATTCAATATTTATTGTAAACTCGAGACGTTATTATAATATCACTAGATTTTCTATAATATAGTTTTGTTATCGTAAGGGAAAAACTCATCCGTCTTTATGTGCAGCGTGGTCATATGAGATGCCTTTTATTTTAAATGGTTTTATAGGATATAATAAAATTCCTTGTGATTTAAGTTCCTCACGCTGGTTTTACCAGACTGATCCGGGTATTATTTTTCTTAAACGCTCGGGTCAGACCCAAGTATTTTTCCAGAGATAGCTTTGGAGCTTTAGGAGTCGAGTTGGATGCTCAGGATGTATTTCTGATGTGTTTTTCTTATGTGTGTTTATCAGCATTTGTAATGACATGCTGTTATAACTATCCATGTTGATGATAGGTTAGACTCTAATGTTTTTTGTGTATTAAAGGATTTTCTCTTGTAAAGACGAATTTGGAATAGTATATATTATTCATCACGTAGTGAGATTTAGTTCTGTCTTTTTTCTTTTTCTTTTCCCCAAACAATTTGTATTTCCGGCACTTGGTTGCTTGGCATGTAAATACCATGAATGTATTAGTGTCGAATTCTGAGGATTGAAGAAATAGGTTGTTATAGTATTTTTATGAAATACCGTAATGATTTAACTGTCAAACACATCAAATATCACCGTATATGTACTTTACGTATGTATTTATTCCTTAATTCTAATTAAGGTTTTTAATGTTCCTTTTAATTTATTCATTCATATATTATATAAGTTTAACATTATACAACTTTTAAATCTTAATTAATCTGATATAATAGTCTTATGTATAATATTATATAATTTAAATCTTGTTTAATTAATTAACATTTTAATTAATTTTATATTATGTAATTTGCAGTTATACTTTATATTGGATACGTATACTGCAACACTTATAGTTATATATATATATACATATGTACATATATTTTTTATTTATTAACTAAATTTTAATTAATTTATTTAATTATACAACTTTAATTAAATTTTATTAATTTCTAATTTATTCTGTATATATATATACATACTTACATTGTTTTAAACAATTCAATTTAATGTAACATATATCATAATATTGTATATACACATGTTTAATTAATTGATTATTTGTTAATTATTTTATTTTATTAATATTAAAATTTCAAAAGTTATTTATTTTATGTTCAAAACACTTTCGAAAATTATATTACAACATTTATAAAATATTTCTTATTTTAAATTCAAATTGAAAATTGAAAATTGAAAATTTTATTGTAATTTTAAAACAATTTTAAAATTTAGTCCAAGACCCAATTCAATTTAGGCATTTTCTGTTAAGGGCAACCTTTGGACTCACTTTACCTTTTGGGCCAAGCCGACAGCCAAGAAGGGTGGAGTACTTGATTATCCAAACTCAATCCTTCGACACAACCTTTCTAGACATCTTGTTAAATTGGTAAGCTTAATTAGTTAGTCCTAACATAACTAATTTAGACCGCATATGTCATTGGACTTCGATACCATTGTTGGATTTAGACCAACATGTAGTGTGGTAAATGAGTAAATTTCAAAAAAAAAATCTTCCATTTGGATTTTATTGAGTTTATTTAAATATCATCTAAATTTATTTAAATAAAATCAATATTTCATTTAGTTTGTAAATAAAGTTTTATTTATTGTTAAGCTTATATTATTTTATATATAATATTTGTATCACACGTACATATATGTGCACATGCATGTGCAACATAAGCGTTCGGTCCATGGTTTGGCATGTTCGTGCATAGATGCTAAGAATTATACCACAACGGACATGTTAGCCCCTTAGTATACATGTGTGCTGCCAATATATATTTATGTGTAAATGTATATAAATTTTGTATATTATAACACATTACGTATAAAATATAATATACATATACATATATGTATGTATTGCAAAACAATTCTAAATTTAATACAAATGATTTATAGTTTTAAATCAACATAATATTTAAATTTTATATTTTAGATTTATATCTACATAATTCCAAATTTATTTTAGTAAGTTAGTTTAAATAAAAATTCATACATATACATACACACACACACACATATGTATGTATGTATGTATTAAATAATTAAAAGTCAAACATTATAAGAAAATAATCCTATTACAACTAGTTATTCACAATGTTCCCAAGACGACAGCTGTAATAAAGGATTTTAACAACTGATTTTTCCCTACAACTGTAATAAATGGTTTTTAACAGCAGTTTTTTTCCTGAGTTGTAATAAATGTATGTTTAACAACTCATTTTTCCCGATAATTGTAATAAATGTAATTTTAATAACTGTTTGTTTTAGTCAGTTGTAAAAGAGAAATATTACATTTTTTTGTTTTGACCGCTGTAAATTGATATTTTCCAAAAGTTTATAGAGAAATTGAAAAATTGATACTACTAATTATTTGATTAATATTTTTTCTTAAAAACAATCTGTAACACCCCTAATTTTAAAAAACATTAATCAGAAGATTTAATTAGATAAATTAAATAGAATAATGTAAAGATTAGAGTGATAAGAAAATCAAGATTTGAAAATTAAATAGAGGCCGTGCTTAATTAAATAAAATTAAAAGAATGAGTTTGTGGAAATGGTTTCATAAGTTAACTAATAAGAGAATAAGGCATGGGCATTATGAAAAATAGCCATCCACCATAACCCTTAACCTTGAACCCTTATACCCAGTTTCATTTCATACATTCATAATTCAAAAACATAAGAAAAAAGGAGCTTAAAGCCGACCACAACCTAGAGGAAAAGGAGAGTAAAAATTTAGTAAAGCTTAGGATTCAAGTAAAGGAGAATTAATCAAGATCAAATCTCTAGTTCGTTATCCAAAGCAAGGTGAATAATAATCAAAACCATCTCATTTTTGTTTTTAGGAACATTTGATTTCGGGTTTTATATTTAAATCTTTATTGACGATTTTAATGATGATATGCTTGTGTTATATGCCATGTTTGATTTAAACAGGAATGTTTGATTCGATTTGAAGGTTACAATCGTCTATATTGGGTTTTGAATTCCATGAGGATTTAATATGTTATGTAAAACATTATTTTGGAGACGGTTTAAATTTTTATAATTATCCAACCTATGGATAATTTATTATGAATTTTTGAAGGAAGAAATAAATAATAAGGTTTAAAAATTTATTTCGGCAATTATATAAAAGATTTTGGGTCTGAAATTTTTATATCTTAGATAACATATTAAAAGTGAATTATGATGATTTTAAGGGATTTTTCCTAAGTGATTTACTATGGAAATTAATTTAATTAATTTGAAAGACTTAAATGTCTTGATTGTTTTGTTAAAGGGAATGACTTCTTTGTTAATTATTTTAATTAATTCTGGATGAATTCGGCAGTTTTTAGAAAAGACTTTGGTAAAGTTTATGGCGATCAATTGTATTTTTACAAATATGCAAGTTAGTTGAAAACATTTACTTAAAAACGCAACAAAACAGTTCTGTATAGATTTATTACTTCGCCATTTTCGTTTGCCACCTTTCGACCCCATACTTTTGCCTCTAACCAAGTCGAAACAATACACATGGCATCAATGCTTTGGTATGTAGTGGATTAGAGAAAGGTAGAAGGTATAGAGACGAAATCATGCTTTCGAAGGGGTCGCGACCATTTTAAATAGCTTTCGAAGGTTTTGTTTTGCTTTCAAAAGAGATGTCGCTTGCCTTTAATGGATGCCTTCGAAAGAGTTGAATTACTTTTATATAGCTTTCGAAGGAGTTGCTGCCTTTTTGTTTAAAGGGTATGTTTTAAAGAGAAGCTTTCAAAAGGGTAGTTTTGAACCAAGTCGAAACCTTGCTTTCGTCGTCATACCTTTTAAACATGTTGAAAATTTTCAATTAGTTCGAAAGGTAAGCTTTTTTTTATAAATATAGCAAGCCGCTTCCCAATGCTTTCGAAATGGCTCTAATAGCTGTTTAAACTAAAGATTTCAAAGGCAATGGCTTCGAAAAACGTTTCGAAGCTATCCTTCCAATTATTTTACTTAAAAGATTAAAACATTTCGAAAGGATAGTTCCGAAGCCATCTGTTTTCTCCAAACTCTTTTATTTGAAGGTTAATGGTTTCGATAGGGGTACTTTCGCTTATGTTCACTTTGACCCAAAAAGTTATTTTTAAGGATAAACCCAATGGTTTTGAAAGAGATACTTTCAAATGGTTTCAAAACTATGCTTCTATAAGTTGGAAAGAATACTTTAATACTTTCGAAAGGAATGTTTTGGTGGTTTCGAAAGAGATGTTTTAAAGCATTTCGAAAGGAATATGTTCAGTGTTTTGAAAAGAAGATTTGAATGCTTTCGAAAGATATGTTCTAATGGTTTCGAAAGTAAAGGTCGAAGATTTCAAAAGCCTTAGTTTTCAAGACAAAGAACCTAATCTCATTTTTAAAGGAAACTCATGGGAATATAAAAGTGCTTTGAAATGGTTTTTAATTTTGGAGTTTTTGAAGAAGCTTTCCTTAATAAAAATAATGGGTTAAAGGCATTAACCATGTTTCATATGGAAATGATTTCAAGAATATTAAACCATAAATGTTGGCATTGTTATGTTATAGTATGTGCTTCTTCTTTAAGCATATTCACTATATAACGGACCCATAACTGTATTTTAAGGAGTAAGGGCAGAATAATTAGCTACGTTGATCCAGTAGTGAACATAAATTGGGTTAACTCCTAAATGAATAGAGTTGCATCCAGGAGATCAGGTAGACCAGAACATTGGATGCCGAAAGACTAATCAAGAAGTTGTTAGTTTAGACAGGTTCATAGTAAACCCATGAAAACTATGATTGGAGAGAGTTATTGGCAGGTGCCAATAGGTTCTTAGTGATTCCGTAAAACCTATATCCGGATAAAGTTATTGACAGAGATCAATAAGTTCATAGTCAACCCATGAAAACTATGATATGAAAGAAGTTATTAGAGATTCCACTAGGTTCAGGGAGAACCCATGATATAATTGGATGAAGTTATTGGCAGAGGCTAATATGTTCTTACTAATCCCATGAAAACTACGAAACCAGACGGATAGTTGATAAGCTTTGAACATGTTATTAGTCGGCCCATTAAACTAATAGGTTAATAGTGACCCTAGAAACTATAACTGAGACAAATAGTCAAATGAAGGTGGATGGGGAATGCAGGATATTTTACTTTTTTGCATATCATCATGGTATTTTAAATTGCTATGTTTTTAACCACTGTGGATGCAAGAGGACAGTTTATGGTTATTATAATTTTTTGGGCAAGATATTAGTGAGGGAAAGACCCGTTCTGCTAAGTGGCGCTGTCTCACTAGATATCTAAATGGTCGAGATGGTACGTTATTATTCATACCGGACTTTTTGTCTGACCTGAAGTTTATGTTTTTTCCTTAAACTCTTGGATGCTCAATTGATTTTGGGTAGATTGACAGGTTTTCCTTTAGATGAATAAGCTTCCGGAGACGTGTAGGAGGCAAACTAGCTAATATGAGTTCTTTTCTATTTGATTCCGCTGTGTTTTGATGCAAAGTCAAAGTTGTTTAGTTGCCTATGTTTAGACTCTGATCATCCAGTGGGACGTCTTCACATGTCGCTCTTGGCATATTTTGTAATAATTATATTTTTTCTGAATGTGGTTCTTGAATTTAAGATTATGTAATGAATTTGAAGTATAATTGAAATGGAATGAGAAATTTATTTAAAGGTTTTAAATTTTTTTCATATCCGTATATTTTTGTTATATCAATGTATCCAACATTAATGCATTTGGTCACCGAGAATTAATAACCATGGATGACTGCAGCATCCATAGCCGTTAGTTTAGCCTCCAAGCGAGGGATGTTACACAATCATTTTTAGTAAAAACAAGCAAGCAAATTGTATTTGTAGTAAAACTTTACCGTAATAAAAAGTTAACAATTTATAATTGATAACTATTAATTAATATTTAATAATTTTTAAGTGATAATTTATAATAAGTAATTTATAAATGGTAACTTATATATTAATACTTTGTAACTTACTATAATTAACGATTACCAAAAACAATATATAAATTATAGTTAATGATTAATAATGTATTATAATTAATTATTACTAAATAAACCATATAGTTTATTTAGAATAATAATGTATAACTAAACATATATAAAGTAAATAACACCGAGGAGGTAGGGAGTGAGGCGGATGAAGACGATGTGAACATCCAACCAATTTAACCGACGTAACCGACGTAAACACATTCACTGAGAGTTAGCTCAGTTAACAATTGCATTGAGCTGTTAATGACAGGTAGTTTACATCATTAAAAGATATCCAAATTTTCCAAAAATTTATTGAAAAATGAGATTTTGATATTACTATATTATTTGGTTAAGATTTTTTCGAATATAGTTTTCAAATAAATAATACATCCATGAGGCAAAAAATAAATAAATAACTTATATTTTAATCATATTCAGTAAACCATTACATACCATCTCGCATAATATTTTAGGATGCACTGAAAATTTTACTAACGTCTCTGGTGCCG
This sequence comes from Allium cepa, assembly GCA_030765085.1. Lineage (NCBI taxonomy): Eukaryota > Viridiplantae > Streptophyta > Magnoliopsida > Asparagales > Amaryllidaceae > Allium > Allium cepa. Next base: position 169,703,106 of record CM060934.1, read on the forward strand.
CTCGCAGCCAAAATTTGGCAGGTTAGCATTTTGACATATCCGACATGTCAAACGTCCCAACTTTCATTTCCTCCTCTCAATCCCGTTCGACCCACTGGAGAAAAAAATGTCGTTGGTGTCCAATCCATCCGATGCGTCGGACGCCAACACCAAATTTTCCTCCAACGGCTCCTCCTTCTTCATTCTCTTTCCTCTATATAATCTCCCTTCTCAACCTCCATCTTCCCTACTCAAACTAACAAATATCAATTTATTTCCATCAATTCGCTCGATTATTCAAGTAATTTTTAGCACATCTGTCTTTGTATTTTTTCTTATGTACAATTTTTTGATTTTCCAAACAGAATGACAAACCGAACAGCTCCTCATCAGTGGACGTTCGATGCTTCTCAGATTATATTGAAATGTGCTGTAGAAACGTAATCTTTTGTTAATTTTATTTTTACTCGTAAACAAATTGTTAAAGGCAGCGAGGAGTTGTTAGCTGATCGTGTAAAGATATTTTTCATATATACAACTAGCAGATATGACTGCTCGCGTTAAATATCTTGAAGCGGAAGGAGAATTTAATTTTAATGAACCGATGATAATTTTTATGCAGTCCAATAATAAATATTTATTCAATGTTCTCAACGACGAAATAACAAAAGAGTGGTTAACGTCAGCGGTTGCAGTCGGACATCTTTATGCAAACTACAAATCTTATCCGGTAAACAAAGGTGGTGGCAATATATAGGATTTTTACTGCAATTGTATTTCTTTTGTATTGTTTATGCTTTTTATCAGTGTATTTTTAACGTATTTTAATCATTTTGGATATATTTCAATTTTTGTACTGTTATTTTATTTTAATTAAGCTCACATATAACTTAACAAAACAAATAATTAATAAACTATAAATCAATTAAATTAATATCACGTAATCGAGCCATTCTCGGTTCACCGATTATGCTGTTCAACACACGTTCTCTTTTGTTGCAACCGCACCCTTTGTCTCTTTCCCATTTTCACTTCCCCATGGCAAAATTTCGTTTCGTTTTCCCCAAACATTTCGCATTCCCACCAAAATCTTACCCTAATTCTCCAAAATGAATACCTCTGCTCGAACGCTTCTCCCACTTCGACGACGAGGAGCTCCTCTACTCACCAGCTTCCTCCCCTCATACATGTCGCTTCACACTCCTCCCTAAAACTTACTCCACTAATACTCCCTTTACCTCTAAACCGCTTCAATATCTATCCACGTAGATCATGGATGAAGTTTGATCCCAACTGATTTGAGGCATGTAGTCTTTTCATTTTGTTAAAGTTAGCAGTACTTAACATTCAAGCATTTAATTTTGTTAAAAAATTCGGGTAATTTGATTGCCAATAATCCTAGCGGTCTGTGTTTCTTTTCTATCTATTCAACGGTTCACAGAACTTTTGTCCTATTTGATGACAATTTAGTTAGACCCGTTTAATGTTTTCAGTACATTCTTTGGTGACTCAGATCGGATGTTTGGTGGCGGGATAGACCCTAATGGCTAGTGCGTGGCATCCATGAAGCAGCTAAGGCGATTGAGAAACATGCTGCTCAGCTTTGTGCTCTTGCTGAATATTGTGACCAGCCTGATTAGGTGAAGTTGGTCAAAGCACTTTGCGCTAATCATAATGTGCACTTGGTCACTGTCCCAAGTGCTAAAACTCTTGGAGAGTGGGCTGGGGTTAGTACATGTTTATATCGATCATTTTCAAGGGTGTTACTATTTACACTCACCTAAACACTTACTAACGTCATTTGAACATTAATTAAATTAAATTATGAAATTTACTTCAAAATCCACTTAAGTATAAAATGATTTAAAAATAAACGATAATCGAACAACATATAAATAATAAAATATAATACTCAAACATAATTATTTTCAATCCTGTCAATCACTAATGACAAAAAATGAGATGAAAAATATAAATAAATTTTCTTTTATAAATTTCAGATTACGATTTGATTAGCTAAGATGTCTAATTCTATTTAGAATATTCTTTTTAGAATATGAATGTAAAACTATATTTTTGTAAACCTATTAATTTTCCAGTGAATGAATTATCGTGATAAAATATATTTGACTATATCATATTATTTTCTACTACAATTGATTTCATTGTTTTTATGTTGTTTTTTTGTTCAATCAACAACAAAAATAATAATAGTTGGATATTTTTGATTGAAGTAGTAATGAATGTTCTTTGATATTTTATATTGTAACATTTGATTTGCGCTGCAAATAATCCTTTACTATGTCAATCTTTAGTAGGTTTACATATTTTAAAAAAATGAAAATTCTACCTACAATTAAAGTCGATAACAACTTAATTGTAACAAAATTAGTTGGATTTATATATCCCAATGAAGCATTAAATTAAAAAAAAAAACCGGCTATGGAGAAATTAGATAGAGAAAAATTGATTTTGTTATTGTTAACCCGCCTTTTTACCAGGCCATGGACATGCGGGATTAACATAACCGGTTGCACGTTCGCCAAGGCTGGTGTACGAGGGATCCAGTCGACTGGATGGATGGATGACGCAACGTGCTTAGGAGATGGAAATATGATTGGATAAAGATGAATCAACTATGGTTTGGGTCTAGGAAATATGGTTCGGCATTGGCAATCATTCGGCATAAATTGATTAGGCAGAAGACCAGTTATGAAATTGGGCAAGGAGAGTATGTTTGGCATTTGTATATGTTCGGCATTTATGTGTGCTCGGCACTTAATTATGCTCGGCATGCTAACTATGTTTGACATGAAGATAGGTCCGGTATTTATGTATGATCGGCATGTTAAGTATATTCGGCATTTGCTTGTGTTCGGCATTTAGGTCTGTTCGGCACCTAGTTATGTTCGACATGATAGTTTGTTCGGCATATTCGGCATTGATGTACGTCCGGCATTCCTTCACTCGTCATCCTCCACTCGGCATTTGTACTCGGCATTGAAGTACGTCCGGCATTCCTTCACTCGGCATCCTCCACTCGGCATTTGTACTCGGCATTGAAGTACGACCGACATTCTTCCACTCGGCATCTTCCACTCGGCATTTGAACTCAGCATCAAGGTGCGCTCGGCACACCTCACCCCAGCATCGATCGGCATGTATCACTCAAATGCCTCGTCCGGCATTATTCTATCAGACTTTGTTCGGCGTGCATCACTCAAACGCCTCGACCGGCATTCTTCCTCCAGACGCTTCGTTCGGCATGGAACGGATCGGCATTGATGGCTCGGCATTACATGGCTCGGCATATGTGGACTGGCCATAAACTCGGTGGGCCTGAATCACGCAAAGGCCCAACAACTCAGGATTTGCCTATAAATACAGCATGTGGGGGTTCATAAAAGGGATCCCGATTCTCTCTCCTGCTCTCTAACTCTTTATCCCCTAAGGCTAAGGCTAGCCTATCACTTTGTAACTGTAATCGATTGTTACAGCAATAAAAAAGAAATTATTGGAGTGGACGTAGGCCAGAGTTAGCCGAACCACTATAAATTCCGTGTCTTTACCGCTTTCATTTTAATTTCTGTTATTCTTCATATTAAATATCCTCTACATACATCCTACCCGTGAACTGTGATTGTTGTTTGATACTTTCACTTGGATTTGGGTGTTAGTGACCAATTTTGGCGCTAACATTTTGGTGCTTTCACTGAGAATTGAACTCATGAATTTTGGAGTTAGAAACTTGGATTTAAAAGAGCAGTGGCTAGACCATCAGTAAGGAAGCAAGTAATGGAAAGGAGCAATCAGGAGGGAAGTCAAGAGGCTTCCTCTGGAGATGGAGCAGATGGAGCATCCATTTACATCACTAGAGAGGAAATGGAGGCGATGATGAAAAGACAAGAGGAGATGATGCAGACTCTTCTCAGACAATTTGCACAAACAGAAAATGCAGGAGCTCAGATCCGTGGAGCTGGATCAGAAGCACTCAACCAGCTAGCAGAGGGAATAGCTCGGCAGGGGGCAACCCCCAATCAGCAAACAACTATCAATCCAGATGGATCTAGACTTGAGGACATGCCACCAGGAAATGTTGGATCAACCCATGGAGGGATACCAGACGATGTTGTGCAACCCGACACCAACAGGAGTGCAGAAGTGCGAGATGAGGAGTATGTGCCAGAATTCCCTCATAAACTCGGGGGGCAGACCAGAGGCAATGGTCACAAGTTACTAGCCCCTTCGCCGGAGAGCGAAGAAATGGACTCGGGTAGAATATAAAAAGTCCTTGACCGGAGAGTCGAGGCCGGAGAATATAAAAAGTCCTCGACCGGAGAGTCGAGGCCGGAGAACATAAAAAGTTAAAAAGTCCTTGACCGGAGAGTCGAGGCCGGAGAATATCAAAATCCTTAGCCGGTTTGCTGAGGCCGGTGAATATCAAAGTCTTTGACCGGAGAGTCGAGGCCGAAGAACATACAAGCCCGTGATGGACAAGTCAAGGCTGGAACAGGATAACACGACCCGGCGAGGTCTACAAAATCAAGATTAAGCCCGGAGAGGTCGTGGATTTGATGATATGGTTGCAAAAAGGATGTAGACTTTGGATATCAGATTTGAGGCTATTCAAAACATATCTTCCAATAGCAATGCATGTTTTGGGGGGCAAGTGTTAACCCGCCTTTTTACCAGGCCATGGACATGCGGGATTAACATAACCGGTTGCACGTTCGCCAAGGCTGGTGTACGAGGGATCCAGTCGACTGGATGGATGAATGACGCAACGTGCTTAGGAGATGAAAATATGATTGGATAAAGATGAATCAACTATGGTTTGGGTCTAGGAAATATGGTTCGGCATTGGCAATCATTCAACATAAATTGATTAGGCAGAAGACCAGTTATGAAATTGGGCAAGGAGAGTATGTTCGGCATTTGTATATGTCCGGCATTTATGTGTGCTCGGCACTTAATTATGCTCGGCATGCTAACTATGTTTGACATGAAGATAGGTCCGGTATTTATGTATGATCGGCATGTTAAGTATATTCGGCATTTGCTTGTGTTCGGCATTTAGGTCTGTTCGGCACCTAGTTATGTTCGGCATGATAGTTTGTTCGGCATATTCGGCATCAGTGTTATCAAAAATCGTTAAATCGTACGATTCAGATCGCGATTCAGATCGAATCGCACTTCTTCCGATCTGAATCGACGAAAAGATCGCCAATCGTCGAAATCGCACGATCTTTCCACAAATCCAATCGCACCTTCTAAATCGTTGAATCAACGATTTGTCGCATCGCACCTTCTAAAACCGAAACCCAAGAAGTCGCTTCCAGTTAAAACGACGGAATTTGAAACGAAGAGGTGGAAACCTAATCGTTCAAAACCAAAAGACGTAGCTGCAGCTGTGTTCTCTTCTATTTAAACAGCGAAATCGGAGAAGAAGTGAAGTAGCAAAGCAAAAAAAAAAAAAAATCGAAAAGCAGGAACGAAAGAATACTTACTCGGAAGAGGCTGTGACTGTGAAGACATTGAGGTGAAGGAAGAAGCAACTCTGAAGTTACAGAAGCACGGCTGAAAAAAGAGCGGCAGTCGGTGATTACTAGGAATCAACTAAAGGTAAGATTTTGTAATCTTTTTTTCTCTATTATGATGATTGAGTTGCTGTATGAATTGTTAGCGAAATTGAGCTGCTGTAGTGTATGATATTTTTGTAATGAACTGAAGTTTGAGTTGCTGTATGATAAACGAAGAATTTTTCTTTTAGTTTTGTTGACTGTTAAATGTTGAGTTTATAGGAAATATCAGATACAGCTCATTGCTTACTGTTGCTCACTGACTTTGCTAATAATTTAATATGCACAGTTTTGTTACCATCGCCTGACAGTAAAAACATGTAAATTAAATAATACAACCAACACTCATGATTTATTATTCTTGAAGTTGTGGAAATGCCTTAATAAGAGTAATGGTTATAAAACTTTCAACATATCCTTTGAAGAAATATATGATGTAACTGATTTGCAATGAGAACATTTAAGCATACAAATTACTAATTTCAGAAAGTTTACAATATGTAAATTATTTTTATTTTATTTAGTTGTTGTAAATTATTGAAACAAATGTATTAAATTTATTGATTTATTATTGTAGAAATGCCTAAAGAGTCTGATATCACTTGGGATCACTGCAAGCCTGTGAAAGAAAATGATAAAAGAGTCAATCGTTGTAATTATTGCTCAAAAATAATATCTGGTGGAATTTTTAGAATGAAACACCACCTTGCTCAAACTTCAGCAAATGTGAAAGCATGTTCCAATGTTTCAGAACAAGTAGCTGCGTTATTCAAAAGCGTTTTGAAAAGGAATAAACGTAACACATTTGATAATGATGACGAAGCAGATGATCTAGATGATGATATCAATAAAGCTCTTGTTGGCGCGAGTTCGAAAAAGCAAAAGACATTGAATGCCATGTGGAAGAAGGAAGATAGAGATGATGTTTGCATGAAAATTTGTCGTTTTTTCTATGCAAATGCTTTGCCTTTTAATTTAGTCAAGAGCTCTTTTTTTAGCATTATGGCAGAAGCTATTTCTACTTATGGAAAAGGTTTAAAACTTCCTAGCTATCATGAGGTTCGAAATACCTTTCTAATGAAGGAAGTTGAAAATGTTAAGGAGAAGCTAGAAATATACAAAGAAGAGTGGAAGAAGACGGGCTGTACGATTATGTCAGACGGGTGGACTGATAAAAAACATAGAAGCATCACAAATTTTTTGGTAAATAGTCCTAAGGGAACCGTGTTTTTAAAATCCATTGATACCTCTTCAATTATAAAAAATGCTGAAAATATTTACGAAATGCTCATTAATGTGGTTGAAGAAGTTGGGGAAGAAAATGTAGTTCAAGTTGTTACCGATAGTGCTGCAGCTTATGTTAAAGCTGGTGAGATGTTGATGATGGAAAAAAGGCAAATATTTTGGTCGCCTTGTGCAGCTCATTGCTTGGATCTTATTTTGATGGATATTGGGGAGTTGCCTACCCATGTTGAGACTGTTGGACGTACAAAAAAGGTAGCACAATTTATTTATAAACACAGTTGGCTTTTAAATCTTATGCGAAAGTATACTAAAGGTAGAGATTTAACAAGACCGGCAGTTACAAGGTTTGCAACTCAATACTTAACTTTAAAAAGTGCATTAGAACAACGCGTTGGTCTAAGAAAAATGTTTACCTCAAACGAATGGGAGGATAGTCAATTTTCGAGAAAAATAGAGGGAAAGGAGGTCCAAGATATTATTTTGACTAAAAAAGATTTCTGGGATGGAATAAAGTATTGCTTGAAAAGTACAATTCCTTTAGTTAAAGTCCTTAGACTAGTAGATGGTGATGCAAAACCCGCAATGGGTTATATTTATGAAGCAATGGATCAAGCCAAAGAAAAAGTAGCATCAAATTTCCAAAATGTGGAGTCTAGATACGAGGATGTGTGGGAAATCATCGACAAACGATGGAATGCGCAACTTTATAGACCTTTACATGCAGCAGGGATGTTCTTGAATCCAAAATATCGTTATGATGATAAATTTAAAATTGATTTGGAAGTGAAAAAAGGATTGTACGACACTATAGAAAGAATGATCCCAACCAAAAAAGAAAGAGCCAAAATAGATAGACAACTTGATATGTATTCATCGGCAGAATGTGAGTTTGGAAGAGTCATGGCAATTGATAGTCGTAAAACTAAACAACCGGGTGAGTTTTATGAAATATTGTAAGTTTATTTTTATTACTCTTATAAAATATAAAATTATGTATGTAACAATTGTGCATTTATTTGAATTAACAGCTTTGTGGTGGGAGAGCTACGGTGGCGAATGTCCTAAGTTACAAAGGCTTGCAATAAGAGTTTTAAGCTTGACATGCAGTTCGACTGGTTGTGAGCGTAACTGGAGCACATTTGATCAGGTATAAGCATAATAAATTGTTTCTTTTGTTGTATTTGTTAAACGATCCTAACTTTCTAATTCAAAACATTAGATTCACACAAAACGAAGAAACCGCCTGGAACAAAAAAGGCTTAATGCATTGGTTTTTGTAAAGTACAATCTTCAGCTTGAAATTAGGCATGGAAAAAGAAAGGCAATTGATGGGCTAGATCCAATATGTCTATCTGACATGGATAGCGATGACGAATGAATATGTGAGCAAGAAGATCCAACTCTACCGGTCGACACTGCTTGGATGGATGTGCATGAATGTTTCAAAACTCAAGAAGGAGAAGCAAGCCGCAAGATTCCAAAAAAACGAAAGCGTGGTCCAAGGAACACTCAGTACAAAGGAAAAGGAAAGAAAGTTCTAGTTGATAAAGAAGATATTGGGGAAGAAGATGATTATGGCTACTCAACGGACGATGAGAATGAAGAAATGGAAATAAAAGATATAGAAGAGGACAATGTTGAAACTGATGATGAATAGAAATTTATTGTGTACTTTGTCTTGTATTCACTTTGTTTTCTTTCTTTCAAAGTAATGCTTATTTGATATTTTATTTTAAAAGCAATGACGAAGTTCAAATCAAAAAACATATCTCACCTTGTTTTCTTTACAAATTTGTACATTGATATTTTTGTGTGTTAAATGAAATTACTAAAAATAAGTACATTAGATGAATCAAATAAGTGCAGCTGTTTCTTTCTTCTTGTAAGCTCTTTCTTCTTGTAAGTAGAAGACATAAACCATTTTCCAAATCGACAACTACTTTGAAGTGACCCCAATTTTTGACGATGAAACCTGTAAGATAAATAAGAATAAGAATTGACTTTTGGTAAATGTATAACATAAATTAGATAGATATGAATTTTTGACTAACATATATATGCTTAAAATAAAAAAATTTAGATCTACGATTTACGATTTACGATTTAAATCCCGATTCGATTTAAATTTTTATCTTTACGATTTACGATTTAAATCCCAAACTGACAACCTTGTTCGGCATTGATGTACGTCCGGCATTCCTTCACTCGGCATCCTCCACTCGGCATTTGTACTCGGCATTGAAGTACGTCCGGCATTCCTTCACTCGGCATCCTCCACTCGGCATTTGTACTCGGCATTGAAGTACGACCGACATTCTTTCACTCGGCATCTTCCACTCGGCATTTGAACTCAGCATTAAGGTGCGCTCGGCACACCTCACCCCAGCATCGATCGGCATGTATCACTCAAATGCCTCGTCCGGCGTTATTCTATCAGACTTTGTTCGGCGTGCATCACTCAAATGCCTCGACCGACATTCTTCCTCCAGACGCTTCGTTCGGCATGGAACGGATCGGCATTGATGGCTCGGCATTACATGGCTCGGCATATGTGGACTGGCCATAAACTCGGTGGGCCTGAATCACGCAAAGGCCCAACAACTCAGGATTTGCCTATACATACAGCATGTGGGGGTTCAGAAAAGGGATCCTGATTCTCTCTCCTGCTCTCTAACTCTCTATCCCCTAAGGCTAAGGCTAGCCTATCATTTTGTAACTGTAATCGATTGTTACAGCAATAAAAAAGAAATTATTGGAGTGGACGTAGGCCAGAGTTAGCCGAACCACTATAAATTCCGTGTCTTTACCGCTTTCATTTTAATTTCTGTTATTCTTCATATTAAATATCCTCTACATACATCCTACCCGTGAACTGTGATTGTTGTTTGGTACTTTCACTTGGATTTGGGTGTTAGTGACCAATTTTGGCGCTAACAGTTATGTGAAGAAAGATTGAGTGGAGAAGTTGACTTTTGGTTTTGAGAAAATTAAGAGGCTATGCAAATGTTGATGTAGATGGGTGAGTGAAGATGATAAGTGGGTGAGTGGATAGGTGGGTGAGAGAAGAGTTTAGGTGGCACCCTTTTTAAATTATATTCATGACATGGCCTAATATATTTGAACCTTGCAGTTTAACCTAATCTAAAACACATCATGTATTAATTTCTCTTAGTTACAATTTACTACTATATAGACAAGTATACGTCTTCAATTATAATCATTGCACTGCATTGGTGTATCAACTATTTGCAGTTCTTCAGAGTCGACTTTTAAGCATCCATTGACCATTATATTTTATGGGTAAATTTTAAATCAGAAAACTTATTGTATTCTTGAAAAAATAAATATCTTATTACTGGAAGTCAGCCCCTAGTATGCTTAATTATAACAACCAATGAAGCATGTGATCGGATTTAGAAGATATAATGATGGCACTTTGTTTTTATGAAGCCATGTCAATGAAGATGCACTGGAAGAAAAATTGACAACACTATTATCAAGTTGAGGAAAAAAGTGACAACACTCGCTAACTTTTATAATATTCAAGTACAAACAGGGTGGTAAAATTTCAAAAATATGTTAGCATGACTTCATATGCTGTAGCTTAGGAAGCATACATGCATTGAAGTTAGATTACATGTTCGTACTTTTAAGTATCGATTCTCACATTCATAGTAATATTAATTTAAATATATATACTTTCTACTAATATGTTATTCATATCACTCCCCACTGGATACCAAAGAAGTCAAAATTAAGCCTATTGACATTGTCGCAATAAATTCGGGTAACAAATGAAATGAAGTTTGAAGATTTCAAAATCAACTATTTAAAACTTGTTGTACAATGCAAATCTTTATTCCATTTTTTGTTAATTTTTTCAGTGGATAATTCTATATTAAATCTGCATGACTGTATTCTTTACTAAATGTAGTGAACTACTCTTTATAATTTCTTTGTTCCACTTCACATCATATTCCTCTCACTCAATGACTATGACCATATCTGTTGTTCCAAATAATATTAACATGTAAACAATATATAAAACAAGTATACAACTATTATCAGTTATATACTTTTGTGAATTTATTCATTGGGTACTTGCAACTTGAGTGGGAAATTTGAATCCAAGACAATAGAGTTGGTATTAACAACTCATCAGGCAATTCTTTATAGAAAGATACTACAGGGCCCGAAATAACGTGGCCAGGTTTGTGCTGAAGTCAGCAGAATTTACAGGGATGCATTGATTTTTGTTTATTCACTCAGTGGCAGCCATCAGATAAGAGTCGGATAATTTTTCTTACCCTTATTTCGGGCCTTGTAGCTTTATTGTTTTTTATATCACCTATTTTGTAACTTGAACTTGCTTAGTCCATAGGATACTTATTAAATGTATCGTTGCCTAATTACAGGCTGCAGTCTTGCTTTTATTCAACACTGTAGAAATATTAAGTTACTTTCGGATTGTGCAGCAATTAAACTTTTCTGCTGATGATGTTGGATTGCTTCACTCTCTTTCATGTGCTAAAGATAAGATTCTTAATAACGAACCAGCAACCAAGTCTATCTCTCCGAATGACCAATTTGAGTTAAATTCCAAGTTCACTGACAAAATGAGAAGGATCAAGATTTCGCACATTACCTTTTTAATTCTTCTTTTTAGTCGCCATATCTGCTTCCAGTAATAGAAAGTTATATATTTTTTTCTATGTATATATCAAGTTTATTTTTTCAATGTATATTTGAAGTGTGCAAATTCTTGACAGTACTTAATAGATATAAACCAAAAAACACTACGTGCAGCCCAATTTTAAGACAATCAAGAAAGGAATTAAAGATCTAATTACCAGAGGCTATTTGAAGAAGGAGAAAGACAATCCTCTTTAGATATTTAGCATGTGCAATATCAGTCTGAGGTCTTTATTCTCCTTTTTTGTTTCTATAAGTTCTAAAGCCGCAGGCTGTGTACAAATGCAAAATATGAACCTAAAACGTGGTCTTTGATATATGGTTGATGTTATAAGTCATATGCTACTTTACACTTGGTATTTTTTTTTAGGTTGTTGGCTCTACACCTTCGTGTAGTATTTATTCACCTGGGTCGCTTCTTGGACTGGAGGGGTTATGCTTATTCTGGTAATTATTCCTTTCCAGGGTTCGTTAAATATCTTCGATGTCGTTGAATTTATTTTTTCATATGTATCTGAAATTATCCCTCACACAACGTGCCGTTTTCTCAAAATAAATATGTTAGGTGATAACTGAGTTTTAGTTTCGATGTCTGTTAATTTTTCCCTATTGATTATATCTGTTGAAGTATTCTGTTGCATATAAATATTTATTGTGCTATGATATTTAAACTGTAGGTTATATGTATATAATTGTTGTATCGTCATATTTCTGCAGGTTGCATTTAAATAATTACTGCAAATGAATATTCATATAATGATTGTTGTGTTGTCATATGTTTACATATAATTCTTTTATATAGTTACTTTTTATATATAATTGATCGAGTAAAACGCAAACTCTGTTTGAAAATATTGCAATCCACTTTGTCAATTTTCTAAGTAGAGAAGCCTCACTTTTCTCAAGAATTTTCATTGCAATTTGTTCTTGTTGGATGATTTGTATTACTTGGTGCTTCTCGTGTATTTGGTTTCTGTAAGCAGTGAAAGTGAGACAGCAGGTGGTAGACTCAAAAGAGTTCCTCCAACATTTTTAGGAGCATGTAAAAGGACCGAGCTAGCCTATATTCGGTCCAATTTATTGTTAGAATATAAACTTGATTTATTGAATTACGTTTTTTTTAATCAAGTAAAGACGTTTCTAGAATTACGTTTTATTTGTAATCAAGTAAAGACATTTCTAGAATTACGTTTTATTTGTAATCAAGTAAAGGCGTTTCTAGAATTACGTTTTCTTTGTAATCAAGTAATTCTAGAATAATGTATTAGGGCTTATAAATAGAGGAGCTCTTCTCATTTGTATGTATGAAATCAAGCAAAAGAAAATAATATTAAATCATTATTAGTGAGAACAAGTTTTTCTCTTGTGTGTGAGTTGTGTGGATTAGTGAGAACAAGTTTCTTCTCTCTCCAACCTTTTTTTTTTCTAAACATATATTCCAACAAAGTGGTATCAAAGCCAGGTTATGTGAAACCTATTGAAGCTGTAGCATGTGCATGTTATGTTCTCAACCGTGCAGCAGGTAAAAGTGTTCAAGGAAAGACTCCACAAGAAGCATGAAGCAGTCACAAGCCATGTGTCTTCCACTTTCGAATTTTTGGAAGCATTTGTTACTCTCATGTGCCAGATGAAAAGAGAGGAAAACTTGATGACAAATCTGAAAAATGCATCTTTGTTGGCTATAGTGAAAGATCCAAGGCATATAAATTATATAACCCCATCACAAAGAAGACTATTATTAGTCGTGATGTAATTTTCAATGAGGAAGAAGCATGAGAATGGAAAAATGAAGAAAAGAGTACAAGTATCTTGCTTGATAATGATGCATTTGAGCCAATTGAAGAAGAAGTATCGACTCCACCTACTCCACCATCTAATTCTCCTCCAAGCTCATCATTTTCAAGTTCAACACAACAAACGACATCTAATTCTCCTCCTCTAAAAGAATTATAATTTTAGAGGAGAATAGACAATTTTTTTTATAACTTGCTTTTTGTCTTGTCTACAACTTTTCATTCAACACAACAAAATGACCACATATATATAGTGGTTTATAACCCTTACAAACGGACATAACCTTTTTGAACAGACACCCTTTCACTTCAATAGACATGACTTTTACTTAATAGACACGACTCTTTATTTCAATAGACACGACTTTTCAGTGAACGGACACGACTCTTCACTGAATAGATATGACTTTTCATTCGAATAGACATGACTCTCCATTCGAATAGACATGACTTTTCACATCAGCAGACACAACTCTTAATTTTGGTTTACACCAACAATGCCTCCCCTAAACCAAAATTCCTTCGAACACCTAATGCAGCAACAATTCTTGAGAAAGCAGTCCCTCCAAGCGGCTTTGTGAAGATATCAGCAATTTGTTCTTCACTTCGACAATACTCAAGACTCACTTCTTCTTCACGAACGAGTTCTCGTAGGAAATGGAAACGTAGACGAATATGTTTTGTTCTTCCATGCAAAATAGGATCCTTTGAGACAGAGATAGTAGAACTATTGTCGCAATAAATGATCGTAGGATCTTTTTGCTTGAAGCTTAGATTTTCAAGAATTCCTCTTAGCCACAAAGTTTGACATCCTGCTAGAGATGCTGCGATGTACTCCGCTTCGGTGGTAGAAAGTGCCACAACTGGTTGTTTTTTTGAACACCAAGAAATAATTCCACTTTCAAGGTTAAATGTATAACCTGAAGTACTCCTTGAATCATCGATACTTCCACCTAGATCGCTGTCCGTATATCCAACAAGCTTCACAGGCACATGAGCTTCATAGAAAATGCCATAGTCAATAGTTCCTTTAACGTATCGTAAAATTCTTTTTGCAGCTTCCCAATGGTTTGAGAAAGGCTTCTCCATGAATCTGCTAATCAAGCTTACTGCGTACATGATGTCGGGTCTTGTAGCAGTGAGATACATCAAACTTCCAACTAGGCTTCGAAAAATAGTTGGATCCACAAACTTTCCTTCACCATTTTTGCACAATTTCGAACCTGCAACACAAGGAGTTGAAACTGGATTTGCATTCATCATATTGAACTTCTCCAATACTTGAGCAGCATATTTTTCTTGCGAGATAAAAATCCCACATTTTGATTGCTGAACACCTATCCCTAGAAAATGATGTAATTCTCCCAAATCCGTCATCTCGAACTCCTTCATCATTGAATTTTTGAATTCAGATAACATCTTCATATTATCTCCAGTAAAAATCAGATCATCCACGTATAAACTCACGATCATGAAACCTCCTTTTGAATGCTTCTTCATGTAAAGAGTGTGTTCAAAAGGACACCTTTCAAAACCATTCTTTAAGAAGAAATTGTTGATACGATCATACCATGCACGGGGGGATTGCTTCAGCCCGTATAAAGCTTTCCGCAGCTTATACACCTTTTCCTCTTCGCCCCTCTTCACAAAACCAGGAGGTTGTTGAAGATAAATTTCATCTTGAAGAAAACCATTCAAGAAAGCTGATTTCACATCCATATGCAGCAGCTTCCAGCCATTTTGGGCAGCAAGAGAAATCAATAATCGAATTGTATCAAGTCGAGAGACAGGAGCGAATACCTCATTGAAATCTTCCCCTTCCTTTTGCTTATACCCCTTCGCAACCAAACGTGCTTTGTACTTGTTGATGGAGCCATCAAGATTTGTTTTGGTTTTGAACACCCATTTTACACCAATGGCTGATTTGTGTGAAGGCAAAGTGGTAAGCTCCCACGTACCATTTTTCTCAATAGACTTGATTTCATCCTTCATTGCATTCATCCATTTTTCTTCCTTTGATGCTTCTTCATAAGTGATTGGATCTTCTCCCGCAAAAAATGCAAAATATACATGATCCATAGTGTCAACTTCTTCGGTTGTATCATAGATTTCTCTCAAGGATCGCGTCCTTCTTTCCGCCGTTGGTGGTGAATTTTGCTCCTCCTGCTCAACCCCATTATTTTTAGGCTGTTGTTCTTCAATACCAACATCAGCATCAACACCTTGTTCCAAAGAAGTTTCCTCTTCAAGATTTAGAGTTTGCCATGCAGGTAATTCTGCAAAATCTGAAAAATTATAACAACCATTTTCATCAAAGCGAACATCTCTGCTGATAATCATCTTCTTCGTCTTCGGATTGTAAAGCTTGTAAGCTTTAGTCCTTTAACTATAACCAATGAAAATGTCTTTTTCAGATTTGTCGTCGAGCTTCGATCTTAAAGCATCAGGAATATGAGAGTATGCAAGACAACCAAAAGTTTTTAAATGAGCAACATTTGGTTTCTTGCCATACCAGACTTCATTTGGAGTGGAATCCTTTAAGCTCTTCGTTGGTGATCGGTTGATTAAGTAAACGGCACAAGAGACCGCTTCAGCCCAAAAACATGCAGGCAAGTTCTTATTCTTCAACATGCATCTGACCATATTCATTATTGTTCGATTTTTGCGCTCTGCGACTCTGTTTTGTTGAGGTGAGTACCTAGTAGTTAACTCATGGCGGATTCCATGATTTTGGCAGAATTCTTCAAACTGAGAGGACATGTATTCTCCTCCACGGTCACTCCTTAGATTTTTTATTTGATGACCGGAATGTTTTTCAACTTGAAATTTGAACTCTTTGAAGCAAGAGAAGGCATCTGATTTTTCTTTGACACAATAAACCCAAATTTTTCTTGTGTAATCGTCAACAAATAACAAGAAATATCTGCTGCCTCCAAGCGATGCACTTGCATTGGTCCACAGAGGTCGGTGTGAACAAGCTCCAGAGGTGACTGAGAAATCCACTTCGATTTGGATGGGAAAGATTCACGATGTTGTTTTCCCAATTGGCATTCCTCACATGCTTCGTTTATCACTTCAAGTTTAGGCAGCCCTCGGACTATTTCTTTGGTAGACATTTCCTTCAAACTCCGGAAGTTTAAATGGCCAAACCTCTCATGCCATAACTTGGAAACTTCATCATTAGAAGTAGCAATCATGCACGTACTGCTTACGATGTCAAGTTTGATCGGAAATAATTTGTTGGATCCCATCACAATATTTGCCACTTGTTGGTCGTTCTTCTTCATGCTACATTGATCTCCAACGAATCGAAAATCAAATCCTTTCTTCAGCAAGTGACCGACGCTAAGAAGATTGCTACGTATGCCTGGTACATAAAGAACCTCCGACATTTTTTCAACTTTTCCAGTCTTGGTTTTGAAAGAAATTTCGCAACACCTTGAATTTTGTATGATTTTGCATCTCCAATAGTAACCTGACCATCATCAGCTTCCACAAGACTTGAAAATAGATTTTTATTTCCAGTCATATGCCTACTTGCACCACTATCCAAGTACCATACGTTTTCAACATTTCCATCCGAAGCGATCAAGAAAGATTCAGATTTTTCTGATTCATTATGCATAAAACCAGCAACTGGCTTCTTTTCAGGATGTTTCTCCCAACAATCATTTGCTTTATGACCCGGCTTGTGACAGAAATTGCATTCAAAATATGGTTTTTTGCCTTTGTATTTGCCTCGCGCCTTGTTACTTTGGAATGATCGTTTCTCCTCCTTTGATTCTTCAAATTTTCCACTATTCCTGCTGTTACTTTTGCCATGGGATGGGCCTTGAACTTTTATGGATGTGAATTGAGATTTTAAGGCTTGATCTTGAGAAGAATTTGTTTGTTTACTTCTCATCAAGATTCTAGCCTCATGAGCTTCCAGCCTTCCTTGCAAGCCTTCAAGAGAAAGTGAAGCAATATCATTTGATTCCTCAATTGCAACCACAATATTATCGAACTTGATTGGTAGGCTCCGTAGAATTTTTTCAACGGCTCTTTGAGTCTCCACGACTTCTCCGTTTGAAGCCATCTGATTTATGATGGAAGTGAGACGAGTAAAATACTCTGAGATTTTCTCACTATCCTTCATTTCGAGCTTTTCGAATTCAGCTCGTAGTGACTGCAGGCGGACCTTTTTTACTTGATCTTGGCCAGAATACGTTGTATTCAATATTTTCCAAGCCTCCTGAGCATTTGCAACTTTTGAAATTCTCTCATAAACTTGAATTTCAAGTGTCTGGTAGATTTGGAAGAGAGCCTTCCGATCTTTCTGTTTTTTGCTTTTCAGAAGATCTCTTTGGGCAACTGTGAGTTGCGTTTCATCTTCCGGCGCACCAACACCTTCTTCAACAACTGTCCACAAGTCTTGAGATTTAAGACAGAGCCTCATTAGATTGCTCCAATAATCAAACTTTTCACCATTGAATCGAGGAACAAGGGAGACAAGGTTGTTTGACATTTTTCAACCAAGCTCTGATACCAATTTGTTAAAGTAGAAAAAGAGAGAGAATTATAATTTTAGAGGAGAATAGACAATTTTTTTTATAACTTGTTTTTTGTCTTGTCTACAACTTTTCATTCAACACAACAAAATGACCACATATATATAGTGGTTTACAACCCTTACAAACGGACATAACCTTTTTGAACAGACACCCTTTCACTTCAATAGACATGACTTTTACTTAATAGACACGACTCTTCATTTCAATAGACACGACTTTTCAGTGAACGGACACGACTCTTCACTGAATAGATATGACTTTTCATTCGAATAGACATGACTCTCCATTCGAAAAGACGTTTCTAGAATTACGTTTTATTTGTAATCAAGTAAAGGCGTTTTTAGAATTACGTTTTCTTTTTTTTTCTTTTCTAAACATATATTCCAACATTTATAAAGGAAGATTATGGAGCAGATTTGTTCCAACACATACTGAAGAGGTAAAGAATGCAGGCCATGTATGTTTAAGATGAAATTTTGAATTCTGTGGTAAAAATGAAATATTTATGATGTGTTTTTTTATTAGTTTTGGTGTCACTCACATTTGATTTACCTTTAGTCCACATACCAATTTATTTAATCCTGTACAACAAGTTAATTATAAAATCCCACTTTTTTTGACCAAAAAGCTGACAAATAAATCTACAGCAAACTTTTGTTTAACCGTACAATTTCAAAGTGCATTGAAGATAGATATACAAAGGATTTGATTAGCAAACAATTTGGTTTTACTGGCATTCGACGATCAACAAACAAATAAAGGGGTCTGAAAGTTCTTTTCAACGGTAACATTTTTTTTTTTTTAATGTCATCTTCCCTTAGACCTATAAGCTATGCATATTTACTTTATATCAGTATTCATCGTAGGTACATGTTAGTCACTTGGGTGCATCTCAGCATATGGATTTCACAAAGTTGCATTTTTAGCTTCATTGTATTTACAAGAGGATCCAAGTAAAAGGCCTAGAACAGATGAAGTTGTGGATATGCTGGTTCACATTATTGGCAGGAGGTGATGAATTGTGGATATGTCCCTTATTGGGTTAGTGGATTTGAATGCTGGCTATATATAGTTAAACTTGTTTAGAATTGTTTAGTTTGATTTCATTTAGTTTATTATAATTTTTGTTATTCATATCACTGTGATTATTGCTCTTTTTTATTCTTTTATTTGATCTACATGTGATATTTAGTTTGTTTTATTGTGTGGAATGATGAGTAATTCACTCACTACATGATTACTTTAAGTCACTATTGATTCGGCATTAAAATAACGCAAGATTTTGTATTTTGATGTATTTTACATGCCTAAAGGCTGAGTAACAATGCATAGATTACACACACGTATTACAACCGAGAAACCCAATTGCAAAAGACTTAATACAACTGGTAAAAACAGTTGTAAAATGCTTATATTCTATTACAATTTTGCATATTAAGGCCAGCGGCTGACACTTGAAATAGGTCTATTACAATTGGCACTATGTGTATTTTGTTGTGAAATTATCTTTACATATACATAAAATGTATGTGTGTGTAAGTACATATAAACATGTTTAATAAAATGATCATTAAATATACATACATATATATACACACACATACACATACATATATACACACACATACATATATATACACATGTATGTATGTATTTGCAAATATGCACTCGGTCATGCAAAAATAATTTTTCGGTTTTATATTGTTTTGAACATTTTTTTATTAAACTGATGTCCGTATGGAAATCTACATAAAATAAAAAAAATTAAATTAAATTTCCATAAACAATTTAAGTGCATACACTTTATATCAAAATATTACAAGCAAATGTTATGATATTCCTATTTATGTATTATATATATAATTTAATTCAATTTTTAATTAAGTGGGGTATATATATATATATATATATATATATATATATATATATATAATCGGATTTAAATATATGCGCGCCCGTGTTGCATAAAACATGTATTTTATTTTATTAATATTTAACATATGTATATAATGTTTTCGAAGTGTGTGTGTATTGTATTCCCTAACATTAAAAATCAACATAATAGTGTTATTAAATCTGAAACATTGAATAATTTTTTTAATCTGGCCGTGAGAATATTGTACAATATACATACGTTAAAATATTTAAACAAACGTATACATACAATATATATGTGTGTGTGTATTCCATCCAATGAAGACATCATAATGTTATACATATTCGTGATATATTCAACTGCTATCTAAACACATATATGATACGATAAACATCTTATACATTAATATATCATTGTTAATAGAGAATTTTACATTTCACATAATGGCCGGATAGTATACCTTGAAACGTAAAATTAGAACTCCTTGAAATGATTTCAGTATCAAAAGGTGCTACCGTTTTGAGGAGTAAAAGAAGGATCGAAATCCACATTTCTCTCTTACCGCCTCATCTCTTCAAAATTCTAACCCCTATTTGTCATCATTTGGCACGGTCGACCTCCCTTGCCTTCTCATAGCCGACTACGAGAGGCTTATATATGGACATCAAAATCACTTCAAGCCCGATCAATAAATAACACATTTAAATTCAATTTAAATTTTTGTCGATATTGATAAATATATTTATAACTATTATATACAAACTATTATATACACACAATAAATAAAATTTATAATTAATATTTCACACTTTTATTATTGATAGCGTGAATCTTACGTACAGGGATGCATCATGCATTTTTTATTTTGACATATAGAATCAAATTACTCATCTATAATAAGAATCAATGAAATTTTATAATCAACCAATCGAGCCATGCATATTGCTTCATTCAACTTTCTCCTCCCTATAATCTTGATTATTGTAAGGGCAAAAAACCTCAGATAACCAGTTGTTCTTCCTCAATGGTTTCCATCCCATTTCCTCACAGATTTCATCACTATGGTTGATGCTAAATGTGGAAATGCAATGGCGACGATAGAATCTTGTAGTCCTTTGCATGATTTCAGTTTCACGGTTAATCTGGTTTAACATGAGCTTGACACCTGGCAGTTTGAACTTCTCCTCGAGTAGTCTTGATAGCCACCTGGCACGTAGCTCTGATGTGTGCAGATTCGACACACTTTCTATGTATCCCACGAAAGCCATGTGTGGTATCAATGGGTGAATTGTCCCCCTGTAATTAGTTTTCAAATATCACAGTTTATATATCTAGTTAAACGGAAAACACGATAACAAAATAAATTGTTATACCTATATAGGGGCATAATACCAAAGCGATCTTCGATCAGGTCATTGAATGGTCCGGCCAACACAGATTTCAGCTTCTTCTTTCCATCGAATCCAGTAGCCAAGAAAACGACGTCGGCTTCTAGTTTTGTACCATCATCCAAAACCACTCCATTTTCATAAAACCACCATTTGGTCGATTTCTTGAATTTGATTCTGCCTTGGTCAGCCTCTTCGAAGAAGTTTTCGGGTAAAATCGCCATTTGACATGATGCATAGTCTTCATGAAAAGGGTGATCTGGTTTTAATCCGTACTTTTCTAAAGGCGATTTCCATGCAAGATACGATTCTATGAACTTTGTCACAAATGTTTTCTGCATAGTCATCAGCCAGTTAATATGTTATCATGTTGATCTAACAATTTCATTGATATTGCAAGGTAAGCATACCGTTGGCGTTAAGAGGTGGCAAAGAAGAGATTTGAAGTAGCCTTGATTAGGGCTTTCATGTAAGAATTGGGCTAGCCTAGTTGAGTAGAACAAGAAAAAAGGCAGACCCCAAATGGAATATGATGGCACAGTCCAGTGCAAAGTTCTTATAACCATTGTGCATGCTTTTCCATCAACACCTAATAATTAAAAAAGGACATTGATGATATATAAGTATATAACAACATACAACATCAAATTTGATTCAGTTTCATGAGCTATTTTACCTTTGTTAGCTTCCGCGCATTCAACAGCTAGGTCGATGGCAGACTTTTTATAGCCAACTACAACACAATTCTTGCCTTTCATCAGCTCCTTTGTTTCTTCTTCTTCGAGCTTACAGTAGTCTAAGCTATGCATCACCTTACCGTGAAAAACTTCCGGCCCTTTGCCTTTTGGAAAACTAGGGATCTTCCTAACGTCTCCATATTTCCCGATGCACATCACCACGAAGTCGAACTTATACCACTGAAATACATATTAAGATCAAAAGCTTCAGTACATAGAAATATATATATTTCGAAGTAAATATATGAAGTTGGCTAAACCAACCTGTGTAACTTGAGAGTTGCCGGTTACCACACCAATCTCCCAAACAGGTTGACTGGCTATAGGCCGTCCACCATTGCCCCAAAACTCATCAAACCCTGCCACCTGTCGGTCACCCAAGTACTTAACTTCAACCACTTTGGACTCTAATCTTATGAACCTCCATAAACTGAAGTGCGTAGCATAGTCTTCTAAATATTCAACTATTTCGTTGCTGGAAGGAAATGAAGGGTCATCCCTATTCTTCCAAGGGAAGTCCGAAAACTCGTAATCTCTTCTTGGAGTTTGCAATTTTGTAGTTCTATATGAGCAGTGCTTCCAAACACCTCCAATTGAATTAGTTGCTTCGAAAAGAAAAGGATTAAATGCAGATAATTGTTTTGCAGTTGCGAGACCGCTGATGCCTCCTCCGATTATAGCAACTTTTGGAACATACTGCTTCTTCTCAGCCATGGTCAGGTTTGCTTGTTATATTTTCTGGTATGAGTTTTGTGTGATTCTATTATATTGAACTAGTTATGCATGGGGATGTATTTATAGGGTTGATTTACGTGAGAGGCACGTATGTTTGAAGTCCTCCAATTGAACTGTCAATGGTGATGCTTTTGATTGGTCAAAAGTGAATTGTAATGTATGAAATCAGTTTAAATGTTTAGTTCTCATTTAACCCGTCTTTAACGGGATTGAAACCATTCATATGATATCACGGACTCCACTGATTCATTGTTTTGTTGTGATAAATGACTTCGATTTTTTACGGAGATAAATGTTCTTTTACGAGAAGTTACATATAGAATGGTGTGCATGAATTGATTGTTTTATATATATATATATATATATATATATATATATATATATATATATATATATATATATATATATATAGCCGGCTATATGAATACAAAATTAAACACACACAAAAGATCCGGACCATTGAATTTTTTTGTCTTTACAGGAAAGGTAAAATTCAGATGGCAATTAAATGGTGAAATTTTTTTGTGTAACCGATTGTGTCTATATTTTGTGTTTAAATAGACTTTTCTATATATATACCTGTTTGTAGCTTCATTTTCTTTGTCTTTATACTGCAAGACTAAATAGGGAAATTGCTCTGTAAAATTTGTTTCCAATACGTGTGTTAACATTATTGTGCATTGTCGATGTGGAGATAACTACAAACATGATTGTAGCTTAGTTTCTTTTCCTCTATGTTCTAAGACTTTGTAGGGTAATTACTTCGTAATTGTTATCAATGTGTCAACATTATTTGTGCACTGTAGGTACGGAGGTATGGAGATATCTAATAAGTAAGATAAGAAAGCAGGGTCATTTTGACCGTAGACCACATCCTGCTTTAGAAATAAGAACAGTGATTACCAGTTTTGATTAGAAACGAAAAATGAGAATGATTTGTTTGTTTTTACTTAAAAGTTTTGAATCCAACTTCAGATTTATAAATCGTAACTTTCTATACTGTTTATTTTTTGACAGTGTTTGAATAAACCGTCTATTCAGATAAAATTATTTAAAAAGAATTTCGTTCTTATCTTTTGGTCTGAATACTGGTTTTTGTTCTAAACACTAAATTAATTATTTAGAATTTAGCATTAACGAGTAGTCACATTTTAAAGTTCAGCCATTAAAATTTAAAATTTAATGTTATAAACAAACGTGTCAGAGTCACTTAAAATTCTTTGATCAACCGACATTTAACGTAGGTATAGCTGTTAAACTATGTAACGAAGCTTGAGTTATTAATCCTGTTATTTTCAATATATTTGGACCTACATACTCAAAATGATACTGTTTTGTTTTATGCTTGTTCTACTCGTTTTACATAAGTTAATTTGATTATTTTACACGTATGTGAAAAGACGACTCACCGAACGATGAAACGTAAAGTTTTGTGATCGTTGTTCAAGATCAAGTTTTGTAAACTGGGTTTAAATTTGAATAAGATTTTTATTTTCTTTAATCTGGAGAAAGTTCTCAAAACCATATTTAATACTCACAACCTTCTAATTCTACTTTTTTCTTTTTGAATTGAAATGGTAGTTAGGCTATACCAAGAATAGACAAAGATTTGACTCATTCATTGCCTATGTTCAATGCAGTATTAGAAGGTCCAGATTAAAGTGAATTAACTTAAGAATTCATATTTATTTATGTACAGAAAGATGTATAAAATGTAAGTGTTAAAACTGTAGATGGAAGTTTTAATTAAGTTTTATTTGTAAATGTAAAAATTGTGCCTGTAACAATCAGAGCAGAAGTACGGGAACATGTATATCATTGAATCCAACAGCAATAACTCATCTTATTTTTAGGACAGGTAGAAATACTCATGATCAATGCTTGTCGCTAAAATTCATCTTATTTCATGCGCAGACTAATATATGTTTTGTTTTCAACCATAACTCTAAAATTATAACTAGATAGAAACATGACATGACATTGTCGGAACAAAGTACAACATAAGAAAAAAACAACACTTAGTGTGAATGAGAGTACACCATGAGGTCAAACCCATGAGATCGATAGAAAATTCTTAGTTGACTAAAGAATCAAACAATCAAACCAATTCTATGTTAGAGACAAAATGAAATCTTTTGTCATGTATAAAGTTCAAATCCTATATATGCACCCAATTTACTCTTATCTTTTTTTTTTGAATGAACGTTAAAAGAGCCAAGCCCATAAGCTAACATCTAAAACCGGGTCAACATACCAAACCCGAAACAAAACAACACAAATAAACCCTCACCTCACAAACCCTAAATACGCCGACACTACAACATTTATCAAAACAAAGAAGAGAAGCAGAAAACTTTAAAAATGGCCGATCATCGAAGCCATTTCTCTTTCATTCTTCGTTCTGCTACTCTCTCCACGCTCCCAATAAGAAAGAGCATTATTAAATCCAGCTCTCATACCTTTGCCGCTATCTAATTTATTATCATCAATGCGATAGCTGCTATAATTGCTGAGATGCATATAATTGTTAGATGTAGCATCATCTCGACCTAGATCTAACGATTTCTCCTTCAAATTGTTATTTTTACACAAATTAGTTCTGCTGCTCGAGTTATTAATGCTGGAATACACAAAATCGTTAGATCTAGCGTCAAAGTGACCTAGATCTGACGATAATCTCCTCGAGTTGATATTACTCTCCAGATTAGCTCTATTATTGTAGTAATTGCTGGCCGAAGCTTGATGAGGGTTATGGCAGTTGTTATCAGTCTCGGGTTCGCTGATTTTATCAATTATATCAAACCCCCCCTTGTTGGTTGACCCTGCCTGCTTCATTAGAAGAAAGATTGTTGGTCTGCAGGCATTTTGAATGCAAAAGATAAGCTTCTAAGTGTTTGCTTCCAGCTTCAGATCCCCAATCCTCAGCAAGGGAAGCAAATTTGGTTTGATTTTTAAGAATTTTTTTAGATTTTTGCAGAATAATCTTGCTATCTGTACTAATAGTTAACCACACTTGCTCTTTATTTCTGCTGCCTTTGTTGTACACACGCAAGTTTCTTTCTTTCCATAAGTTGAACACTGCCGTAGTAAGCAAAATGTGAGCATAATCTGCCTCTTTTGATTTAGATCTAAAGTTGTTGATTATCTTTATAATATTCATTAGATCCATACGCCTGTTGTCATCTATGCTCAGAGTAGCTTTGATTTGATTCCATATAAAAAAGAAGTAACTGCATTCAAAAAATATATGATTAGCATTTTCATTACATACATTGCACAGGGAGCAGAGTGAATTAATATTACTACCCCATTTATTTAATCTGTCCCAAGTTGGCAGTCTGTTCTTAATTGCAAAATAAGTACAGAATGTCATCTTGGGATAATTCACTCTGTTCCATATGCAATGATACCACTCTTCTGTTGAGTATTTGTTTCTAATAAAATTCCAAGTTGCTTTAAAAGAAAACTTCCCTCTGTTGTTAGCTTTCCAATCCCAATAGTCATTCTCTGCACAAGAATCAAATTGTATTTTGCAAATATCATCTTTATGAGGATTAGTAATAGGATGGATTTGTGGTTGCCATTGATTATTTACTATGGTATCAGACACTTTATCATTTGTACCACCACATATAACAAGGCTATTCCACCCAACTTTATTTATAAATGCCTCATTTTTAAACCAAGGATCAAACCATAAACTTGTATCTTTACCATTTTTAAATTTTCTTTCAATCAGTGATTTACCAATATCTCTACAATTTAATATTTGTTTTCAAGTGTTTGATTGATTACTATTATGAACAGCAGTCCATTTTTTTGTTTCAAATATTTGGATCTCATCCATCTTGCCCACAAAGAGTCAGAATTAAGGAATCTCCAAAATAATTTTAAATGGCATGTAGTACACAAATCCTTAATATTTCTGATTCCAAGTCCCCCTTCATTTTTAGGTCTGCAAACATTTTCCCAGCTAATTTTGTGATATTTACCTTTCCATAAAAAATCAGCGCACCTACTTTCCAATTTTTTAATAGATGCAGTTGGGATTTGAAAAGTTTGTACCCAGTATAGAATAATATCATAGATCACTGTCTTAATAAGTTCAAGTCTTCCACAATGGACAGTAATTTACAAGACCAACTCTCCATTCTATCCTGGATTTTTTCAATAAGAATAGAATAATCAGAGTCCTTAATCATGTTTGTAGAAAGAGGCAGACCTAAATATTTGATTGGAAGAAACCCCTCATCAATTTGTAAAAACAATTTAAAAAACCCTTTTTGACTTACAGGATTTATTAAAATATGCTTTACATTTATTTACATTGAGTTGAAGACCAGCATAATTTTCAAAATTATCAAAAATTGATTTAATAGAATCTGCATTATCTTTATTATCTTTAACAAACACCATAAGATCATCAGCATAAATCAGATGATTAATACATGGTTGGATTCTATTTATAGGCTGAACATTGCCTTTAATACTCTCTATTTCCATGAGAATAGAAAAGTATTGCATAACAATAGCAAAGAGATAGGTGATAAGGGATCTCCCTGTCTTAACCCTCTATTAGATTGAAAAAACCCCTCTGCCTTTCCTTGAATCAAAATAGAAAAAGTAGGAGTATTAATACACTCAAACACCAAATCACAAAACTTTATAGAAAAACTCATACATTTCATGATATGATAAATAAAATGTCTGTTTACCTTATCATATGCTTTCTGTAAGTCAATTTTAATACATACATTGTCACCCTATATAGTGTTAAATTTCCTTACCATCTCATGTGCTAAAAGAGAGTTTTCATAGATAAGCCTATCAGAACAAATGTACTCTGATTTTCTGAAACCAAAAAAGGCAAGAACACTTTTATTCTGTTACTAAGGACACTAGCAATAATTTTATAAATAAAGTTGCAACAAAAAATTGGCCTATAATCACCAATATCGGTGGGATTTTAATTTTTTGGAATAAGGGTAATAAAAGTATGATTTAGAATTTTAAGAATTTTACCATTATCTATAAACTCATTAACAACATCCAACACCTGTTGTCTAATATATTCCCAATTATTTTTAAAAAAAATTTGCATTGAAACCATCAGGGCCTGGGCTTTTGTTATCTCCAGCATTAAAGACAATAAATTTTATTTCATCACGGCTCACTGGAGCCAACAGGATTTCAGAAGCATTATGATTTAAAATATTTTTACAAGTTATATAAGGAAACACCTTTTCATTATTTGTAGAAAAATACAACTCCTTATAGAAATTTATAGCTTCTGCAGAAACTTTATCATATGCATTAGCTAAATTTCCATCTTTATCTATAATGCAACCTATGTTATATAAATGCTTTCTTTTGCTCATTTTAGCATAAAAAAATTTGGTGCGGTCATCACCTAAAGTGAGCCAGTCAACCTTTGCCTTTTGTCTTGCATAGACTGACTCTTTATACAATTCATTAGACAATTCCTTTTGATTTTGAAAAAAATTATTTATTTCACTGATGTCATCAGGTTTGTTATCTGCACTCATTTGTAAAAGTTTGTCCTCTTTTTTCAAACTGACAATCTTGTTTTTATTTAAATAGTTGTTCTTATTCCAGATTTTAAGATTACTTTTTGTAAATTTCAAAAACATATAAAACTGATACTGTTTA
This sequence comes from Allium cepa, assembly GCA_030765085.1. Classification (NCBI taxonomy): domain Eukaryota; kingdom Viridiplantae; phylum Streptophyta; class Magnoliopsida; order Asparagales; family Amaryllidaceae; genus Allium; species Allium cepa. The sequence continues at coordinate 169,731,353 of CM060934.1, forward strand.
GAACCATTACATGAAAAATTATGACAGCTTTCCATTAAGGATTTGTAATCTTCTTCCATCACCCAGCTATTTTTGAATCTAAAAGGAGGAGCTTTATTATTAAATTCACTGTTTGTAAACAGATTAATCATTAAAGGAGTATGCTCACTTAAATTTTGTTCCAATGTAGAGCAAATACTATTTGGAAATCTTTTGGAAAAATCTTTACTAAACAGAATTCTTTCTAACTTACAGTGAATATTTTTAGCTATCCCAGATTTCCAAGTATATTTATTACCACTGATAATAGGTTCAATAAGACCAGATTCTAATATAAATTTGTTGACTCTATCTAATTTATTTTAAAGGATTTTAACCCCCCAAACTTCTCATTAGCATGAAAAACAGTATTGAAATCCCCTAAAATAATCCAGGGGAAATCATAAATGGAATTTATGGATTTAAGTTTTTGCCACAAGGCATTTCTTTCAAGTTCAAAATTACTGCCACAAACACTAGTCACTTGCAAATAAAACCCACCAATGTTTTTAAAACCGCAATCTATAAATTGGCCTTGTTTATATTTGTACTTGTCCAGATATTAGAATCCCATATAACAATGATTCTTCCTTTACATCCACAATCATTGTTATGTATAGCTTTCCAATTATTGGACAATTTAAAACAAAATCTTTCAAAATTCTCATCATTCATTTTATTTTCAATTAAAGCAATAATAGATGGTTTGTAAAAATTAATCATACAGAGGATATCAGATTGTTTAGCAGGGGTATTCATCCCCCTTACATTCCAAGCAAATATTGACATATATATAATAATAATATATGAGTTTTAAATTGTACCTGACACCAAAGTACTTTTACCTCTCCTTTTTTTATCAGCACCTTTAGCTTTCAGACTAGTAGCCATTTGATCCCATTCTGGATTGATTGAGATATATTTTTGCTTCAAGGCTTTTTTCTCTTTATTTCCCTTTATCTTACCAAATGCTTTTGTTCTAGCAATATGTAATTCTGATAAGTCAAATTCCTCTACTATGTCCCCTTTCTCAGCTTCATCTACCTTCATTTGTGCAGATTCTTGAATCTTGATTAAGGAAATATCAAATGCAACTGTGCGAGGCATGACTGACTCATTGCAGTCAGTCACTGCAGCCTGCTCTGGAGGTAGATCAGACTTGCGAGGCAATGTTGAGTTATTATTCATTCTCTCAACATCTGCAACAAGCGAAGAGGAAGACCCCATCTCAATTATAGTTTCCTGATTCGGGTTTGAAGGCTGATGAATAATTTTGACTGTTTTTGTAATATTCTGGTCTGTATTTAAACATGGCTCTGAAATATGGGGGATTTCAGAGTTAGAACTGTAATTTTTTACCCTCTTTTATACTTGTCGGATTCAGAACATTTGAGATTTCTTCACAGTCTTTTTGCTGATGAACTTCCATTGCCATGATCTGATCATTTTGATCAGTGAGCTCTATATTATTGTTTTCTTGATCGAAAATGATATCTTCTTGATTGATTCGATCTTTGCCCTCCTGGGTTCTTGATTGGATTTTTGCGCCCTCATTGTTACTCATTACTTGAACAAATTCAGAATTATTTTCTTGAATAATTGCTGCATCTTTATCATTCTTTTTGGAGATCCACTTCTGTTTCGGGTTGCATTGTTCTTTATTGTGACCGAAACATTTACAAATACTACACTTTGGTGGAACCCATTCGTATTCGACTTTTTGTGTAATGATTTCACCATTATAATGATTGAGACTAATTTCATCTGGAAGTTCATCAGTTGTAGAAACTTCCACGAGAAGTCGAGCGTAATTCAATCTCGACTTCATGGTAGTTGCTGCATCCATCTTTATGGGTTTTCCAATAATACTTGCTATGATACTGAACGCCTCTCTATCCCATAGTTTGAGGTTTACACTGGGTAATCTAACCCATATCGGCATGGTTGACAGAAGATCTCTGTCCAACTTCAAAGACTCAGTCCACCTTCTCATAATGATGAGTTTTCCATTGTAGAAGTAAGGACCATTCTGAATGATAGAATTGCAGTCTTGTGAATCATTAAACTTGATCAGAAAAAAACCATTTTCTCTCGAAAAGATTTCAAAATCTCCATTTGGTTTCCACACTCTTTTAATATATTCTTTGAAAAACAAGAAATAAGGTTTATTGCTAACTACGTAGATCAAAATGGAATCGTTCCAGCATTCTGTGGCTCTTTTACATACAGCCTCCTTTACTACTCCATATTTCTTGTTATTAATTCGGATAGGGGCAATGGTTTCAAGACTGCATTCTTCATCTCTTGGTTCCTTTGATTGCTCAGATACAATATCAGCCCAAGATTTCTTCCCTAGTTCTTTATTTAGAGAGAACTTTGTTGGTAGTTTACCGATTTGCATCAGTTTGGTCCTGTCCTGCATGAAGTTGGTCTTCTGATCATCTTTCTTCCTCTGCACATTATTAACTTGAGACCGAATCTGATTGATTCTTGGCTGATATCCTCTTTGCGATCTTGGCTGAACCAATTGGAATCTCTCTTTATCAATGATGATATTATTCGGCAATCTGAGATGAGATTCATGTGGCATGTCTTGAAGAGAAGGACGAGATAGAGAAGGATTGAATTTGGAGTTGAGAGAGAGATTGTTTTCTTCCATGGCAGAAGAAAACCCTAATTTTTTTTTCATTTACTCTATCTTATAAATAAGTAGAAATCACCATATCATATGTTTAATTAATAATAATGGACAATTCAGTGCATTAGATGTGGCATTTGATTAATCATGTACAATTCAACGCATTAGATGTGGGTGACATGGAAATTGGTGATGGTCTAACTCAACATTCTTATTCTACCTATTTCAATACACGTGTTGTGATTGGTTCGAATGTGCCCGAACTTGAGATTGGGTCAGCTAGATGGCCTAAGGCCCCCAGTTCTTTAGGGGTCTCAAAATAAACGTATACCTTTTGTATTAATATCATTGACGTAGAACGTGCCCTATTGATAAATTTAGCTATTTTGTATTAGGGATGCAGGTTGATTCCTACTTTATTATTTTTGCATCAATTTTAAATTTATCATCTCTTCATGGGGCCTTATTTTATTTTTTCATCGACTACAAAGTAATTTTTCCTAGGCATTTCGCCTTGGGTCTGGATTCGTGGATTTGATCACAAATAAACGGTTCAAGTTTTGACTCTAATCCAAATATTACCATCTAAGTCCAAGTATGTCTGTACTTCATTTTTTCTTCTTATATAGTATATTTTTCATTTTTTGAGAAGTGGGAACTTCTAATTAGTTATCCTTTTTTAACCCATTGGCTTAATTTTGAAACCTCTTGTTCAATGAGTATGTTAAAATCCTTTTTTATAAGATGGTTAATTGATCCTAATGTGGTTTGACCTCAAGAAACTCTAAATAACAATATAGAGACATACTTCAATCCCCTAGAATGCATTTTTTGTTTGCTTATACAGTTGTTTATGAACTTCAGTTTAAGAACTAAGTCAACTGTCCAATGTTTCTTATCTTTGTCTTTTTTCAAAAGTTTATAACATTTTTTATGAGAGTTTCAAATTTTCACCCAGATGTACGAATCGACCTCTAAAATTAATGAATTTAAATAATATTTAGTTTCAAATCATGCTTTTGTTATGATTATAAATACCCTATCCATGTTCGGATTGTCAGCTAACCAAACAATAAGTTACCATATAATTACATCTTCCAATCATTCGACATTCTTCGTTTTACTAAAATGTATATCTTTCTTTATTAATAGTTTTACTATCATTGGTGTCGTACTTTATAGGTGTAGATATGAACTTTCGAAAATGCTCTAGCATTTTGCATAGGAGTCCGCGAGTTCAAATCCTGCTCTTGATAGAATTCCATTGTATTTTTCTAGAGGTCATGAGTTGAATTACGCCTTGATGTAAAAAAGAGTGTTTTAATTTTTTTTTGAGGTCAAGAGTTTGAATTTCAACTTTGATGGAAACAATATGAAACAATGCAATATCGGCGAAGCCTCTTATCTAGTACCACGTAGGACAGAAGGATAAGATATCAGTCGTATTGGACGAGGGAATGACATCATACCTGAATGACATTTCATTCGATTGTTCTTGTTCTTGATGGAAGTGTTTCCTTTTCTGTCCCGGAGTTGTTAGCACCCTTGTTCTTAGTGCGTTTGCATATATTTCCAATTTATTTACTTTAAGGTCTTAGCACCACAAAATATTTGTTTTAAATATACATTCTGCTTATTTTACATATATTTGATATTTTATTTATTTAACTGTCTATCAACATCTTAATATCACTGGAGTTTTAAAATATATACTCTTCATGGTCTTTTTCTACAAAGATAAACTATATATACATACATACATACATACATACATACATATACATATACATACATACATACATATATATATATATATATATATATATATATATATATATATAACTGTCTGTCTTTATAGATAATATTTTTCATATTAAAACCATTCATGTGATGTTGATCTTTTTCTAAATTACAAAATATAATTTTAAATTTTTAGTATCATGAGTTGTTTTTTATTTATTTTCAAAGCTAGGAAGTTGAAATATTCTGTTTTTTTGGTCATAAGAAGAATGGTTTTATGAAGTTTGGTAGGGTTTCTGGTTCTTGCGTAAAGAAGCACTTACTATTCCTGAGCATGTATTCCTGAGCATGGTTTTCAATTCGTGTTGAAATGTATGAAGCTGAAACGTGTATTACTTGATCATCGATGGACCCAAAGTAATGATTGGATTGAAATATTAAAGGATTTGTTCAAGCACTTCGATCTTATAAATTCTGTTAATATTGGACTGAATTACAAGCAAAAATTTAACGATACAGACTGTGACTTTGTGGTATTTTTTGTGATAAAAGTTGTTCAAAGATTGGGTTGTTTGATCAATTCTTAGATAGGACAATGGACCGTTATGTTGTATACATGGAAAAAGTTCTTTTTCTTTATCGGTTTCTGATCCGATTCTATATGATATAGGTGTGATGAATTTTCAAACAAAGAATCAGTCTCTGGATGAAGATATTACCATAGATTCAGATAAGGAAGGGAATAATCAGGAACTGATTTATGGAGCAGGCATTAATGATAATTTTGAATCTATCAAAGGTAGAAGGCATGGATCAAAAAATGCTAAAAAGACCAATTTTAAGATTGCTGCTTCAAATAGTTTTGATGGATTGAATTTTGGTGAGAAAGATATTGGTTGAGAGGATTACCCAGATAACGTTGTTGGTTTCGCAGTGTCAGGAAAAAAAAGTTTGAGACTTGGCGAGAAAGCATGGTAGCAAGGATATTGGTACTGTTATAGTGGAGAACTTGAAATCGTGCATAGGTGTTATGCTGTAAAATTGAAAGTGGAAGATGTTATGGATGGTAGTTACAGTGTTAAAGGCAGGGGTCATGTGCACAATGATATGAGCAGTGTGCATGTACCGTTTGCTTCGTATAATATAATTTTTGGAAAACAGTCTTTTGGTGAAATAACAAATGGTTATGGAAAAATTATGACTGCAAGGGATGTTGCTGATAATTGGAATGTTTCAGGGTTTAGCATGTTGAGTGAGGATATAACAGTATCAACAGCTGATTATATTGTTGAGGATGTTGATAAGAATAGAAAGAAAATGCAAAATGATAAGAAAATTATTGTTTACTCTGGCTTGAAAGATTGGTTGGAGTATATATTTCCACGTGCAAGGGGTTTTGTTTTTTCTAATGAGCAATTGTGGTATCAAGACTGGATTGATGTCAGATAATAGTGTGGTAGATACAAATATGTGTAGTAATTCTATGCTCATAGCATCAACTCAGGCAGTGTTGGGAAGAGAAAGAAAAAGGGTAGACTAGTTAGATCTGGGAGTAGTGCTGATTTTGGTACTAGTTCGTTTGAGCATAGATCAATAAGGAGTGCACGTCTTCGTAGATTTGATAATAGAGCTAATGATACCTCTAACGCATGTATGGATTTTCTTTTGGGTAGTACTTATAGTTCATGTGCTTTGAAATATTTGTTTACTAGTGATATGCATTTCTTATCTAAAAATTCAGAGTTTATTTTTGATGATATTCAGTTAGAATCTGACTATGTTAAAAGTAAGGAATTAGAACAGGTTAGAACGCTTGAATTATGAGATTAATTAGTTGGAATGTAAGAGGTTTACATAATTTAGATAAGTGTAGTAAAATTATATCTTTATTTAAAGATGATAATAATATTGATATAATTTTATTACAAGAAACTAATATAGAGCATCCTGATTATCGTTCTTATAGATGCCTAGGGGGTCTTTATATACAAGAATTCTATAAGCATCCTGAGCTTCATGTCAATCCTAATGACACTAAAAACCCAAAGCATGCTATGAGTTTGACAATAACCAAGTTAAAATTGTGTTAAAGTGGGTGGGAAGGATTAAGATTTCCTGATGAGATTTCTTCTAATCTTCATTGATGTTCGAACTTAAAAATGGTAAACTGAGTGGGATGAAAAAGCTTGATTGTCAAGTAATGATGGAAAATTTATTACCCTTCGTTTTCAAAAAACTATTGCCTGTAAAACTTTAGACGTTTATAACGGAACTTATTGTAACAACCCGATATTTTCAGCCATTCATATCCATTGTAAGTGCATAAGTAGATACACACGCCGGACTTGAATTGCTCAAAATACCGCATTGTAAATAAATTGGGAGAAAAAGAAATACAATCACAGAATCACAACACAGAAATATCAGAATAACTCGCAACGGAAATCAAAATACCATAGTAGTTCATGAAGCTACTATAACAAACTCTCAAAATATAATACATAATATCAGTCTGAAAAACATATACAATAGAAATCTCAATTACATAGCAGTTTATCAATACCAAAGCTGAAATAGAAGAACTGAAACTGAAGGGATAGATAACTAGACAAGCAGAATCTCCAGCAATTTCTAGCTCCAGAAAAGAAATCCAAAGCTAAGCTGTAAATACTCAGGCTGACCCGAGCGTAAAGTAAAACACAAAACACTCGAGTCAGGACAATATATACTTATATAATGTAAACCAACTCAAGTGAACTGTAGTAGAAATGAACAATAACTTAAAGGATGGTTGGGATCGCCCATCCTTTAAGAATCAGTTAAACTATAAATTAATTACATCCCGTGGTTAAAATTTCAAAATGGTATTTTATACTTCAAAATCAAATATAATTTCAAAATTCAATATCATTCAAAATATCATATATTCCAAACCACATTCATTTTTATTTAATTTAAATACCATTACAAAACACATTTCAAAATAGTTTATATTTCGAAACAAATTACGTCATTTTAATCATAAAATGAAGTTATTATATTTAATAATTAAATTATTAAATTTCCAAAATTTTAGTCTTTCAAAATTCATTTATTCACTTAATTTATTAAAACAGATGAAAATTCAACTGTCGCAGCATTTAGAAATTGCTACGGAAAGTTACATTCAAAACAGTTCAATTTAACAAAAGATAGCATTTAAAAATGCTGTAATAGGGTTACATTAGTTTCAAATAAAACTTAGTTAAATTCAACAATTATAGCATTTACAAAAATGCTATAATAACCTTTAATTAAACTTAGCCATTTGGTTCATTATTGTCAACTACAACATTTACAAATGCTGTATTATCATTTACATTAGAATTAATAGCATTTCAGAAATGCAGTTAATTAACTTCAAGTATTCAATATAATTTCACAAACAATTATATTTTTATTTAAATCATTTTTAGCTTATAAAATCATATAATTTCACTTTTAAAACAGTCATTCAAATACCCTTATATTCATGATTTTATAAAGTTAAATCTCCATTCAAAAATCAAAATTTAATAATAATTCACTTATTAAATTCCAACATTAATTTTTAAATTCATTAAATTAAATTTAACTTAACATTTAATTTTAAAATTTTCAAATATAACTTAATTTCATTTTTATTTACTTAACTTAAAATTCACTTTTAAGCCAAATTCACAAATTTCCAATTCTAGTTATTTTTTCAAATTTCAACCTAAATATTCATTCATTTCACATTTTAACTTTATTCAAAAATCATTAATATATTATAAAAATCATTTTTAATTCATTTAATTCAAAATATCATAAATTTATCATATTTTAATATTTAATTTTAATTCTATTTATCACCAAATTATAATTTCCAAAATAACTTACATTTCAGATTTTCTAATTTTACCATTTATTTATTTCACTTATAAATTTTTCAGAAAATCAATAATGCTTTACAAAAATCATTTTTAATCAAATTTAAATCAAAATATTATAATATTTACATTTCTAAAATAATTTAAAAAATTTAGAAAAACATATTTTAACAACGGGTCTGTATTTCATTTTCTAGCCTAGATGAAGTGATACGGGTAATATATCATTTCAACCCGTAATTTACAAAGAAAACCCGGGTTTGATCATTTCAAACCCGCAATCCCAAGTAAAAGAAAATAATTGAAAATCATTCAGGCCTATCATTTCAGCCCATAACGATTTTCTCTTATTCTAAAGTCCGTTCGGGTATGTATCATTTCAACCCATAGTGATTCTAGTCTACATGGAACTTGCAGTGTGATAAACTGATGAAAGTAATAGAATAGCATGAAATAAGAGTAACATATGATATAACAGGTGTAAATATAGGTGTGAACATCATATGAATATGACATAGCAGTTATAACAGGATGATATGCATTTACAGATTCAGGTGATGTCAGTTTATCACTACATAAGTACATATTAGTCTGGTGAGATTTACTCACTATTTTGAGCTGATGACACAACGACGAATTGCACAACGGGATCTACACAAGCACAAAAGCACGATACAGATACGAAATGGAGGAGCCAAGGACTAATTCCCTTGAATACAAATCAAACAAACAATATAACAATTATAAGGTTTCAGACCAAAAATACGATAAACGATGCTAGAAATAACTTCATAAAACAAAGCTGAAATGCTTTGCACTTGCTTCCGACATCTCATAGGCTCGGCCAGAGGTAGAGTACAGGTCTAAGACAATGATTTAGGGTCAGGTATGGGTTGCAAAGGTCGGCCTAACATGAGTTTGAGTGATGGTGTAAAGGTGGGTGAAGGCAAGAACACAAAATCATGCATACACATGGGTTTTGGGCCATGAATTGGGCTCGGCCAAGGCCCTAGGTGTCACGGCCATAGGAGTGGGGTCCACTGTGGTGGTGTGGCCGTGGGTGCTGGAGGTGCTGGAGGTGGTGAAGTAGGGGCGGCCATGGTTGGTGGAAGTGGTGGATGTGGAAGCTAGTGCTCGGCTAGGTCAATATGAAGGGTGCTTTGAAACTTTTGCGGATATGCATCACCAAGGGGGTTCATGGCTTGGGTGGCTGGTGAGGAGGAGGTGCTGGTGGTGTGTCATCAGGTGGTGGAGGCGGCTAGGCAGCAAGGTGGCATGGTTGAACCTACATGAGGTGAAGCAAGTGCAAAATCAAACTAGAAAAATCAACATAAGTGAACAAAAGAAGATAAAAGGAAATAGAATTTTACCAAACTTCTCAATCAAGAGGAGGCCGAAATTTTTTCAGGAAGGAGGAAAAAGATGTACGTGAATGAAGAATGGAGGTAGGCAGCTGAATTATGTGAGTAGTTATGGCTAATTGATGGCAAAAGTAAGTTAAAATGTGAAAAGGTGGGAAAATCAAAAGCCATAGGAAACAAAAGGTCACAAACCCTTTCAATTTACCTTTTATTATTTATATAAATTTATGTAGCTGAAATAATAATAATATCAGATAAGATTTCGAAATTTTTAACAAATATACAAATATATATAATATTTATCAATTATGTAAAGTAAAATTAAGGAAAATAGTTAAAACAGTGAATTAGACTAGTAAAATTTGAAGTTAAATGAAATAATTTTTAGAAAATTCATATAAGCCTGTAAAGTATTTTTAAACATAAATAATAACATAAAATACAAATATATTCACAAAATAAATATTTAAATTTAATTTAAAATTTTAATGCAGAAAATAGCAGAAAATGGGAAAACAGCCCTTAAAAATAGGAAATCAACACAGTAATTTTTGGAAAAATTCTATTATTATTTTAAAAACATTTAGAGATGAATTTTCACAAATAAAAAAAATTTAAAATAAAATAAAGAAATTTAAAATGAAGAAAATGGCAGAAAATTAGAAAACAGCCTTTAAAATATGGAAATAAATACAGTAAATTTTGAAAAAATTATATTATCATTTTAAAAATGTTTAGAAATGATATCACACAATTAAAACAAATTTAAAATAATTTCAAAATGAAATAAAGTCAAATTTAAATATATAGTCAAAATCTAGGGTTGTTACACTTATTTTGCTTTACAAATAGTTTTGTTCGACTAAGTTAAAAGTTGAACATCTATGTGAACTTGAAGCAGATATTCCTATAATGCTCTACAGATTGGATGAAATATTTCCTCTAGGTTTCTTTAATGTAATAGAGCATTTACTTGTACGTCTTCCATCTAAACTACGTCTTCATGGTCATATGCAATATGGATGGATGTATCCATTTGAGAGGTAACGATATTGAGTATATTAAATATTAGTTTTACATATATAAGTAAAATTTTGTTTGAAATAATTTTTTAATAGGCACTTGAATCATCTAAAGAAAAAGGTTAGACAAAGAGTACGAGCTGAAGGTTCGTTTTGCAAATCATATATCAAAGAAGAAGCTTCGTTCTTTTTCTCTTATTATTTTAGTGACCATGTGAACTTATCATTTGAAAATAGTCTGCATAATGATCAAGGCATTGAAAAAGATTCTTCTCAAGCAATGTTATAAACTTTTAGGCAATATGGCCAACCTGTTGGAAAATGTGAGGAACTATGGTTAGATGAAAGAGATTACCAAGTTGCACACACATATATTCTTCTTAATTATGCTATAGTTGCACCATTTTTTGGGTAATATTAAATAATAATTTTCGATATATTTATTTCAATAATACACATGTCTATTATAATGCAATATATTATCTACATCTTCGGTGTTTACGAATCACAATATCCAAGTAGCGATCTCAGTAAAGAATTCACTGGTTGGTTTCTGAACTACGTTTATGATCCAAGAAATTATATGGTCAACAAAGGGTTGAAACATCTTTAGGACCAAAAAGAAACGTCGAGCCATGTCCAATACTTTTCATCAATAGATGTAAATTCAATACCAAAGAATATGGTGCTGAAAAATACCAGTAGATGTAAATTCAACATCAATAGATGTAAATTTACTATCTCTCCATTGGGGCCTTATTTTATTTTTCCATGGACTACAAAGTAATTTTTCCTAGGCATTTCGCCTTAAGTTTGGATTCGATATTGGATTCAATTACAAAATAGTTCAGGTTTTTTGACACTAGTCCAACTATTACCTGCTCAAGTACAAGTATGTTTGTACTTCATTTTATTTGTTTTCTTATAGAGTATACTTCTAACTTTTTGAGAAGTGGGAACTTCTAATTAGTTGCCTTTTTTTAACTCGTTGGTTTAATTTTGAAATCTCTTGTTCAATGAATATGTTCAAATCCATTTTTATAGAATGGTTAATTGATCCTAATGTTGTTTGACTTCAAGAACCTCTAAATAACAATATAGAGACAAACCTCAATTCCCTAAAATACATTTTTTGTTTGCTTATACAGTTTTTCATGAACTTTAGTTTAAGAACTAGGTTAACTGTCTTATGTTTCTTATCTTTTTTTTTATATTTTTCCAAAAGTTTATAATATTTTTGATGAGAGTTTCAAAATTGCACCTAAATGTACAAATCGACTTCGAATATTAATGAATTTAAATAATCATTAGTCTCAAATCATGCTTTGGTTATGATTATAATAACCTATCCATGCTTGAATTGTCAGCTAACCAGACTATAAGTCGCCATATGATTACATCTTCTAATCATTCGGGATTCTTTATTTTACTAAAATTTACATCTTTCTTCATTAATAGTTTCACTACCGTTGGTTTTATACTTTTTAGGTGTGGATATGAACATTCAAAAAACGCTCCAGCATTTTGCATAAGAGGTCACAAGTTCAAATCTCACTCTTGACGTAATTTCGTTATATTTTTCTAGAGGTCACAAGTTTGAATTACGCTCTTATATAAATAAAGTGTTTTTTTTAAGGTCAAGAGTTCGAATCTCAACTTTGACTAAAACATTATTTTTCATATATTTCCAATTTATTTTATTTATAGTTTTAGCACCACAAAATATTTCTTTTAAATATATATGCTTGACAATTTTTTTTATATGTATTTAGTATTTTATTTATTTCTAACTATCCATCAACATCTTACTATCACTAGAACTTTAAAGTATATATTATTTGTGGTCTTCTTTTACAAAGATAAATTATATATATATATATATATATCTGTGTGTGCAACTGTTTGTCTTTATAAATAATATTTTTTTTACTGAAACCATTCATGTGATATTTATCTTTTTAAAATTACAAAACATAACTTTAAATTTTTAGTATTATACATTGTTTTTTTATTTTCAAATCTAAGAAGTGGAAATATTCTGATGTACATTTAATTTTGAAATTTCACAATTTTCAACTTGAGTATAATTATATTTAAATATAAAAAGTGAATAGTTTTGAATTTGTCTTAAAAAATTTATGCCTTATATAATTATATTGCAAAAATTATAATATTTATCTTTAATAATTTATTTTATTACCTTTAGTATTACATATTTTTATGAATGTGAACTTCCATAAATACCTTATCTTCAATTACAAATATTACAAAATGAAATAAAATTAAAAGGAGTAGAATAAAGATAACGAAATATATAATGAATATTATTCAAATTAAAAATACTAACAAAATAGAAATAGAAAACATTAAGTATAAAGTAGCAGTGACATAATAATAAATCAATTTTTTTAAGATACAATATTTTGGGAAAGTTTAAGAACTAGTCATGTGAAAAAACTAACATATTCAAAAAAAATATAAAATAATAAAAGATAGCAATTTTCATAAGAGATTCATGTTTTGTTTAACATTTATGCACATCGTTGTGCATTTATATGATAATTATAGAAATTTCACCAAAACTCTTGAGTAATATAGTTGTAAGACCTTTAGTATCACACTTTCTTGATGTAAGAGGAAACTTTCAAAAGTGGGTTATGTTGACATCTGAGGTCATCAATTTGAATGCTGCCTCTGACAAAACATCTTTTTATTCTTCATGGAGTCGCGAGTTTGAATATCGGTTTAGAAAAAAATTAAGTTTTATTCTAAGGTCATGGGTTCTCAATTCAAACAAAAATAATTTGTTCGTTGTGATTAAATTATATTTTGTTGAAAAATATTTTTCATATACATTCTTTATGATTTTGTATCACAAATGAATGCACATTCTTATTTAACTCTTTTCAGTGGGTTGCGAAATCATGGATCTTATGGCTAATTAAACACTAGAGGGAGGGTGGATAGTGTTTTCTAATTTTTATGAATCTTCTTTAATTTCTTTCAAGATTATTATTAACCATTGTAGAATCAACAATAAAAGATGTAAATATAGATAAGTATAAATGCAGTAAAGTAAAAAGTAAAAAATCAGAGAGATCACACTAGGATTTTTATATTAATTAGGAGTTATCCTACGTTCAATCCTATACAATTGTTTGTACGTATTTTTTCAAATGCCAATCTTTAAACAGGTAGAAGGCCAACCCCATTATGATCTCGATTCCGGGGCTACGAGACACACCCTCCTGATTTTTCAGGCTCAGGATACACCTACTTGATTTGGACGGGCTACAATCACACCCTTCCGGATTTTCGAGCTATTAAGCACACCCAATTGATTTGAACGAGCTGCAATAACACCGAAGAAAATACAGCTAGAGTTCGTTGGTTTTTCCAAAGACAATTTCTTGATCTTTGGTTACAATGAATCCTATATCCTCTTGTACATCACTTTGATCTTTGATAGAGAGAGATGATTGAAATCGGAGAGTAAGTTGTGGAGAATGAATACAATGAAGATTGAATTGATTTTGGTTGAATTTGAAAAGATTTGAATATATTTTTCACTAGAAATTTTTGCAGAGTAAGATGAGAGAAGATAACAAGAAAGAAATTATTAAAAATTCTTTAAAACTCCCTATATATATAGAATAAAACAAACATGTCCATTCACGAAGAGTTACGATGAATAGTCACTTCATTTCAAAATTTGAATTTCAAAATTGCAGCATGTATGTCAACATATCATCTACCTATATGTTGACATTGGCTAGTGTAATATAAAAAATCTGTTTATCTTAAAATATTTTGAATATCCTGTACTATGTAAAATAGTTTGATACTATGTAAAATAGTTTAAACATAGTTTATAAACATTTTAATCTTTGAATTTTTTTATAAAATATATTTTGTTTTAAAGATAAAAGACTAGAAAATGAGAAATGTGGATCAAAGATTGCTACTAGGGACTTTAATAATATTCTATTACTCTATAAACTTTACTGTAGTCTTGAGATCTTCATATCTTAATCTTTGTACTCATGAGTCTTCATGTCCATTCTTTGGGTCTTTATACTGTACAGTTTTCGATTCAACAACTGTATAATATCCTGCACTATATACAATATAACTTGCAAAACATTGGTATAAATATTTATATGAATGTATTATTATTACTATCAAGGTTGTTATTATCAAAATCAATAACCGAGGTATTAATAATCTCCTCCTTTTTAATGATGACAACCATTAATATTCTGTATATATAAAATATGATATAACTCCCCCAAGTTAGATAACTCCCCCTGAATATATGCATACATATATTTTATATTTTCCTCCCTCTTTGTCATCAACAAAAATGAGTGAAAAACCAAAAAATATCCCCAACATAAATGCTTAGAAAATATATTTTCAAAATCAATAATCTAAGTAAAACTATTATGATTATGCATGATAAGTATATGATAAGTAATACACTATTGTATTTTAAACAAATTATGTATGGTAATGAAAGTGGATTTTACTTATTCAATTTCAAACTATATATAAACCAATCCAATTCCTACATACAAATCAATCCAAATCTAAATCAAACCAAATTTGTAATGATCTGGATTTTTGACCCTCGAAAATCGACATCAATACGTTTACTGTATAAAATGCCGAGCAGTCGAGTGCCGGAAATACTAGTTCATTAGGGATGAAGAAGAAAAAGGTAGAAGAAAGAACAGAACAACACAGAGTCTCACAATCGCAACGGAACAAAGTATAATATATAATAACAGATTTTAAATACAAGAATTGTACTGTTAATTTACATACCACTATCAGAGTACAACAATCCAATACATCAAATCTGGACAGTTTAATAACTTGTCCTTACACAGCGGAATAATAATCAAGTACGGAAGTATGCCTTGCCATCCAGCTCGTTCCCTGAGCTCCATAGCATCATATCTTGAATCCGTAATGCTCGGTCTGGCCCGAGCATTATAATTAATTAACACTCGAGTCAGTCTGGAAAACCAGCGTGAGAAAACACACTCAATTTTAATTATTAACTTTCCAAAATCCTTTGAAAAAAAGGTACCTCGTAAGACCACGTCACAAATAAACACGACGGGTTTTTCTCTTATGATAACCAAAACATTTTCTGGAAAATCCAGTGATATTATAATAGTGTCTAAATACAAATTTATTCAAATAGCTGAAATTGTTACATTAATTAAATTCCAGCATACCTGGCTCTACAAACAAAACCATAAGCTAGTATTAGAGAATGGATTCCAACGAATGACTGGGCCACTGGGTACCGTCCGTTACAGTACACCTCTAGAACCATGTACCGAGGATCACGTCGGGATCCCCTGCTACAAAAGACCGGCCTGCCCCTAACATGGATAGACCGGATATATTATCACCCCGAGTGTTCCTACCCTTACCATCGAGCGCTTATTCCATGTGTACCTAGATATAAGATAACTTAGGTTTCCGAAGACATCAAGAAAGATGATAACATACCATACTTGGGTGCAACCCACTTAGCCTTGCAGCATCTCTCATGTTTTAGTCATTCTCGGTTGATGAGTGTAACAACCGCGATTTTTGACTACCGTCGAAATATAAATTTAAAATGGAAATTTGGAAAAAAAAATTGCAATGCAAATCATTTGCAAAGTCAGTTGAAAATGCAATTCAATTGCTAAGTCAGTGAAATCATATTGGTAGTAGCATGTTGAAAATAAAGTGCATTTTGGCTTCACGTGCATAAGGGAAATGGGTACATTTTAAAAGCTATGTTGTAACTTCATTTTTTCTTTCACGTGTATATATGAATATGGGTACAGTATAGAAACAAGTTGGAACATTTTGTCCTGTCACCACTTATTTTATAAAACAAAAATGAACACTTTTTGCTTGCTGCCACTTATTTTAAAAACAAAGTGGAACATTTTTCTTTGCTGGCACAAAGTTTATAAAACAAAGATTATGAACATTTTACTATCACAAAGTTTGAACCCATCTTTGCAGCCGTCATCATTTAATGCAAGCATGTCCTTGTTTCTTCATTTATGCACGTCTACAATTAAATGCTACTGTACAAAATGTTGTCGGCACATGCATTTTTTTTTATCTGTACACAATATTGGTGAAAGGAAAAAGAGAACACTCCTTTATACTTTCGTTTGTTTCATTCAAAAATCTTCAGTAGCTCGGTAGGATATCAATGGCGGTTTCAAATTCTTGTTTTTTTTGAATCTTTGTTGCTTACTGGTTTGAAGCAAAGTTTAAGTGAGTACTAAACTCACAAATTCTAATTTACTCATCATCTCAATTTTGTGTAATTTATTGCATGCATGAAAATGCATTATCCAGGGCATTTTTTTACATGCGCGCATGTAACTATTCCCAGGCCACTTTATCATATTTGTTAATTTTATATGTGCAAATGGGATTGCATTAGTAGCTCCAGGACTTCTTAAACTTTCGCTTAATTCATTGTTGTGAGAGAAAATTTTAAAACTTTGTGTGCGTGTCAGGCATTGTAACTTTTATAGTGTATATTGCCAGATACTGTTGTTTAATTTACTTATTTTCATGCCAAGATATAGCATACGAAAATCAAGCTCCCGAGTCATTATTTTACTGGGCTTATTATTTATTAATTATTTCGAAATGTGCATGCAAATTGGGTTGCACGATTACTATGTTCAGGTCACCTTAATTTACAATTAAATTCGTGTGTGCATAAGCGTGTCCTTTCATTTTTGTGCAAGTTGTAACATGCAAAAGCTAAAATTCAAGTTCAAGGTCAATATACATGCGTACACGAGTGCATTGCCCAGGTCACTATATTATATAAATTGCGCACGTGCATGCATTTAGGTGTATTTCAAAACTTCAATATTGCGTGCATCAATTTGTTATGCCCAGATTTTACTTCTCGTGTGCACATATTTTTCGTGCAAGATATATTCTGCCCAGGTCAGTTTTTATTTCTTTATTTTGTGTGCGAGGTCAAATATTTTGTATATTCAATACTTGCATGTAAATGGGTAGCATAGAAAACTATGTTGAAGTCAATTATTCCCTTTATATTTTTCTTGCATGCTATTATTTTACCCAGGTCTAGTTTCATTTACAATTGCATAGATTGTACGTGTGAGCTTATATTTGCTTATATTTTCACGTGTGAGCTTTTATTTGCATAGAAGCCAGGTCTAGTTCAACATCATTTTATTTGTACGTGTTTCCCAAACTAAATTTTTATTTCAAGTGTAAGTCATATTACTCAGACCATGCACGTGTAAGTTGTAATATAAGAAAATATTTCCCAGACAATATTTGTATTATTTCCATGCATGCACGTTGTGGTAGCAACGGTTATAATGTTATTGCCCAGGCTATCCAATAATTTAAATATTTTATATCAGTAGTGCAGTCTGATATAAAGTTTATTTTGAATAGGTGTTCGGTTTTAAAATGTATTTTGTTGCCGTTATTTTTATAACGATTTTTACCCCGGTTTGTTTTTATTTGAAACATGTCGTTTTGATGAGATTTTTGACGAAAAATAATTACTGTTGTTTTGACTTCAGTAACCATCATATTAAAGTGAATTTTCAAGTGGTTATCCTGCAACGCTAATTTGATATTCGTTTTTACGGTGTTTTGTGAAGCGCAATTTCTTTGTCGAAATTGCTACAGATGTTGTTGTTTTAATCACGTGTTTTTAGATCATTTTAAAATAAAATTGTTTCCAAAAATTTTACGATTTACGCTTTCAAAAGAATGAGGAATCGATTTAAACGCGTCAACCAAATTAAGGACTATGAACCCTTACTTTTGCTGATTCTCTTAATTCCGGACTTGTCCATTTGAGAACGTAAATTCTATTTATACAAAATACACAATTTTGCACTTTCAAGGAAATGACGAAGAGATTTAAACGATTTAGCAAAAGTGCGAAATATGGAACCACGCTTTTACTAATTCGATTAAATTTGGACTCGTTAATTGAAATATTTGCCGTGATGTCGCTGTTTGAGAATTTTGATGATTTTGTTGGGCTTTCGAGCTACTATGATGGACCTTCGGGTCAATTACCAGTACTAGACCTTCGGGTCATATGTTGGACCTTCGAGTCATTTGTTGGGCGCCAAATATTACGATGACAGTACTTGGTAGGCTTCGGCCATATGAGATGCACGTGCGGCGTAGTTTAGACTCGCCATATGCTAGGATCGATCCACTTTTATGCTGATTTTTCTAGTTATCTTATTTTGATTTCTAGATTTTGTGAATTGCTGTTTTGAATTCTATTATGAATTTGAAAGTTGATTTTGATGGAGTTTAATGAGATTTCTTCATTTAAACCATGTTGATTATTTATGTTGAATAGTCTCATTCGAGACTATGATTATTTTGCTTTAATATTGTTTAAGATGCATTCTTTTCTAAGTTTAAATTAGACCGATCCGTTTTATTACTTTCTTTTAAATAATACTCGGTCAGACCGAGTTATTTCAGGGTAATTGCTGTCTCTGATTCAGTTGCTGCTTCATCTTTTGGGGTTTCACATCATCTTTTGTCTAGACTTCGAAGTGTTACTTTTGGGTTATTGACTATCGTCTCATGTATGTTGATGTCTTTGTATATGTATATTCGGTTCATGTGAACTATCGATCGTTGTAGCATGTATCCAGACTTATCTTCCGCTATATATCTGATATTTCTGTTCTGATGTGATTATACTATCTGTGTTGTTGTTATTATGAGTTGTCCTGAACTTTTCTTAAGCCATCGTGGTTTCGTTTTAGATTTGGATTGAATTTATATCGTTGGGAGTAATTTACACAACTCCTATCGATGCAATCAATACTCGTCTAAGGCATAACTTACGGATGGTAGCTTCTAACAAGCCTTATTCTTCGCAATAACAGACGTTATTCCTTATAATAACCTTTGTTATTGTGAGCATAGAGGTGGGGCGTCACAACTTGGTATCAGAGCTAAAATTCAGAACAAATTATAATAAACACGGAACATAAGTAGAATGGAACATGTGTTACAACTATTCGAGGGTTTTATTTGTGCCTTTCTTATTCCTTCCACTTTAACATGTTGGAATATGTCTAGGGATGAATCTCATATTTCCGTAGTATTCCATTTGTTAAATTTCTTATCAATCTAGTATTGTTTTAACTAATCCTTATCTTCACTTGTTCTCTCAGCCTATGGCTGGAAGAGGTAAAGGGAGGCGTTCTACTGCAGGTTCGTCTAGTGGTTCTCATCCGGACGGAGTCTATATGTCAGCTGATCAGTTTATGGAGCTATTTCGGGGTACTCAGCCGCCTATTGCTACTCCCGCAGCTCCCTCTCATAAGTCTGCTTTTGCCCGCATGTGTAGTGACTATTCCCACCTTGGAGGCAAGCCTTTCAAGGGATCGGAAAGTGTATTGGAGGTTCAGACTTGGTTGCACGCTTGTGAGCGCATATTTTCTCGGATTGATCTTTCTGATCATCATCGTGTTCTCGTGCATCTAGCATGTTGCAAGAACGTGCGCTTGGTTGGTATGAGCTTTTGATTGTGGAAGTTGATGAGTCCTCTCTCTCGTGGATTCAGTTTAAGGAACGTTTCTAACTTAAGTTCGTTCCTGAATCGGAAAAGGCTAATCTTGCTCGTAGTTTCCTTTAGTTGAAACAAGTCCTCCTTTTCTGATTATGTTGCATCTTTCGAGGCCTTATCCAAATACGGATTTGAGTTTATTAACATTCCGCGTAAGAAGAATCTTTGTTTTGTTGGTTGTTTGAAGAAGTATTTGAAGAAAGTTCTTTTGCTTCATCTTAAGCTCACTTTTGAGGAACTTGTTGATTCGGCTCTTTGCCTTGAAGCTGTTGAAAAGGAACGTGATAGTGGCGATGAGATTGAGGTTTCTAGGAACCCCAACAAGAAGAGGTTTCCATTTCATAAGCCTAATTCTTCTTTCAACAAAAAGAAGAAGAAGCAAGCTACCTCTAGTTCTCTGCCTAGTAGTGCACCTTCTATTCAGAGGGCGTGCTATAATTGTGGTTCTCTGGATCATCTTCTTCATAGTTGTCCTAAGCCTCGCATTTGCCGCTATTGCAAGAAAGAGGGTCATTGGGTTTCTGATTGTCCTACTGCTCCTAAGGGTTTCAAATCAGGGAAGCTAATGTTGCTAAAGCTTCTGGTGATTCTTCTAAGCCCAAAGGTATTACTCCTTCTGTTTTGGAAGGTTTTATTTTATTTCATGGCCATTCTATTAGAGTTCTTTTCGATACAGGTGCATCGCATTCATTCGTGTCAAAGGAGCTTGTTGATGTTATTCCTTTGGATGTTGTTAGTCTTTGCGACCCTTTGAGGATTGTGAATCCTATTGGTGGATCCGCTGCTCTTGGTTTGTTATGTGTTGGTGTTGATATTATTCTATGTGGTTTTTCCTTTCATGTGAATCTGCATGTTATGGATCATCTTGGTTTTGATATAATTTTAGGAATGGATTGGCTCGTCCGTTATGAAGTTCAAATCCTATGTCCCGAAAGAACTTCATATCTCAAGCATCCCAATGCTATCGAGCAGTTATCTATTATATTTTGAAGCATGGAACATACTTCGAATGCTCCCATTTCTTCCTTCGAATCAGAGGATGTCATAGCTAATATTCCGGTTGTTTGTGATTTTTCTGATGTCTTCGAGCCTATTTCATGTTTACCGCCGAACAGGGAAATTGAGTTCCATATCGATTTTATCTCTGGTGCTGATCCTATCAGTCGTCCTTCCACGAGGATGTCTGCTAAGGAAAATGAGGAACTCAAGCAACAATTATCTGAATTGGAAGCCAAGTAATTTATTCATTCTAGCTCATCTCCTTGGGGTGCCGCCGTTGTCTTTGTTAAGAAGCAAGATGGTACTCTTAGGCTTTGCATTGATTATCGCAAGGTTAATGAGCTCACTATCAAAAATAGGTATCCATTACCTAGGATCGACGACATGTTCGATCAATTAAGTGGTGCTAAACTTTTCTCCCTACTTGATCTTGCTACCGGTTTTCATCGGTTACGAGTTGCGGAAGATAGCATCCCTCTTACCGCATTCCGTACTCGTTATGGTTCTTATGAATGGTTTGTTATGCCGTTCGGTTTGACGAACGCTCCAGCGTATTTTGTTGATCTTATGAATCGAATACTCTGGGAATATCTCGATAAGTTCGTCTTGGTTTTCATTGATGATATTCTTATTTATTCCAAATCTGAAGCCGATCATATTCAGCATTTGGAGATTGTTTTGAGCACTCTTCGTCAGCATCAACTTTATGCTAAATTCTCCAAGTGTCACTTCTGGGAGAATAAGATGAAGTTTCTCGGTCATATTGTTTCTTCCGATGGTATCTCTTTCGATCCTTCGAAGATCGAATCTATTCAGAATTGGAAGAGGCCTGAGACTGTTACTGAGATCCATAGTTTCCTTGGATTGGCGGGTTATTATCGCCGGTTCATTAAGGACTTTTCTCGTATTGCTTTACCGCTTACCACTCTCACGAGAAAATTAAAGTTGTTCCTTTTATTTGGTCGGATAAGTGTGAGATTTCTTTCATGAAGTTAAAGGATCTCCTTACTCACGCTCCTATCTTAGTGGTTCCCGAAGGGAATCATGATCTTGTTGTTTATACCGATGCCAGTGGTTATGGACTCTGCTGTTCTCATGCAAAAGGATAGAGTAGTTTCCTATGCTTCTAGACAACTAAAGCCTAACGAGATTCGTTATGCTACCCATGATTTGGAGTTAGCCACTATATTCTTAAAGATTTGGCGACATTATTTATTGGGCGAGCATTTTCCGATCACAAATCTCCGAAATATCTATTCACTCAGAAAGAACTTAATATAAGGCAACAGCGTTGGCTCGAATTTCTTGCTTCATATGATTTCGATATTCAGTATACCCCTGGTAAGGGTAATCGAGTTGCTGATGCGCATAGTTGCAAGCATCAAGTTGTTGTTTCCATGATGCTAACAGAGTGGAATATATAGGAAGCTTGATCTCATTGTGATATTAGAGACGTCCTTCAGTTTCTGATTCTCCCGTGCTTTTATTTAGCATGGAAGCTCGTCCTAGTTTATTGGATCGAATTGCCGATGCCCAGAAACAAGATCCAGATCTCTCTTATCTTATTCAAAGTTGTAAATCGGAATACCGAAGTGATAATCTAAAGGATTTCGATATTGATATTCATGGTTGTATTCGGAAGAAGGGAAGGTTGATCGTGCCTAATGTTCATAATCTTAGAAATGACATTCTTGAGGACTGTCATCGTTCTAAGTAGACTGTCATCGTTCTAAATATACTATCCATCTAGGCAGTAGCAAGATGTTTGCTGATATGAAACACTTATACTTTTGGGAGGGTATGAAGCGTGATGTTGCAAGTTATGTAAGTCGTTGCATGACTTGTCAACTTATTAAAGCGGAACACAAACGTCCTAGTGGTGTTTTGCAGCCTCTTGAGATTCCATTATAGAAATGGGATCAGATTTCCATGGACTTCATTGATGGTCTGCCTCGTTCGAGGTCGGGCCATACTAGTGTTTAGGTGATTGTTGACCGATTGACCAAATCAGTCCATTTTATTCCTATCAAGTCCAATCGGACTGCTCCTTTGTTGGCCAAGCTTTTTATTAAAGAAGTCGTTCGACTTCATGGAGTTCCTAGTTCCATTGTTATTAGACAGAGAATGAAAAAGGCTCAGAATAGGCAGAAATCTTATGCCGATCATCGTAGGAAGCCTTTGGAATTTTCTATTGGCGACCGCGTATTCATTCGTGTTTCTCTGATGAAGAGTGTGGTGCGTTTTAATAGCTTCGAGAAATTGGCTCCTCGATATATTGGACCATTTCCTATTACGGAACGCATTGGCCCTGTTGCTTATCCTGTATCGCTACCTATTCAGTTTTCAGGAATTCATAACGTATTTCATTTATCCCAGCTTCGTCGATGCCTTCGTCATTCAGATTCTATTATTGATCCTCATATGTTGCAAGATCTTGAGATCTCACCCGACTTGTCTATGGTGCAAAATCCTATTCGTGTGCTAGCTTCGGAGGTTAAATGTCTTCAGAATAAAGAAGTACCTCTTGTGAAAATTCAATGGTCCGCAAACCGCAAAGATTGCACTTGGAAAACCAAAGAATTCATCGAGCATTCTTATCCCGGTTTTCTCTCCTCTTCGGGTGGGGGTGAGCATTCTTTATTCATCTTTTCTTTTTTAAATCTTTGTTGTGGTGAAATAATTTGTGTTATAAACAACTTCTAGTATGAAAATTATGGGGACGCAATTTTTATAAGGGGAGCTTGTAACAACCGCGATTTTTGGCTACCGTCGAAATATAAATTTAAAATGGAAATTTTAAATTAAAATTTGAAAGAATTTTTTTCCAATGTAAATCATTTGCAAAGTCAGTTGAAAATGCAATTCAATTGTTAAGTCAGTGAAATCATATTGCTAGTAGCATGTTGAAAATAAAGTGCATTTTGGCCTTCACGTGCATAAGGGAAATGGGTCCATTTTAAAAGCTACGTTGTAACTTCATTTTTCCTTTCATGTGTATATGTGAATATGGGTACAGTATAGAAATAAGTTGGAACATTTTGCCCTGTCACCACTTATTTTATAAAACAAAAATGAACACTTTTTGCTTGCTGCCACTTATTTTAAAAACAAAGTGGAACATTTTACTTTGCTGGCACAAAGTTTATAAAACAAAGAGTATGAACATTTTACTATCACAAAATTTGAACCCATCTTTGCATCCGTCATCATTTAATGCAAGCATGTCCTTGTTTCTTCATTTATGCATGTCTACAATTAAATGGTAGTATACAAAATGTTGCCAGCACATGCATTTTTTTATCTGTACACAATATTGGTGAAAGGAAAAAGAGAAAACTCCTTCATACTTTCGTTTGTTTCATTCAAAAATCTACAGTAGCTCGGTAGGATATCAATGGCGGTTCCAAATTCTTGTTTTTTTGATTCTTTGTTGCTTACTGGTTTGAAGCAAAGTTTAGGTGAGTGCTAAACTCACAAATTCTAATTTACTTATCATCTCAATTATGTGTAATTTATTCCACGCGTGAAAATGCATTATCCAGGGCATGTTTTTTTATATGCGCGCACGTAACTATTCCCAGGCCACTTTATCATATTTGTTAATTTTATACGTGCAAATGGGATTGCATTAGTAAGTCCAGGACATCTTAAACTTTCGCTTAATTCATTTTTGTGAGAGAAAATTTTAAAACTTTCTGTGCGTGTCAGGCATTGTAGCTTTTATAGTGTATATTGCAAGATAATGTTTTCTAGTTTATTTTTTTTCATGCCAAGATATAGCATACGAAAATCAAGTTCCTGAGTCATTATTTTATTGGGCTTATTGTTTATTAATTATTTTGAAATGTGCATGCAAATTGGGTTGCACGATTACTATATTCAGGTCACCTTAATTTACAATTTAATTCGTGTGTAAATAAGTGTGTCCTTTCATTTTTGTGCAAGTTGTAACACGCAAAAGCTAAAATTCAAGTTCCAGGTCAATATACATGCGCACACGAGTGCATTGCCCAGGTCACCATATTATATAAATTGCGCACGTGCATGCATTTATGTGTATTTCAAAACTTCAATATTGCGTGCATCAATTTGTTATGCCTAGATTTTACTTCTCGCGTGCATATATTTTTCGTGCAAGATATATTCTGCCCAGGTTAGTTTTTATTTCTTCATTTTGCGTGCGAGGTCAAACATTTTGTATATTCAATACTTGCGTGTAAATGGGTAGCATAGAAAACTATGTTGAAGTCAATTATTGCCTTTGCATTTTTCTTGCGTGCTATTATTTTACCCAGGTCTAGTTCCATTTACAATTGCATAGATTGTACGTGTGAGCTTATATTTGCTTATATTTTCACATGTGAGCTTTTATTTGCATAGAAGCCAGGTCTAGAAGCCAAGTCTAGTTCAACATCATTTTATTTGTACGTGTTGCCCAAACTAAATTTTTATTTCAAGTGTAAGTCATATTACTCAGACCATGCACGTGTAAGTTGTAATATAAGAAAATATTGCCCAGACAATATTTGTATTATTTTCGTGCATGCACGTTGTGGTAGCAACGGTTATTATGTTATTGTCCAGGCTATCCAATAATTTAAATATTTTATATCAGTAGTGCAGTCTGATATAAAGTTTATTTTGCACCGGTGTTTGGTTTTAAAACGTATTTTGTTGCCGTTATTTTTATAACGGATTTTTACCTCGGTTTGTTTATATTTGAATCGTGTTGTTTTGATGAGATTTTTGACGAATAAAAAATTACTGTTGTTTTGACTTCAGTAACCGTCAATTTAAAGTGATTTTTCAAGCAGTTATCCTGCAACGCTGATTTGATATCCGTTTTTACGGTGTTTTGTGAAGTGCAATTTCTTTGTCGAAATTGCTATAGATGTTGCTGTTTTAATCACGTGTTTTTAAAATCATTTTAAAATAAAATTGTTTTCAAAATTTTTATAGTTTACGCTTTCAAAAGAATGAGGAATCGATTTAAACGCGTCGGCAAAATTAAGGACTATAACCCTTACTTTTCCTGATTCGCTTAATTCCGGATTGTCCATTTGAGAACGCAAAATTCTATTTATACAAAATACACAATTTTGCACTTTCAAGGAAACAATGAAGAGATCTAAACGATTTAGCAAAAGTGTGGAATATGGAACCAAGCTTTTACTAATTCAGTTAAATTCGGACTCGTTATTTGAAATACTTGCCGTGATGATGCTGTTTGAGAATTTTGATGATTTTGTTGGGCTTTCGAGCCACTATGATGGACCTTCGGGTCAATTATCAGGACTAGACCTTCGGGTCATATGTTGGACCTTCGGGTCATTTATTGGACACCAAATATTATGATGACAGTACTTGGTAGGCTTCGGCCATATGAGATGCATGTGCAGCGTAGTTTAGACTCGCCATATGCTGGGATCGATCCAGTTTTATGCTGATTTTTCTAGTTATCTTATTTTGTTTTTTAGATTTTGTGAATTGCTGTTTTGAATTCAATTATGAATTTGAAAGTTGATTTTGATGGAGTTTAATGAGATTTCTTCATTTAAACTATGTTGATTACTTATGTTGAATAGTCTCATTCGACACTATGATTAT
The DNA here is from genome assembly GCA_030765085.1 of Allium cepa. Taxonomy (NCBI): domain Eukaryota; kingdom Viridiplantae; phylum Streptophyta; class Magnoliopsida; order Asparagales; family Amaryllidaceae; genus Allium; species Allium cepa. Next base: position 169,758,262 of record CM060934.1, read on the forward strand.
TTTGCTTTGATGTTGTTTAAGATGCATTCATTTCTAAGTTTAAATTAGACCGATATGTTTATTATTTTCTTTTAAATAATACTCGGGTCAGACCGAGTTATTTCACGGTAATCGCTATCTCTGATTCAGTTGTTGCTTCAGCTTTTGGGATTTCACATCATCTTCTATCTAGACTTCGAGGTGTTATTTTTGGGTGTATTGACTCTCGTCTCATGTTTGTTGATGTCTTTGTATATGTATATTCGGTTCATATGAACTATCGATCGTTGTAGCATGTATCCAGACTTATCTTCCGCTATATATCTGATATTTCTGTTCTGATGTGATTATACTATCTGTGTTGTTGTTATTATGTTTTTTCTTGAATTTTTCTTAAGCCATCGTGGTTTCGTTTTAGATTTGGATTGAATATATATCGTTGGGAGTAATTTACACAACTCCTATCGATGTAATCAATACTCATCTAAGGCATAACTTACGGATGGTCGCTTTTAACAAGCCTTATTCTTCGCAATAGCAGAAGTTATTCCTTATAATAACCTTTGTTATTGTGAGCATAGAGGTGGGGCGTCACAATGAGGCTCGAGGTTAAGCGGTTACCTTTCAAGGAACGATTTCTCTTAGAATGGTCATCATCCTCCAATGACGATGTTCTGATAGCATTCATCCATACAAGTGGCCCTAGGTATGGACAAATCGAATCGCCGTCTTCATCATCTTCACGACATTCATTCGTAACATCCAAGCCAAATCGAAGTGGTTTTCGGATAATTAAATCTGATTCCGGTCTCTTCGAAACGATTAACGAAATTGCCAAAATCGACAATCGGTTATTTAACTATCAATAGGCATCCAAAAACAATCATCAGGCCCTATTGTAAATTCCCCAAAATTTATTTCAAAATATCTTTATAAGATATTACTTTCAGTTCTTCAACATTCGAAAACAGTTCAAATTCTTATATCTCCAACAGAAATTTCCACTCTTTTCAACACTTAGAATATTTTTCTCCATTTCATTTTAAATTCACACTTAGTAAATACCCCTTTTATTTCCTATTCCTCTTTTCCAAAATCATATACAATTTAATTTGTAAATTTCTCAACTCGTTTTACACGAACTCTATAAATTCTGGAATTCTTTAATTAATTCCCTTCAATATTTCCAAAGTCAATTATACTTACCTATAATTCCAATTTCCTTTTCTATTTCTTTAATGAATTCTATTTCATTCTTCGAAAGTTCACTTTTATTTAACTTCTTTCCCAATTCTATTCAAGATTCTTCTAAATCATATTTACTAAATAACCCCATTTCCAGGCTTTCGAGAAGGTTTATAAATATTTTAAAAAAATTCAAAACTTTATATACATAGATATGTAAATAAAAATAAGTATTTAAGGAAAATAATAATAATTTGTTTCTAAGACATATTCAAATAATTATTTAAAATATTGAAGACACTTTCCTATAACATCACTTTTCAAAGCAGGTTTAAACATTTAGGATTTTTAATTAAATAGATATCAAGTATTTTAAAAATTCACTTCTGAAATATTTCCATACCAACTGACCTTGAAATTTATATAATTTAATAAATAAAAACTTTCCTTTTAAAATAAATTTTAACTTATCGATAAAATAAAATTTTAAAATCTCAATAACCAAATTTCAGTTTATGAATCTTCTCGATTCCATCACATTACTTCCCTTCTGGTTTTCTTAACCATTTCACTTTAAAAAAACAGTATCTACTGTTTTTCTCACCATTTTTCCATATTCCTGTATAAATTCTTCCCATAATTTATATTCTCAAGTTATCATCCGACATCACTTTCCTTCATTTATAAACCACGTTTATAAATTTTCTATAATCCCTTTGAGTTTCATTAAAAATTATCTCATCTATAAATTCCATTTTATAAATTCCATTTTATTTTGCCAACTTATTTTTAATATCGTTTTCAACTTCTTTCTATATTTTCCCGAATATCATTTTAAAATCCCATCTTCAAAAAATTCCTTTATATGTTTTATTTTAAATTCTCTATTAAAAATATTATCCTACATAATTTAATGCAATCAAGAAATTCACCATTTTTATTCAAACCAATCCCTTCTAACTAACCCAGATTTCGATATACAATTTTTTTATATTAAAAATCTCCGTTTAGTTTCTTAAAATTTAAAACAATATTTATGGTATTAAATATACCCAAAATTAATTTCCATGCCATTATAACATTTAAAATTTTCTACACATAATAATCCAACATTTTATATGTATATGAAAAATAATAATATATTTGAGGAATCCAGTTGTATCACTCCAACCTATTTTTTCCTGCATCCATGGATGTTAGACAATAATAAAAATACCAATCCCACTTCGAGGGGGATATCGCTGTATATAGGGTCATCCACTATTACGCAAGGCGCATAGGGTCTCATTCGCTGTAATATGCCGGAATATCACTCAAAATACTAATATATATACTACTATATATTATATAATCATCCAACAGATAAATTATAATTTTATCAATCAATCCAGCATCCAATAATTTAAATTTGTCACAATTTAATTTAATTGTGACAATCCAAATGAGTGAGAAAATCTCACCTTGATTTTATCGAATTCGCTGACAGATCCTATTTTTAAACTTTCGCTCAGAATGCACAGCTTCAAATTCCTATACGATTGATTTCATTTGATATAACTTGTATAAGCAATTTCCGAATAGTATAAATTAACGATTTCGAATTTAATTTAAATTAACCAACTAGTTATTTAATTCAAACTAATTTCCTATCGGTGATTTTTTTCTCTTTCTTTTTTCCCAATAAGTTTAAACATGATTAGCATTAATTAAAATGCTATTAATTTAAATTACCTTCCCTCTGCACCGTACCTCACCAACCGCAGACGAATACACAACCTTCATGTCATCTAGGCCTCACTTCCACCAGCTTCGACACATCGCCACCCTCGTCGCTCACATCGGTCGTTTAGGAACAGACGTGAATCGCCTGGCGTTGGGTGGATCGTTGCGACTTTGGGTCTTAGGTGGGATGGAATGGTGATGGAGGCCGTGGGCGAGCGTGATGGCTGAAAGTGAGTTCGATCCTAAACCCTAGGCGTGGCTTCATCTACTGGCGATGGTAGTTCCAGATGAAGGCGGGTCCATGATTTGATCCCTATTGTCCAAATCAATCATAGTTACATCCCTAGACGAAGCTTCCTACCGTCGTCGGCTCAAACAAGCAATGCATCCCTCAAAGATGAGCTACACTCGAGCTCGATCAGAGAAATCACGACTTTATTGCGATTTGATTTCTTCGTTCTACAATTTTTTCTATGAACGAACAGATTTGATTTTGATTCTCCTTTTTTTTGTCGAATGAGTTCGATTTGAACAGATGGGCATGGTGATTTAAAAGAAAGGAGAGAAGGGGTAGGACGTGATTTAGATGGTGAAAGAATTGTTGTGTGTTATAGGAGGTAAGGCGACTTGATGTTTGATAGGTTGTAACTTTATTTAATTATAGTATCTCATTCAATGCAACCTAAAATTCCAATACTCTATCGAGGCATGACGCTAGGCATTATAATGTTATACCCTTATTTCGAACGCAATGCAAAAGGTTTTAAGGCCTAATTCAATCGTATACAGAAGATAACTTTTTTGAATCGAATTAAAATATTAAATTTTCGATATTTATTTCAACACGTTTATATCCCATACGAGCATACGATAACTCCAAACACTTCGAAATTTGAAATTCGATAATAACATAATATTACGGATCCAATGGAACTGGTTTCGTCGAATTCCAACATTATGCACCGGAACACTATTTTTTAATGTCAATTTAAACGATATATTTTTAAAACAGAATAAATCACTTATAAATTCACTTTTAAAACTTTTATTATCTTCATTATTATTAATATATATTTTACAAGCCTTTAAATAATTTTTATCGGGCTAAAAACTCAAGATACAATAATTTACCCAATATTCGTTTTTAAACTTCAATAACTAAATTATCCAATAAATGGCAATATTTATATCTGTATTTATTTGATAAATAAACCCAAACCCAAATCTTCATATTCAAAGTCAATCTACAATTAAAATTCAATATTTAACCCATTTAAATATTCAAAATCGAACAACGAAAAATTCGGATCGTTACATTCCTTTCCCTTTAAAAGAATTTTGTCCTCGAAATTGCTAAGGCATGAAAATGCTCCAAACCCATTACTTATCCAAAACCCACTTAGTGGAAATTTGATACTCACTTTTCTAATCTTCTAGTTCCACCCCAAAACAATTTGTTTTTAATTTTAATTCCAAAACCCTTTATTCCGATTACAATTCGAAATCCAATTGTCGTTAACAAAAATATTTTCAAAAACATTCAAAAAATTTCTAACACCCTAAATTTTCAAATTTTTTTGGACGAGTCCCCCTTGTACGGAGAGCCTTTTGCAATTTGACAAGAGAGATAAATATATATACATCGACCCACACTGTCGAAAAACAAAAATATATATCAATATTTATATATTTGCTGTATTTAATCCGAAAACGTACCTTATTTTAGCATTATCAAGCATTATTAAGCAAGCAATTACTTCATTTGCGAATACATAACCCCAATCTAGCCAAAAAATCCCTTTGGGTACCTGTACTTACTCAATTTAAACCCATAAGTACCAAAACATGAATTTAAATAACATCTCACTTATTTAAATTGTCAACACACATAAGTTTCATAAGCAATGCATGCTAACAATTATTTATAAGCAACTATAAGGTTCCAACAACAATTTAGTCACTTTCAATTGATCCATATATCATTTTATCCAATTTAAATGGTTTACACCTCACTTTTCATGCATTCAATTAATTTTTAAACCAAACAAGCTAGCATTCATTCCAAATTATTAAAAATCAATTTATTCACTTTCCATTTGATCTGTGTAATTTTATTACTCCGTTTACGCCAAGCGACCAAATTTTCTACGCAAATTCGGCGCTATTCATTAAAATGAATAACTATTTAAGCTTATAACTATTTTTAATTGATTTCATATCAATTTATATTAAATTTTATTCTATTTCAAATTGATTCTAAATCAATATAGTTGCATCCCATTCATATCTACTTTCTTTATATTCAAATCCATTTTATTTAAATTGATTTCTATTCAATCGAATTCCAATTCAATTACTAATTAATTTATTAGTTCATCCAATTAATCCATCCCAACTTTAATTCCATACTCAAATCCATTTATTTAATATCCCCAGCCATATCAATTTATTTACACTTCACTTGAATTTATTTATAACTTGAGTCATCACCATCTCAAAATATTTCCATTTTACTCAACACGTTCCATATTTTTATTTAATTTTCTCACCATCTAAGTTGAATTTTATTTATTACTCAAGTTCCATTTCTAAATTCCATTTTTAACTCACAATCCAAATTTATTCAACCCAATTAATATCCATTTTATACCCAATTAACAATTAATTATCTAATTAGTTCATTTCCACTTTATAATTCAATATATGATTTTTATTCCAAAAATCACTTCAACCAGTTTACTTGAGATCAAATTTATTCTATAATTCAAGTTTGGGTTTTTATTTCATTTCCAAAACATCAAACTCTTTTTATTTTGGCTTATCTATTCCAATTTTCAATTTTATAAGTCACACAACTTATTTTTATTCATATTTCCATTAATCATATACTTGAATATATTCGCATTTTATTTTTACCCGAGATCATCCATTCAATTATAGCCTAAATATATTTTTATTCCGTTAACTTAAAATTTTATAAGCTATTCCAATTTATTTATTCATAATTCCAGATTTTTCTCCTGAAATTTATTTCATTCAAAATCTTATCCACATGGTTTTATAATATTCCACAATTCAAAATTTATATTTACTTCAATTCTAAATTATTACTAATCCAATTCAAATTTTATAATTGATAGTTAGATAGTCACCTTATAATTCACATTTACGTATTTCAATTTAATTCAACTTCAGCTCACTTTTACTTAGCTTAAGCTAAGTTCATTTATTTTAACTTTCTCAAATTAAAATTAATTCCAAAATTCAAATTCCACACTTTTCTCTCTTCTTTAGAATTATTTTTCAATTTTATAAGCCCATACTTCTTTCCTAATGTTTTCTAAACATTTTAAAAGAGGATTTCGGAATTTAAATACCCGGTACTTATTTCAAATCATTTTGAAATCACAAATATCCCGAAATCACACTTTTTACATTTTAAACCAAACTTGGTTTTTATCCAAAACAATTCCCTCTGGAATTTCCAAAACAACGTTTGTTTTCCAACAAAATTTCCCAATCAATTATTCGGTAGCAACGCGTCGCTTAGAAATTCGAAAATGAATATTGATGATGTGGCTATCATCATCTATTTTTCAACGACTGAAGTGAGTTTAGTGCTATATCACTTCCAAAAATCCATACCATTTCCTTTCAAAAATATTCAAAAATAATTCTCTTATTATTATTTTCCACACCATTTTGAAAAATATAATATATTTATTTTCAAACTTTCTAGGATTTAAATTTCCAGATTCCGGTTTAAATCCAATTTTAATCATAATCCATTTGTATAATTTATACTTATACAAATTTTTATTTGGTTATATAAATCATTTTCCAAATTTTATAATCTTATTTGATTATAATATTATCATCCAAACACTCCAAAAATATAGATAATAGTTTTTAGAAAATTTATTAATTTCATACTAAAATATGGTTTGGGTAAAATTATTTCATTTACCCACTTTTTAAAACAATACTGTGTCAGTTTGCCTAGTTTAAGAGTTTGGAAATCCTTATCGATATAGCTGTCCAGAATGTACCGGCCAGAATTTATAAACACTCAACCGATAAATCAACACAATATAATGTAACTTATATTCACTAAAAAAATACGCGCTCATATGTATTAATACACTCAAACTCATTCTAGAGTACTACTGACTCTATCTATAATGAGTAATCCTCACCAAAGCCAAGGTTCTCGCTAACCTTTAGCTCTAATACCAACTGTAGCGGTCTAGGCTTTTCAACCATCGACATCGGCCACTTTTCGCCGTGGCATACATTTGTACCTCGAATTTGCTTTTACGGCCAGCCTCTCGACTGCAACCAACCACTCTAGGACATGTAGGGTTAAGATTCTCCTGCTCGCCACCAAACACGAAGCGAGAACCCTCTATCATGCTGTAATGAAGCAAATCCGATCTCGGTCTCTTCGAAACGATTAATGAAATTGGCCAAAATTGACAGTCGGTAATTCAACTATCAATAGACATCCAAAAACAATCATCAGGCCTTACTATAAATTCCCCAAAATTTGTTTCAAAATATCTTTGTAAGATATTACTTTTAGTTCTTCAACATTTGAAAATAGTCAAAATTATTATATCTCCAACAGAAATTTCCACTCTTTTCAACACTTAGAATATTTTTCTCCATTTCATTTTAAATTCACACTTAGGAAATACTTCTTTTATTTCCTATTCCTCATTCTTAAAATCATTTACAATTTAATTTGTAAATTTATCAACTCGTTTTACACGAACTCTATAAATTCCGGAATTCTTTAATTAATTCCCATTAATATTTTCAAAGTCAATTATACTTACTTATAATTCCAGTTTCCTTTTCTATTTCTTTAATGAATTCTACTCATTCTTCGAGGTTTACTTTTATTTAACCTCTTCAGAAATTTCTTACCTTTCTTCCCAATTCTTTTTAAGAATTTTCTTATAAATCATATTTAATGAATAACCCCGTTTCCAGGCTTTTGAGAAGGTTTATAATATTTAAAACATTTTCAAAACTTTATATACATAAATATGTATATAAAAATAAGTATTCAAGGAAAATAATAATAATTTGTTTTTAAGACATATTCAAAAAATTATTTAAAATATTGAAGACACTTTCCTATAACATCACTTTTCAGACAAGCAACTTTGTCCAAGTGGTTAATTGATTCGGCTTTGGTGTAGGATGTCACAAGTTCGAAACTTGCTTTCGAACGTTCATTTGACATGGGATATGTTGTCCCAATGATTTGTTGTATATAAAGTGCCATTTCAAAAAAAACATCACTTTTCAAAGCAGGTTTAAACATTTAGGATTTTTATTAAAATAGATATCAAGTATTTTAAAAATTCACTTCTGAAATATTTCCATACCAGTTAACCTTGAAATTTATATGGTTTAATAAATAAAAACTTTCCTTTTAAAATATTTAACTTATCGGTAAAATAAAATTTTAAAATCTCAATAACCAAATTTCAATTTATAAATCTTCTCGATTCCATCACATTACTTCCCTTCTGGTCTCCTTAACCATTTCACTTTAAAAAACAACATCTACTGTTTTTCTCACCCAAATTTCATATTCCAATATAAATTATTCCCATAATTTATATTCTCAAATTATCATCCGACATCACTTTCCTTCATTTATAAACCACGTTTATAATTTTTCTATAACTCCTTTGATTTTGATGTGCACGTAAATGTGCATATTTTACCACCATATTTATTCTATTTAAATTAAATAAATGATCATATTGGGTGTTTTAAACAATATCCATATTAATTTCAAATTGTCACATATCCATCTTCATATAAAGGCAAAACGGTTATTTGTGTATATATATTTCTTTGAGAAAAATTAATCAGAAATTTACATACTATTTTGTAGGAATTTGATTTCAATTACAAGTTGTTTCATGAAGAAGATATGCATGCACAAAAAGAACACAAAAGAATAAAGATGGAAATAATTCAAAGTGAAGATCATGGAGGACCCCACATACCCACTGCTTTAATGTACAAATTAGAGGCTAATGCACGTGCTTATGGAAATAATGGCTTCATATACACTTAAATGGAGATTATGGCATGCTAATGATTACTTGGTGGCTACATTACCTCATGGGCATTTTGGACATTCCCCAAAAATATGAATTAGGGTTTCATACATGTATAAATACCCATATGTTTCATGTAATCTCTTCCTTCTACTTAGTCTCTCTTTAGATTAGTTTGAGGCTCAAAATAAAAGAAAGCTCCTCTTTTCTTTTCATGGCTACTTAGCCATTTTTACCTCATGTAACTTTCATTTTTTTATTCAATGTTAATTTGTGCTCTCTTTCTTTTACATGCTTCTTTTGTTTATTTACTTTCATGTTAGTAGTGTAGATATATTTTTCTTGCAAGTAGAATAGTTTTTTCTTCTCTTTGCTTTGCTCTCTTTTTCCTTTTCTTTTTCTTTCATGTTGCAAGCTATATTTGTTGTTTTGATAACAAATATAAGAGGCTAATTCCTTCAATTTAGGGGTAATGAAGCCTCTAATCATGTAGCTTCAACATTTTTATAATTATAACTCTCCATTTGTGCTTATTGACAATGCTTGAAGTGGTTTAATTTGTTGTTTTTTTTTTGAATTTGATAGCCTATATTGTTGACACCAAATATGCTATGCTTAAACAATCACTAGCACATACGCCTCTTTGTCAAAATATGATTATGGCATAAGAAAGTGATTTGAAATTCAATTTTTATGGTCTACATTTCTAATTAATAGTTAATAGGCCGTACTTAAAATAGATTTCATTTGCAACTTTGTTGTCATTTTTATGAAAGTTAGTAAGTGATTTAAAGGTTGTGTTATAGTTTGATGGCTTATGTTAAGCTAATTAATAGCACAAATGAGGCATATTTATGATAAACACATCATTTGAACTCACTTATGACCAAAAAAGAGATCAATAATTTCATTAATTGTTGAACTATATGATCTAGAGAGTGAAATTATCCCTAAATTGTCATTTAACTCTCATATTTTTATCATTTTCTTTTGCTAGTTTTTGTTAGTTTCTTACATTTCTAGATATTCGCTCTCGACTTCGGTATAATTTGATTGAGTAGAATTTTAGAATCATCAATTCCCTGTGGATCGACCCATATTTGCCACGTGCTACATTCGTACACCGTGCGCTTGCGGTTATTTTAATTTTGAAATTTTTTGACAAATTTTTAAACCGATAGAAATTTTGTCGATTAACAAGTTTTTGGGGCCGTTGCCGTGGAATTGCTTTGATTTTAATTTTTTATTCTTCGCATTATTTTTGTTTGATTTTTGTGTGTTTTTTGTTTGAGCGTGTTTGCATAAAAATAATATTGTGTATTTGTTTGATTTTTGTATGCATTTGTTTATGTGTTTATTGTTTTAGTATCCATTTGCATTGCATTTCTATTCCAAAAAAAAATCATCAAAAATTCAAAACACAAATAAAATATTTTATTGCATTTACATTTACAATTTTTTCCCTCTTTTTACATTTACAAAAAAAGAAATTCCAACTGCGCATATAATACTGCACTATTCACTGTGTAACAGTTGCTCTGTGCACATTTGCAATTGTGCTTTTGATCATCAGACAAACCATTGTTCCCCCATCTTTGTGCACAAAGGGTGCAGTCTCCGACGACAACATTCTCCGCATCAACACTACAACTTCAATTCCAAACCCCTTCTCCTCTGGAACAGAGACAGTGTTTGAATTCCATTGCTCTGACATTCCACTATTTACATCACAGCCCTGACTCCATCCCTCTTAACAAACCAAAACAGTCATCTTCCCACATCTTTTACCAATACTTGACTGCCTGCCCATCATGCAATCTACTTCCAAAACACTGCTACTGTCCTCCTTCCAAAGACCCCTTGCAACTGCCACCAGTCTGCCACTTTCTTTCTGACATTAACCTCTGCCTATCATTCCATCCACCACTTCACTCATCTACTACCACTGCCTTGCTGTTCAACAAAACATCACAATCCACAGACTCACAACCCAAATCACTTCCACGGACCCTCCCCCTTATCCCCTTCTCAATCCATACATCAACAATCTTCACCTTATCCCTACCACAATAACACCTCCTTCTCATACTTCACACCAACCATCCACCTCCACTTCAAAAAACCTTCACTTCACCACTATCCACTCAACTGCTAACGGGATAGCTACTGCCTACTACAGTCTTTTTCTCAACAACCAAACCAAACTGTAAACACCAATTGCACATACAAATGTTCATGACTGCATACCAAACACAAAAAAACCCATCATACCTACAGTTATCCACTGCTATAGCAATATCAGTGCACCCACCCAAAATTCGCAGCAAGCAAACATCCTCCACCACCGAGAATCGTTCACTGCAAACTTAAGCCGCGACCTTCACCAACCGTCGAACCTCAACTGCCGAATCTTAACAGCCAATCACCTCAATTTCTCAATCCACCGTAATACCGCTTCGAGAATCACATCGCCTGCTATACCACTGAAGATTCTGCTACACTGACAACTCCGAAGTCACGGCAACGAAACCGTCCAGCCAAGGCAATTCTTTACCCAACATCGCGAAATGAACCCGCATTCCAAAACAAATCGAACAGCCAGTCGAACTCCTTCCACCAACTCGAAACCGCCTACTGCTTCCCAATTCACCGCCTCACCATCAATCGAGAAAATCAACCGCGACGTCAAACTTCACAAACTCGAACCATCTCCACCATGCATACTCGAACTTGACTTCACTACCACAAACACATAACAACATATCTTCCTGACAAAATCGTAGCAATCACCTCGAATTCGAGTAACAGGTGTTTTGAAAATTGAACTTTTTTTTATTTGGTCGAATTCGAGTATTTGTGAATTGAGCCAGTGAATTTGAGAAATTGATTTCTTGAATTGTTTAAGCTGGGGTGGTGCTCTCTGTTTAAAGTAATAAAATCAGTGAGCCGAGATGTGTTCATTTTTTTTATTTACGTTTTTTTTTACCATCTTTCCTTTGTTTATTCTTCCTTTAAATTAAAAAAATTGTTTTTGTAGGTTTAGTTGAGTTGAATTGCTTTTAGATTGTCTTTTAGTTTTAAACTTTTTTTAAGTAAAACTTCACATTTAAATTTTGCTTCCTTTTCAACAACAAAAAGAAATTTTGTTTAGAGTAGTTTTCTTTCCAAAACTTTTCCTTTATAAAAGAAAAAAAAACAACCAAAAAACAACAACAACAACAACAACAATTGTATATATCTTGTTTTTAATTTTCAAATTGTCAAAGCAGGAAATAAAGGAAGAATAGCTTGTTGAAAACAGCCGCTCCGCTTGTCCAAAAAAAAACTGCTTGCTTGCCAATTTTTTTTTGTTGATTTCATCTCTAGTTTTATTTGAACTACATTGTTGGTTGCTTGCATTTGCATTTTATAAATACAAATTCAAAAAATCAAAAAAAAAAAACCCATTCGCTGTTGCATTGTTAATTCACGTTTAATTTCTGTTTTTCATGTCATCTTAAATTTTGATTTATAATAACGTTTTGACATCAATAATACTTAATTATATATTGACAATTTGTCTTCATTGAACAATTTAATTTCTTGGTGTCTAGGCTACGACAAAGTAATAACCATTTATAAATATTAAGGTGATTCGTAAACATTATAGTGGTTGTTCCTCTGAAGGAACTTAAACCTTCGGCTGCATTGCTACGGTGATTCGTGGTGCATCGATAACTCCTGTCTGTTACCTGGCTGAAAACTATCTTGTAGATCTAAGACAATGTGTGATTATACAATTTTGGGTTAATTTAGGAAAAATTATTTGTAATTAACCCATGCATTCATTTAGTTGCATTAGTTCATGCATATTTAAAAAAAGCAAAAAAAATTCAAAAATCCAAAACTAATTTTTTTTTGTTAATATTCCTTTTATTTTTCTTTGAAATTTTTAAATCCTTTTCCTTTGAAATTTCAAAAATCCAAAAAAAAATATAAAACCTTTTATGAAAAAAAAGCCAAAAAATTAAAAACCCAAAAATAAAACAAAAATCAATTTTCCATTTTTAAAAATAAATTCTATTAGTAAGTATTTTTCTTTATAAAAAAACCAAAAAAAACATTCTTGAAAATGTCCGAGTTTACCCACTTACGTGAATTTTACAATAGTTGTGAAAATCAATATAATCCATACGATTTCACTTCAAATTCTTATGGACAATTCAACAACAACTATTATTTAAACGATTCGAGTTTTGCACCATAATATTTTCAAAATGACGAACAACCCTCGAATCTCGAAAGTAGCATTTCATCTTTGCTTGAAATCTCTACACAACAAAATCAAATGATAATTGATCTGTGTAATTATTATTTGTGTAATAGCTCGAGTCAAGGATTTCACAATTTGAATTCAATTCAAAATTCAAACGATTTCGATTATAACCCATGCCAGTTCAATTTCGAACTCCAAAATGAATTTCAAACTCAAAATGAAAATGGAAACAACTTTTCAAACGAATTTGGCATTAGGAATAATCTTAAGCACGTTACGATTGAAAATCTTTGTTCTCAACAATTTCAAAGTGAAAATCCTCATGTTAATAACTATAAATTGGATTTTGTTAAGCAAATGAATGAAATTTACGATGATCACTCAGATTCGTTGTTTGAAACATATATGAAAAAACATGAAAAGCAAAATCAAATTCCAATGTGTGATGAGTCAAATAATAATCCATCTCTTACCCGAATCGATGATTTTCAAATAACAACTTTTGAAATTGAAAGTAACAATCTTAATAAAATTGTTGAAAATTTGGTACATGAGTTGGATTTCAATTCTTTTTAGGGTGAGAAATTCAATTTAAATTTTGATTTCCTTTTTTCGATTTCAAAAATTTGAACACAACAACTTTGGATTTTGAAATGATATACGAAATGAAGTTGTTGATAATCCAACAAAGGAAGACGAATTTAACGAACACGAATTCTTTGGAATTTTAGAAAATGAGTTGTTAAATTCTAAAGGGGAAGATTTACATCACCATTTTGATTTTGAAATCGATAATTCTGAAGAAGTTTTCAATGATAAGTTTGAACGTCAACTTGGTGAAAATAAACTTGAATTTCAATCAATTGTTTTATTTACCCCTAAAATCATCAAAAACAAAACAACCCATTCAATTTTCAATAAAACAACATTAGTTTTTCCAAATCAACATTCAACTTCGAAATCTTTTACGGTTTGGTTTTTCGTGCATAAGCTGTGTCTCACACATTTGACGAGACAAATGAATCAGTCTTTAGAAGACCGTTTCATTTACTTTTTGACTGTATTCTTCCTCATCTCTTGTAAATAATAATCTTTCATGTAAATATAGGATTTTTATTTTATTTTTCTCCTTCCACTTGGGTTGACAGTGGGGACACAATCAAAATCAAGTGTGGGGGGAGATTCATCTTCATTTTCATTTTCATTTTTTCATGATTTATTTTTACTTTTTCTTTGCAAAAAAACAAAAAAATCTCAAAAAAAAAAAACAAAAAACTATTTTATTTAAGCATTTTGATTTATTTTTAAAGAAACACTATGGATGAATATATGGTTTTGGTTTATTAAATTGAAATTTTTAAAAGTTTATTTGTCTTAACAAAAATAAAAATAAAGTTTGATTACAAATAACAATGGTTTAACTAGTATATAGGAAGATTCATACGTGTTAATTATGAATATATCTTGATTGAAAATCTTTATTTTAAAAAGTGGTTGATTTGAAGTAAAGACATAACATTTTTTTGTCTTCTAAGTTAAATGGTGCTAAGATGATTTTGCAAAGCTCTCTCTCTCTCTTAAAAAAATATAATAGAAAAATAACATCCAAAGTGTTCACTCTCATTTAATAGTCCTCACGGTTATGCATGGGTGAATTACTTAGAATCTTTGATTATGTGCTTTCATACTCATTTAAAAGTCCTTACGGTTATGCATGTATGGAACACATGTAAAAAAAAGAGAAAAAAGAGAACTGACTTAATAAAAACCACCTGCGGTCGATAGGTGTATGCGCGAAAGTGTATGCACTCGCCATGCTCTGTACTCTCCTCACATAAGCCCGAAAGGCAGTGCATGGGTTGTATATCTGGCTTCAGTTTACCTGAGCTAGGTGTGTAATTTTTCTTGCAAATAATGAGAGAGCAAGCAATTGAAATCCTAACACTATTTTTACTTATTTGATTTGATTTGTTATTAAAAAGAAATGAAAATACCACTTTGATAAACTTTGATAATCAACTAAGGATTCATTTCATAGTTACACTGTGTTATTAACCAAAACAACGGGTTAAACTATAGTCTATTTGTTATGATAACTTGATTTTTGTTGGAAATTTTGACAAGTAAATGACATAAATTTTCAAGATAATAACTAAAACCTATATTTAACTTTTTCGTGTCAATTTAAAAATAAATCTTTCTGTTGTAAATATTTCCAAAAACGCGCATTCATCTCTTTGTAAATGAATCTTGCATGTTGTAAATATTTTCATCCCGCATTTGGATTTTATGGGTAGTATCCGCTGAAAACCCTCACAAGACAACACTCGTCCTACTAGGGACACCTAGAGGTTTAACGGCTTGTTACATACGCTCAATGCAATCGTGCTCCCTACGAAAACAGATTTATTTTAGTTTTTCTTTATTCGAGGACGAATAAAAAGATAAGTGTAGGGGTATTTGATGTGCACGTAAATGTGCATATTTTTACCACCATATTTATTCTATTTAAATTAAATAAATGATCGTATTGGGTGTTTTAACCAAAATCCATATTAATTTCAAATTGTCACATATTCATCTTCATATAGGGGCAAAACGGTCATTTGCGTGTGTATATTTCTTTGAGAAAAATTATTTAGAAATTTACATACTATTTTGTAGGAATTTGATTTCAATTACAAGTTGTTTCATGAAGAAGATATGTATGCACAAAAACAACACAAAAGAATGAAGATAGAAATAATTCAAAGTGAAGATCATGGAGGACCCTACCTACCCACCACCTTAATGTACAACTTAGAGGCTAATGCACATGCTTATGGAATTAATGGCTTCATGTACACTTAAATGAAGACTATGACATTCTAATGATTACTTGGTGACCACACTACCTCATGGGCATTTTGGGCATTCCCCAAAAATATGAATTAGGGTTTCATACATGTATAAATACCCATATGTTTCATGTAATCTCTTCCTTCTACTTAGTCTCTCTTTAGATTAGTTTGAGGCTCAAAATAAAAGGAAGCTCCTCTTTTCTTTTCATGGCTACTTAGCCATTTTTACTTCATGTAACTTTCCTTTTTTATGCAGTGTTAATTAGTGCTCTCTTTCTTTTACATGCTCCTTTTGTTTATTTACTTTCATGTTAGTAGTGTAGATTAATTTTCATGCAAGTAGAATAGTTTTTTCTTCTCTTTACTTTGCTCTCATTTTCCTTTTCTTTTTCTTTCATGTTGCAAGCTATATTTGTTGTTTTGATAACAGATATAAGAGGCCAATTCTCTCAATTTAGGGGTGATGACGCCTCTAATCATGTAGCTTCAACATTTTGATAATTATAGTTTTTTTTTTGCTTAATGACAATGCTAGAAGTGGTTTAATTTGTTGTTTTTGTTTTGAATTTGATAGCCTATATTATTGACACAAAATAGGCTATGCTTAAACAATCACTAACACAAATGCCTCTTCATCAAAATATGATTATGGCATAAGAAAGTGATTTGAAATTCAAATTTGATGGTCTATATTTCTAAATAAGAGTTAATAGGCCATACTTAAAATAGATTTCATTTGCAACTTTGTTGTCATTTTCATGAAAGTTAGTAAGTGGTTTAAAGGTTGTGTTATAGCTTGACGGCTTATGTTGAGCTAATTAACAGCACAAATGAGCCATGCTTATGATAAACACATATTTAAACTCACTTATGACCAAAAAAAGAGATCATAATTTCATTAATTGTTGAACTATATGATCTAGAGAGTGGAATTATCTCTAAATTGTCATTTAACTCTCATATTTTTTATCATTTTCTTTTGCTAGTTTTTGTTAGTTTCTTACATTTCTAGCTATTCACTCTCAACTTCAGTATAATTTGATTGAATAGAATTTTAAAATCATCAATTCCCTACGGATCGAACTGTATTCGCCACATGCTACATTCGTACACCGTGCGCCTGCAGTTATTTTAATTTTGAAATTTTTCGGCAAATTTCTAAACTGATAGAAATTTTGTCGATTAACAAGTTTTTGGCGCCGTTTCCGGGGAATTGCTTTGATTTTAATTTTTTATTCTACGGATTATTTTTTATTTGATTTTTGTGTGTTTTTCGTTTGAGTGTGTTTGCATAAAAAAAATATTGTGTGTTTGTTTGATTTTTGTGTGCATTTGTTTGTGTGTTTATTGTTCTAGTTTCCATTTGCATAGCATTTCTATTCCAAAAAAAATCATCAAAAATTCAAAACACAAATAAAAATATTTTATTGCATTTACATTTACATTTTTTTCCTTCTTTTTACATTTACAAAAAAAAGAATTTCAAACTGTGCATATAACATTGCACTGTTCACCGTGTAACAGTTGCTCTGCGCACATTTGCAACTGTGCTTTTGATCATCACACAAACCACTATTCCCCCCATCTTTGTGCACAAAGGGTGCAGTCTCCGACGACAATGTTCTCCACATCAACACTACAACTTCAATTCCATCCCCTTCTCCTCGGAACAGCGACAGGGTTTGAATTCCATTGCTTTGACATTCCACTGTTTACATCACAGCTCCGACTTCATCCCTCTTCCCAAACCAAAATAGTCATCTTCCCACAACAACTTTTACCAATACTTGACTGCCTGCCCATCACGCAATCTACTACCATTACACGGCTACAGTCCACCTTTCAAAGACCGCTTGCAACTGCCACCAGTCTGCCACTTTCTTTCTGACATTAACCTCTGCCTGTCACTCCATCCACCACTTCACTCATCTACTACCACTGCCTTGCTGTTCAACAAAACATCACAATCCACAGACTCACAACCTAAATCACTTCACATAGACCCTCCCCCTTATCCCCTCCTCAATCCATACATCAACAATCTTCACCTTATCCCTACCACAACAACACCTCCTTCTCATACTTCAAACCAACCATCCACCTCCATTTCAAAAAACCTTCACTTCACCACTATCCACTCAACTGCTAACTGGATAGTTACTGCCTACTACAGTCATTTTCTCAACACCAAAACCAAACCAAACTGTAAACACCAATTGCACATACAAGTGTACATGACTCCATACCAAACATAAAAAAAACCCATCATACCTACATTTATCCACTGCTACAGCAATATCAATGCACCCACCCAAAATTCGCAGCCAGCAAACATCCTCCACCACCAAGAATCATTCACTTCAAACTTAAGCCGCGACCTTCATCAACCGCCGAACCTCAACTGTCGAACCTTAACAGCCAATCACCTCAATTTCTCAATCCACCACAATACCTCTTTGAGAATCTCATCGCCTGCTATACCACTGAAGTTACTGCTACACTGACAATTCCGAAGTCACGGCAACGAAACTGTCCAGCCAAGGCAATTCTTTACCCAACATCACGAAACAAACCCGCATTCCAAAACAAATCAAACACCCAGTCAAACTCCTGCCACCAACTCGAAACCGCCTACTGCTTCCCAATTCACCGCCGCACCATTAATCGAGAAAATCACCCGCAACCTGAAACTTCACCAACACGAACCATCTCGACCAAGCATACTCGGACTTGACTTCACTACCGCGACCACATAACAACATATCTTCCTACCAAAATCGTAGCAATCACCTCGAATTTGAATAATGGGTGTTTTGAAAATTGAACTTTTTTTATTTGGTCGAATTCGAGTATTTGTGAATTGACTCAGTGAATTTGAGAAATTGATTTTGTGAATTATTTAAGCTGGGGTGGTGCTCTCTGTTTAAAGTAATATAAGCAGTGGTCCGGGCTGTTTTCATTTTTTATATTTACGTTTTGTTTTTTTACCATCTTTCCTTTGTTTTATTCTTCCTTTAAATTAAAAAAAATTGTTTTTGTAGATTTAATTGAGTTGAATTGCTTTTAAATTGTCTTTTAGTTTCAAACTTTTTTTAAAGAAAATTTTCATTTTCAAATTTTGCTTCCTTTTCAACAAAAAAAGAGATGTTGTTTAGAGTGGTTTTCTTTCCAAAAATTTTCCTTTATAAAAGAAAAAAACAACCAAAAAATAATAATAGTAATAATAACAACAACAACTGTATATATCTTGTTTTTAATTTTTAAATTGTCAAAGCAGGAAATAAAGGAAGAATAGCTTGTTGAAAACTACCGCTCCGCTTGCCCCAAAAAAAACTACTTGCTTGCTGAATTTTTTTTGTTGCTTTCATCTCTAGTTTTATTTGAATTGCATTGATGGTTGCTTGCATTTGCATTTTATAAATAAAAATTCAAAAAAAATCCATTCGTACTTGCATTGTTAATTCACGTTTAATTTCAGTTTTGCATATCATCTTAAATTTTGATTAATAATAACATTTAGACATCGATAACACTTAATTGTATATTGACAATTTGTCTTCTTTAAACAATTTAATTTCTTGGTGTCAAGGCTACGGCAGAGTAATAACCATTCATAAATATTACGGTGATTCATAAATATTATAGTGGTGGTTCCTGTGACGGTACTTAAACCTTCGGCTGCATTGCAACGGTGATTCGTGGTGCACCGATAACTCCTGCCCGTTATCCAGCTAAGAACTATCTTGTTGATCTAAGACAATGTGTGATTGTATAATTTTGGGTTAACTTAGGAAAAATTATTTGTAATTAACCCTTGCATGCATTTAGTTGCATTAGTTCATACATATTTAAAAAAACAAAAAAAAATTCAAAAATCTAAAACTAATTTTTTTTGTAAACATTCCTTTTATTTTTCTTTGAAAATTTTAAATACTTTCCTCTGAAATTTCAAAAATCCAAAAAGAATATAAAATCTTTTTTTAAAAAAAAGCCAAAATATTTGAAAACCCAAAAACAAAACAAAAATTAATTTTCCATTTTGAAAAATAAATTCTATTAGTAAGTATTTTTCTTTATAAAAAACCAAAAAAAAAGCATTCTTGAAAATGTCCGAGTTTCCCCACTTACGTGAATTTTACAATAGTTGTGAAAATCAATATAATCCATATGATTTCACTTCGAATTCTTATGGACATTTCAACAACAACTATTGTTTAAACGATTCGAGTTTTGAACCACAATATTTTCAAAATGACGAAAAACCCTTGAATCTCGAAAGTAGCATTTCATCTCTGTTTGAAATCTCTAGACAACAAAATCAAATGATAATTGATCTATGTAATTCTTATTTGTGTAATAACATGAGTCAAGGATTTCAAAATTTGAATTCAATTCAAAATCCAAACGATATCGATTATAACCCATGCCAATTCAATTTCAAACTCCAAAATGAATTTCAAACTCAAAATGAAAATGGAAACAACTTTTCAAACGAACTTGGCAATGGGAAAAATCTTAACCACGTTACGATTGAAAATCTTTGTTCTCAATAATTTCAAAGTGAAAATCCTCATGTTAGTAACTATAAATTGGATTTTGTTGAGCAAATGAATGGAATTTATGACGATCACTCAGATTTGTTGTTTGAAACATATATGAAACAACGTGAAAAACAAAATCAAATTCCAATGTGCGACGAGTCAAATAATAATCCATCTGTTACCCGAATCGATGATTTTCAAATAACAACTTTTGAAATTGAAAGTAACAATCTTAATGAAGTTGTTGAAAATTTGGTACTTGAGTTGGATTTCAATTCTTTTGAGGGTGAGAAATTCAATTTAAATTTCGATCTTCCTTTTTCCGATTTTGAAAATTTGAACACAACAACTTTGGATTTTGAAAATGATATACGAAATGAAGTTGCTGATAATCCAACAAAGGAAGACGAATTTAACGAACACGAATTCTTTGGAATTTTAGAAAATGAATTGTTAAATTCTGAAGGGGAAGATTTACATCACCATTTTGATTTTTAAATTGATAATTCAGAAGAAGTTTTCAATGATTATTTGAACTTCAACTTGGTGAAAATAAACTTGAATTTCAATCAATTGTTTTATCAACCTCTAAAATCATCAAAAACAAAACAACCCATTCAATTTTCAATAAAACAACATTAGTTTTTCCAAATCAACATTCAACTTCGAAATCTTAACGGTTTGGTTTTTCGTGCTTAAGCTGTGTCTCACAAATTTGACGAGACAAATGAATCAGTCTTTAGAAGACCGTTTCATTTACTTTTTGACTGTATACTTTCTCATCTCTTGTAAATAATAATCTTTCATGTAAATATAGGATTTTTATTTTATTTTTCTCCTTCCACTTGGGTTGGCTGTGGGGACACAGTCAAAATCAAGTGTGGGGGGAGACTCATCTTCATTTTCGATTTTTCATGATTTATTTTTACTTTTTCTTTGCAAAAAAACAAAAAAATCTCAAAAAAAAACAAACAACAATATTGTTTAAGCATTTTGATTTATTTTTAAAGAAACACTATAGGACAAATATATGGTTTGGTTTATTAGATTGAAATTTTTGAAAGTTTATTTGTCTTAACAAAAATAAAAATAAATTTTGATTACAAATAATAATGGTTTAACTAGTATATAGGAAGATTCATACGTGTTAATTATGAATATATCTTAGTTGAAAATCTTTGTTTTAAAAAGTGGTTGATTTAAAGTAAATATATAACATTTTTTTTGTCTTCTAAGTTAAATGGTGCTAAGATGATTTTGCAAAACTCTCTCTCTCTCTCTCTCAAAAAAATATAATAAAAAAATAACATCCAAAGTATTCACTCTCATTTAAAAATCCTCATGGTTATGCATGGGTGAATTACTTAGAATCTTTGATTATGTGCTTTCGTACTCATTTAAAAGTCCTTGCGGTTATGCATGTATGGAACACATGTAAAAAAAGAAAAAAGAAAGAGAACCGACTTAATAAAAACCACCTACAGTCGATAGGTGTATGCGCGAAAGTTTGTGCACTTGCCATGCTCTGTACTCCCCTCACATAAGCCCGACAGGTAGTGCATGGGTTGTATATCTGGCCTCAGTTTACCTGAGCTAGGTGTGTGATTTTTCTTGCAAATAATGAGAAAGCAAGCAATTGAAATCCTAGCACTATTTTTACTTATTTGATTTGATTTGTTATTAAAAAGAAATGAAAATACCACTTTGATAAACTTTCATAATCAACTAAGGATTCATTTCATAGTTACACTGTGTTATTAACCAAAACAACGAGTTAAACTATAGTCTATTTGTTATGATAACTTGATTTTTGTTGGAAATTTTGACGAGTAAATGACACAAATTTTCAAGATAATAACCAAAGCCTATATTTAACATTTTCATGTCAATTTAAAAATAAATCTTTCTGTTGTAAATATTTCCAAAAACTCGCATCCATCTCTTTGTAAATAATCTTGCATTTTGTAAATATTTTCATCCTGCACTTGGATGTGGGTAGTATCCGCTGAAAACCCTCACGAGACAACACTCGTCCTACTGGGGACACCTAGAGGTTTAACGGCTTGTTGCATACGCTCAATGCAATCGTGCTCCCTACGAAAATGGATTTATCTTAGTTTTTCTTTATTCGAGGACGAATAAAAAGATAAGTGTAAGGGTATTTGATGTGCACGTAAATATGCATATTTTTACCACCATATTTATTCTATTTAAATTAAATAAATGATCATATTTGGTATTTAACTTGTTTTAACCAAAATTCATATTAGTTTCAAATTGTCACATATCCATCTTCATATAGGGGTAAAACAGTCATTTGTGTGCATATATTTCTTTGAGAAAAATTATTTAGAAATTTACAAACTATTTTGTAGAATTTGATTTCAATTACAAGTTGTTTCATGAAGAAGATATGTATGCTCAAAAAGAACACAAAAGAATGAAGATGGAAATAATTCAAAGTGAAGATCATGGAGGACCCCACCTATCCACCACCTTAATGTACAAATTAGAGGCTAATGCACATGCTTATGGAATTAATGACTTCATGTACACTTAAATGGAGATTATGACATGCTAATGATTACTTGGTGGCCACAATATGTCATGGACATTTTGGGCATTCCCCAAAAATATGAATTAGGGTTTCATACATGTATAAATACCCATATGTTTCATGTAATCTCTTCCTTCTACTTAGTCTCTCTTTAGATTAGTTTGAGGCTCAAAATAAAAGAAAGCTCCTCTTTTCTTTTCATGGCTACTTAGCCATTTTTACCTCATGTAACTTTCATTTTTTTATTCAATGTTAATTTGTGCTCTCTTTCTTTTACATGCTTCTTTTGTTTATTTACTTTCATGTTAGTAGTGTAGATTTATTTTTCATGCAAGTAATATAGTTTTTTCTTCTCTTTACTCTGCTTTCTTTTTTCGTTTCTTTTTCTTTCATGTTGCAAGCTATATTTGTTGTTTTGATAACAAATATGAGAGCCTAATTCCTTTAATTTAGGGGTAATGAAGCTTCTAATCATGTAGCTTCAACATTTTTATAATTATAGCTCTCTTTTTGTGCTTAATGACAATAATTGAAGTGGTTTAATTTGTTGTTTTTGCTTTTAATTTGATAGCCTACATTGTTGACACCCAAATAGGCTATGCTTAAACAATCACTAACACAAATGCCTCTTCATCAAAATATGATTATGGCATAAGAAAGTGATTTGAAATTCAAATTTGATGGTCCATGTTTCTAATTAATAGTTAATAGGCCATACTTAATATATTTCATTTGCAACTTTGTTGTCATTTTCATGAAAGTTAGTAATTGGTTTAAAGGTTGTGTTATAGTTTGATGGCTTATGTTGAGCTAATTAATAGCACAAATGAGCCATACTTATGATAAACACATCATTTAAACTCACTTATGACAAATAAGGGATCATAATTTCATTAATTGTTGAACCATATGTTGTACAGAGTGGAATTATCTCTAAATTGTCATTTAACTCTCATATTTTTTTCATTTTCTTTTGCTAGTTTTTGTTAGTTTCTTACATTTCTAGCTATTCACTCTCGACTTGGCATAATTTGGTTGAATAGAATTTTAAAATCATCAATTCCCTGGGGATCGACCCGTATTCGCCACGTGCGCACTCGTACACCGTGAGCTTGCGGTTATTTTAATTTTGAAATCTTTTGGCAAATTTCTAAACCGATAGAAATTTTGTCGATTAACAAGTTTCATTAGAAATTATCTCATCTATAAGTTTCGATTTATAAATTCAATTTCTTATAAATTCAATTTTATTTTGCCAACTTATTTTTAATATCGTTTTCAACTTCTTTCTATATTTTCCCGAATATCATTTTAAAATCTCATCTTTAAAAATTCCTTTATATATTTTATTTTGAATTCTCTATTAAAAATATTTTCCTACATTATTTAATGCAATCAAAAAAATCACCATTTCTTATTCAAATCAATCTCTTCTAAATAACCTAGATTTCGATATACAAATATTTAAAATCTCTTTTTAATTCCTTAAAATTTAAAATAATATTTATGGTATCAAATATACCCAAAATTAATTTCCAAATCATTATAACATTCAAAATTTTCTACACAAAATAATCTAGCATTTTATTTATATACGAAAAATAATAATATATTTGAAGAATCCAGTTAGATCCCTCCAACTTGTTTTTCCCTACATCCACAGATGTTAGACAATAAAAAATACCAATCCCACTTCGAGGGGGATATCACGGTATATAGGGTCATCCGCTATTATGCGGAGCGCATAGGGTCTCATCCGCTATAATACGTGGGAATATCACTCAAAATACTAATATATATACTACTATATATTATATAATCATCCAACGGATAAATTATAAATTTATCAATCAATACAGCATCCAATATTTTAAATTTAATCATTTAAATTTAATCATGGAAATCCAAATGAGTGAGAAATTCTCACCTTGATTTTATCGAATTCGCTGGTTGATCCAATTTTTAATCTTTCGCTCTAAATCCGTAGCTTCAAATTCCTATATGATTGATTCCGTTTGATATAACCTTGTATAAGCAATTCCAAATTGTATAAATTAACGATTTCGAATTTAATTTAAATTAACCAACTAGTTATTTAATTCAGACTAATTTCCAATCGGTGATTTTTTTCTCTTTCTTTTTTTTCCAATAAGTTTAAACATGATTAACATTAATTAAAATGCTATTAATCTAAATCACCTTCCCTCTACACCGTACCTTACCAACTGCAGACGAATACATGACCCACAAGTCATCTAGGCCTTGCTTCCACTAGCTTCGACACACCGCCACCCTCGCCACTCACATCGGTCGCTTAGGAACAGACGTGAATCGCCTTACAAGTCCTAGATGCTCACTTTCAGCCATCACGCTCGCCCACGGCCTCCATCACCATTCCATCCCATCGGAGACCCAAAGCCGCGACGATCCACCCAATGCCAGGCGATTCCGACCCTAAACCATAGGCGCGACTTCATCTCTAGGCGATGGTAGTTCCAAATGAAGGCGGGTCCATGATTTGATCCCTATTTGTCTAAATAGATCAGAGTTACATCCCTAGATGAAGCTTCCTACTGTGGTCAGCCCAAACAAGCAATGCATCCCTTGAAGACGAGCTACACTCAAGCTCGATCAGAGCAATCGCGACTTTACCGCGATTTGATTTCTTCATTCGTCAATGGTTTTTATGAACAAGAAGATTTGATTTCGATTCTCCTTTTTTGTCAAATGAGTTCGATTTGAACAGATGGGCACAATGATTTAAAAGAAAGGAGGGAAGGGGTAGGATGTGATTTAGATGGTGAAAGAATTATTGCGTGTTATAGGAGGTAAGGCGACTTGATGTTTGACATGTTATAACTTTATTTAATTATAGTATCTCATTCAATGCAACCTAAAATTCCGATATCTTGTCGAGGCGTGCCACTAGGCGTTTATAATGTTATACTTCTATTCCGAATGCAATGGAAAATGTTTCGAGCCCTAATTCTACCGTATGGAGAAGATAGCCTTTTGAATTGAATTAAAATATTAAATTTTTAATATTTATTTCAACGCTTTTATATCATGTACGACCATACGATAACTCTAAACACTACGCAATTTAAAATTCAACAATAATACAATATTACAGATCCAATGGAACTAGTTTCGTCGAATTCCGAGACTGTGCACCAGAATGCTATTTTTAAATGTCAATTTAAACGATATATTTTTAAAACTGAACAAATCACTTTTAAATTCAATTTTAAAACTTTTATTATCTTAATTATTATCAATGTAAATTTTACAAGCCTTTAAATAAATTTTATCAAGCTTAAAACTCGAGATACAGTAATTTACCCAATATTCGATTTTAAACTTCAATAATTAAATTATCCAATAAATGGCTATATTTATATTCTGTATTTATTTCATAAATAAACCCAAACCAAATCTTCATATTCGAAGTCAATCTATAATTCAAATTAAATACTTAACCCATTTAAATATTCAAAATCAAACAACGAAAAATCCGGATCGTTACAAAATTAAAACACACAAATCCAAATAGAAAACTAAAATGTACACAAAACCAAATCTAATCCTAACAAACAAAACTATTTTGTACTTAAATCTACGATTTTCTCTTGATTATGAGGGACTTATGGATAGGAAAAAAAGGGTAGTGAAAGATAAAGTTCCTGTTTTGTTCGACGAGATTTCCATATCGATCGAAGCATACTTCACCAACGCATTTAACAACATCGTCATCATCTTCCTCTTCTTCTTCTTATTCTTCCTTTACTTCCTATTCTTCTTCCTCTTCTTCATTCATAGGATTGCGAATGACAAGATTTGGATTATCCTCTTCAATTACAATTGGATTCGTCGGATTATCCAATAGGTATTTCTGGAGATTACAAAGAATTAGCCCTTGCTTCTCTTGTTTTTTCAAGTGGCGTATTTGAAAAATATCTATTTCTGTGAGTGAATGCTTCAAATCTTTTCAATCTTGGTAACTTTGGCCATGGTGGTGGCTTGGAGGGGGCCTAGAGTGGGAGTTTGAAAGGAAAATGGTGCATTCTCTTCTCTTTGGCGTCTAGAACTCGCGGAAGCCATTAATTTATTTTTATTTAGAATTATAGAAGAGAGAAGACAAAAAATGGGTTTAACTTCAAAATTTGGTGGTTATATAGTTGCATTTCGAATTTAAGAGGGAAATCGATTTTATGAAATTATCAGTATATTTTGACATATAAGGAGAGGGTATGTCGACGTATGTAGTTCAATTTTAACATTTTAATTTTCTTTTAAATATGTAATTTTAATTTTATTATATTTATGTTTAAGAGAAAGAACATATTCCTAGCTCTCTTCTAAGCTTTATAAAAGATGTTTGAGTTAATTTTTTTAATATCGGCTATTTGACTTTCAGTATTTACAATTTCAAGTGAGATTATTTCTATATTTACGTCATCACTCAGAAAAATAATGCCTTATTTCCATATGTTTGGTTCTAGCATGATGTGTTGGATTTTTAGATAGATTTATTGTACTAGTATTATCACAGTATATTGGTGATTTAATAAAATTTAAAGAAAAATCCTTCAACGTTTATTGCATATAAATATCCTGTAAACAGGCCAAGATGGCTAAAATATATTCTACTTCTGTTGCGGACAGAGATACATAATTTGCTTTTTGTTAAACCGAGAAACAAGAAAATGTCCTAAAAAGAGACACGTTCCACTTGTACCTTTTCGGTTTAATTTGCAACCAACATAGTCAACAACACTACATGAGATTAAATCAAAAGAATCTTCCTTTGGATAAAAAAGTCCATAGTCTAGGGTATTGCTTACATATCTTAGTATCCTTTTTACTGCTTTTATGTGAATTTGTTTAGGTTGACATTGATATCTTGCATATAGGTTAACACCATGCATTATATCTGGGCTATTGGTAGATATATAAAGTAATGACTCTACCACACCTCTATATAATTTTTGATCAATATCTTTTAAGTTTTCTTTCTTATTTAATTTATCATTAGTTGCCATCAGAGTTGGCTTACCACTAGTATTTGACATACCAAATTTCTTAACTAGGTATTTGGCATAATTTTTTTGACTTATAAAAATTCTATTATTTAATTACCTTAATTATAGTCTTAAAAAGAATATTAGTTATCCCATATGACTCATTTCAAATTCCTTAGTCATTGTATCTGAAATTTCGTTATTTAATTGCTTATTTGTTGATCCCAAAATAGTATTATCTACATATATTTATATAAGCTAAATATCATTATTATTTCATTTAATAAATAGAGTACTATCTATCTTTCCTATTTCAAAATTAGATTGTAATCAATAGGGTTTTAGTCTATCACACCATGCTCTAGGAGCTTGTTTTAGACCATATAACTTTAGTTTATAAACGTGATTAGGCAGTTTTTCATCTTCAAAAAGCAAAGGTTGTTCTAAAAAGCTATCTTCTTTAGTAAATCCATTTAAAAAAGCACTTTTGACATGCATTTAAAATAACTTAGTGTTATTATAATTTGCAAAAGCCGGTAATATTCCGATAGCCTCCAATTCGACTATAGGAACAAAAATTTCATCAGAACTCATACCTTCTTCTTGAGTATAACCTTGAGAAACTAAACATGCTTTATTTCTGATAACTTCTCCTTGTTCATTCATTTTTTTCTATATACCCACTTAGTTCTGATTGCAGTCATATCTTTAGGTCTTGGGACAAATTCCCAAACATCATTTCTAGTAAACTTATTCAATCCTTCTTGCATAGAAAGAATCCAGGAATCATCTAATGATGCTTCTTTTGGATTTTATGTTCAATAGGGCGATCTTTCATATATTTTGTTCTTTTAGTTTGATGCAAAACAAACTAAATTCGTGCAATTATTTATGTATAAGCATAACTCAATTCATGATAACAATATGTTAGATATTGTGTACACTAATTTGTTTATGATGTAACTTAGGCGTGATATACACCAGGTTTGGCACATATAGTTCTTCTTCCAGTACACCTATTGGTCTAATTTAGTTCCTCTGTCATGTTCAAATTTCAAATGAGTGATTTTTTTTTATTAATATGAGAAAAAAAGGTTCTGGCTTGTTATTTTCTATTGCAGAAGCTAATGTCATTTGGTAGAATAAATGTACAATTAAAAGATATTTAAGAGATGGAGAGGAAAATCAATTATGAATTACCCATATATATTCTCCAGTCTCTACACTGGGTAATGGAAGTAGGGTTGTTCGAGCACTCAAAAATCACAAAATCTGTCCGTACCCATATCCGAAATATGAAAAATTATCAAATATCAGTGAATATGAATGTGGATATGGACATATCCACACCTAATAATTATCCGTTTGGTTTTTATCAAGGTTATAATTATATTTTTATGTATTTTAGCATATAAAATGATTGTTCTATTTATCTAGGTAAAATAACTTAATGTCTATAAACATTAATATTGCCCACTAAAAATTATTGCTCTTAGCATATTTATTGTTTTTTATATTTTTAGTGCCGAAAAAGATTTCTAATGAATTAATTTTCTATTTATTTTTTTAGATTATATTAGTTTTGAACAGGTCGAAGAATATTCATTAATATCCAATATCCGTCTACATCCAAGAATATCAATAGTCGATATTTGAAAATGATTTTTGATATGATATAGATATGGTACTACTCGAATTTGCATTTGACTATTTACATGCCTAAATTGAAGGAAATAGAACCGATATTTTTCAGTTTGGCATAGATAATGTTTTTGATTCATGCATTTAATTCAAATGTTATTTTGAAATTATTGTTGCTTAGTGTTCTTGGTATAGATTTTGTTTTTTATTTTCTCATTTGATTAACATTATCTTTTTTATTCTACTGACATAAATTTCCTTTTATATAAGACTGTTAGGATTATGAAGCTTTGAAGATATTAATGATCTTAAACTAAAACTGAATGGTATGCAATGTTAAAGTTAGTTTTTGGTTTAAATATGGCGAAATTTACTCTAATATATGTGTTTTTTAATCAAATTAGTGTTTTGTGTGTGGTAATACCCTGCAATTTTAACGCTAATTAATTAAAAAGAATTTAATAAATAAGCGATAACGTTGAAAATTGAATTTTTGCAAATGTTATAATTTGGTTACGAAACATAAACCGTTAGATTCATGACGATTTTCTTATCGACTTTCATATATAAACTCTTCCGCTCGAATCTCTAAAGGAAAAGTTATTAACATTTGAAATTTAAAAGTTGGAAATCACTATATATTTAAATGAGGAAACAAATGATAATTAACCAACGTTAATAATAAAAAGTTAAGCGTAATGGTAGCTTAAAAGTTAAGAATGTGATTAACGAATATAAATTGTAGCGATCAATTTATAGAGGAAATACATAAACAGAATAATTAAAACAAAGGAATTAAATTAACAGATCAAACATAAATTAACGCATTAAACATGGCATAGGTCGAACCTGAATATACCCAGGTCGACCGGTAGCGATCGACCTAAGGGCATGGGTGAATGACCTATGTTTATGTTAAAGCGTTAATGTAAATTTTCAAATGAATGAACGTGATGCATTGATTGCATACTAAAAAATTAAGGAGTGGCCTGGATTAAAATAAAAGATTCTCTAATTCATTCTAATGCTCCATGTTAACATTAAACCACTATAAATACAAGCCTAGTTTACACTTCTCTTCTCATATTTTCTGGGTCATAAAGTGGAGCTCTGTCATTCTATTTTCTCCACAATTTCTAGATTTCTAAAAGTAAAATATTATATTATATATGTATGTAAGTGGAGAAAAGTGAGAAATAAGAGAAGAGTATAGTCAAAATAGAAATAAATGTAAAATTATAAATCTAAAACCCTAATTCAAATTCAATTCAATCATCTCCCCATATCTATAATTTTGGTAAGTGAATACCGTTTTTATTAGTAAAAGGGAGTCAAATAAAAAGAAAACGGGTCGAGAAATAGGAAAGCTAAAAGCAAAGTGATTTGGAAACTTACATGTTTTGTAATTAGATTAGATTTATATCACTGTGACCTATTCTAATTATGCCTATGTATATCGATTTGGATATTCAATTGTAAGTGCGTAATGATTAGACATAAATCTTGTTTTGGATAATTTATTGTGTACACGCAATGAATTAATGTCAGTAGTAAATTTAACAGTAAATATTATACACATAATGATTATGTGTCGATTTAATGGAATTAAAAAAAATTCCTAATTTTATCATTGAGAAATATGGAATTATGAATTTATTATAAACGTGATAATAATAAATTGATATTTGAACGTAGAAAAAGGTTGTAAAATAAAGAAACTTTATTTTAGGGGTTTAATAGGTATTTTAGTTCATTGGAATTTAGGATATTGCAAGTAGGTTATTATGTATTATCAAAGTTAAATAAATAAAAGTGTGATGTTTGAAATGACAAGAAATACACCTAAAAAGAAAGAGATCTAAAAAATATGGATAATTACCGTATTTTGTACCATCTATTTCAAGTAGTAAAAAAATAGTTCCTTGTAATTACAAACACCACATAAATCTCTCTTTTTAGATAAAACATAGAAATTTACCGTGTTAACATTTTTAGAATAGAAATGTAGTTCCAATGCATTAAAATGTAGTAAACCCCAAAAGTTAAACGATAAGACATGAATGAAGTAAAAGAATCCTAAAAGTTAAGATGTGAACTACAAATACAATTTGGAAATAAGTGAAAAGAAAATATGAAAGATAAGCAAGAAGAAATAAAATGATAACATGGGAATAGAAATGGAAAATAGAGAACGAATATAAGGGATGAGCAATGATATTATGAACTTGGTAAGAAAAATGTGGTAAATGAAATTAAAGTGATGAAAAAAAGTGAAACACATAATGAAACGAATACCTAGAATCAACTATGAAACTATAGAAGCATGATAATTGAATAAGTATGAAAGAATATATATGTATGTGTATTTGAAATATGTATAAGTAGCCTTGAATATGTGTTTATGACGGGTGTGAACTATTATAAATAAAGTATAATTAAAGGAATGATATGACAAATGGTCATTAGAGTATGTTGGAATGCAAGGTAAGTAGTGCTACACAATAGAAGTCTACCAACCGTAAGGGGAAATCTGCAATTGCATAACACTATACTGACATGAGACATGTCCAACAATAGGACCTGTAGAGGATATACGTTTGTGGATGGATAAAGGAATACCACCAAATTGATAGAGGACGACAAAATATTCGAAAAGCTTTCACTAGATACAGGAGTCTACTTCAATTATAGATAGAGGGGGTATTGCTTAATTGCACTACGCAATCTAAATGGGATGGTGAGCGGTATCGGGGACTATGCAATAATGGTTGATGCATTTGGTACCAAATAGTTAAAGGTAAGGCTGCATAGGGCGATACATCCCCCGTCTTTAGCGGTCAACGGAAGGGCGGCGTTACACCGAGCTGATCGTAGCCACCTGCTAGGGTAGATCAAGTTAGGTCGTGCAACACAATAATTGTTTGCTATTTTGTTTGTTAGGACAAGGCTAGTTAACCCAAAAGGAGTTCCTTGAAAATGGTTGGGGTGGTTCACGGAGTTGATTCCACAATAAAAGAAGATAAAGTAGTAAATCTGTAAAGCGAGATAGAGAATGACAAAATGTATGAAAAGCCATCATTAGGTACTATAATAGTCCCTCGGGTTATATGGTAATGAAATCGTGACACGACAAGGGTGATGGATCCTCATAGGCTGCTTATTGAGAGATACTAGCATAGCTAATATCTAGGTCCATTTGGGGACCATAGGATATATATTTATATATACGTAGCTATGATTCTACAGAGGGTTGACGGGAATGGATCGTATGTGGACATGGAGTCGAGACGACTAATTATATTATAAAAGACCGAACAAGAGACAGAAAGCAATTAGCATAAACTAGTGTTATATACAAAGTGTATAATTTACCAGTTAATAGAACATTGTTCTGACCCCCTCCTCATTAAAACCCACATAATAGCTTGAAGGATAGCTACTGGCGCAAGGCATGTTCGATGCAAACAAAGACACTTGACTTTTGAAGTATCAGTTCTTGGTCAGTAGTTATGTGACTTAATATATTTTGTTATTCCGTTGTGAGTTATATCGTTTATGCTATGATATTCATTCTTTTTTTAATTGCAAGATACCAAAACAACATTCCATACTTTGGTGAACTTGGGTTTCAATTTAGTAAAAATGCAGGCCCACTGAGGTGCGAGACATTACATTGGTATCTGTACTTATGTTAGTCAACCTTGGAAAAATTGGAAACATTGACTGAATGTATTTGGATTTTTCTTATAAGTATAACATACATTAAATCCTAAGAATTCATACTATAGAGTAGTTGCATATAAAAAGCCCATGAAGTTAGATAGTACATGACTCCTTAGTCTGGCCTTGATAGCCCAATGATTGTAGATCTCCATATGATTGCTAATTGATGAAGTGCATTAGTTCTAGATAAGGAGAAAGTAAGGATCCATATTTTGTAGATATCTGAAAGCATGTGGTTTCCTGAAGGATGGTGTGAAGTAGTCACTCCAAGTTAGTAGCCAGATTTCTAATATTGAAAGAAAGACAATTCAGTTAGTTGGAGAGCAGAAGTTCTATAGAGGAAACAAATAGAAATACACTTTGAGTCCAACCCAATATAAAATAGTTTTAGAAGTTGATAAAAATTTATAATAAATATATTTGAAAAAGTAAGCAGATATTGGATTTTGAAATGTGTACATGGATACAAATATTTTGTTAAATTGAAAATTTTGTGTAGATGAGTTTTATAAAAGCCAATGGTTGAAAATGTATAAAGCTTATTTAGCTTGCTAGTTTCTTTGTAAAAGAAAACTGTAGATATATGGTTCTAGTATCAATTGAGGTTTGTTAGAATCTTAAATTTTCAGTGAAGGAAATTTCGTAAAAAACTATTTCTTATGAATGAAAAATGTTAAAGCAATATAGACTGTGGGTTTCTATGTAAAGGAAATTTTTAAGCTGTAAAAACGTTTTTATGGGCAGACAGTAGGAAGTGGTCCAAGTTTGGAATAGGGTGAATAATACAGAAAATAAGATTTAGAAATCTAAACAAAGATGTAGGTGGACATAGTAAAGTAGTTCAACTAAGGAGACAATAAATTAAGAGATAAAAAATGATTGTAATAAAGGACAATATAGAGGAAAGTTGAAAAGTAACAACATTATAAAATATAAAAACAATATTAGGAGTTTATATAAAATAATATTGCTAATTGTAAATAATATTAGAAAATTATATTTATAATAATGTTAGTAATCTAACCATAAGTAACATAGGAAATTAAAGGCAGAACAAATTAAAATGGACATTTTCCATTATTATGTGCATTTATTGCAAGTATCTTTTAAAAGTCCCCTTCAAAAAATATTAGAAACTCCACTAATGATTGAAGTGGAGATAGTATAAGTGGTAAGAAAATATTAGAATGTGAGTTGTCCTTATCTACTCCAGTTTTGTGGTTAAAAATTATTGAAAGATGTTTTAAAAATATTGTAAAGTATATTTTTAGGAAGAAATGGTTTGGTGTAACAAATAAGTTTTGAAAGGAAAATTTAATAAATAGTTTGGACGAAAAATCCAAATCTTTAAAAACGAAAATTTTAAAAGGTCTTCAAAAGAAAAGGTTGATTTGAAGAAAAATAAAAGAAACTTTTTTGAAATTAGATTCGCTAACAATTTCTTTTAAATTTAATGTATAAGTTAAATTCAATAATCTTAAATTATAAGTTTTAAAAGATTAAGATGTCAAATAATTTTGAATTTTAAAAAAATGTTTCTAAGTTGTATTTTTTTAAAGACAAAGGTTTTGGGAGTATGTATTTTAAATTTTTTAAAGTTTTTAATTTTTGAAAAAAAATGGGGAAGACCGAACTAAAATTTTTAATATGGAGTAGATAGGAATGAGTTCCTAGGTAAGATGGGATGAAAGGTAAGGCTATGAAGAAGGTAGCGATGATTGCTCATGGAGTAGTAACAAGGAACCTCCATAGAGTGTAAAGAATAATGGTAAGGACCTAGGAATACTGTTGGACATGTATGCAAGCCATAAGAAGAACCCCTAAAGGAATGATAAATGGTATTAAAGTGCGTTTCTACGAGTTCTGGGATAAGCTTCTATGTAAGGTAAAAGATTAAAAAAATACACCAAGATTTGAGAATACCAGCATGGAATTTAGATTAAAAGAAGATGGTTACAGAGGATTATGACATGGCAAGCACACATAGATGATATTGGTAGACTCAAAGTTGTTGAATATGCTACTATATGTTTTTGTTTGATGATAATAAACATATATATATATATATATATATATTCATTTAGATGCATTTTTTTATTATACTATTTTAGTTTTCACATAAATATCCGATGAATAAAATAAATAACACAGAATTCATATTCAAACAAATATTTTATTCAAAAAAATAAAGCATTGCAAATTTAAATAGTACAAACTTTAATCTCACTACATTTACACAATTTCAGTTACATTATAATTTCGATTACGTCACAAGTTTCATTTTACAATTTATCATCTCACAACATGTCACTCATTTATTCGTATTTGTGCTTCAACTCTATTCCAGTTTGTATCCAACATCTAAATTTTCTAGAAAAATAAACACTAATACGGTAAAATTGAAAAAAAATGTTTTGCAGTGTACGATGAAATGTGTGTTTTGAAAATTTTATTTGCCTCAGTTATTTGAGCTATTCGTCATCATTTATTTTTAACCCATCATACACGAACAACTTGTGACATGCACAGTGTATCAATGTACATGCCACGAGGCAGTGCACATCGATATACACTTGCTTGTTAAAACTATAGGGACAGGTGAGCACAAGGTCAAACCCGAGCGATTAGCTGGATTCAACTCAAGTGCATATAACTCTCGATCAAAACAAAGTCACAAAGTTTCAAATGCACCATACATATATGCATACATACATACATACATACATACATACATACATACATACATACATACATACATACATACATACATACATACATACATATATATATATATATATCACAGTCACAGTGGAGACTCATGAATCCCCATCTAAATGGTCGAATACAAGTTCAGTTTCAGTCAAATGCAAGGGTAACTAGACCATTCAAACTTTAGGCAAGAATAAGATGAACTTAAATGACCATACCACATAACAATAAAGACTGCAATAACCGGATCATATAACACATGGTCAGTCTTGAATGAATGCAAAACAAAATGAACTAGAGGCACACATGCATACAACATGTACACTAGACTGTGCATTGAAGTGCAATCACACCAGACATGTAACGTAGACCATAATCATACATGGAAGCAAGCACTCAAGAAATTTAACAATGCAATATGAACATGCTCAACAAACATGGTCTGGTGCAAAGAAACATGAAGACTCAACACATCAATGAACCTAGACCAACATATGTACAAAGTATCAAGTGCAGACCAGGCAGCGAACAAAACGAAAGACAAAGCAGCTTAAATTTCGACCCTGACAACATTTGACTCAATGTAACAAGCTACAGACTAAACATCAATTCACAAGACTACAACTCAAAAGGAGACTGCAAATACAAGGCAGTACACGAAACACAAATGACAATAGCCTCAATCAAAATTATGGAAACCAAGACCACCATACAATGTTCAATCAACCAAACAGTATCACTCGACCATACCAACCAGACTCCAAGGTGACACACATGTATACATGTCAGAAGCAATATGAAGACCAGACTACAAAAATGTTCAAGTGCAACCTGTAACCATGATAGCAACTCATAAACCAAATCAGGAAATGTGCTTCTCAAATCGAAACATGTATAAGTGTGAAGCAAAATTGAACCACACATGTGTGCATGTATGCAAATATATACATACACATGTATCAGTTCAGAGATATGAACATGGAGCTTCAACAAACAAAGATAACAGCAGTGGACACAACAGACTCAACAAACCAGTACAATAAGACCAATGAAAACTATATACATATGAAACAGAGTGAATTGCAAGGCTACCAAGGTCAAGTATACATAGTAGTAGTTCGAGTAGCAAAGTCATGGTTCAAAAGAGAATGTAACAACAGTTAACAAAAATTCAAAATGCCAAAGAATCAAAGCCGTGGTGACCAAGGTAGTAGCAACAGTAAATCAAAAATACGATGAACAAGTTAGAGCAGAAAGGAACCGAACAAGTCAGCAAATAAAAAAAATATATCTCAAATTCAAATACCAAGCTACAATCAAGGAACGAACCGGTCAGAGTTCTCATGATCATACGATCAAAAATCAACGCAGAAAACAAAATCATGAATTATTCAAATTGAAATTATACAAACGTAAACTAAGGGATCGAACTCTATAAATACCCATTAACATCATCGGCAAAGTATATTCGAGTTTGGGACAAAAATCCATAGCATGCTTTAAAATTGAAAACAAATTTTCAACTCGAATCAAAGTCGGGAATTCAAAACCAAACAAGAAAATCACGTACCAAATCATAGCATCCAAACTTGACGCAACTTGAAGCCGCTAAATATTAATCGAAGCCAGGATCAATTGATGAAGCAAAGCCTAAGTGATTTCATCACTCAATCGATCAATTTTTGAATCGACGCTTCAAATTTCACAAAGCCCTAATTATTGAAGAGAAACGAAGGAATAAAAAGGATTGGCCGAAGTATACAAAAGGAAAATGGGGTGACGTCTTCTTTTATTAATATTTGGGCCAATGTTTATTTTATTATGGGCTTGAATTATTAAATAGGGTCTAGTGTTTAGTTTTTATTTTGTAATTTTCTTTTAAACTTTTGTAAAACTCTAGTCACGTGACTCAGTTACAAACTACGGTGGTGTAGTTCGAGAATTCGCAACTCAGTGGCAGGGTTTTGAGAGTAAAGTTAGGTTAGTCAATAGCGATGTTGCAAGTTTACATGTGTAACATGTGCCTACTTAATTTCTAGTAGAAACCTTGAGGGCAACATGTAGGCAGAGTTTTGCCCAAGATGGGTAAATCTGTGTTGTGCCTACTTAATTTCTTCTGCTATTATCTGTGCTGCATATATATATATATATATATATATATATATATATATTTCCGTATTAATTTTTATTATTATTAGTATCACCCAATTCACCTCCCTCTAGGGTGAAACCAATCCTACAAGTGGTATCAG
This sequence comes from Allium cepa, assembly GCA_030765085.1. Lineage (NCBI taxonomy): Eukaryota > Viridiplantae > Streptophyta > Magnoliopsida > Asparagales > Amaryllidaceae > Allium > Allium cepa. Next base: position 169,796,770 of record CM060934.1, read on the forward strand.
AGCTAGGTACAAAAATCATTTTTTGTTTTAAAAATTTGGTTTTTCAAAAACCAATTTTTGTTTCTAAAAGTTTGATTTTTAAATGGCTTCTGTTAATAATGCTTTTGCTGAGGGTCAGTCCATAGTTAAACCATCCATGTTCAATGGTGAATATGCTCACTGGAAAAATAGGATAAATTTTTTTGTGAAAACCGTTGATGCGTGGAATATTGTTGAGACGGGATATAGGACACCAACTATAGTGGTAGATAATCAAGAAATTGAAAAATTGATGGATTAATGGACAGATATTGAAAATAAACTACAGAATGCTAATGCTAATGTTATGAATTATATTATATATTCATTGGATCAAATTGAATTTAATCGTGTCTCACACTGTCTAACTGCACAGGAAATTTGACATACACTTGAAGTAATTCACGAAGGAACCTCTCAGGTCAAAGAATCTTGCCTTGCCATGCTCAGTAGCGAATATGAAAACTTCACAATGACAAAGGATGAAAGTATCAAAGAAATGTATGGACGACTTTCTAATCTAGTATACAAATCAAAATCACTTGGAAAACCATACTCAGAGTTGGAAATAGTTCGAAAAATCCTCATAATTCTTCCATGAAATTTTGAAGCAAAAAGACTTCCATTCAAGAATCAAAGGATCTGAAACAAATTAAAGTCGAAGAACTCATCAGAAACCTCACCACTTATGAGTTAGAAATCAAATTCAAGGAAGAACATAAAAGAGGTGATACATGAAAGAAATCAATAGCTTTGAAAGGAACAATGGAAAGTGAAGATGATGATGATGATGAGGATGGAGCAGCCGAACCAGCACATTAATTAAAAGATTCAAAAGGTGGAACCACAAATACGGAAATCCTGCTCTAAATAAACAATTGAAAAGTAGAATAGTCAAAGTACTAGACAACTCAGAAGAGCAGGAGATCATGTATCACAAGTGTAATAAACTTGGTCATATCAAGCCCAATTGTCCTCGGAATCGACTCAGCCAAGGAAAGAAACCGTAAGGAGAATTTTTGCAGCTACTTGGGATGAAACCAATGAAGTTGATAAAAGCACTGGAAATGAGAGTGAAAAAGAAATTTTGTGTCTTCAAGGAGAAACAACTGACAGTGATGATGACGAACCAAGCAAGGTATCAAAACTTACTCACTCGGAATTGCTTATATATTTTCATGAAGTAAATGGCTATTTTGAAAGACTTAGGGAGAAACACGCTAAAATTGAATAACAAAGAGATAGTTTGATAGAGTTAAATAAACAGCTTGATCAATTGGTTAAAAACTATCGAAATAAGAGCCTTAAGTGTAATAAGCGCCCATCGTTCGAAGATGAGATTAAAAAATCAGAAATTAAATTTAAATCACTTGAAAATGAAATTTTAATTTTAAAAGAAAGTGAAAACACTAGGAGAGAAAATCTTATTAAAAAGTTCACTTTATTATTGAATGAAAATGAATCTCTCAAAACACAAGTCCAACAATTGTCTACAACTTTAGAAAAATTCTTCAGAGGAGAAAAATCACTAAATATGCTAATAGGGAAACAAACAGTCAATATTATTAGACAAGGACATGGGTATACTCAATCTGAATGTGTTAGAAGCAAAATTAATCAAGTCAATTCCAAGTGAACAATTTGTGGAAAAACTGGACACAATCGCAATAATTGTTGGTATAAACCTAAACACGTGAAAACCATACCAATTTGGGTTCCAAAAGGCTCGAATATAAAATCCCTTAAAGTCAAACAAATGTAGGTGCCAAAAGGAAAAATATAAATGGTCTTGGGTCTACTCAAACATATTTTTCAAAATCTTTTGTCACTAACAACCATGGACAAATAAAAACAAATAGGTCACAAAAACCTTTTCTCGTGTAGGTATGGTGGCAGGTTAAGGAACAACAACAGTATTACTTGGATTCTGGCTATTCCAGGCACACGATGGGCAACAAATCAAAGTTTCTTAGCCTAGTAAAATGGTGGTAGAATCATAATGGGCAACAACGAAAAATTATCGGTAAGGGTAAAATTGGTAACGGCATATTTATCTTGAACGAAATATTATATGTTGAAAATCTGCACCATAATCTAATTTAAATCAGTCAGTTATGTGATAAAGAAATGAATGTTGATTTTGTTTTATGCAAAATTGTTGGCCAATTATCTTTTTATGCTGAGAACACTATAAGTACCTTTAGAGTCTTTGAACTAGTTCATATTGATTTGTTTGGACTAATGATGTTGTTATATTTGTTGATGCACATGGACATATTTGTTTATCTTACTGCTTCTAGATCTGACGCTATGTTCACTAGTTGTTTATGTGTACGTTTAAATCAAATCCTTAAGGAATCACATTTTAAAAGCTGTAAAATGATTATAAGGTATTTGTTTAACTTCACGGTCCGGTCTATGATATTCAACAATCTTGAGTCAAAGAGAAATTCAGATGCATATTGCACCGGTAACCTAGTTGATAGAAAAATTACTAGTAGAACGTATTTTATGTAGGGACATCACATTTTCAAAGAAAATATCTGCATATTTTTCATTACAACTGATTTTAAATTAGCAGACATTTTTTATGTAAAACTTCTTTCAAAAAATAGTTTTTGTTGCTTCGTTTCAGATTAGGCATTTTAGAAAATTTGATTTTATAATTATTTTTGGATTTGATCTTAAATGACCACTTAACTAATTTGACTCCTTACTGATTATTGAAAAGATAACTAGCGATTGAGCGATGAGTGTTGATATTAATCATATATTATGACTTAAGATTGTATATTTAGTAAAAAAATTTAAATTTTTTTACCAACAAGAGTTATAATAACTTTTATTGGTAAAAATTCCATGACCATCTCTATTTCAATCATATTTCTGTTGACCATCACTAATCAAAATCCAATATAGTATGTCAAAATATGGTATTTTAAATAGGAAATTATTCTTTATTATTTTTTGTAATAAAAAACCCAAAGTATTCACCCTCATTTAAAAGTTCTCACGGTTATGCATGGATGAATTACTTGGAATATTTGTTTATGTGCTTTCATGCTTATTTAAAAGTCCTCACGGTTATGCATATATGGAACACATATCAAAATTGGTTATTAAATAGACGAGTTGATTCTAATCCCATTTAAAATTCCTTATAGTTATGCATGGTTAGAAGATACTTGAAATTCTTTTTTTTAAAATAAAATTGGAAATACTACTAATCTCATTTAAAAGTCCTAACGGTTATGCATGGTTGGTAAGTATTCAAATTCCTGTCATAAATATGCCTTAGATAGACACAACTATATGGTTTTATATGTCGATATCACCTCTATCACTCTAAAGTGGAATATGCGACTAACATAGTTTTTATGATTTTTGTTTGATTTTCTATTGAAATTTAATATTTATACTCGATTGAGTATTAATGTTGTATTGATGTCTATCACTTTAACTCTATTTTTCTAACACTATTACTCGTTGTTGGTAACAAAAGGGGGAGAGAAAAGTTAAGATTTTGGCAAATAAAGTTCAAATATTTTATTTTTTATTTGCATATTACCATTTAGGTTCATTTGCATATTTTTATTGATCTACATGCATATGAAGGGGGAGCTTTGTTGTAGAGTGGAAGCATTCAAATAGGGGGAGAAAATAGAATTCGTCAATGACTAAACACATTTAATAAATTCAAAATCTTAATATATGTTTGTTATCATCAAAAGGGGGAGATTGTTGATTATGCTACTATATGATTTTTGTTTGATGATAAAAAACGTATATATTCTTTTAAATGCATTTGTTATTGTACTATTTTATTTTTCACATAAATATCCGATGAATAAAATAAATAACACAGAATTCATATTCAAACAAATATTTCATTCAAACAAATATAGTGTTACAAATTTAAATAGTACAAACTTCTGCTCTCACTACATTTATACAATTTCAATTACAATTCAATTTTAGTTACATTACAATTTCGATTACATCACAAATTTCATTTTACAATTTATCATCTCACTATGTCTCACTACACATCAAGACCAATGAAAACTACATACATATGAAACAGAGTGAAATGCAAGGCTACTAAGGTCAAGTATACACAGAAGCGGTTCGAGTAACAAAGTCATGGTTCAAAAGAGAATGTAACGACAGTTAACAAAAAGTCAAAATGCCAAAGAATCAAAGCCTTGGTGACCAAGGTAGTAGCAACAATAAATCACAAATACGATGAAAAAGTCAGAGCAGAAAGGAATCGAACAAGTCAACAAATAAAAAACATATATCTCACATTCAAATGCGAAGCTACAATCAAGGAACGAACCAGTCATAGGTCTCAAGATCATGCGATCAAAATTCAACGTAGAAAACAAAATCATGAATTATTTAAACCGAAATTATACGAACGTAAATTAAGGGATTCAAACCCTATAAATACCCATTAACATCGTCGGCAAAGTGTATTCGAGTGCGAGACAAAAATCCAGAGCATACTTTTAAATTGAAAACAAATTCGCAACTCAAATCAAATCAAGAATTCAAAATCAAACAAAAAAATTACGTACCAAATCATAGCATTCAAACTCGACGCAACTTGAAGCCGTTGCATATTAATCGAAGCCAAGATCAATTGATGAAGCAAATCCTAAGTGAATTCATCACTTAATCAATCGATTTTTGAATCGGCACAGCAAATTTCACAAAGCTCTAACTATTAAAGAGAAATGAAGGAACGAAAAAGATCGGCCAAAGTATACAGACGGAAAAAGGGGAGACGTCTTATTTTAATAATATTTGAATCAGACTTGAATAAAAATTCTAGTCGTGTGACTAGGTTACAAACTACGGCGGTGTAGTTTCGGAATTCGCAACTCGATGGCTGAGTTGTGGTAGGGCTTTGAGCGTACGGTTAAGTTAGTCATTAGCGGTGTCGCAAGTTTACGTGTATAAGCGTCTGACTACTTAATTTCTAGTAGAAACCTTGGGGGCAACATGTAGGCAGCATTTTGCCGAAGCTGGGTAAATCTGTGTTGTTATATTTCTGCTTTTATTATTTTGGTATTATTTGTGCTGCAATTATTATATATATATATGTGTGTATATATATCCACATTAATTTTTAATATTATTAGTATCATCCTATTCATCCCCCTCCTGGGTGAAATCAATCCTATAAAACTTATAAAAGACAAGATTGGGGTTGGAAAAGTTATTCCGCTGAGCCAGTTGACAATGACATTATTTAAAATCTACATAGATTGTATTTCTTATCCACTACAATCTAGGGATGAGCATTTTATTCCAAAATTGGGTATGGTGATGGAAGAAATGAGTAGACCTTATTCGTTTGACGTAATAAAGGAAAAGTTGAAATATGAGGATTGGAGAAGGATGACATGTTAGAAAAGTCCATTCAAGTCAAAAGTGATAAAGCCACAACATCGTTAGTGTTAGTTGATGTTGAAGGGCAACTTATAGTAGTTGTTCTTTTTAGTTTTAGTTGTACGGATTGGTTGTCTTTTTTGGGGGTAAAAGTGCATACGATATTATACAAAATGTTTCTTTTATTTTGTTTTCAACGTGGACCGCAGTGTTATGAGAAAATAATAAGATAATGAAATTTAAAAAAGACAGTCAACTAATGCAAAAGAAAAGAAAATAGTAGAGGTTGGAAGTTAAGAAATAGATTAAGAAACTTTATTTAACTGACTACTAAAATAGGAATGAAATAAGGTTGTAAGTTCCAATAAATTCAAAAAATAAATTTCAGCAAGTGAAGGATAGAGAAAGGCTGTTGCGTAGCAACGGTCAATGTCCCTGTACCCTAAAGTCTAGAATTTATAATTGAACTAGTTTGCTGGTTTCACTATAAATAAAAGAAACGTTTTTGAAACTTAAATTTACCGTGTAAATTACGAGGAGTCCACTATGGACATTGGACTATTGACTAACCCTCGATTTCTTGAGATGTGAAAAAAAAATTTGAAAACCTATACATATGTACACTTTTGAAAAATAAAGTATCCCTATAAAATATTTTGAAAGATTTTTTAAGTCTAAAATTTTTATGATATTTTAAAAAGTAATATAAAAAAAATTCAAATTTTGGAAATCATACATACTTGATATTGAGGAGTAGTTGACAAATGGGTTAATATAGATTTTACTGTGCACTATAGGTGGCAGCAAAATAAAATATGGTTAGAAACAAGGGAGAAAGTTATTGTAGCTAAGAAATCACTTTCTTCATATCTTATTTGTAGCATAAGGTTAATTTTGAAATAAACCTTGTTTTATAACAGTTAACGAATATATTCATCAACACCCAAAAGCATGTAGAAAACGGATTAGTCAATGAGAAGCTTTTGCGAGGCTAGTTGAAGTCATAGGTTGAATCATGCATGATTCCGAGTACATTTACAATTCTTTGTTTGGTCATTAAAGTCAAAGTCATGTTCTCTTGTACAAGTTCATACTCGAAGTCAAGTATGCAATTAAAGTCTAAATTCGAAGTCAATAAGCAAAGCAAGGTACAAATCTCAATTCAAGAATTGAGTAATCAAGTATGCGATGCTAGTTTGGGGTTGAAATCAGACCCTGCTATGCAATTCCAAAGTCAAAGTCAGATTATAGTCAAATTCGAATATGCTAATCAAAAATCATAGTTCATATGTTATGCAAATGTTTGATTTCCAATTCCTTATGTGTACAAAGTTCTAGCGTTACAATTGGCAAAAATCCCAAATCGATTTAGGGTTTACAAAGTTGAAAATATGTAAGAAGTGGGAAAAGAGAATTCATCCGCCAAAACGGTACCCCTAGTGTCATATTTATAGGGGTGAAGCGGCTCCACTTCGCCTTCAACGTCTTTAACAACCTTCGCTTCGGCACATTTCCACAGCAACTTCGGCATTGATGATTCCTCGTGTTATGGATCTCTCTATGAATTATTATGGGTTGTTGTAGGCATCATTGATGAAGAGCGGCTTTAACTTGTATGGTATCATCATTAGTGATTCTTGGGATCATTGAATAATTAACGAAGTGAGTATGAAGACATACGGGCAGGAAAGCTAATGATATTGGTGACATCATTGATGACTTCATGCAACATCGTTCGTGAAAATGGAATAGGACTTCTAATTCAACTTTTGGAGATGCGTGACGTCAACTTTGGCGGCAACAACCTTGGGGCTAATATCACGAGGGTCGATGACCGTTAAGAGTGGGTGATAACTTCGACAGTGATTACCATAAAGCAGTATTAAGGTCTTCGTGGATATAATTGGTGTCACCGTCAACACCGCTTTGTTTTAAACACACAACATCCTCCAAAAGTTTAAGAAATGTGCTACATAGAAGGCAAAGTATAAAATTAGTCGTAGAGCAACATCTTCGAAGTGCTACAAAGTGCGGCGCTACTTTTGTACAATGCTAATTTTCTTCATGGTTTTCGATGAGCTTGCTTTGGTTTCAATAGGTGAATATCGGAGCTAACGGAATCTAGAATCAATGAAGTGCGCCGTGGCTTACTTTGATGCTCATTGATGGCTTATGTTGTTGATCACTTGCGACGTTGATTAGGTTCGGCGTCATTGTTCCATTTATTTCTTATGACATAGCTTATATTATTTTATCAGTGAAGTGCGGAGTCCCACTCCTTTGACGTTGATTTATCCTTATGTCTTTGATAATAATGACGAGGTGTGATGTGATCAAAGATCAACCTTTGGTATCGAAACTATCTCTTTGGCACTGTTTATTGGTTCGATGTCTGGTTAGGTGTCGCATCAACATCTTTGGTGATAACTGTAGTAGCAACAAGTTTGAAACCTTTGCTCTTTTGGTTACACATGTTGTTGTATACATGTCCCATCTATCTTCGGGTTCTCGATGTTGATCATTGATGCTGTAAGTATATTACTAGTTGCATGTCTTCGAGAATGATGATGGAAGGCGACGTAGTCAAAGAATGGTTTTTCATCGTAAAAGTCGACATCATACCCATATCCTACATTGTATGTCTTTGAAGTCAATACTTGCCATCATAAAGGCTTAAACACTTCTTTTTGCGATGAGAGTCCCTTGAGTTATACGGTAACGAGATTATGACACGACAAGGGCGATGGATCCTGATGGGGTGCTGATTGAGAGTTACTAGCGGGGATATTATCTATGTCCATTTGGGGACCATATGATATATATATATATATATATACACATATTCGTAGCTATGATTCTACAGAGGGTAAATGGGAATGGATCATACGTGGCTGTGGAGTCGAGACAACTAATTAAATTATAAAAGACCCAATAAGAGATAGAAGGCAATTAGCATAAACTAGTGTCATGTACAATGTGTATAATTTACCAGTTACCAGAACATTGTTCTGATCCCCTCCTTATTACAACCCACAAAATAGCTTAAAGGACAGCTACTGGTGTAAGTCATGTTCGATGTTGACAAAGACACTTGACTTTTGAAGTATCAAATCTTGGTCAGTAGTTATGTAACTTAATATATTTTTTTATTTCGCTGTGAGTTATATCGTTTATCCTTTGATATGCATTCTCTTTTTAATTTCAAGATACCAAACCAACATTCCATACTTTGGTGAACTTGGGTTTCAATTTAGTAAAATCTTAGGCACACTGAGGTGCGGGTCGTTACAATTGTTATCGGTACTTATGTTAGTAGATCTGGAAAAATTAGGAAACGTTGAATGAATGTATTTGAATTTTTGTTAAAGATATAATATATGTTAAAGCCAAAGAATTCTAACTTTAGAGTAGTTGTGTATGGAACGTCCATGAAGCTGGATAGTACATGACTCCCTAGTTGGGCCTTGATAGCCCAATGATTGTAGATCTCCATATGATTGCTAATCGATGAAGTGTAGTAGGTACAGATAAGGAGAAAGTATGGATCCATATGTTGTAGATATCTGATAGCAGGTGGTTTCCAGAAGGATGGTGTGAAGTAGTCACTCCAAGTTAGTAGCCAGATTTCTAATATTGAAAGAAAGACAATTCAGTTAGTTAGAGGGTAGAAGTTCTATAGAGGGAACAAATCGAAATCCACTTTGAGTCCAACTCAATAGAAAATAGTTTAAAAGTTGAGAAAATATACAGTTAATATATTTAAAAGTGGGAAAATATTGGATTTTGAAATGTATACATGAATATAAATATTTTGTTAAATTGAAAATTTTGTGTAAATGGGTTTTATAAAAGCCAATGTTTGAAAATGTATAAAGTATATTTAGCTTACTAGTTTCTTTGTAAAGAAAGAAAAATGTAAATATAAGGTTTTAGTAGTAACTGAGGATTGTTAAAATCTAAAATTTTCAATGAATGAAATTTCGTAAAAAAGTATTTCTTTTGAAAGAAAAATGTTAAAGAAATATAACTTGTTGGGTTCTATGTAAAGAATTTTTTTAAGTTGTGATAACATTTTTATGGGTAGGCAGTAGGAAATGGTTTCAAGTAAGGAATAGGATAAATAGTATGGAAAAGAAGATTGAGAATTCTAAAACAAAGATATAGGTGGATACAGTAAAGTAGTTCAACTAAGGAGATAGTAAATTAAGAGATTAAAAATGATTGTAATAAAGGACAGTTTAGAGGAAAGTTGAATAGTAATAGCATTATAAAATATAAAAACAATATTAGGAGTTTATATAAAATAATGTTGCTAATTAGAAATAATAATAGAAAATTATATTAAAAATATTGCTAGTAATCTAATCAGAAGCAACATAAGAAATTAAGGGCAGAACAAATTAAAATGGACGTTTTCCATTATTATGTGCATTTTTGCAAATATCTTTTAAAAGTCCCCTTCAAAGGATATTAGGGACTCTACTAAGGATTGAAAGTGGGGATAGTATGAGCGGTAAGAAAATATTGGAATGTGAGTTATCCTTATCTACTCTAGTAGTGTGGTTAGAAATTATTAAAGGATGTTTTAAAAACATTATAAGTATATTTGTGAAAAGAAATGCTTTGGTGTAACAAATAAATTTTGAAAGGAAAACTTAATTAATAGTTTGGACCAAAAGTCCAAATCTTTAAAAAGTAAAAATTGAAAAGGTCTTTAAATGTAAAGGTTGATTTGAAGAAAAAGAAAATAAACTTTTTTAAAATCAGATTCGTTAACAATTTCTTTTAAATTTAATGTATACTTTAAGTTCGATAATCTTAAATAATAAGTTTTAAAAGATTAACAAGCCAAATAATTTTAAATTTGATAAAAGATTTCTAAGTTGTATTTTTTGAAGACAAAGGTTTTGAGATTATGTATTTCAATTTTTTTAAAGTTTTTAGTTTTGAAAAAAAATGTCAAAGACCAATCTAAAAATTTAAATATGGAGTAGATAGGAATGAGTTCCTAGGTAAGACGGATGAAGGGTAAGGCTATGAAGAAGGTAGCGATGATTACTCATAGAGTAGTAACAAGGAACCTCCGTAGAGTGTAAAGAATAATGGTAAGGACCTAGGAATACGGTTGGAAAAGTGTGCAAGCTGTAAGAAGAAACCTTAAAGGAATGATAAATGGTATTAAAAGGTGTTTCTACGAGTTCTAGGATATGCTCGTACGTTGGGTCAAAGATAAAGGAAATAAACACCAAGGTTTGAGAATACCAGTAAGGAATTTAGATTAAATGAAGATGGTTACAGAGGATTATGACGTGGTAAGCATACATAGATGATATTGGTAGACTCAAAGTTATGAAAGACAAGATAGGGGTTGGAAAAGCCGCTAAGCCAGTTAACAATGAGTTATTCAAAATGTGCATAGATTGTATTCTTATCCACTACAATGTTGGGATGCGTAGTTTATTCCATAATTGGATATGCTGATGGAAGAAATGATTTGACCTCATTCGTTAGAATTAATAAAGGAAAAGTTAAGATACGAGGATCGTAGAAGGATGGCATGTTAGAAAAATCCATTCAAGTCAAAAGTGATAAAGCCACAACATCGTTAGTATTAGTTGATGCTAAAGGGTAGCTTATAGAAATTGTTGTTTTTAGTTTGAGATGTAAGGATTAGTTGTCTTTTTTGGGGGTAAAACCACATATGACATTATACAAAATGTTTCTTTTATTTTGTTTTCAACCTGGACTGCAATGTTGTGAGAAAATAATAAGATAAGAAAATTTCAATAAAGACAGTCAACTAATGCAAAAGAAAAAAAATTGTAGAGGTTGGAAGTTTAGAAATAGATTAAGAAAATTTATTTAGTCGACTACTTAAACAGAAATGTAATAAGTTTGTAGGTCCCAATAAATTCAGAAAAGAAATTTCGATGAGTGGAGGATAGAGAGAGAATGTTGCATATCAACGGTCATTGTCCCTGTTCCCAAAAGGCTGGAATTTATGATTGGACTAGGTTGTTGACTTTTTCCATAAATAAAAGAAATGTTTTTGAAACTTAAATTTACCAATTAAATCAAGAGGAGTCCACTGTGGACATTGGACTGATGGCTAACCCTCGATCTATTGAGATGTGAATTTTTTTTGTTTTGAAAACCTATACATATATACACTTTTGGAAAATAAAGTATCCCTGCAAAATATTTTGAAATATTTTTAAGTTTAAAATTTTTATGATATTTTGGAAAGTAATATAAAAAGAATTTCAAATTTTGGAAACACACATACTTGCCATCGAGGAGTATTTCACAAGTGGGTTAGTATAGAATTTACTGTGCACTATAGATGGTAGCAAAATAAAATATGGTTAGAAATAAGGGGAAAAGCTATTATAGCTTGGAAATCACTTTCTTTGTATCTTATTAGTAACAAAAGATTAATTTTGAAATAAACCTTATTTTAGAACTGTTAATAAATAAATTCATCAACACCCAAAAGCATTTAGAAAATGTAATGACCCGTAAATTTCGACAATCTAATTAGTTAATTAAATAGGATTTTGTAGTTAATTTTAGTAGAAATAATAATGGGGGTAAATTAATATGGAGACGAAGGCTAAATTAAAATATATGAATGGTAACTAAAGCCTATTTATCTGTAATATGAATAAAATTTCAATAAATAAAATGATGTAAGTATTGTACCTGGATATAATGTGAATATGGAAATTTTAGGGTAGGCATTAAATTAGTAAGTGTAAGGATACATTGTTACAGTAATTGATTTTATTTAGGGATACGCATTTCAAGTTAATAGTTTATAAACTTGAATGAACATTTCAATTTGATAAATTAATTCAAATGTTATGACTTAGTAAATGGAATATGATAAAAGGAACAATTGCAAATTTTGTATTTAGGGGTGAAATAATATTTATAGGTAGTAGTTGTTGTGAAGAATAAATATACAAGTATATTAAAGGTTATAATAGTGGGTTACTAGTAAATTCACTCATTTACCAATAAAGATAATTAGATGTGCCTTAATTTTAATTAATCAAATAACGAAAGGAGTAAATGTATTTATTTAGAGTATTAATTACAATTGGATAGAGTTTTTAAGTAACAATGTTAATGCAATATCGGTAATGCTAATTTAAGTCAATAATAAGGAATTGGGATGAATTCAAAATTTGTAACATATGGCTTGTAACATATCTAATAAATTACCTGCTTATTTGTTAATGGAATTAGAATTTGTAATAAGTGATAATAAAATAAATGAATGTTACACTAATGGAAAATGAAATAACGCTCGTTAAATGTTGAGTAATTATAGGATCGTATTTACTATAAGCGTTACTTTAATAATTATGATTTATTGTGAAATTAATACGGGAAGATGTAAAGTAATAACTAGGGAAGTAATACGTTATAAATTAATTATAACCTAGACTGAAATGTAAGTAAAAGGTTGAAATTGAATCTAATCCATTGGAAACTTATTAAAATAAATTGGATTCAATTTATAATAAAGAGGTTAGTTGAAGAAGCTGAAATAAATGCTAAAATTGGTGAAATAATTTACATTTAAAATTTGAGATGAGAATTTGTTTAAGGAAGTATAAATTTATAAGTAAATCAAGGCGATAAAATTTATGAATTATAGGATTTGAATTTTTAATAGTGAGTTAATTTATTAAATTTATAATAGTTGAATTTATTGCAAATGAATAAAAAAATCAAATATGTAATTATTACGTTAATTTAAAAATTAAGTTGAAAACTGGAAATATTTATGTGATAATTTTAAATCCAATGGTAAACCCTTATATTTGAAATTTATGAATGGAAAAATATAAGTTAATTCAATTAAAAAGGAAATTTGGGAAATTTATCTATAATTATGAATTTTATGAAATCGAAGATTTATATTGATTTAATCTTTAATCAATTGACATTTAGATTTTTTTAAATCATTTTAAATGGTTGAGAATTATTAAGTGATAAAATTTTCCAATTCTAAAACTGAAATATAAAAAAGGGGATTTATTTACTAATTCTTAATTTATTAATTAATATAAAAATAGCCATTTTCGTCACGGACTCGGATTTCGACAAACTAGTTTCATCGGATCCGTAGCAGTGAATTATTGTAGGGTTTCAAGTTTCGTATCGATCGGGCTTGTCGTTTGATCGTACGAACGCGAAACGCCTTGAAATCGATTTAATTGAAATCAATTTGAAATCAATTTGAAAATATTGATTTCAGCATAACTTCTTCATACGATGGAATTTGGACGTGAAACTTTTTCCATCGCGTTCAGAATATTTTAAAATACCTATTGTGATATATGGGTTGACCCAATTTCGTTCCGGGGTCAGAACGGGCTTTTTGGGACACGTTAGCGATAACACGTATATCTATCAACCCGATCCATCTACTCTATTTCTAACCTACCTATATAAACCCAGTTATAAACCCTAGCCTCCATCTATTCTCATTTGTTTGTGCGCTCATTTTTCTCAACTCCTCCTTTCCAATGGCTGCAAACCCTAGATCCAATTACAATTCAAAATCAAAAGTCAAAAATTCAAAGTCTTCAGAAAAATTCCAAAAAATTATATGTTGATGATCTCGATAAGTGTAATCCCCTGGTGGTATTCGTTTTTCGATTTGGGTTGTGGTTTTACTAGGAATTTTGCCTTTTGTTTCGGCCGTTCATCACGGCATGATCAACGATGATGGATCGTCAAATTGACGGCATAGATGGAGGGAGATGATCGTGCGTAGCTCATCCATGCTGGCCGTTTGTCGAGTTAACGGTTAGATTCATCGAAAGAATTCAATTAGGGTTTGGGTTATATGGCACCCGATGCTCTTTTTGGGGCAATCGAGGGTCAGGTGATGTTCGCAGGGGTGGTCGTGGGGTCGGCGACTCGAGGGAGCGTGGTGGACGTGGCATTGAAGGCGGCGGTTGCGTGATGAAGGGGGCGGTCGCGGTTTTGTCAGGGCCGATCGAATTGGGTTTTCATGAAGGCGTGTTCGGTTTCCTATAACCGAATAGTAAAGGGAGGGTGACGTGGAGATTATTTGGTGAGGATGAGTTTTGTTATTTATTTATTTATTATAATTTTCAAATTTCAAATCGTTTTATCGCTATATTTTTCACGTACGTGTTCCAATTCACACGCGGTTTTCTCCGCTAGGTTCGTATTGGAATTCCGGATCTGTTGACGCTAGTTCGGACAATTTCTGAGATCATCAAATTTTTGGGTTTAAATTGGATTTAAATTCAATTTAAATTCAAAAGGTGGGTGTTTTAACCCACTCACAACTTCTAAAATTTCCTATGTCTATTAATTTGATTTAAGATATGAGTAGAAATTTATTTATGACTGTTTGGCATGTTTTATTCATCATCTCTGTTAAATTGCATTTATTTAATTTAACTGTTAATTAATTTTATTATTGCATATAAATTGACAGTTAAAATTTATTTATTTGCATACAAACTGATAGTTAAACAGTTAATAAATTTATTATTGAATATAAACTGTTAGTTAATAACTGTTATTTATTACCTGTTATATTTTATATGCTATTTATTGACGTTTGTTTAAATTGATGATGATTGAAATAAATTGGTTGATGATTGATACTGGGTGAATGGATGATGTGTTCTATCTTATATAAACTGCAAGTTATCATGCATTTTCATTTCATTTGGGATTGCTGTTTGAAATGATATACAACCGCATTTTTATTTTTAAATTGTGGATTGAAATGATAAATATCTGTATCACTTGACCATAGGATAGAAAATTATATACAGGCACCGCGGTATATATATATAATTATTTTTGAAATGATTTTTATGGTTTGGATATGATACAGTTTAATAAATATTAAATTTGGATATGATATAAATATATTTTATATATACATATATAGTTAAATTGTTGAATTTAAGCTATGCATAAATCTGTTAAATAAATGAATAAGTAGAAAAAAGGAATTTGATAATTTATATTATATGATTAAGTACAGGTTTAAGATCTTGTAGATATATATAGAGTTTTAAATGATTCAAATCAATTAAGATTGGAAGATAAATTGGAAATTTAATTGGAATTGAGCTTATTTAAAAAAAATTAACTCCATAAGTCAATGTTAGCTTTTTAAAATTGGAAATTTTAAAGGTATGATATTTATAACTAGATTTAATGAATAATTCTAGTATAAATAAATGGAAGGAAATATTTAGTGTTAAAAATTTGAGTTTTATTTTAAATGGTTATGGATTTATCATGTAAACCTTTCAAAACATAAATAATAGGAAAATGAATTGTTGACTAGAAATTCTCAACCTTAGTTTTGAAATTCATTAGATACTCAAAGTTTGAAAATATTGAAATCGAAGTGTTTTATTCAAACTGAAAATGAATCTAAAAGTTATGGGTTTAGACTGAATTTAAAGTGAACAAAAATTGTGAAAGCGTGGAAATTATTTACTTTTAAAGAAATTTTAAATTCAACTGTTTTATTTTATATACTGTTGAATATCCAAACCATTTAAGTTTTGAAAGTTATGGTTTTAAAACTATGGATTTCGAAGTATTATGTTTGAAAGTTAAAATTCAAATATTTGGTTTCTAGGTATTATAAATTTTAAAAGTGGTATGATTTTGAAAAGAAATATATTTGAAATAAAATGATATCATATTGATTTGGGTTTTAAAAGAAAATGATAGCGTATTTATGGGTTTTGAAATGGATAATTTTATTCTGGTTTTAAAGTATAAACTATTTTTAAAAGACCGCGGTGTTATAATAACGTTTGGTTGTTGAAGAGACCGGAATCGAAAGTTGTCATACTCTCTGCTAACTCCGAAAACCACTTTAACAACCGTGTACGCGATGGAGATTCCAGAATGAAGTAGGTTGGTGGCGGCGTTTCCTGCAAGGTAAATACGTGGACCCAACTCCCGTGAGTTGGCATAAGGTGGCTAAAACAGGAGCGATTAACGGGTTAATAAGGTAGCACCTTTGATTGGACACATCCCTTCGATATTATACTTTGACTCTTGGATTGATTCGGTGGCCACTTTTGATTTTTTATTTGGAGGTGTGGCTCGAGGTGGGCGGTAGCTGCGCGCTACGGGTTACCACCGACCCGGAAGCGTAATTGGTATATCTACCGCGGCATTGCCTAGTTGTGTCGTGTCACCTACCCTAGCGCGCCTTATACGATTTTGGTTTTGTACCATACCTATAGAGTGCCCTCTGACGATGCCCGGTACGGGGGAGATTACGGTACTGTATAGACTATGGGAATATGTAAATGTGTTAAGGTGGAAAATGTAAAGCCTTAACGCTATTTAAAAGTAAATTTATTTTACAATTAGACACTATTATAATAGCGCAATATACTACATAGTAAATAGTTTAACGGATCCTTAGGAGATGTAAATCCCGAGCATCTCTTGAGTTACTGCACTCATATTTATTTCTGTTAATTTAACTCACATAAGATCTTTTATCTCTGACTCGAGTGTTTTTGTCTTTTCAAATTCGCTCGGGTCAGTCCGAGCGTTTCAGGATTTGAAGATTTTATTCTGGAGGATGAAGATGAAGATTTGTAGTATTACCACCTACTATATTATTCCACTACACTATTTAATTCCGCTGCATTGATATTTATTGGTATGTGAACTTCGATATTTATTGTATAAAGAAGAATCAAATGTTTTGTAAACAGTTTTATGAACTGTATATTTATTATTATATTTTATCCTTCCGCTGTGAGATTCTCTTTTGTTTCCTTTCCCTGCTTTTCTTATTTAACCTATAACAATCCGCCCTTCCGTATGGTTTGAATTGGCACGTGTATCGATTTAAAGCGTGTGAAAATGCTGGACGTTACATCTGGTATCAGAGCTTTGGTTTAGCGATAAACCTTAGCTTTGTGGGGTTTGACCCTTTATTAATTGGGTAATAATACCCTATGGGAGACGCTGAGTGTATATATATGTGAGAGTGTATTTGTTAGTGTTATAAAAAGGTTTTATATTGTGTTAATCTGTTCCGTTTTGTATTTATAAATTCTGGTTGGTGCATGGGACGCCATGACATCAATAGGGATTTCTAAACACTTAATAGGACAAACCGACATAATATTTGTTTTTATTATAGGTGAATGAAATAATTTTGCCTATTATATTTTCTATATAAAATAAAAAATTTCAAATGATATCTGTAT
Organism: Allium cepa; assembly: GCA_030765085.1. Taxonomy (NCBI): domain Eukaryota; kingdom Viridiplantae; phylum Streptophyta; class Magnoliopsida; order Asparagales; family Amaryllidaceae; genus Allium; species Allium cepa. The sequence continues at coordinate 169,814,445 of CM060934.1, forward strand.
TTGGCTGCAATAGATTGGTTGTTACGTAATAAAGTGTATAAATAATAATAGAAATAAGAGTGAAAAATAAAATAAATGAAATTTGAAAAATTTAGAACTTAAGTTCTAGGGTTTTGAAATTTTTCGAATAAATTTTGGAATATAATAATATTGTTTATAAGTATTTTCTGATATAAATATTTAATATAATTCGGAAGAATTGTTTTAAAGAAGATTTTGGAGAAAATAAGTTTGTACTTTCCTCTCTATCGCTGGAAAATAATTTCGGTGATGGCGGCCGCATCATCGACTTTCATTTTCGAGTTTCGAAGGGGGAAGGCCACTGTAGTAGTTCTACTGCAGATTCATTTTTGAAAAATATATAAATTTTGAATTGTTTTAAATATAATTAGAGATATATAAGTTGTAAGAATGTATTTATCTATTGTTTTAAAATAAATTGGAAATTTAACCCGGTATTAAATTCTTAAATTTCCATTAATTAATTGTTCAATTATTGTAGTGAAATGAAAGATAAGTAATTAATAATTGAAACCTCTAATTTAGGTAAGAGATTTAATGCTAAGTTATAAAGGAAATAAAGAGGAAGTTGAAATAGTAACTTATAAGACAAAAGGTAAATTTTTTTATTGAACAATGAATTAATTAAAAGAAATGGGAAAACTTGTATAACTTTCAAATTACACACTTAAATAACATATATATAACTTACCAAATATTAAAAGTTGAAATGTTTAATAGGAAATGTAATGAAAATTGTACAAGTAAAAGTAGGTAATGAAGTATTGAATTTGATATTATAAATGAGAATTTAATGTTATAAACTTACGTTATAATTGAAATTTTACCAAATAAATATAATTAAAGGTAAGTATCATAAATAGATGACTATAAACTTAAGTAAATGTTAAAGTTAATTATTTTAATAAACAGAAAAATGAATGCTGTAATAAATGAAATTAAGAAAAAAATAAATGAATAAAAAAAAGAGAAATTAAACAACAAATGTATGAATGAAATTAATAAGGATAAACAAAATTTATTGTTCAAATTGATTGTTGTTTGTTTTGGTTGATGGTTGTTTGGGCAAGGGTACTTTAAAATTGGATTTGGGGTGAATGAATGAACTATTTAGTTTTATCTAAGACTGTTGAGTTAATGCGCTAGTAGTTTATTCTTCATTCCGTACAATTTAAAAGTTTTGAACCCGAACAGCTATTTGTTTGTTTGGTTGAATGGTTGTTTTGTATTTATTGTGTATGCTGAATTAATGGTTGTTGTATTGATTTGTTATTAGTGATTGAAACCACTTAAATATTTCACTTAATATAAATTGTTAACCCTTTGGATTTTATAAGTGAAATGCAGGTTATGGAAGCAATTACTACTGCTTTTGGTTCCATAAATTAAGCGCAAATTGCCGACAAATAGGTACATTTCGGATTACGGTTTATAGCGCTATTTATATATTTTCCCGTGTAGGGATATATTAATTTGAAAAATATATGTTGTATATTGTTATATTTAATATTATATTTTTCCCCGAGCCTCTCCATACAAAGGAGACTCTGTCAAAATTTTTCCGTAAATTTGAACTTAGAAATATGTTGAAAATGTTTTTCCAAACTTTATTTATTAAGTATAAAAAGATATAATGATTATAAAATGGGTATATTTTATTTAAAGTAATAAGTTTTGTAAATTATTGTTTATAAGTTAATATTTTGAATAGATGTATTATTTATTTAATTCTTCCTTCTCCCTTCTTTTCCTTTTCGGGGACGAAAAGTTTTGAGTGGGGGAGAGTGTAACGACCCGTAAATTTCGACAATCTAATTAGTGAATTAAATAGAATTTTGTAACTAATTATAATAGAAATAATAAAGGGGGTAAATTAATATGGAGATGAAGGCTAAATTAAAATAGATGAATGGTAATTAAAGCCTATTTATCTGTAATATGAATAAAATTTCAATAAATAAAATGGTGTAAGTATTGTACCTGGATATAATGTGAATATGGAAATTTTAGGGTAGGCATTAAATTAGTAAGTGTAAGGACACATTGTTACAGTAATTGATTTTATTTAGGGATATGTATTTCAAGTTAATAGTTTATAAACTTGAATGAACATTTCAATTTGATAAATTAATTTAAATGTTATGACTTAGTAAATGGAATATGATAATAGAAACAATTGCAAATTTTGTATTTAGAGGTGAAATAATATTTATAGGTAGTAGTTGTTGTGAAGAATAAATATACAAGTATATTAAAGGTTATAATAGTGGGTTACTAGTAAATTCACTCATTTACCAATAAAGATAATTAGATGTGCCTTAATTATAATTAATCAAATAACGAAAGGAGTAAATGTATTTATTTAAAGTATTAATTACAATTGGATAGAGTTTTTAAGCAACAATGTTAATGCAATATAAGTAATGCTAATTTAAGTCAATAATAAGGAATTGGGATGAATTCAAAATTTGTAACATATGGCTTGTAACATATATTATAAATTACCTGCATATTTGTTAATGGAATCAGAATTTGTAATAAGTGATAATAAAATAAATGAATGTTACACTAATGGAAAATGAAATAACGTTCGCTTAAATGTTGAGTAATTATAGGATCGTATTTATTATAAGCGTTACTTTAATAATTATGATTTATTGTGAAATTAATACGGGAAGATGTAAAGTAATAACTAGGGAAGTAATACGTTATAAATTAATTATAACCTAAACTTAAATGTAAGTAGAAGGTTGAAATTGAATCTAATCCATTGGAAACTTATTAAAATAAATTGGATTCAATTTATAATAAAGAGGTTAGCTTAAGAAGATGAAATAAATGCTAAAATTGGTGAAATAATTTACATTTAAAATTTGAGATGAGAATTTGTTTAAGGAAGTATAAATATATAAGTAAATCAAGGTGATAAAATTTATGAATTATAGGATTTGAATTTTTAATAGTGAGTTAATTTATTAAATTTATAATAGTTGAATTTATTGCAAATGAATAAAAAAAATCAAATATGTAATTATTACGTTAATTTAAAAATTAAGTTGAAAACTGGAAATATTTATGTGATAATTTTAAATCCAATGGTAAACCCTTATATTTGAAATTTATGAATGGAAAAATATAAGTTAATTCAATTAAAAAGGAAATTTTGGAAATTTATCTATAATTATGAATTTTATGAAATCGAAGATTTATATTGATTTAATCTTTAATCAATTGACATTTAGATTTTTTTTAAATCATTTTAAATGGTTGAGAATTATTAAGTGATAAAATTTTCCAATTCTAAAACTGAAATATAAAAAAGGGGATTTATTTACTAATTCTTAATTTATTAATTAATATAAAAATAGCCATTTTGGTCACGGACTCGGATTTCGATGAAACTAGTTTCATCGAATCTGTAACAGTGAATTATTGTAGGGTTTCAAGTTTCATATCGATCGGGCTTGTCGTTTGATCGTACGAACGCGAAACGCCTTGAAATCGATTTAATTGAAATCAATTTGAAATCAATTTGAAAATATTGATTTCAGCATAACATCTTCATACGATGGAATTTGGACGTGAAACTTTTTCCTTCGCGTTCAGAATATTTAAAAATACCTATTGTGATATATGGGTTGATCCAATTTCGTTCCGGGGTCAAAACGGGCTTTTTAGGCCACGTTAGCGATAGCATGTATATCTATCAACCCGATCCATCTACTCTATTTCTAACCTACCTATATAAACCCAGTTATAAACCCTAGCCTCCATCCATTCTCATTTGTTTGTGCGTTCATTTTTCTCAACTCCTCCTTTCCAATGGTTGCAAAACCTAGATCCAATTACAATTCAAAATCAAAAGTCAAAAATTCAAAGTCTTCAGAAAATTCTAAAAAATTATATGTTGATGATCTCGATAAGTGTAATCCCCTGGTGGTATTCGTTTTTCGATTTGGGTTGCGGTTTGACCAGGAATTTTGCCTTTTGTTTCGGCCGTTCATCACGGCATGATCAACGATGATGGATCGTCAAATTGACGGCATAGATGGAGGGAGATGATCGTGCGTAGCTTATCCATGCTAGCCATTTGTCGAGTTAATGGTTAGATTCGTCGAAAGAATTCAATTAGGGTTTGGGTTATATGGCGGACGACGCTCTTTTTGGGGCAATCAAGGGTCAGGTGATGTTCGCAGGGGTGGTCGTGGGGTCGGCGACTCGAGGGAGCGTGGTGGACGTGGCGTTGAAGGCGGCGGTTGCCTGATGAAGGGGGAGGCCGCGGTTTTTTCAGGGCCGATTGAATTGGGTTTTCATGAAGGCGTGTTCGGTTTCCTGTAACCGAATAGTAAAGGGAGGGTGACGTGGAGATTATTTGGTGAGGATGAGTTTTGTTATTTATTTATTTATTATAATTCAAATTTCAAATCGTTCTATCGCTATATTTTTCACGTACGTGTTCCAATTCACACGCGGTTTTCTCCGCTAGGTTCGTATTGGAATTCCGGATCTGTTGACGCTAGTTTGGACAAATTCTGAGATCGTCAAATTTTTGGGTTTAAATTGGATTTAAATTCAATTTAAATTCAAAAGGTGAGTGTTTTAACCCACTCACAACTTCTAAAATTTCCTATGTCTATTAATTTGACTTAAGATATGAGTAGAAATTTATTTATGACTGTTTGGCATGTTTTATTCATCATCTCTGTTAAATTGCATTTATTTAATTTAACTGTTAATTAATTTTATTATTGCATATAAATTGACAGTTAAAATTTATTTATTTGCATATAAACTGATAGTTAAACAGTTAATAAATTTATTATTGAATATAAATTGTTAGTTAATAACTGTTATTTATTACCTGTTATATTTTATATGCTATTTATTGGTGTTTGTTTAAATTGATGATGATTGAAATAAATTGGTTGATTATTGATATTGGGTGAATGGATGATGTGTTCTATCTTATATAAACTGCAAGTTATCACGCATTTTCATTTCATTCGGGATTGCGGTTTGAAATGATATACAACCGCATTTTTATTTTTAAATTGTCGATTGAAATGATAAATATCCGTATCACTTGACCATAGGATAGAAAATTATATACAGGCACCGCGGTATATATATATATATAATTATTTTTGATATGATACGGTTTAATAAATATTAAATTTGGATATGATATAAATATATTTTATATATACATATATAGTTAAATTGTTGAATTTAAGCTATGCATAAATTGTTGAATATGCGCTTTGCGCTATATGATTTTTGTTTGATGATAATAAACATATATACATTCGCTTAAATGTATTTGTTAACGTACTATTTTAATCTTCACAGAATAAATAAATATTTGCTGAATAAAAATAAATAACACAGTTTTTGAATTCAAACGAATATTTTATTCAAACAAATATTTATTACAACTTTGATAGTACAATTTCAAGCTCTCACTATACATATACAATTTTGACTACAATACATGACATTTCACTATTTTACATCAGCACCTCACTACATATCACTCACACTCGTATTTATCTTCAACTGCATTCAAGTTTGAATCCAGCATCTGAGCGATCTGCAAAAATATAAACTAACGCGGTAAAATTGAAAATAAAATATTTTTGCGATATAAAATAAAACGTGAATTTTGAAAATGATATTTGCCTCAGTTATTTGGGTTGTTCGTCATCATTTAAATTTGAATTCATCATACACGAACAACTTGTGACATACACAGTATATTACTGTATATGCCACAAGGCCGTGCACGCCGATATATACACTTGATTGATTTACAGGGACAGGCAAGCACAGGTCAAAATCAAATGAAAAACCGGGTTTCAACTCACGTGCAATATATTTAAAATCACGACACGAGCACAAGGTCAAATCCGAGTTTTAAAACTGGATTCAACACAAGGCAACATGACATGAATGCAACGAAGACCAACATCAAAATGGACTGCAACAATCATGTATGCAGACCAGGTCCAGTGCCAACAAACAACAAGTCTCGACCAAAATAGTTGCAACATGGATACAACAATATGCAGAAGCAAGATCGACACAGTGGTGCTGCATATAATGTACAGTGAGACCAAAGTGGTACACAAACAACATAGCAGTATGTAAGAATGCAAACAATGTAAACAGTGAAGTCGAATACATGAACAAGTATAGCATTTGATACAGTGAGAAAGCACAAGTCAAGATGGAGCTACAATGAATGCATCAATATGCCAACAACTAATGCATCAGTACAGAAGCAAGCAAGATCAGGGAAGCAACCAGAATGGAGCAGAGACAAATAATGCAACATGTATCTACCAGTAAACCGAGCTAAATGCAAAACAGTGACTACTCCATGAAAGTAAACATGAATGCACCAAGTAAATGCAAACAAGCATGCAACAGCAAGCATGTAACAGAGACCAAGAAAAGCCATACATGGAAGTGAGACAGGACAAACATGAAGTGAATCAAGTCAGTAAGGATGAATACACATTGCAAGCTACAGTTCAATGCAGACTGCATAATGATCCAAACAACAACAAGCAAATATGCCACCAAGATCAACAATGTCAAGTCACCCAGGCAGCAATGATGAAAGTGTGCAAGTGCAACACAGTTGCAAACAACAGGACAGGGAACAATGAAGTAATACAATGCTCAAAAGACATAGTACACAAGCCTGCAACTTCAATCCAAACCAATCACAATACAACTGCAATGCGACCAGATTTTCATATCAAGCAAGTTCGACATGTACATGAAGGCAGCAAACCAGTGGCCATAGACACAAGACAACAAGTGCACAAATGCACACAATCCAGGCAAAGCAAGATGACCACAACACCAAGCTACAAACTCAGTGCAACAGAGCTATTCCAGGCAAGGGCATATTGAAGCAAACTACATGACACAGCAGTATACAAGTACAAGCCACAGTAACAACAAAGCCGAAGTAAACAAGTCACGGTCAACAGAAAAAAAGGAACGGAGTAGAAGCCGTGGTTATCACGAAAATAAATTCAAAACCGTGTCAACCAAGGAACGCAAAAGATACGAATTTGACAAAGTCAGATCGATCATCAATCGTTCAAGCATAATCAAACGGCCGATCAAAAGAATTTGACAAATTCAAATGATTTTATACGAACGCAAGAATAGGATTTAAAAACCCTATATAAATCAAATTCACATCATCGGCAAGGTGTATCAAGTTCAAGCATCAACCCAGAAAATCAAAAGGAAAAATTACATACCGAAATCGCAAGCGTCGAACTCGATCGAGCAGCAGTAAGCAACTCAGAAAAATAGTCGATCGGCATAGAGAGGAGCTAAATCAATCATACGATCGAACTACTATCAGCTGTTTTTAATTTACAACCCTAATTTGGAACAAAGAGCGCAAGGAGCAGAAGCCCTAATTTGCACAGACAAATACAACCGCCATTATTTTCAAGAAGGAACCAGGCCGATAAATTAAAAAGGAAGAAAGGGGGACGCTTTTTTTTTAACTAATTATTGGGCCGGCTTTGTTTAAAAGGGCTTTAGTTTTTGGTTTATTGTTAATTAGGGTTTTTATTTTTAATTTTCTGTTTAAATTTGTTTTTAAATTTTAAACCGTTTAAATTTCTAGTCGTGTGACTAGGGGACAAGCTACGTGGCGTAGCTTGAGAATTCGCAACTCGGTAGTTGAGTTGTGGCAGGGTTTTGAGCGTAGAGTTAGATTAGTCAATAGCGGGTATAGCGAGTTTACGTGTGTAAGAGAGGGACTATCTAATTTCTAGTAGAAACCTTGGGGGCAGCACGTAGGCAGGGTTTTGCCGAAGCTGGGTAAATTCTGTGTTGTTCTGTTTTATTCTGTTATTTATATTCTGCGATATCTGTGCTGCTATTCTGTGATCTGAATTGAAATTAATTGATAAGCTTCCGCGATTAATTTTTATAATTTACACTATCACCCTATTCACCCCCCCTCTAGGGTGAAATCGATCCTACAAGTGGTATCAGAGCTAGGAATAGAAGTCAACATTTGTTTTAAAAATTCTATTTTTTTTTGAAAAAATCAGTTTTTTGTTTAAAAATTCGAATTTTTAAAATGGCTTCTTTTAATAATGCTTTTGCAGAAGGTCAATCCATAGTTAGACCACCAATGTTCAATGGTGAATATGCTTTTTGGAAAAATAGGATGAAATTTTTTTTGAAAACCATTGACGCTTGGGATATTGTTGAGACAGGTTATAGAATACCAACTATAACTGTAGATGATCAGGAAATAGAGAAACCAAAGGAACAATGGACAGAACTAGAAAATAAATTACAGAATACTAATGCCAAAGCTATGAATTCTATTATCTGTTCATTAGATCAATTTGAATTTAATCGTGTCTCACATTGTCTAACTGCGCAGGAAATATGGCACATATTAGAAGTAACTCACGAAGGAACATCTCAAGTCAAAGAATCTCGCCTTGCCATGCTAAGCAGCGAATACGAGAACTTTACAATGGCGAAAGAAGAAAATGTCAAAGAGATGTACGGACGACTTTCCAACATCGTATACAAATCAAAAGCTCTCGGAAAAACATACACCGAATTGGAAATAGTCCGTAAAATTCTCAGAGTCCTTCCACGAAGCTTTGAAGCAAAAGTAACTGCCATTCAAGAATCGAAAGATTTAAAACAACTCAAAGTCGAAGAACTCATCGAAAATCTCACCACTTATGAGCTAGAAATGAAATTCAAGGAAGAGCGTGAAGGTGGAGATACTCGAAAGAAATCAATAGCTCTCAAAGGAACAACTGAAAGTGATGATGAGAATGATGACGATGATGATGGAGCAGCAGAGCTAGCGCTACTAATAAAGAAATTCAAAAAGTGGAATCGCAAATACGGAAATCCAGCTCGAAATCATGAATTGAAAAACAGAATAGGCAAAGCACTAGACAACCCAGAAGATCAGAAAATCATCTGTTACAAATGCAACAAACCCGGCCATATCAAGACACAATGTCCTCAAAAACGATCAAATCAAGGAAAGAAACTAAAGAAGAAAAGCTTTGCGGCTACTTGGGATGAAACCGACGAAGATGAAAGTGATAACACCGAGAGTGAGAGTGAAAAAGCAAATATGTGTCTTCATGGTGAAGTTACAGACAGTGATGACGACGAGCCAAGCGAGGTATCAAAACTCACTCATTCTGAATTACTAATTTATTTCCATGAAGTAAATGGCTGTTATGAACGACTTAGGGAAAAATATGCTAAACTTGAATCTCAAAAGGATACTTTGATAGAATGCAATAAACAACTTGATCAATTAGTTAAGAACTATCAATGTAGAATTCCTAAGTGTGATAAGTGTCCAACATTTGAAGAAGAAATTAAAAGATCGAAAATCAATATAAAATCACTTGAAAATGAAATTCTGATTTTAAAAGAGAATGAAAATACTAGGAGAGAGAATTCTATTAAAAAGTGCATACAGTTGTTAAACGAAAATGAATCTCTCAAATCACAAGTCCAACAATTGTCAACGACTTTAGATAAATTTTCAAAAAGTGAAAAATCGTTGAATATGCTATTAGGAAAGCAAACTGTTAATACGGTTAGACAAGGACTTGGATATAATAATTCGAAAATTGTTGAAAACAAGATTAATCAAGTTAATTCTATGTGCACAATTTGTAGAAAATTTGGACACGGTCACAATAATTGTTGGTATAGACCCAAACATGTGAAAACTATACCGATTTGGGTTTCAAAAGGCACAAATATAAAATCTCTCAAAGTTAAACAAATTTGGGTGCCAAAGGGAACAATTATAAATTGTTTTGGGTCTACACAAAATCATTTTTCAAAATTTTCTGCCACTAACAACCATGGACCTATAAAAACAAATAGGTCACTAAACTCTCTTCTCGTGTAGGTATGCTGGCAGGCTAAGGAACAACAGCAATGGTACTTGGATTCTGGCTGTTCCAGGCACATGACAGGCGATAAATCGAAGTTCCTTAGCCTAGAAAAGTACAAAGGTGGCAGAGTCACAATGGGGAACAATGACAAGTGTAAAATTGTCGGTAAAGGTAAAGTAGGTAACAATACATTTACCTTGAATGACGTTTTATATGTTGAAAATCTGCACCACAATTTGATATCAATCAGCCAGCTATGTGATAAAGGTATGAATGTTATCTTTGATTCTGACATGTGCAAAATTGTTGACAAATCATCAAAAGAAATTTTATTTTCTGGAAAAAGGAAAGGTAATATATATTCTCTATCTTTTGATGATCTCATCCTCTCTAAATGTTTGGTAGCTAAGGATATAGAAGTGAATTTATGGCATAGACGTTTAGGGCATGCTAGTATGAACTTATTAAACAAATTAAAAAGGAAAAGTTTGGTAAGAGGGTTGCCATCACATGAGTTTGAAACTGAGAACATCTGTAAAGCATGTACTTTGGGAAAACTTAGAAAATCATCGTTTCATGCCAAAAACAATGTAAGCACTTCTAGAGTTCTTGAACTAATTCATATGGATCTATTTGGACCTAATGACATTGCTAGCTTAGGAGGTAAGAAATATTGCTTTGTGTTAGTTGATGATTACTCAAGATATACATGGGTATACTTCTTAGCTAAAAAATCAGAAACTTTTTCATACTTCACAAGATTCGCAAAATTTGTGCAAAATGAAAAAGAAGTCTCTATTGTTTCGTTAAGAAGTGATCATGGTGGAGAATTTGAAAATTATGAATTTGAAACTTTCTGTGATGAAAACGGAATCAAACATGAGTTCTCTGCACCACGTACTCCACAACAAAATGGGGTAGTTGAGAGAAAGAATCGAACTTTACAAGAATTGGCTAGGTCTATGTTAAATGAATATGAACTACCTCTGCATCTCTGGGTAGAAGCTGTAAATACAGCATGTTATGTAATGAATAGAGTTATCATCAGACCGATTCTTAACAAAACCCCCTATGAGCTATGGTTCAACAAAAAACCAAACATCGCTTACTTCAAAGTGTTTGGATGTCCTTGCTATATTCTTAATACAGGTGATCAGTTAGGAAAATTTGAAGCAAAGGCTGATGATGGCATCTTCATGGGTTACTCTTCGAGAAGCAAAGCTTATAGAGTCTACAACAAAAAGACTAAAACAATCGTAGAGTCAATCAATGTGAAATTTGATGAAGGCATTGACGAACAGGATACATCCAAAAGCAACGTTGAAGAGGAGAAAGAAAAAGATGAATTTGAAAAACCAAAAGAAACTGCTGATGCTAAAGAAACCACAACTCAAGAAGTCCGAAGAAATCTGGATCCAGAAAAGCTGAAATACAAAACAGACCATCCACCAGAATTGGTAATTGGAAACCCTATAGCAGGTATACAAACTCGTTCATCCTTTAAAAATCTATGTGATCTGTGCTTATATAGTGGATTTATTTCAGAAATAGAACCAAATAGCATAGATTCAGCCCTTAATGATGAAAACTGGTTCATGGCCATGCAAGAAGAACTAAATCAGTTTGAACGAAATAATGTTTGGAGTCTAGCACCTAGACCTAAGGATTATCCAGTTATAGGAACAAAATGGATTTTTAAAAATAAATATGATGAATCTGGAAATATAATTAGAAATAAAGCTAGACTAGTTGCTAAACGATACAATCAAATTGAAGGAGTTGACTTTGATGAAACCTTTGCGCCTGTAGCTAGACTAGAATCAATTAGAATATTGTTAGCTTTTGCTTGCTACAAAGGATTTAAACTAAGACAAATGGACATTAAGAGTGCTTTTCTTAACGGAGTTTTAAAAGAAGATGTGTTTGTTGAACAACCAGAAGGTTTTGAAAGTCATGAATATCCAAACCATGTATACAAACTAAAGAAGGCATTATATGGATTAAAACAAGCTCCCAGAGCTTGGTATGAATGTCTTACTTCTTATCTCCTTGAAAATGGGTTCAAAAAGGGATGTGTAGATACCACACTATTTCTGTTGCATGAAAACAATGATATTTTGATTGTTCAAATATATGTTGATGACATCATTTATGGTGCTACTAACAAGTTATTGTATGAGAAATTTGAAAAAGTCATGCAGGAAAAGTTTGAAATGAGCTTGGTTGGAGAGTTAAAATTCTTTTTAGGATTTCAAATCCAACAAAGCAATAAAGGCACATTCATTTCTCAAACAAAATATATCAGGGAACTTGTCAACAAATTTGGATTGAAAGATGCTAAACCAGCAAGAACTCCCATGAGTACAACACTTAAACTTGACAAAGATGAAAAGGGTAAGACAGTTGATCAAAAGCTGTACAGAGGTATGATTGGATCACTCCTTTATCTTACCGCCTCTAGACCTGACATCATGTTTTCTGTCTGCTTATGTGCGCGTTTTCAATCTAACCCAAAAGAATCTCATTTAAAAGCTGTTAAAAGAATTATAAGATATTTATTGCACACCCCACGGTTTGGTCTTTGGTATCCATCAAATGATAATTTTGAATTGAAAGGTTTTTCAGATGCTGATTATGCTGGAAATTTGGTTGATAGAAAAAGTACTAGTGGAGCATGTTTTATGTTAGGACATTCATTAGTTGCATGGTCGAGTAGAAAACAAAATTGTATTGCATTATCCACAACAGAAGCAGAGTATATTGCTTTGAGCGGTTGCTCTGCTCAAATCTTATGGATGATACAAACTTTGCATGACTATGGCCTAAATTTTAAACGTGTACCACTAATGTGTGATAGCAAAAGCGCAATTAATCTCACAAATAATCCTGTACATCATTCGCGAACAAAACATATAGATGTAAGACATCATTTTATTAGAGATCATATTTCCAAAGAAAATATCTGCATAAATTTTATTTCAACTGATTCTCAATTGGCAGACATCTTTACAAAACCCCTACCAGAAAATAGTTTTTGTAAACTACGACTCAGTCTAGGTGTTTTAGAAATTTGCTGAATATTTAACATTTTTTTTCCCTACAAATTATCGAAAAGAAAAATAGTGATTGAAAAAGTGATGAGTGTTGATATTGATTATATATTATAACTCGAGAAAGTATAATTAGAAAATTTCTTTAGAAATGTAAACAAGAGTTATAAAACTTTTCGTTGGTAAAAATTCCATGACCATCTCTATACCTATCATATTTCTATCAACCATCATTCATCAAAATTCTATATAGTTTGTCGATATGTGGTATTTTAAACAGGAATCGTTCGTTTTTCATTTTTTTAAAATAATAAAAATAATAATAATAATAATAATAAAATATATAAAATAAAAATTAATAACAATAAATAAATACCAAAGTGTTCACTCTCATTTAAAAGTCCTCACGGTTATGCATGGGTGAATTACTTGGAATTTGTTATGTGCTTCCATGCTCATTTAAAAGTCCTCACGGTTATGCATGTATGGAACACATATCAAAAGTTGATTTTTTTTAAAAAAATAAAATAATAAACAGGTTGATTCTAATCCCATTTAAAAGTCCTCACGGTTATGAGTGGTTAGAAGATACTTGAATTCATTTTTCTAAAATAAATTTGGAATACTACTAATCTCATTTAAAAGTCCTAACGGTTATGCATGATTAGTAGATATTCAAATTCCTGATATAAAAATACCACAAATAGACACAATTGTATGGTTTTATATGTTGACATCATCTCCATCATTCTAAAAATGGAATATGCGCCTAACAATATTTTTATGATTTTTGTTTGATTTTCTATTGAAATTTAATATTTATATTCAATTGGGTTTTAATGTTGGATTAATATCGATCACTTTATCTCTATTTTCTCTAACTCTATTATTCTTTTGCTGATAACAAAAGGGGGAGAGAAAAGTTAAGATTTTGTCAAATAGAATCAATCAAAGGTCAAACAATTTTCCATTTCATATAGGCTCATTCACACATTTTATTTGTATGCATATATGTAGGGGGAGTCATATATGTAGGGGGAGTATCATATATAAAGGAAGCATTCAAATAGGGGGAGCAATTGAAATTATCAAATACATTTAATATATTCAAAATCTTAAATATATGTTTGTTATCATCAAAAGGGGGAGATTGTTGAATATGCGCTTTGCGCTATATGATTTTTGTTTGATGATAATAAACATATATACATTCGCTTAAATGTATTTGTTAACGTACTATTTTAATCTTCACAGAATAAATAAATATTTGCTGAATAAAAATAAATAACACAGTTTTTGAATTCAAACGAATTCAAACAAATATTTATTACAACTTTGATAGTACAATTTCAAGCTCTCACTATACATATACAATTTTGACTACAATACATGACATTTCACTATTTTACATCAGCACCTCACTACATATAACTCACACTCGTATTTATCTTCAACTGCATTCAAGTTTGAATCCAGCATCTGAGCGATCTGCAAAAATATAAACTAACGCAGTAAAATTGAAAATAAAATATTTTTGCGATATAAAATAAAACGTGAATTTTGAAAATGATATTTGCCTCAGTTATTTGGGTTGTTCGTCATCATTTAAATTTGAATTCATCATACACGAACAACTTGTGACATACACAGTATATTACTGTATATGCCACAAGGCCGTGCACGCCGATATATACACTTGATTGATTTACAGGGACAGGCAAGCACAGGTCAAACCCAAATGAAAAACCGGGTTTCAACTCACGTGCAATATATTTAAAATCACGACACGAGCACAAGGTCAAATCCGAGTTTTAAAACTGGATTCAACACAAGGCAACATGACATGAATGCAACGAAGACCAACATCAAAATGGACTGCAACAATCATGTATGCAGACCAGGTCCAGTGCCAACAAACAACAAGTCTCGACCAAAATAGTTGCAACATGGATACAACAATATGCAGAAGCAAGATCGACACAGTGGTGCTGCATATAATGTACAGTGAGACCAAAATAGTACACAAACAACATAGAAGTATGGAAGAATGCAAACAATGTAAACAGTGAAGTCGAATACATGAACAAGTATAGCATTTGATACAGTGAGAAAGCACAAGTCAAGATGGAGCTACAATGAATGCATCAATATGCCAACAACTAATGCATCAGTACAGAAGCAAGCAAGATCAGGGAAGCAACCAGAATGGAGCAGAGACAAATAATGCAACATGTATGCACCAGTAAACCGAGCTAAATGCAAAACAGTGACTACTCCATGAAAGTAAACATGAATGCACCAAGTAAATGCAAACAAGCATGCAACAGCAAGCATGTAACAGAGACCAAGAAAAGCCATACATGGAAGTGAGACAGGACAAACATGAAGTGAATCAAGTCAGTAAGGATGAATACACATTGCAAGCTACAGTTCAATGCAGACTGCATAATGATCCAAACAACAACAAGCAAATATGCCACCAAGATCAACAATGTCAAGTCGACCAGGCAGCAATGATGAAAGTGTGCAAGTGCAACACAGTTGCAAACAACAGGACAGCGAACAATGAAGTAATACAATGCTCAAAAGACATAGTACACAAGCCTGCAACTTCAATCCAAACCAATCACAATACAACTGCAATGCGACCAGATTTTCATATCAAGCAAGTTCGACATGTACATGAAGGTAGCAAACCAGTGGCCATAGACACAAGACAACAAGTGCACAAATGCACACAATCCAGGCAAAGCAAGATGACCACAACACCAAGCTACAAACTCAGTGCAACAGAGCTATTCCAGGCAAGGGCATATTGAAGCAAACTACATGACACAGCAGTATACAAGTACAAGCCACAGTAACAACAAAGCCGAAGTAAACAAGTCACGGTCAACAGAAAAAAAGGAACGGAGTAGAAGCCGTGGTTATCACGAAAATAAATTCAAAACCGTGTCAACCAAGGAACGCAAAAGATACGAATTTGACAAAGTCAGATCGATCATCAATCGTTCAAGCATAATCAAACGGCCGATCAAAAGAATTTGGCAAATTCAAATGATTTTATACGAACGCAAGAATAGGATTTACAAACCCTATATAAATCAAATTCACATCATCGGCAAGGTGTATCAAGCTCAAGCATCAACCCAGAAAATCAAAAGGAAAAATTACATACCGAAATCGCAAGCGTCGAACTCGATCGAGCAGCAGTAAGCAACTCAGAAAAATAGTCGATCGGCATAGAGAGGAGCTAAATCAATCATACGATCGAACTACTATCAGCTGTTTTTAATTTACAACCCTAATTTGGAACAAAGAGCGCAAGGAGCAGAAGCCCTAATTTGCACAGACAAATACAACCGCCATTATTTTCAAGAAGGAACCAGGCCGATAAATTAAAAAGGAAGAAAGGGGGACGCTTTTTTTTTTAACTAATTATTGGGCCGGCTTTGTTTAAAAGGGCTTTAGTTTTTGGTTTATTGTTAATTAGGGTTTTCATTTTTAATTTTCTGTTTAAATTTGTTTTTAAATTTTAAACCGTTTAAATTTCTAGTCGTGTGACTAGGGGACAAGCTACGTGGCGTAGCTTGAGAATTCGCAACTCGGTAGTTGAGTTGTGGCAGGGTTTTGAGCGTAGAGTTAGATTAGTCAATAGCGGGTATAGCGAGTTTACGTGTGTAAGCGAGGGACTATCTAATTTCTAGTAGAAACCTTGGGGGCAGCACGTAGGCAGGGTTTTGCCGAAGCTGGGTAAATTCTGTGTTGTTCTGTTTTATTCTGTTATTTATATTCTGCGATATCTGTGCTGCTATTCTGTGATCTGAATTGAAATTAATTGATAAGCTTCCGCGATTAATTTTTATAATTTACACTATCACCCTATTCACCCCCCCTCTAGGGTGAAATCGATCCTACAAGTGGTATCAGAGCTAGGAATAGAAGTCAACATTTGTTTTAAAAATTCTATTTTTTTTTGAAAAAATCAGTTTTTTGTTTAAAAATTCGAATTTTTAAAATGGCTTCTTTTAATAATGCTTTTGCAGAAGGTCAATCCATAGTTAGACCACCAATGTTCAATGGTGAATATGCTTTTTGGAAAAATAGGATGAAATTTTTTTTGAAAACCATTGACGCTTGGGATATTGTTGAGACAGGTTATAGAATACCAACTATAACTGTAGATGATCAGGAAATAGAGAAACCAAAGGAACAATGGACAGAACTAGAAAATAAATTACAGAATACTAATGCCAAAGCTATGAATTCTATTATCTGTTCATTAGATCAATTTGAATTTAATCGTGTCTCACATTGTCTAACTGCGCAGGAAATATGGCACATATTAGAAGTAACTCACGAAGGAACATCTCAAGTCAAAGAATCTCGCCTTGCCATGCTAAGCAGCGAATACGAGAACTTTACAATGGCGAAAGAAGAAAATGTCAAAGAGATGTACGGACGACTTTCCAACATCGTATACAAATCAAAAGCTCTCGGAAAAACATACACCGAATTGGAAATAGTCCGTAAAATTCTCAGAGTCCTTCCACGAAGCTTTGAAGCAAAAGTAACTGCCATTCAAGAATCGAAAGATTTAAAACAACTCAAAGTCGAAGAACTCATCGGAAATCTCACCACTTATGAGCTAGAAATGAAATTCAAGGAAGAGCGTGAAGGTGGAGATACTCGAAAGAAATCAATAGCTCTCAAAGGAACAACTGAAAGTGATGATGAGAATGATGACGATGATGATGGAGCAGCAGAGCTAGCGCTACTAATAAAGAAATTCAAAAAGTGGAATCGCAAATACGGAAATCCAGCTCGAAATCATGAATTGAAAAACAGAATAGGCAAAGCACTAGACAACCCAGAAGATCAGAAAATCATCTGTTACAAATGCAACAAACCCGGCCATATCAAGCCACAATGTCCTAAAAAACGATCAAATCAAGGAAAGAAACTAAAGAAGAAAAGCTTTGCGGCTACTTGGGATGAAACTGACGAAGATGAAAGTGATAACACCGAGAGTGAGAGTGAAAAAGCAAATATGTGTCTTCATGGTGAAGTTACAGACAGTGATGACGACGAGCCAAGCGAGGTATCAAAACTCACTCATTCTGAATTACTAATTTATTTCCATGAAGTAAATGGCTGTTATGAACGACTTAGGGAAAAATATGCTAAACTTGAATCTCAAAAGGATACTTTGATAGAATGCAATAAACAACTTGATCAATTAGTTAAGAACTATCAATGTAGAATTCCTAAGTGTGATAAGTGTCCAACATTTGAAGAAGAAATTAAAAGATCGAAAATCAATATAAAATCACTTGAAAATGAAATTCTGATTTTAAAAGAGAATGAAAATACTAGGAGAGAGAATTCTATTAAAAAGTGCACACAGTTGTTAAACGAAAATGAATCTCTCAAATCACAAGTCCAACAATTGTCAACGACTTTGGATAAATTTTCAAAAAGTGAAAAATCGTTGAATATGCTATTAGGAAAGCAAACTGTTAATACGGTTAGACAAGGACTTGGATATAATAATTCGAAAATTGTTGAAAACAAGATTAATCAAGTTAATTCTATGTGCACAATTTGTAGAAAATTTGGACACGGTCACAATAATTGTTGGTATAGACCCAAACATGTGAAAACTATACCGATTTGGGTTTCAAAAGGCACAAATATAAAATCTCTCAAAGTTAAACAAATTTGGGTGCCAAAGGGAACAATTATAAATTGTTTTGGGTCTACACAAAATCATTTTTCAAAATTTTCTGCCACTAACAACCATGGACCTATAAAAACAAATAGGTCACTAAACTCTCTTCTCGTGTAGGTATGCTGGCAGGCTAAGGAACAACAGCAATGGTACTTGGATTCTGGCTGTTCCAGGCACATGACAGGCGATAAATCGAAGTTCCTTAGCCTAGAAAAGTACAAAGGTGGCAGAGTCACAATGGGGAACAATGACAAGTGTAAAATTGTCGGTAAAGGTAAAGTAGGTAACAATACATTTACCTTGAATGACGTTTTATATGTTGAAAATCTGCACCACAATTTGATATCAATCAGCCAGCTATGTGATAAAGGTATGAATGTTATCTTTGATTCTGACATGTGCAAAATTGTTGACAAATCATCAAAAGAAATTTTATTTTCTGGAAAAAGGAAAGGTAATATATATTCTCTATCTTTTGATGATCTCATCCTCTCTAAATGTTTGGTAGCTAAGGATATAGAAGTGAATTTATGGCATAGACGTTTAGGGCATGCTAGTATGAACTTATTAAACAAATTAAAAAGGAAAAGTTTGGTAAGAGGGTTGCCATCACATGAGTTTGAAACTGAGAACATCTGTAAAGCATGTACTTTGGGAAAACTTAGAAAATCATCGTTTCATGCCAAAAACAATGTAAGCACTTCTAGAGTTCTTGAACTAATTCATATGGATCTATTTGGACCTAATGACATTGCTAGCTTAGGAGGTAAGAAATATTGCTTTGTGTTAGTTGATGATTACTCAAGATATACATGGGTATACTTCTTAGCTAAAAAATCAGAAACTTTTTCATACTTCACAAGATTCGCAAAATTTGTGCAAAATGAAAAAGAAGTCTCTATTGTTTCGTTAAGAAGTGATCATGGTGGAGAATTTGAAAATTATGAATTTGAAACTTTCTGTGATGAAAACGGAATCAAACATGAGTTCTCTGCACCACGTACTCCACAACAAAATGGGGTAGTTGAGAGAAAGAATCGAACTTTACAAGAATTGGCTAGGTCTATGTTAAATGAATATGAACTACCTCTGCATCTCTGGGCAGAAGCTGTAAATACAGCATGTTATGTAATGAATAGAGTTATCATCAGACCGATTCTTAACAAAACCCCCTATGAGCTATGGTTCAACAAAAAACCAAACATCGCTTACTTCAAAGTGTTTGGATGTCCTTGCTATATTCTTAATACAGGTGATCAGTTAGGAAAATTTGAAGCAAAGGCTGATGATGGCATCTTCATGGGTTACTCTTCGAGAAGCAAAGCTTATAGAGTCTACAACAAAAAGACTAAAACAATCGTAGAGTCAATCAATGTGAAATTTGATGAAGGCATTGACGAACATGATACATCCAAAAGCAACGTTGAAGAGGAGAAAGAAAAAGATGAATTTGAAAAACCAAAAGAAACTGCTGATGCTAAAGAAACCACAACTCAAGAAGTCCGAAGAAATCTGGATCCAGAAAAGCTGAAATACAAAACAGACCATCCACCAGAATTGGTAATTGGAAACCCTATAGCAGGTATACAAACTCGTTCATCCTTTAAAAATCTATGTGATCTGTGCTTATATAGTGGATTTATTTCAGAAATAGAACCAAATAGCATAGATTCAGCCCTTAATGATGAAAACTGGTTCATGGCCATGCAAGAAGAACTAAATCAGTTTGAACGAAATAATGTTTGGAGTCTAGCACCTAGACCTAAGGATTATCCAGTTATAGGAACAAAATGGATTTTTAAAAATAAATATGATGAATCTGGAAATATAATTAGAAATAAAGCTAGACTAGTTGCTAAACGATACAATCAAATTGAAGGAGTTGACTTTGATGAAACCTTTGCGCCTATAGCTAGACTAGAATCAATTAGAATATTGTTAGCTTTTGCTTGCTACAAAGGATTTAAACTAAGACAAATGGACATTAAGAGTGCTTTTCTTAACGGAGTTTTAAAAGAAGATGTGTTTGTTGAACAACCAGAAGGTTTTGAAAGTCATGAATATCCAAACCATGTATACAAACTAAAGAAGGCATTATATGGATTAAAACAAGCTCCCAGAGCTTGGTATGAATGTCTTACTTCTTATCTCCTTGAAAATGGGTTCAAAAAGGGATGTGTAGATACCACACTATTTCTGTTGCATGAAAACAATGATATTTTGATTGTTCAAATATATGTTGATGACATCATTTATGGTGCTACTAACAAGTTATTGTATGAGAAATTTGAAAAAGTCATGCAGGAAAAGTTTGAAATGAGCTTGGTTGGAGAGTTAAAATTCTTTTTAGGATTTCAAATCCAACAAAGCAATAAAGGCACATTCATTTCTCAAACAAAATATATCAGGGAACTTGTCAACAAATTTGGATTGAAAGATGCTAAACCAGCAAGAACTCCCATGAGTACAACACTTAAACTTGACAAAGATGAAAAGGGTAAGACAGTTGATCAAAAGCTGTACAGAGGTATGATTGGATCACTCCTTTATCTTACCGCCTCTAGACCTGACATCATGTTTTCTGTCTGCTTATGTGCGCGTTTTCAATCTAACCCAAAAGAATCTCATTTAAAAGCTGTTAAAAGAATTATAAGATATTTATTGCACACCCCACGGTTTGGTCTTTGGTATCCATCAAATGATAATTTTGAATTGAAAGGTTTTTCAGATGCTGATTATGCTGGAAATTTGGTTGATAGAAAAAGTACTAGTGGAGCATGTTTTATGTTAGGAAATTCATTAGTTGCATGGTCGAGTAGAAAACAAAATTGTATTGCATTATCCACAACAGAAGCAGAGTATATTGCTTTGAGCGGTTGCTCTGCTCAAATCTTATGGATGATACAAACTTTGCATGACTATGGCCTAAATTTTAAACGTGTACCACTAATGTGTGATAGCAAAAGCGCAATTAATCTCACAAATAATCCTGTACATCATTCGCGAACAAAACATATAGATGTAAGACATCATTTTATTAGAGATCATATTTCCAAAGAAAATATCTGCATAAATTTTATTTCAACTGATTCTCAACTGGCAGACATCTTTACAAAACCCCTACCAGAAAATAGTTTTTGTAAACTACGACTCAGTCTAGGTGTTTTAGAAATTTGCTGAATATTTAACATTTTTTTTCCCTACAAATTATCGAAAAGAAAAATAGTGATTGAAAAAGTGATGAGTGTTGATATTGATTATATATTATAACTCGAGAAAGTATAATTAGAAAATTTCTTTAGAAATGTAAACAAGAGTTATAAAACTTTTTGTTGGTAAAAATTCCATGACCATCTCTATACCTATCATATTTCTATCAACCATCATTCATCAAAATTCTATATAGTTTGTCGATATGTGGTATTCTAAACAGGAATCGTTCGTTTTTCATTTTTTTTAAATAATAAAAAAAATAATAATAATAATAAAATAATATATAAAATAAAAATTAATAACAATAAATAAATACCAAAGTGTTCACTCTCATTTAAAAGTCCTCACGGTTATGCATGGGTGAATTACTTGGAATTTGTTATGTGCTTCCATGCTCATTTAAAAGTCCTCACGGTTATGCATGTATGGAACACATATCAAAAGTTGATTTTTTTAAAAAAAATAAAATAATAAACAAGTTGATTCTAATCCCATTTAAAAGTCCTCACGGTTATGAGTGGTTAGAAGATACTTGAATTCATTTTTCTAAAATAAATTTGGAATACTACTAATCTCATTTAAAAGTCCTAACGGTTATGCATGATTAGTAGATATTCAAATTCCTGATATAAAAATACCACAAATAGACACAATTGTATGGTTTTATATGATGACATCATCTCCATCATTCTAAAAATGGAATATGCGCCTAACAATATTTTTATGATTTTTGTTTGATTTTCTATTGAAATTTAATATTTATATTCAATTGGGTTTTAATGTTGGATTAATATCGATCACTTTATCTCTATTTTCTCTAACTCTATTATTCTTTTGCTGATAACAAAAGGGGGAGAGAAAAGTTAAGATTTTGTCAAATAGAATCAATCAAAGGTCAAACAATTTTCCATTTGCATATAGGCTCATTCACACATTTTATTTGTATGCATATATGTAGGGGGAGTCATATATGTAGGGGGAGTATCATATATAAAGGAAGCATTCAAATAGGGGGAGCAATTGAAATTATCAAATACATTTAATATATTCAAAATCTTAAATATATGTTTGTTATCATCAAAAGGGGGAGATTGTTGAATATGCGCTTTGCGCTATATGATTTTTGTTTGATGATAATAAACATATATACATTCGCTTAAATGTATTTGTTAACGTACTATTTTAATCTTCACAGAATAAATAAATATTTGCTGAATAAAAATAAATAACACAGTTTTTGAATTCAAACGAATATTTTATTCAAACAAATATTTATTACAACTTTGATAGTACAATTTCAAGCTCTCACTATACATATACAATTTTGACTACAATACATGACATTTCACTATTTTACATCAGCACCTCACTACATATCACTCACACTCGTATTTATCTTCAACTGCATTCAAGTTTGAATCCAGCATCTGAGCGATCTGCAAAAATATAAACTAACGTCGTAAAATTGAAAATAAAATATTTTTGCGATATAAAATAAAACGTGAATTTTGAAAATGATATTTGCCTCAGTTATTTGGGTTGTTCGTCATCATTTAAATTTGAATTCATCATACACGAACAACTTGTGACATACACAGTATATTACTGTATATGCCACAAGGCCGTGCACGCCGATATATACACTTGATTGATTTACAGGGACAGGCAAGCACAGGTCAAACCCAAATGAAAAACCGGGTTTCAACTCACGTGCAATATATTTAAAATCACGACACGAGCACAAGGTCAAATCCGAGTTTTAAAACTGGATTCAACACAAGGCAACATGACATGAATGCAACGAAGACCAACATCAAAATGGACTGCAACAATCATGTATGCAGACCAGGTCCAGTGCCAACAAACAACAAGTCTCGACCAAAATAGTTGCAACATGGATACAACAATATGCAGAAGCAAGATCGACACAGTGGTGCTGCATATAATGTACAGTGAGACCAAAGTAGTACACAAACAACATAGCAGTATGGAAGAATGCAAACAATGTAAACAGTGAAGTCGAATACATGAACAAGTATAGCATTTGATACAGTGAGAAAGCACAAGTCAAGATGGAGCTACAATGAATGCATCAATATGCCAACAACTAATGCATCAGTACAGAAGCAAGCAAGATCAGGGAAGCAACCAGAATGGAGAAGAGACAAATAATGCAACATGTATGCACCAGTAAACCGAGCTAAATGCAAAACAGTGACTACTCCATGAAAGTAAACATGAATGCACCAAGTAAATGCAAACAAGCATGCAACAGCAAGCATGTAACAGAGACCAAGAAAAGCCATACATGGAAGTGAGACAGGACAAACATGAAGTGAATCAAGTCAGTAAGGATGAATACACATTGCAAGCTACAGTTCAATGCAGACTGCATAATGATCCAAACAACAACAAGCAAATATGCCACCAAGATCAACAATGTCAAGTCGACCAGGCAGCAATGATGAAAGTGTGCAAGTGCAACACAGTTGCAAACAACAGGACAGCGAACAATGAAGTAATACAATGCTCAAAAGACATAGTACACAAGCCTGCAACTTCAATCCAAACCAATCACAATACAACTGCAATGCGACCAGATTTTCATATCAAGCAAGTTCGACATGTACATGAAGGTAGCAAACCAGTGGCCATAGACACAAGACAACAAGTGCACAAATGCACACAATCCAGGCAAAGCAAGATGACCACAACACCAAGCTACAAACTCAGTGCAACAGAGCTATTCCAGGCAAGGGCATATTGAAGCAAACTACATGACACAGCAGTATACAAGTACAAGCCACAGTAACAACAAAGCCGAAGTAAACAAGTCACGGTCAACAGAAAAAAAGGAACGGAGTAGAAGCCGTGGTTATCACGAAAATAAATTCAAAACCGTGTCAACCAAGGAACGCAAAAGATACGAATTTGACAAAGTCAGATCGATCATCAATCGTTCAAGCATAATCAAACGGCCGATCAAAAGAATTTGGCAAATTCAAATGATTTTATACGAACGCAAGAATAGGATTTACAAACCCTATATAAATCAAATTCACATCATCGGCAAGGTGTATCAAGCTCAAGCATCAACCCAGAAAATCAAAAGGAAAAATTACATACCGAAATCGCAAGCGTCGAACTCGATCGAGCAGCAGTAAGCAACTCAGAAAAATAGTCGATCGGCATAGAGAGGAGCTAAATCAATCATACGATCGAACTACTATCAGCTGTTTTTAATTTACAACCCTAATTTGGAACAAAGAGCGCAAGGAGCAGAAGCCCTAATTTGCACAGACAAATACAACCGCCATTATTTTCAAGAAGGAACCAGGCCGATAAATTAAAAAGGAAGAAAGGGGGACGCTTTTTTTTTTTAACTAATTATTGGGCCGGCTTTGTTTAAAAGGGCTTTAGTTTTTGGTTTATTGTTAATTAGGGTTTTTATTTTTAATTTTCTGTTTAAATTTGTTTTTAAATTTTAAACCGTTTAAATTTCTAGTCGTGTGACTAGGGGACAAGCTACGTGGCGTAGCTTGAGAATTCGCAACTCGGTAGTTGAGTTGTGGCAGGGTTTTGAGCGTAGAGTTAGATTAGTCAATAGCGGGTATAGCGAGTTTACGTGTGTAAGCGAGGGACTATCTAATTTCTAGTAGAAACCTTGGGGGCAGCACGTAGGCAGGGTTTTGCCGAAGCTGGGTAAATTCTGTGTTGTTCTGTTTTATTCTGTTATTTATATTCTGCGATATCTGTGCTGCTATTCTGTGATCTGAATTGAAATTAATTGATAAGCTTCCGCGATTAATTTTTATAATTTACACTATCACCCTATTCACCCCCCCTCTAGGGTGAAATCGATCCTACATAAATCTGTTAAATAAAAATGAATAAGTTGAAAAATGGAATTTGATAATTTATATTATATGATTAAGTACAGGTTTAAGATCTTATAGATATATATAGAGTTTTAAATGATTCAAATCAATTAAGATTGAAAGATAAATTGGAAATTTAATTGGAATTGAGCTTATTTAAAAAATTTAACTCCATAAGTCAATTTTAGCCTTTTAAAATTGGAAATTTTAAAGGTATGATATTTATAACTGGATTTAATGAATAATTCTAGTATAAATAAATGAAAGGAAATATTTAGTGTTAAAAATTTGAGTTTTATTTTAAATGGTTATGGATTTATCATGTAAACCTTTCAAAACATAAATAATAGGAAAATGAATTGTTGATTAAAAATTCCCAACCTTAGTTTTGAAATTCATTAAATACTCAAAGTTTGAAAATATTGAAATCGAAGTGTTTATTCAAACTGAAAATGAATCTAAAAGTTATGGGTTTAGACTGAATTTAAAGTGAACAAAAATTGTGAAGGCGTGGAAATTATTTACTTTTAAAGAAATTTTAAATTCAACTGTTTTATTTTATATACTGTTGAATATCCAAACCATTTAAGTTTTGAAAGTTATGGTTTTAAAACTATGGATTTCGATGTATTATGTTTGAAAGTTAAAATTCAAATATTTGGTTTCGAGGTATTATAAATTTTAAAAGTGGTATGATTTCGAAAAGAAATATATTTGAAATAAAATGATATCATATTGATTTAGGTTTTAAAAGAAAATGATAGCGTATTTATGGGTTTTGAAATGGATAATTTTATTCTGGTTTTAAAGTATAAACTATTTTTAAAAGACCGCGGTGTCATAATAACGTTTGGTTGTTGAAGAGACCGGGATCGGAAGTTGTCATATTCTCTGCCAACTCCGAAAACCACTTTAACAACCGTGTACGCGGTGGAGATTCCAGAATGAAGTAGATTGGCGGCGGCGTTTCCTGTAAGGTAAATACGTGGACCTAACTCTCGTGAATTGGCATAAGGTGGCTAAAACAGGAGCGATTGACGGGTTAATAAGGTAGCACCTTTGATCGGACACATCCCTTCGATATTATACTTTGACTCTTGGATTGATTCGGTGGCCACTTTTGATTTTTTTTTGGGGGCGTGGCTCGAGGTGGGCGGTAGCTGCGCGCTACGCGTTACCACCAACCCAGAAGCGTAATTGGTAAATCTACCCTGGCATTGCCTAGTTGTGCCGTGTCACATACCCTAGCGCGCCTTATACGATTTTGGTTTTGTACCATACCTATGGAGTGCCCTCTGACGACGCCCGATACGGGGGAGATTACGGTACTGTATAGACTATGGGAATATGTAAATGTGTTAAGGTGGAAAATGTAAAGCCTTAACGCTATTTAAAAGTAAGTTTATTTTACAATTAGACACTATTATAATAGCGCAATATACTACATAGTAAATAGTTTAACGGATCCTTAGAAGATGTAAATCCCGAGCATCTCTTGAGTTACTGCACTCATATTTATTTCTGTTAATTTAACTCACATAAGATCTTTTAGTTCTGACTCGAGTGTTTTTGTCTTTTCAAATTTGCTCGGGTCAGTTCGAGCGTTTCAGAATTTGAAGATTTTATTCTGGAGGACGAAGACGAAGATTTGTAGTATTACCACCTACTATATTATTCCACTACACTATTTAATTCGCTGCATTGATATTTATTGGCATGTGAACTCTGATATTTATTGTATAAAGAAGAATCAAATGTTTTGTAAACAGTTTTATGAACTGTATATTTATTATTATATTTTATCCTCCCGCTGTGAGATTCTCTTTTGTTTCCTTTCCCTGCTTTTCTTATTTACCCCATAACAATCCGCCCTTCCGTGTGGTTTGAATTGGCACGTGTGTCGATTTAAAGCATGCGAAAAGGCTGGACGTTACAGAAAATGGGTTAATCTACGAGAAGCTTCTTCGAGGGTAGTTGAAGTCATAGTTTAAATCATGCATGATTTCGAGTCCATTTATAATTCTTTGTTTAGCCATCAAATTCGAGGTCATTTGCGCTTATACAAGTTCGTAGTCGAAGTCAAATATGTAATTTAAGTCTAAATTCAAAGTCAATAAGCAAAGCAAGATACAAATCTCAATTCAAGAATTGAGTAGTTAAGTATGCCATGCTAGTTTAGGGTTGAAGTCGGACCATGCTATGCAATTCCAAAGTCAAAGTCAGATTATAGTCAAAGTGGAATTTGCTAATCACAAATCATTGTTCATATGCTATGCAATTGTTTGATTTTCAGTTTCTGATGTGTACAAAGTTCTAGCGTTACAATCGGTTAAAATTCCAAATCGATTTAGGGCTTACAAAGTTGAAAACATGTAAGAATTGGAAAATGAGAATTCATCCCCTAAAACGGTACCCATAGTGTCATATTTATAGGGGTGAAGTGGTTCAACTTCGCCTTCAACGTCTTCAACAACCGTGTTTCGCGCATTTCAACAACTTCGGCATTATTCCTTGCCTTATGGATCTCTCTATGAGTGGTTTTAGGCTATTGGCGACATCATTAATGAAGATCGGCTTCGACTTGTATGGTGTCATCATTGATGATTCTTGGCATCGTTGAATAATTAATGAAGTGAATATCATCACATACAGGCAGGAAAGCTGATGATTACATCGTCGATGACTTCATGCGACTTCATTAGTGAAAATGGAATAGGACTTCTACTTCATCCTTTTGGAGATATTCAGCATCAATTTTGGCACCAACACCTTGGTGGCTTTCATCATAAGGGTTGATGACCTTTAAGAACGGGTGATGACTTCGACAATGATTGCCATAAAGTAGTATTAAGGTCTTCGTGGATATCAATGGTGTTCACCATTAAAACCGCTTTATTTAGACACATAACGTCCTCCAAATGTTGAAGAAATGTGATGCATAAAAGGCAAAGTATAATATTGGTCATAGAGCAACATCTTCGAAGTGCTACAAAGTGCGGCGCTGCTTTAGTACAATGCTAATTCTCTTCGTGGTTTTCGATGAGGTTGCTTTGGTTTCAATAGGTGAATATTGGTGCTGATGAAATCCAGCATCAAGGAAGTGCACTGTGGGTTACTTCGACGCTCATTGATGGCTTATGAAGTTGATCACTTGAGATGTTGATTAGGTTCGGCGTCATTGTTCCTTTTATTTCTTGTGATGTAGCTTATATTTTTTATCAGCGAAGTGCGGAGTCCTACTCCTTTGACGTTGATTTATCCTTATGTGTTTGATAATAACGATGAGGTGCGATGTGATCAAAGAGCAGCCTTTGGTATCTGAACTATCTCTTTGGCGTTGTTAATTGGTGCGATGTCTGGGTTAGGTGGCGCATCAACTTCTTTGGTGACAACTCAGTAGTAACAAGCTAAAAACCTTTGCTCTGTTGGTTACAAGCATCGTTGTATACATGTCTCATCTATCTTCATGTTCTCGATGTTGATCATTGACGCTGTAAGTATATTACTAGTTGCATGTCTTCGAGAGTGACGATAGAAGGCGACGTAGTCAAAGAATGGTTTTCCATTATAAAAGTCGACAACATACCCATATCCTGCGTTATATGTTTTCGAAGTCAATACTTGCCATCATAAATGCTTAGACACTTCTTCTAACGATGAGGTTCAAAATCACCCTCTTGAAGCTTTGAATTAAAAACCACATCCTCTTGAGAAATTATATGGATAACATTTGACCCCACCTTCCCCTCCCCCTCAGTGCTTGGAACGATGAATCGTTGCATCGTTATTTTATCTAAAACTATCCTACGTATTCCCTATTTTTCGCAAATAAGCCATCCCGAGATACCGGAGGCATTATAAATAGGCAAAACTTGCCCAACTTTTATTTCAATTAATGAAATTGCTTTGCCTTTTGAACCAATGAAACCGTGTTCACATAAGTAACCTACTGAGTCGATGGGGTCAAATCGACTCAAAACCATCCGATAGCTGCTTGAGATAGTGGAACCATGCTCAAGTTCGCCCAATCTACCCGTCGAGTCGACGAAAGAAAATCGATTCAAACCTTTGAATCGACGGAACTCGTTCCCTGCCTTTTAAGAACCGATGTTGTTCCAATAACACAAAGAAGGTTCAAATCAATGTCATGCATTTCGTAAGTCATGCACCAGTTGTAGGTAATCATGAGAAAGAAAAGAGAGGGTGAAAAGAAAGAGAGAAGAAAGAAGAATAGAAGAGAAGAAAAAGAGAGAAGCGGAACCAAAACAATACATAATCTCACATCGAGGCTGAATAACATATAATATAGATCAATAATCTTTTCAACGAGAAACTGTAATATAAATAAATCAATATTAGAGTGCACTATAAATAATCATAAGCTTGGACAGTTATAATAACATGTCCTCGCAAATGCTGATAATTTACACCAAACAACAAAGCAAAATATTTAGGGATTAATAAATAGTTAAGTGTATACGATATGAAGATCTCCAGCTCGCCTGTCGAAGCTCCAAAAGCACCAAATGTGAATCTGTAAATATACTCGGTCTGACCTGAGCATTGAAAGGGAAGAACGGCCGGATCAGTTTGGTAAACCAACATGAGAAAATACACCTCAACTGAATTTATAAAATTATCAAAAACTTTTCCTTTATCTAAACAAAAGGTGTCTCATAAGACCGATTTGCAAATAAACGTGACAAGGTTTTTACCTTACGGTAAGCAAAACATCTCATATCAAATTCTCATTATATTATAATAGTGCCTATTGCACACAAATAATATTAAAATAGCTGAAATTGTTACATTATTAAATTCCAGCATACGCCTTATAATGGCTTTCTACAATAGAAAATGGAAGACACATATTGGATTTTGGATTTCCATACAAATGACTAGGTAAATGGATTACCTTTTCGAAAACTCGGTACATCCTTAGAGGGATGTACCTAGGTCAAGAAACTCGGTGCCTAAACCAACACAAGACCGGCCTACCCATACTTGGATAGTACCGAATATGTCACCACTCTGGTCGTTACCGACCTAAAAATCTATGGCCATGAGCATACACAACAATAATCAGATACACAACTTCATAACAGGTAAAGATATATCTAGAAGAGTGATGATATCTCCAAATAGTAGCGGCCCATTTTAGCCTTGCTTCTTCAATTCCTGTTTCAGTCATTTTCTGAAGAGTGACGCTAAAAAAGTTATCGATCACCTTTCGCATATCACATATCACATCACATCATCTTTGAATGTCACATTTACCATTTCCGTTGACTATTAATGCCTTTCACAGAAATACAACCATTGAGCTCGTACGTCTCAAGAAAGGATGTTAAGTTATGAGAAGTTGCCTTCTCCGCCACCAAACAGATGTACGTTTGTAAAAACCAATGTACGTAATCATTAGAAATGTAATTCATACACTCATCCATACAAGTTTTCCAAGAATAGGATAAATCGAAGGTACTTTCCTACCACATCCTATCGAAAAATCCCTAAGATTAGTAGTGAATAGTCCTTACAATGGAAATTTCATAACGAAGAGACTACTGCTACTATATGTATATTGGGATTTTAACCCCAAATGATCAACAAGCGGTCCTTCACTATGAAAATCCTAAATATCAATATCATCGGCTAACTTGCACAATCGTCGTATAAATGTTGGTCCGAAGTGGTTTTCAGATAAATCTGATCCCGATCTCTTCGCACCAACAACGCAAAAGCATTCCTCAACTTCACACAGAAACTAAGTCTCATAGACTTTTCATGTTTCCAACTTTCAACTTGCTATCCTTCGGCCAAGAAGGAAGCTAGATAGATTGGAGTAATCGCTCCGCACTATACAAATCAGCATCCTCAACACAAACGATAATCAAGCCTACATAGATGACTACGTACTAAGTGTATGACTAAATAGTTCCCACATCAAGTCAAGGAACTAAAATGGCCAAATTTGATAGTCGGTTATTTAACTATCAAAGCAAACAAACAAAATCTAACACTTAAGTAATCACTGGGCCTGATTTCATTAATCGTTTATAATTCAAAACACTTCCCAATTATTCACTTCAAAATATCTTTAAAAGGATGGCTGGATATTTGGAAAACATTTCCGTATACTTATTTTTAATAATAAGTAAATTTACAAATCATCTTATTTTCAAACCATTTAAACTATAATATCACTTTCCCAAAACATCCATTTTATTTAAAGGATTATTCACCGTCCAAAATCGTGAATAATTCTCTTACCAAATTCATTCTTTTAAACATTTTATTTAAAGGATTATTGTAACATCCCCGGAATTTTATCAATTTAAAATTTGTGATTTATATGAATTTGAATTTTTAATTTGATTTTGAATTTGAAATTGTATTTGAATTCAAATTTAAACATAAAAATATCTTAAAAAATGTATTTGGATTCAAAATATTAACATTTGCGTATAAATTTATTAATGTATGAATTAGTATTAAAAACATTTTCTTTTAAAAGGTTGTATAAATGTAAAAAGAGAATGTAATTATTTAAATAAGAAAGAAAAATAATATAAAAACTTTTTCATATTGATTCATTCATATTCAATACATACTCCATTGATTCATTCATATTGACTTCACAATTTCATCCATGCTTACTCTGTTAACTACTGCCAATCAACATTTCACAAGCAATCATCACCAAACACAGCCATTCATCCATCTCCTACAACCTCTGACTCACCATTTCAACTACCATACAACAGCTACAAACATACAACAGTTACAACACACACTCAACTACTCCACTACTCAACAAACTTCACTGTGACGACAACTCATTCTTCCCAAACAGTGCACTGCAGTTCTTCAACAATCAAAAAACTGTCACAATTACACTTATGCCACTGTCCCTCCTTCAACCATCTCCCATAACTGCAACCACTGCCAGTGCTAACTACAACATCATCAGTGTACTATCACTGTGCCGAACTTCACATCCTTTCTGCTGTCAACAATACTGTCTATCACCTTCCCACCGACATCACACTGTTACAACCCAAGCCCACGACAGCAGCCATACATCCCACAGCCTTTACCTGACCTCATGGCTACTTTCAACTCTGCACATAAAACGTCAACTTTAGCACCATCCCTACTTCCCAGCGCAAACTGTTGGAATTCCTAAAACAAACAAAGTGAATGATAACTAACATAAGTCCCACATCGCCTAATATACTAAGAAAGCCAAGTATATTAATAGCTTTCTCAAGTGGAGGTTGGGGGCCTGGGGCTCTCAAATGTATGGTTCGTTGTGAGGAGGGAGATCATGCATCACCACCACACACGCGCGCGCACGCCGCCGCCGCCGTCCGTCCGACCGAACCGAGCCGGGTACGGGTCTAAAATGACCATTCTTTTTACCAGGCCATTGTTTAACGGTTTTGGGCATTGTCTGAAACTGGGCTGGGCCTGGAATTTGAAGAGAAGCGGGCGGGGTTTTTGCCTGAGGAGATGCGACTGTTCATGAGCGGACGCGAACAGTAACGGGGGCGGGCCGATTGCGGCGCAAGCGGGTGCGACCCGACTGAAGCGGCGCGGGCGAAACAGTGCGAGCAGGTACGAAACAGTACCGTTGGACGGGCGGGTGCGACCCGTTAACGAGCAGCAGCGACCAAAAGGCAACGGGTGCGACCCATCAAGCGGACGCGACTGTTTGAAGGGTTGCGGACGAAATTATAAATAGAAGAGAATACTGATCACATTCTCATCCTATTCCAATCTAATTTCTTCTGCTTCTTTGCTTTACTGCTCTATATTCCATATATATCACAGAGTTGACATACTCATTACAATCTCGTGCAGATTACGTCTGTTGTACCTTGGGAGAGTTTTGAAATAAAAATTCTTAAGGAAATTGTTACGACAAGCCTCAGACGGAATTTCCTTTATATACTGGTTGGATTCACTCTAATCTTTCCCGTTTAAAAGTTGTACTATTTCTTACAATAGTATAACGTTGTGGTTGTAATTTATTTACAACGTAACTTATTGTTACATTTATCTAATACAGAATTCCTGCGTGGTGGAATTCTAATTAATAAACTTGTGCGACGAGTTTATTGTAGCGTGCTATCTGTTTTAGTACACTAGTAATATAACATCTTAAGAATTTTACTGTTTTACACTAAAACAGAGATGTTAACAGTTGACAACATGAAAATGGATAAGTCCAACTTTTCAGCGGTTATTTCTGAATGCAATTTGATTCAGAACCCTAACAAATGGTGGGTTGACACAGGAGCTACTCGTCATGTTTGCTCTGGAAAATCCATGTTTTCAACATACTATAAATTCGATCAGAAAGAAAGACTCTACATGGGTAATTTTGCAGTTTCCATGATCGAAGGCAGTGGCACAGTTATCCTCAAGTTCACTTCTGGAAAAACTGACAAATTGAATGACGTGCTTCACGTTCCAGACATACGCAAGAATCTCATCTCTGGTGCAGTCCTATCAAAGAAGGGATTCAAGATGGTGTTTGAGTCAGACAAGATGGTTCTGTCCAAAGCTGGAATGTATATCGGAAGGGGTTATTTATGTGGTGGCCTATTTAAGGCAAACGTAGCCGTTATCGGCAATAAATCTATGTATTCTGATTGTGCTAATAATAAAATTGAAGTCTCTTACTTGCTTGAGCACGAAATTTTACTATGGCACGATAGATTAGGACACATAAACTTTCGAAAAATGAAAAATTATCGAACTTTGGATTGATTCCAAATTTCCAAGTAGATAAGAACTACAAATGTGAGACATGTGTAGAAGCAAAAATGGTCAAACAACCATTTAAATCTGTTGACAGAAGCACCAAACCATTAGGTTTGGTACATACAGATTTATGTGATTTTAAATCACTACCTACAAGAGGTGGTAAAAAGTATTTTATTACTTTTATTGACGATTATACGCGATATTGATATGTATATCTTTTAAATAGTAAGGATGAAGCAATAACCGCGTTTATAAAATACAAGGCTGAGGTAGAAAATCAATTAAATAAAAAGATCAAGATATTGAGATCTGATCGAGGTGGAGAATATGAATCACCATTTGAACAGTTCTGTGCCGAAAATGGTATAATTCATCAAACAACAGCTCCATATTCACCACAACAAAATGGTGTAGCCGAGAGGAAGAACAGAACGTTAAAAGACATGATTACTGCCATGCTTTTAACTTCTGGTCTACCGACGAACTTGTGGGGGGAAGCCTTAAATATGTCTAATCACATATTAAACAAAGTTCCTCACAATAAAATGGGAACAATTCCATATGAGATATGGAAAGGACACAAACCAAGCTTTAAATACCTCAAAGTGTGGGGGTGCTTGGCAAAAGTTCCAGTTCCGCCTCCCAAGAGAGTCAAACTTGGACCAAAAACAGTAGATTGTTATTATCTTGGGCAAGCCCAAAATAGTAGTGCCTATAGATTTTTGGTATTCAAGTCTGATATAAATGATATTCATGTAAATACAATCATGGAATCAAGAGATGCCTCGTTCTTTGAAGATGTGTTCCCACATAAAAAAACGATGGAAATCATGTCCCAAAAAGGACAAGAGATAACAGAGATGAGACATGTGAAGATGAAACTCATCAGGACAACGAGGAGGTTGAACCAAGAAGAAGCGTAAGGGCAAGAACTTCCAAAATATTTGGCTCGGATTTTTTAACTTATATGTTAGAACACGAACCTCAAACGTACAAGGAAGCAATGTCATCTTCTGAATCTTCATGTTGGAAAGAAGCAATCCAAAGTGAGATTGATTCAATTCTAAGTAATAAAACTTGGGAAATAGTTGATATTCCACCTGGAATAAAACCAATTGGCTGCAAATGGATTTTCAAAAAGAAATTGAAATCAGACGGCTCTATAGATAAATATAAAGCCAGATTGGTAGCCAAAGGATATCGTCAAAAAGAAGGAGTAGACTTCTTTGATACCTATTCACCGGTTACACGAATAACCTCTATAAGAATGTTAATAGCAATTGCTTCCATATATAATCTGGAAATTCATCAGATGGATGTCAAAACAGCATTCTTAAATGGAGATCTCGATGAGGAGATTTACATGGAGCAACCTGAGGGTTTTATTTCCAAAGGAAATGAAAACAAAGTATGTCGGTTAATGAAATCACTATACGGACTAAAACAAGCTCCAAAACAATGGCATGAAAAATTTGATAGTGTCATGGTGAAAAATGGTTTTCGTATAAATGAATGTGATAAATGTGTTTATTACAAATAGGTTGGACAATCATATGTGATGATTTGTCTATATGTAGACGATATGCTAATCTTTGGTCCTAATACTAAAGTAATAGAGACTATAAAGAAGATGTTAATCAAAAATTTCGATATGAAAGACTTAGGAGTTGCAGACGTTATTTTGGGAATCAAAATAATAAGAACACCTAATGAAATTGAACTATCTCAGTCACACTATGTAGACAAAGCGATTGAAAAATTCCAAGAGTATGGAATTAAAGGAGTGAGGACACCTTTTAATCCATCGGAAGTACTGCATAAAAACACTGATGAGAGTGTAATGCAACTGGAATACTCTCGTATAATAGGATGCTTAATGTATCTGATGAATTGCACCAGACCAGATATTGCTTACGTGGTAAGTCGACTAAGCAGGTATACAAGTAATCCAGGAAAGGAACACTGGAAAGCACTAATGAAAGCGTTGAGATATTTAAAGAATACCACTAATTTTTCCTTGCATTATGGAAAA
The DNA here is from genome assembly GCA_030765085.1 of Allium cepa. NCBI lineage: Eukaryota > Viridiplantae > Streptophyta > Magnoliopsida > Asparagales > Amaryllidaceae > Allium > Allium cepa. The sequence goes on from CM060934.1 coordinate 169,851,077, forward strand.
TGTCCTGCCGTCTTAGAAGGATATAGTGATGCAAATTGGATTACAGATTCAGAGGAATCAAAATCCACAAGTGGTTTTGTCTTTACCCTTGCAGGAGTAGCAGTGTCATGGAAATCTACTAAACAAACATGCATAGCTCGATCCACCATGGAATCTGAGTTTATCGCATTAGATAAAGCAGGCGAAGAGGCAGAATGGCTTCGTCAATTCTTAGAAGATATTCCATTTTGGCCAAAACCTGTGACGGCCATATGTATTCACTGCGATAATCAAGCAGCGCTAAGTAGAGCGAAAAACCTTGTGTATAATGGCAAATCACGACACATACGTCGTCGCCATAACATAGTTAGGCAGTTACTCTCTAATGGAACTATTTCCATAGATTATGTGAGAACAAATGATAACCTAGCGGATCCATTTACTAAAGGTTTATCAAGAGAGAAAATTGACTGCGCATCGAGGGGAATGGGTTTAAAAGCCTAAACCAACAAGAGTTGCCTTATACGGAAACCTATCCTAGCGACTGGAGATCCCACGGACTAGGATCAATAGGCAAACCAGTTATGAGTAACTCAAGAAGTAATGCATTTGTCTGGACTTGGTCCTACTCCATTCCTATGGTGCAAAATATAATGCATGCCTACAGAAGTTTTAAAGGTTAAAACTATGTTTTTTAATGATGACCATATCTTGGAAATAACAAGTGGGGTATATGTGGGATACTCTTAATGGTTGCGATCACCTATGTTAGTGTGAGCTGGGTCGGCTCTATGAGAATATTAAAAGGCTTTTATTCTCTAAAAACACTCGCAGAACCAAAAATTGTTCAGGACCAAAATGAACACAACCAAGAGATTGGATGAGAATGGAATCAATGCTTCGTAAAGCTTATTGTCTGGATATACAATAAAGGCCGACGGTTCAAGATGAAATAATTCACCGATTAGCCAAGTAGATCCGATAAGTTTTAAATAGGGAAAGTTCAAAGTGAAATATCTACTTATCCACGATAAAGCATTATTCCATATGTACTCTGTGATATTTCGCTTTGTGTGGGGGATATGTATATTATCATTCATGTGGGGGATTGTTGGAATTCCTAAAACAAACAAAGTGAATGATAACTAACATAAGTCCCACATCGCCTAATATACTAAGAAAGCCAAGTATATTAATAGCTTTCTCAAGTGGAGGTTGGGGGCCTGGGGCTCTCAAATGTATGGTTCGTTGTGAGGAGGGAGATCATGCATCACCACCACACACGCGCGCGCACGCCGCCGCCGCCGTCCGTCCGACCGAACCGAGCTGGGTACGGGTCTAAAATGACCATTCTTTTTACCAGGCCATTGTTTAACGGTTTTGGGCATTGTCTGAAACTGGGCTGGGCCTGGAATTTGAAGAGAAGCGGGCGGGGTTTTTGCCTGAGGAGATGCGACTGTTCATGAGCGGACGCGAACAGTAACGGGGGCGGGCCGATTGCGACGCAAGCGGGTGCGACCCGACTGAAGAGGCGCGGGCGAAACAGTGCGAGCAGGTACGAAACAGTACCGTTGGACGGGCGGGTGCGACCCGTTAACGAGCAGCAGCGACCAAAAGGCAACGGGTGCGACCCATCAAGCGGACGCGACTGTTTGAAGGGTTGCGGACGAAATTATAAATAGAAGAGAATACTGATCACATTCTCATCCTATTCCAATCTAATTTCTTCTGCTTCTTTGCTTTACTGCTCTATATTCCATATATATCACAGAGTTGACATACTCATTACAATCTCGTGCAGATTACGTCTGTTGTACCTTGGGAGAGTTTTGAAATAAAAATTCTTAAGGAAATTGTTACGACAAGCCTCAGACGGAATTTCCTTTATATACTGGTTGGATTCACTCTAATCTTTCCCGTTTAAAAGTTGTACTATTTCTTACAATAGTATAACGTTGTGGTTGTAATTTATTTACAACGTAACTTATTGTTACATTTATCTAATACAGAATTCCTGCGTGGTGGAATTCTAATTAATAAACTTGTGCGACGAGTTTATTGTAGCGTGCTATCTGTTTTAGTACACTAGACATATAACACAAACAACAATCAGCAGCGAGCATCATCTTCTCCAAACTCTAGTCGAACCAATCGACTTCGCCTCCTTCTCTCTGCCCTAAGCGGCTAAGCCGCAACCAAATCATCTCACTCGCACTCCTCAAATACCGCAATTCGAACCACTCGCCTGAACCACCTCATTCGCGAAATCCCCAATCGATCTAACCACCGTTTCCCCAAATCCAAACACCAACCCCTGACCACTAAGAAATCTCCTCATCACTTGGTATCGAACGAAACTCTGAAACTTGATTTTGACTTCAATTTTTTAAATTTCGTCTCTGTTTTTTTTTCTCTTTCTTTCTAGATTTCGAATTTTTTTTAATTTGTTAAGAGCAGAGAACGAAGTGTTGGGTATAACGGTTAATTGGGCCGGGTTAAGAGGCATTGAATCCAAAAAAAGAAAGCGTGCTGTAAAGCGTTTTATTTTGTTTTGTTTTTTTCTTTTTCAAGAGTTTGCTTGTTTTGTTTAACTAAAAAAAGGAAGGTTTGTGAAATTTGTCTTGTTTAATTGCTTTGCTTTTAGTTTAGTTCTGCTTTATACTAAAAAAAAGGATTTTAAAATTTGTTTTGTTTTCTTTTAATTAGATTCGTTTTAATTTGTTTAAAAAAAATAATAAATAAATAAATAAAAAAGTTTGTATATATCTTGTTTTTCGTTCAGGTTGCCAAAGCAAAAAATTAAGAGGAATTGTTTTGCTTTGTTTTTGCTCGCTAAAAAATTGCCTTTGGAAAAAAAAATTGCTAATAATTCTGCACGCTCTAGCATCATTCTCTCATCTTATGTTTTATTTTAATTGCATTGTTAGTTGCTTACATTTGCGTTTTAAAAAAAATCAAAATCCAATAATAAAAACAAATTTTATTATAGTTACATTGTTAATACACGTTCAATTTCTGTCTTGCATTTCATTCTAGATTTTTAATTAATAATAACAGTTAGAAATCGGTAACACTTGATTGTATATTGACAATTTATCTTCTTTGAACAATTTAATTTCTTGGTGTCTAGGCTACGGCAGAGTAATAACCATTTATAAATATTACGGTGATCCGTAAATATTGTAGTGGTTGTTCCTCTGAAGGTACTTAAATCTTTGGCTACATTGCTACGGTGATTCGTGGTGCACCAATAAACCTTATTTGTTACCCGGCTGAGAACTAGCTTGTTAATCTAAGACAAAGCGTAGTTATACAATTTGGGGTTAGGATAGATAATTCATAATTAAACCATTGAATTTATTTAGTTGCATTAGTTCATGCGTATTTAAAATAAAATTCAAAATCAAAGACAAAAAATTGTAAATATTCCTTAACTTTGTTTTAAATCATTTCTTTTGAATTTTTTTAATCAAAAACAAAAGTCCAAAAAAATTGTACTTATTATTTTCTAGAAAACCAAATAAAAAATAATATATATACATATACATACACACACACACACACACACACACACACATATATATATATATATATATATATATATATATAATCTTACCAAAAACAAAAAAAATTGAAAAATATCCAAAAACCAAACAAAAATAAATTTCCTTTCGAAAAATAAATTCCTTTTGGTAAATAGTTTTCTTTTAAAAAAATCCAAAAAAAAAATTCCTGAAAATGTTCGAATTTCCATATTCACATGAATTTTATGGTTGTGAAGATCAATATAATCGATATAATTTTACACCAAATTCTTACGGATATTTTTAACAACTATTGTACAAACAATTTGGATTTTGCACCACAAAATTTCAAAATAACGATCAATTCTCAACTTTTGAGATAAGAATGGAATCTTTACTTGAACTCGTTACGCTACAAAATCAAAGGAATTCTCAACTTTTGAACGATTTGTGCAATAACTCAAGTCAAGGATTTCAAAATAATCAAAATTTGAATTCACTTCAAAATTCAAATGATTTTGATTATAACCCATGCCAATTCAATTTCGAACTTCAATTAAAAATCAAAATGGAAATGTGAACCACTTTTTAAAATGAATTTGGCAATGGGAGTAGTTTCAATAATGGTGCAATTGGAAATTTTTGTTCTCAATAAATTCAAATTGAAAATTCTCAAATTAGTAATCATGAATTTGATTTAGTTAAGCGGACGGACAAATATTACGAGGATTTGTTGCGTGAAACCTACAAAAAAAATTTGAGAAATCAAATCCCAACATGTGAAAAATGAAATGATAATCTATCGTTTATCGAAATTGATGATTCTTGTTCTCAACAAGTCCAAATTGAAAATCCTCTAGTTAATAATTATAAATTGGATTTTTTTTTGAACAAATGATCGGAATTTATGATGATCACACGAATTTGTTGATTGAAACATACAAAAATTACGTGAACAACAAAATCAAATCCCAACGTGTGAAGAGTCGAGTAATAATCCATCTTCTACCAAAATTGAAGATTTTCAAATAACAACTTTTGAAAGAAAATGAGTATCTTAATGAAGTTGTTGAAAATTCTGTAATTGAGTTGGATTTCAATTCGTTTGAGTGTGTGGAACCAAATTTAAAATTCGATCTTCCTTTTTCCAATTTCGATGCTTTGAATACAACAACTTTGGATTTTGAACTTGATACATGTAATGGAGTTGTTGATATAATCCAACAAAGGAAGACGAATTTAATGAACATGAATTTTTTGGGCTTTTCGAAAACGAGTCTTGAATTCTGAAGGGGAAGATTTAGATCACCACTTTGATTTTGAAATCAATAATTCAGACAAAGTTTTCAATGACGAATTTGAATTTGGATTTGGTGGGAATAAATTTGAATTTCAATCAATTGTTTTATCAACCCTAAGAATCATCGAAAATAGAACAATTCAATCGTTTTTTAATAAAGCGGCTTTTGTTTTTCCAAATCAACATTCAATTTTGAAATCTTTTACGGTTTGGTTTTTTGAGCTTAAATCATGTCTCGTATGCTTGACAAGACAACTGAATTGGTCTTTGGAAGACCGGTTCATTTATTCTTTAACGGCGTATATTGTGATGTCTTGTAAATAATAATCTTTTTCATGTAAATATAGGTTTTGTTTTCATTTTATTTTTTTCATTTGGGTTAAATGTGGAGAAAAAGTCAAAATCAAATGTGGGGGAAGTCTCATCTTCGTTTTTCATTTTTTCATTTTTCATAGTTTATCTTTACATTTTCTTTTCAAAACACAAAAAAAAATCTCAAAAAGAAAAAAATTAAGCATTTTTGATTTATTTTTAAAGAAACGCTATAGGATAAATATATGGTTTTGGTTTACTAAATTAAAATTTTCGATATTTATCTTAACAAAAATAAAAGTGAAGTTTGATTACGAATAACGATGGTTTAACTAGTATATAGGAATGTTCATACGTGATAATTATCGAATATATCCAAATTGAATATCTTTTTTAAAAAAATTGGTCGATTTAAAGTAAAGAATAACATTTTTTGTCTTCTAAGTTAAGTGGTACTACGATGGTATTGTAAAAATCTCCCTATCCATAAATAAAATTGAAAAAAAAGAAAAAGAAGAAAAGAAAAATCTTGTTGTATATATTTATATATTTATTAACACCTATGGTCGGTAGGTGTACACACTTGTGTGTACACTCACCATGCTCTATACCCTTCTCACATAACCGAAAGGCAGTGCAAGATCGGTATATCTGGCCCTAGTTTATCTGAGCTAGGTGTATGTACAAAAGAATTCTTTTATTAATAACGCCTGCAGTCAATAAGTGTTCACACTTGTGTGTTCACTCGTCATGCTCTGCATTCCCCTCACATCAGTCCACAAGGCAGTGGATGGGTAATATATCTGTCCTCAGTTTATCTAAGTTAGGCATATATTAATATTGTTAATATCAATAAAATTTTCAAATAAAAAAATAGAGAGAGTAAGCAATTGAAATCCAAACACTATCTTAACTTGTTATTGAAATTAAACGAAAACACCACTTTGATAAACTTTGATAATCAATAAATGATCCATTTCATAGTTACACTATGCTATCAACTGAAACAACGAGTTAAACTGTAGTCTATTTATTACGATAATTTGATTTTTGTTGGAAATTTTGACGAGTAAATGACTTAAATTTTCAAGATAATAACCAAAACTTATATTTAATTTATTCATGTCAATTTAAAAGTAAATCTTGAATTTGTAAATATTTTCGAAAATTTGCATTCATCGCTTTGTAAATAAATCTTGCATTTAGGATTTTTCACTTTGCATTTGGATTTTATGGGCAGTATCCACTGAAAACCCTCACGAGACAACACTCATCTTACCAAGGACACCCAGAGGTTTAACGGCTTGTTGCATACACTCAAATGCAATCGTGCTTCGTACGAAAACGGATTTATCTTAGTTTTTCTTTATTCAAGGACAGATAAAAAGATAAGTGTATGAATATTTGATATGCATGTAAATGTGCAGATTTTTACCACCATATTTAATATGTTTAAATTAAATAAATGATCATATCGGGTATTTTAACTTGTTTAAACTAAAATTCAAATTATTTTCAAATCGTCACATGGTCATCTTCATATAGAGGGAAAATGGTCATTTTTGTGCATATATTAACTTGAGAAAATTTAATTGGAAATTTTTATATTATTTTGTAGGAATTTGGTTTCACATACAAGTGGTTTCATGAAGATATATGCATGCACAAGTGTGAAGATAAAAGAACGAAGATGGAAATAATTCAAAGGCATGATAATGGAGGACCCACCTACCTTAATGTACAAATTAGTGTGTGGCTCGTGCTATGCACACGGGTAGATAAGTAAGAATAGATGACGTAGTTATTTATTTATTTGTTATTGCTTGCATGACTATATTTTATGTGATATACTGTTTGAATTTGATACTCACGTTGTATTTGTTTATTTGTGACTTATGTAACGCCAGGAGATAATGTTGTTGTACTAAGTTTCTAGTTAGGTAACTTCCATAGCCAATTTGTTTGCTGATTCTGTCGGACATAAGTAATTTTTATAATTTCTAGAGTTCATATATTTAATTCTTTCTTCTTTTAAATATGATAAAACGAGGATACTTGTATTAGAATCCTATATACATTCGAGCTAAAGTAGAAAAATGGTAATGTTTCTGGTTTATGTAAATTAAATTAGTTAAGGTATGCTAACGTATGAAGTATAATATTTATGAGTCATAAGGTTGGATCTTTGGAGTTTATTACTCTTATTTCTATTTAGTTGTGGATTTTTTTCGTATGCATGGTGGACGGGATTCTTTAATTCAAATTGTTATCCAAACAACTTTTATCTGCTTCATCGCTTTTGTATACCGGAATAAAATGCAGGTTCATTTGCTTGTAGAACTTTTTTATCTTATGCTACACAAATGTGGGATCCAAATGCATATTGTGTAATATGGAATATTTAACTTAGAGGGATAAAAAAATTGAAGGATGGGACACTGAAATGTACCAAGGCTACATATATTTCAGTTAATGTACTAAAACAGAACCACTATTTTAGTTTCATGAGAAACAGAAAAACAGTTGATGTTACTGTAAATTTTTTAATTTAGCTCGTAAGCCGGTTGAAAATAACCTTTCTTTTTATCTATAAATGGTCATACTTAAAGCCGTGTATATCTGAATTGCTAAATCAAAAGTAAAGCAGAAATTATTTTTACACTAATTGTAAGCATGAATGATATAGAGTAGCTATAGTAAACCACAGCGAGATAGAACACACGGTTGTTAATAACAAATCTAATTTTCCAGCTTAAAAAATGGTAACATTAACAAAAAGGGGTAGATACAAAGTTGTTGTACCGAGCCATATGGAGACAAAATACATAATTGCTAATATAAATGGTACTGTAGGATAAAATCAGTTAGAAAGGAGTTCATGAGCATGTGTAGTGTAGTGAATCCTTTTCTTCCTTCCTCGTATTGACTATTTCTATTAAGTACAACTACATATATTATTTAAGTATATTATGACTTCAATTTTAGAGGATTGTGTTAGAGGTTTGTTCTTCTTTGAAATGGTTATTACTATCAAGGTAGGGTATAATATGATTGTAAAATGTTATAAATTCATGCATAATTGTATATATCTTTGGCAAAATTTCAATCATAAAGTAATATTAGAATTGTTTCTTCCTTGGCTTTACCGAAAGGAAAACATGTATATTACTTGACATCCATCACTGTCCAATTTCAGTAGTTGATCCAATCCTCCCCGACTCATATATCGGTGAAGGTAGGATTGACGTAACGACCAGTTAGAGGTGATCGCTCTGTTTTGGCCATTCATTCTCATTGGGCCTTAGCCTGTCTGGCGAGGGTTTCATACATACATGCCGCCCGGATTAATATAAATAAAATGAGACATATTAATTTTGAAAATATAATTTGTGGATTGGTTATATTTATGCAACATAAATAGTTTAAAGCTCGATACGTTAACATCATACTATAATGGTTACTTTTTTAATGATGAATTCACATAGATGAGATTGGAAGCAATTGTAGATAGAATACTTCAATACATCGTTGTCAAAAAGGGAATATCTGATTGAGGTTACTTTATTACTACTTGTTGACTTAAAATTCAATTATCAATGAAACCTTCACTCTTTTCTTTGAGGTTAATAATGAAATAGAGTTGAAACTTAAAATTGTACTCATTTAATATCACGAATATCAAAAAAAAATTGTACCTTCATCCACTATCAAAAAACAAAACATGTATATTTCTATGCATTTGATTATCTTTGTTCAGGCAAAAACTGACAAAGTTTGCACTCACTTTAGAAAACAAACGTATGCAAAAATAGTACAATAAAATCATCCAAAGTGCTTAGTATTAAAGTAGCAGATTCAACCATAGTACATAGATGTTTTATGGCATTTTAACACTCTCAAGGCAAAACTTTTACATTTGCCCAATGTTTAGGATAATAGCACAATTTTTTTTAAAAAAAAATCCAAGTCCGATCCGTTGATGATTCAAATCTCAAATGCCAATCGAAATGCTGTAAAGCTACCATGTTAGAATTTGCAATGCAGTGCTACCTTTTTGATTTTGATGACTGAATGGAAGTAGAAAATGAAAATTGAGTTTATTGTTGACTGAAATAATTCTCAGTACATTGATATCTTTGGTACAACAATCGATATTTATGTTACGTTTGAATACTACGGCAATGGGCTAAAAAGAAATGAAATGTAACCAAACTGTATATGAGATAATTGGCTTTACTTTTGGTTCGGATGCAGAGAGTCACTTGTAACCACAACCAGTTGTATTTGAATGTAGCGGACCGCCCATGCATTGCACGGCTGTGTGGATTCACCAGAGTTTGAGTTGGAAAATGTAAAATATAAGGTAGGGTTTCTAGCTGAAAGTTGGTTAATATTACATGCACATTCACTTTTCACATGAAAGAAAGAAAAATAAAAACATTATTTAGTTCGACAATTGTGAACCCAATAAGTATAACATAATTTATTAAAAAATTTACCATAAACAACGCTGTGTTGGGTGCCATGGCGCATGCCTTGACTTGCTTTTCATAACTATGTGACTAACCACATTTAACTCTAGTGTTAACGACTGTGGCTCTTCAATTACGTTGGTGCTAATCCCCATTTTATGGCATACCATTCTAGCCACCAGGAGCAGTCATATCCAGTTAGCTCCAAATCCAACCATGAACATCACCATGTCCTAGTTGCACCACCGTATCATGTTTTTCTCAATAACCATTGTCGGTAGAAAACATGACTTGAGCTTGGCACTTGGTTTTAGCATCCATCACATATGTACTTTAGAGCTTAGAACCTGCAAGTAGTTGGATAATTTTGTTCTTTAAAAGCATGCAAGTAGTTAATAGCCTGTACCATGATCTATAAGAGGAACAAATAAATTTGTAAATTTATAAATTTGGTAAATCAGTACACTTAGTATGTGAAAAATAAACATTTTATATTCAACACTAACATAACAAATTTCATGGGATTAAATGCCACAATCGTTTTAATGAAACAGCAAATAGTGAATACTTATTCTTCCAACAACATATACACACACACCAACGTTTCCAAATTTTTACATTATCCAACAAATCATGCTTCGCCCATGCAATTAATCCCCGAAAATCAAGCTTTTTTTTTTTGCTGAAGATGGGTGTCTCGTGCGTTGTATATTATAATGAGTTTAGTAAAGATAACGATATTTTTATTTTTACATGCATTAATAGATATCAAGATAACTTTGAAAGACATGAACCAGGATTAAATTCTTGTATATCACTCCAAAATATTACGTATAAATTTTTGAGCAAGCCAATTGCTAATATCATATATGCATGATAGCTTTAAAAGCATTATGTACCAAAGATTTAAATAAATCAAAATTATCCAACATCTTTTTTGAAAGAGCATAAAACACACCTAAATGTATATAGACACATATACAGTAATAAAAGTCAATGGTACACTCATGGAAAGATATTTCAGTATTATATATCATGTGTAAAGACATTAAGATAATAGTTTATATTATGTGTAATTTAGCTAAATAAACATGTATTTGTTATTTTATCAAGATAATAATATATTGTATTCATCGCTCAGAACTACTTTTTATTATCATTTTTTTTAATTTGTACTTTTTTATTATTATAACCAAAATAAAATTTATCCATATTAAAACTTACTATTTATATCCCATAATTAATTAATCATTAGTAAATATGACAATATCCGTCTACGTCAACGGACTCGAATATCAGATATCTAAAAATTATTTTGCTGACAAATGCAAATATGACACTATGTACAACTAGAAGCATCTGCCGACAAAATTAATTTAACCTCATAACCTCTGATTAATTATAAGTACCTGTATAATAGTATATACATAATTCCTAATGTACTATTTATGTCAAGCATTTTCATTACTAATAAAAAGAATGTAAATATTACAAAAATAAATGTTTTGGGTCAAGTGGCAAGTGTTATTCTTGCTACTGTTTTCTATGGCTAAACCACAAAGAAATATTTAATAAATTTATATTTATACAATTACCAATCTTATAATCTCCAATATCTAAAGCAATCTTCATTACATTATTTCGAATTAAATTAACTCATTTGTTTACATTTTGGATTATGAAAAGTCTACATTAAAAGCAATCTTCATTTATCAATTTCTAACCGTTGCCATTCATTTATTTCGTTTTTTATTTTAAAATTTCTTCATTGAAGCAGTCCTTAATAAACAATTTATTGTACGTGCGATATTTAAAGTTAAAACTTGGTTATATATATTTAACCTCAGTAAAAGTATTATCCTTGACCTGAATAGTTTTAACATTTGATTTTCTATAGTATAGTATATGCAATATTGGTATTTAGCAATGCAGAAGCATAAGGAACATATAAAATAAAGTTCTGTGATTCTGTGTGACCATCAACAATAAGAATGAGCCAAGATATAGTTTCTAAATTCAAAAGTGGAAAGAACAATAAAAACATTCATGAAGAATAACAATAAATTAAGGGCTACCAATGAATAACATATAAAAGGTATAGATTACAAAATAGCTTCCAAGTGTTTGAGGTGATTATGAATGCCAAATAAAAGTGGGCACATCATAAGTCCTAATCTCAATCTATAGGACTGCAGGAAAAAAGTAACTTTGGTCATGCATTTCTAGTAAAAATGCATAACAGAGCAATTTTGGAATTCAAATATATGTAATAGTAAATAATGCATCTAAAGGAAACACGGAAAAATAATGAAATTGTTTAAAAAAGGCAATAAGTGAAAAGTACATGTTAGTTATTTACTTCTAAATTCATGGAGCTTTCGATGTAAATGATAAGTATGATAAAAAATTATGCATCATTTCCTTGTTTCATTTCAAATCACACAATCGGTGTAGCACTAATGAGATTACCTTCTAAACATTCTGAAGAAATTAGTCGTCATTAAATGTCTTCATTATTGCAAAGGACCGATAATCCTACTAGTATTTTTTAATCAAAATTTTAATAATCAGAAGAAAAAATAAAGACTGTAAGGTATGTATTTATGATACAAATTTTGTTTAAACAGGACAATGGGGAAAAATGACACTTGTCGTATTTTTACAATCAATGGATTTAGACTACTGCAATGGGTCTTGTAACTACTGAAACACAATGGAGCACAAATAGTGAACATGTCTGTTTAACCTCAATGCTGCATGTTCCAAATACCAATTTTCAGTATATGCTCACGAGGAGCTTGATTTAAATTGCAATGTATTGAAAATAATGTACTAATAAGCTATAGTGTTGTATTTACTCTTAATACTATGAATATCAATATTTGGCATTTAGAGGTCCACTATCTATCCATAAGCTAGAACTAACCGCTAGATTTAGTTTTAGGAGCTACTTTGTGACAACTATTGGAGCATAGGATTAAGTAAAGGTAAAACTATATATAATTTATTTGCAACATAACTTAGCTGAAAGATCACAGTAAATTGAGTGAGTGTATCTGAATGGATAGGTTTGAGAATAATAACTTTTTTCTTACCTAAAGAAGTAGGTACTTATTGTCATAAACTATGTACCGATGTTAATTTGTTTACAAATTTTCACATTAACCTTACCACGTTAAAATTATTCCAATAATTTAAATTACTAAAAATCTTTGTAACATAATGGTTCCAGTCTTAACAAAGTATACATATATTCCATAGTTCCAACTGTGAAAGAGGTTTTATTTTATCATAAATATATACCAATAAATTTTAGTGTGTGATAGGTCTGGACCGCCATTCAATTTTTAAGACTTTATGTGCATATATTGCCACTGTATTACTTTCAAAAACTCACAGAGATGATACCATATTGGGTTTACAATTTTTTTGGCCATCTCCATCATATCCCTTATGAAAGAAAGACAAAAATATCATCTATGGAAGAATTTCTTATTAACAACACCAATTTTATGTCACAATTATGTGTCTGTGAACCTGATATACATTTTAAGAAAAATCTTAAAGTTACACTGAAGTGGATAAATTTAACAATCGCTAAATACCTACTGATTGGAGCAATATTTTAACAGCATTTGGGAGCAATCAAAAGTCAAAATCAAGATTTTAATAGTATATTGGAGCACGTTTGAAACAAAATGTTATCAAATTATGAAATGTTTTATGCAAGAGTTCATTTCAATCGAAAACTTCTACTGAAAACCTAAACCCTTCGGTATTGTCATCTTATTTTAGCATGTCCATTTCCATTTCAAAAATACTCTACTTGTTAATTGATTAATTGATAATTCAATATTATCTCCATCAGAAATTTGAGACATAAAATCTTTAGAAACTGGGCTATTTAATCATATTGAGATATGCAATTTTAATTCATTCTAGATTTCATATAAGCTTTACTCGTTTTCTCTCTCAATTCCAATTCATATTACCTTTCTAGTGGTTGTTACATACCCGGTTCGCTATTTACATAGTGACTTTGTACGTATAGTTATTTAGGTGGATTAATTAATATAGTTTATAGTAGTAAGATCAATTATATATTTTATTTACACGTCAATTTTTTTTTACAACTAACGAAGTTAATTTTTTGAAGGGAAAAAACTTAAAATCCCCATCCACGTATACCATCCTAGATCATTGGTCGCGTCAGGGATAATTCTCAAAACTTTTAACGTGTTTTTTGATATTTGTATAGGTATATCTGAAAAGAATCTCATTCCCACTTCCTAACATAATCATTCTTTTTCGATCAAAAAAAATAAAGAGGAAAATAATAGAGAAAAAGTTTCTTACCTTTTCACCTTTGATGAAGTAGTCGAGTAGGAAATCACAACCCAAATAGATTCATCTTCTACTGAACATGCCCAACAAAAGCAAAGTTTCCCTTATCTTTCCTTGAAATTAGACTCTTCAGACTTGGAAAAGTGGACCAACCGTTTCCTAACTACTATTGAAAATGCAAGGTAGTCAGAAATTATTATAATATGTCAAGTTTCACATTTATCACCAATTGTGAGATTGAGAAAAAAATTTCATGTAGGAAATAGTAGGTACAACATATAATCGAATTATATCTACCAACGCAACATGTAGAATAACTAAAATTCAAATGCTCAATATCAGAATTAACAAACCAGTAATCAGTTAGAGATGAATTAATTTTTTTTCAATAGGTTAACAAATAATGCTTGTCCAGCATGATAGCATCTCCCTAAACATGTGTAATACAATTAATGTGAATCTAGTTTACTTCGATTGATTTGGGAAAGGTTACAAAAAAATAAAATAAGGTGCACCTCTGACTGTGATTTAAAAGAACATAGAAATCCGTGATAGTGAAATCTTCAAGGAGCATATGCAAATAAATGTTGAGAGTTAAGAACAAAACAATAATGAATGAAGATTGAAACAACCAGTTTTTTTAAAGAACTACATGCATTTACCAGATTACACTGAATAGAATTCGGGCCAAAGAAACAGTTGCTGCTAAATTGTAAGATTTATCCACCTTTATCAAATTTTGTTAAAAAAGATATGTAAAAAAAAGGATATATGAAGCATATAGTAGAACAAATGTCATGAAATCAAGTTCTATGACCCAATCCATCGACTGTCTAGTCAGTTATATGCATAATACCCAACTCCATCGAAAAGGATTAACAAATTAGTTACATGAAAGCCTTTTATTTGAAATAGATAAAAGGGATGTAGCATAAATTTAGAGCAACAAATAATTAGATAAAGTATTATTGTAAATCCTACCAACTATGTGTTCAAATATATAAAATTATGTAATTCGAGCAATAAAAATCAACAAATAACTGACCTAATTCTAGTAAATCCCCAATTCGACTTCGCGATTTCACCAGCAATATGACATCTCTAATGTTGATCCCCAATTCGACTTCGCGATTTCACTAGCAATATAACATCTCTAATGTTGATTATTTTTGGGGTAAGATTAGTCGGTAGAAAAAGAAAGAAAGAAGGAGTTGGGTTTGTAGAGCTTGGATAAAGAAGTGAGAGGACGAAAACAAATATGGTTTTGGACTTCTAAGTAACGGTTTTAGAAAAAAACACATCATGCCGAATGGAATTCAAAGTAGTGGGTTTAGGAGAAAACGCATCGTTTACCGACTGAAAATGTTATGCCTCCGAAAATATCCTAAGTGAAAGAGGACACATGTCCTCATATTAGCGATCTGATTTTTCTTTTCCTATATAAGTAATAGATTAGAGCTAATCCACATGCAAATGGCCATTAAATCTTCATGCACACTTAATGGATAATTACTTTATGCTAATGATTATTTGGCCTCCACACTTCCTAAGAGAGTAGTTTGGGTAGTTCCCAAAAAATGAATTAGGTTTTCCAAACATGTATAAATACCCCTTATACTACGTGCAATTAGTCTCTTTTAGGCTTACTTCTCTTAGTCTCTTCTCTTAGGCTCTTTTCTCTTAGTTTAGTTTAGCATCAAAAAAATGAGAGCTCTCTTTCTTTTCATGGCTATTTAACCATTTCTTATTTCATGTAATTTCTTTTTTTATGCAATTTATTACATGCTCTTTTCTCTTCTTGTTTATTTCCTTTCATGTTAGTAGTGTAGATTTACCTATTTATGCAAGTAGAATAGATTTATTTTATGCAAGTAGAATAGTTCTCTATTCCATTAGCATTCATTTTTCTTTTTTTAGTTTCATGTTGCATGCTACAAGTGTGCATATGATAACACAAATGAGAGGCTAAACCCCTTCAATTTAGGGGTAATGAAGCTCTCTAATTATGCAGCTTCAACATTTTGATAATTATTGCTCTCTTTTTGTGCTTAATGACAATGCTTGAAGTGGTTTAACTTGTTGTTTTTGCTTTGAATTTGATAGATTATATTGTTGACACCAAATAGGCTATGCTTAAACAATCACCAACAATAATTACCTCTTCATCTACATATGTTGATGGTAATGAAGTGAATGTTGAAATTAAAATTTGATGGTCTATATTTCTAATTAATAGTTAATAGGACATACTTAAAATAGATTTCATTTTCAACTTTGTTGTCATTTCATGAGAGTAAGTTGTTTAAGAAGTGTGTTATAGTTTGATGGCTTATGTTGAGCTAACTAATAGCATAAATAAGCCATACTTATGATAAACACATTATTTAAATTCACCAATGACCAAAAAAAGAGGTCATAATTTCATTTTTGTTGAACTATGTGATCTAGAGAGTAAATTTATCTCTAAATTGTCTTTCTGATTTCATATTTTTATCACTTTATTTTTGTCATTTTTCTTACATTTTCTAGCTATTCACTTTCAACTTTGGTTAATTTGATTATATATATTTATAAAATCTATAAATTACCTACGGATCGACCCCTACTCGCCACTATCATTGTACGCCATGCGCTTGTGGTTAATTTTTATTATTAATTTTCTCGATGAATTTCTGACTCGACAGAATTCTCGTCGATGAACACTAGGTCCACTATGAAGTACTCTTACTATACTATTCTATTACAATTACAAGGGATTACAAGAAAATAAAATGAAAAGATCATGTGCCTAAGAATAAAGAAGCTGCTAAACTCTTGAAGCTGCTGATCTTCAGGAGCTTGAGTGGCAGATCATGGGTTCTAACCTTCGAGGATCCAATCCACCTAGGATCCCCTCCATTGGGGGCCCAACCAACCTAGGGTCCCCTCCACTAGGGCCTAAAAACCTGCTTGGAAGCAGTCGTGCATGGTTTTATTATAGCTGTTGAACTGATGCTTGGATGACTAGATCATGCTGCAAAACAGGCATGAAGCCCGCCTGGTCATTGATCTGGTTGAATGGCTTTGATGAGAGATAGCTGATGAAATAAAGGAATGCATAGCTGAGATGAGGGCCAACAGAACTGCACAAGGAGCATGCTCTACCATGCTTTGGATTAAATGCAATTGTACTTGCAGTTTACTTGTAGGAAAGGGAAATGCTTCTTGTCAAAAGTTAATACGCTTGGTTGTACCTCTTGTCGCTTTATTCGTGCATGTCTAGGTGGGAGGATGAACCGATCTGGTCTGATGAGACCATAAGGATGATAAGGACTTGGCAAAAGCCAAGGGTCTAAGCCGGGTGAGATGAGACAAAGTGTAAGTCGTAAGTGGTGGTATCGAAGCTGCTCGACGATAGGCCACACTCGAGATAGTCTTAATCCATGCCGATTGGGAGATATCTAAAGGAGAGATGCTTAAGTAAGAGGATTTTCCTATTGATATGTTGTAAGCAGGCTAGAGAGAGCGAGTCGGTCGATGTGAGATGGGCCGAGGCGAGCTTGTGACTTGTTTTGATCGATGAGAAGGTTGGTAGGGCTGTTGCGCTGGGAGGCTTCACTAGTAGAAGGCTTGACATGCAATTGACCAGGGAAGCCAATTCGGGCTTAGGCTAGATTCACGTTATCAATGTACACAATAAAATTGAGTTGATGTGCCTCAACTGTGGCTAGCTTGCGAGTTGACTTGGACGTCAGTCTGGACCAAAACGGGCTAGGCTAAGATAACTTGATTAGTTTGCCTTCTTACTTTTGAAAAATCGAGTAGCATTTTCACCCCAAGTCTATGCCTATGAGCAGGTATAAGCTTGTAAAATAATGAAGTATTCACTGAACAAAGGGTATGCTATGCAATTAATGCACCATCCCCATGGTACTGCACCGTTTGTTGTAGCCGCTGTGCTTCTTGAGATGTGGCAGGGATGTTTGATTTCATCCTTGTGGTGTGACACAACACTTATTGCTCTTGAATGACTAAGTTCCTTCTTGCCTTTTTGATTATGATAGCTAAGATTGAAATGAGAGGCATATAAATACCCCTGTCTTCTCCCCCTTTGAACCCATAGGACTATTGTCATGTAATTTCTTTAGCAAAATTGAACTTTGCACTGTTTTCTATTGATAAAAATAAATTACTTTGCCTTCCTTTTCCTCTTCCATTACTCTTGAGCACTGAATTTTTATCAAATTTTTTTGGGATTAAAAGGAAGGAGGTGGCTTTTTGGAGGCCGAACAGTGTTAATTAATTGCAGTTTGGATCGCTTGTTAGGATTCCTACTTCTTAAGATGGATCTTGTCTTTAGCTTAGACTTTATCCTTACGCTTTTTGGCCATCTCTCCAATGGTGATTTCTTATCGGTCTTTGACTAATTATCTAGGTGAAGCTAGGGGGCTTTCATGTTTGATGCTATGACATTCCCGACCTTTTGTTGGTTTGGACGCTTCAATGCCTTATTGGAAGGAATGGCCATTGTCGCCTCTACTACTTCAGTCGTGTCTGAAGCCTTGGTTTGCTCTCTGGCAAGGTTGTTTAGAAGAATTTTAGGGTCTCTTGTGATATTCTATGTGAAAGGCCTCGAAGATGGCAACACCCTAATTTTTCTTTAATAAGTTCTTGATCATATGAAGTGCTAGGTGTGCCATCGGTGCAGTCGAACGCGGTCCGAGCGGTGATAAAATCATGGGATTACTTACCTTTAAAGGGCATCATTGACATGCTTATTCTTCCCTTTCTTTTTCCTTCTTTTTAATTAATAAGCGATTGAAGATCTATGTAAGCCCAACGGGATGGGTATTGTGCACCCACATTCTTTGGAACTGAACAAGAATGGATCTTTTGTTGAAAACTTACTATCTACGAAATTAATTTTCTTTAATTGTTTACCTAAGACTGGTAGGGTAGTGTATCTTAGATAGCTAGCAAAAATTGGCTTGACCAATCTATTTGACTAATAAGCCAAGCTGATTAATAGGATTGGAAACGAGCATTGACCAAGCAACCTGGTCGCTTATCAAGTGCCGAGCTGGCAAATGATAGCTGAGCTTCACTGTGTCACTTTATTGGTGGGCCACCCTGGCATGGATCTGAGTGTTGAGTAGCTTAAGATCCTCCTGGGCAATACATAATCAAGAGGACTTCCTGCATTATTTTCAGAAAAAATTCCATGTTTAAGACATGTTATGTAGTGATACTGTCATGCGATGGGCCAAACATAGGCATTGATAAGAGCCAAGCGCAACCAGTTACTAAGTGGTGGATGGCATTGGCATAGAGTGAGAGTGCATGTTATCCCATGGATTTTCCTGGGTGATAAGAGGTCATGTGTAGAGTGGTGGATAGGTCCGGCTTGAACCGAAGCACATGTAGGGCTCGAGGGTTCTCTTTGGTGACTCG
Source organism: Allium cepa (assembly GCA_030765085.1). Taxonomy (NCBI): domain Eukaryota; kingdom Viridiplantae; phylum Streptophyta; class Magnoliopsida; order Asparagales; family Amaryllidaceae; genus Allium; species Allium cepa. Next base: position 169,870,438 of record CM060934.1, read on the forward strand.
TTGCCTATCACTAGTTGATCGCAGATCCTGGTTCGAACTAAGGAACATGGTTGGCTCGAAAACTCATCCATAAGTGTATGATGTAATAGCAGAATGAGTAACAAGCTCAGTTGTTTATAAGAACTTTGCAGATAGAAATGGTTAAGAGTCAACTTATTTGTGCTTTGTCGTGTTGTTGGATGGTACTAAAACAAACCTAAACGTCAAGGGGCTTAAAGGTTCTCTAGGGTGAAACACTACAATAAGGAGGTACAGATGAGCTCGACTCGAACATAAACATTAAGGGGCTTAAAGGTTCTCCTGGGTGACATGCTGCAATAAGGAGCTACAAACTGGCCGGCTCGAACCCAAGCACTAAGGGCCTGAAGGTTCTCTGGGGTTACACATTGCAATAAGAAGCTACAGCTAGGCCCGGTTCGAACCTAAGCGCTAAGGAGCTTGAAGGTTCTCAAGGGTTACACGCTGCAATAAGGAGCTACAGGGGGATCGACCCTATCCTAAGTGTTGAGGGGCATGAAGGCTCTCTAGGGTGACACACTGCAATAAGGAGCCAAGTCCAGCGTATTTCTACGTGGGCACACTATGAATGCCAGACTTCGACATTATTTAGGGTAACAATGTTAGTCCAGATATCCCATCATGTATGGAGGATGGGTGGAATTAGGGGCAAAGGTTACTAACCGTTGCGACTGCATGTCCAACCGTCGATGTGCCCCCACATGAAAGGTAGAGATGTCTTACCCAAACTCATGAGTAAGAAGTCCCTAAGCAAGGAATTGAATGCATGGTAATTCGATCTTGTTGGATAGCCTGGAAGTCCCTAACAAGGAAATGGATTCTCGAAAATCCACCCTTGTGGATAGCTGGCAAGACAGGAAGGGAGCGACCGCTTGTGCGGTCCCTGGCAGCAAAGGTCAGCAGTCACCAAACAAGGTAATAAGCACATGGAATTTGTCCTTGTTGAATAGCCTCGACAAAGGTGCTGAACGATTTAGGCTCCATGATTTTTGTGACCTTGATACATGGGCTCGAAAGCGAGCATGAAAAAGGCACTAGCGGCAGAGGTTGGGCACCTTGATACATGCGAGTATGCCACTTTTAGACGCCTATGAGGGTGAAGGAGAATGAGAGAACTATTTTGTGACCTGTAGGGGGGTCTGCTTCGAGCATTAATAAGAGTGCTAGGTTCTAGGATTTCTATGTAGGGTTGCTCGATGAACGACCTAGATTTCGCAAGGGGTACCTTGCCCCTAGGTTTTGCCGTGAAGCGGGCTAACCAGGACAGTCTAAATCTTATTGCAAACGTATGAGCAAATAGGCCCAACCCTAACATTGGTCGCTTGCATGGTTCCCATAATTTGGTTGATAATAGCAGCAATACAAGGAGATAAGCAAGCGAGAAAAAAAATTCCACAGACACAAAGACAAACCGAGAGTGTTGAGGAATATTCAAGGTGACTTAAGGAGGCATAGGAGCACCATCCACCGTTGCACTTTTTGATGTTGGATGTAAGGTATCAAGCAGAGAAAGAGCTTTCACAGGTAACTACTAACCGCAAGATCAGAGGTTGGCCTCCTTCTAGCACCAAAATGTCGATGATATTTTTCATCAACCTTAGAGTTATGATAATATGTTATGAAGAGCAAAGGTTTCTTGCTAATCACTAGGCTTAATGATGGAAAAATGAAGGAAAAAGAGCACTCAAAGTTATAATGTTTGTATTATGAATATAAACATCAAAATAAAAATTAAATTAAATTTGAATTAATAATAAATATTATTAATAAATCATAACAAAAAATAGGAAATTTTAATATACAAATTTTACCCTAAACTTTTTTAACCAATACCGAGTACAATTTAGTATAAAATTATTATTCTTATAACACAAATTGCAAATTAATAATAGATTTTAATTTTTCCCTTTTACCCTACTAGCAATGCACTTGATCCAACGTTAGCATTGTTTGAGTAAACTATATTTTATTTCATATAGACACATGCTTTCTATGCATTTTGGCTGATATAAAATAATTTTTACTTGCATAATCTCTAGATGTTTGTTATAGATTACATGTTGATATTATAAATCAACAAACTTTATTATTGCCCTTACTGACTTTTACCCTGAAATCTTTAAACTTTTTGATTTTGAGTTAATTTTTTGATAAAATCCACCCAAACTTTTTCATGAGTAATCATTAATGAAAAAAATAAATAACTGCCTCCAAAAGATGTCATTGTAATTGGAACATAAAGTCAAAGTGAATAAGCTACAGTGGTCTTTTTGCTCTCCATAAGGACGAATAAGGAAATTGATTCTTGTGTGGCTTTCTAAGCTAATATTCTTTACAAACTTCGTCAAGATGATCAATTTTAGGCAAAAGGCTAACCATCATCTTCCTTAGAGAGCATCTCTATAACAACCCGCACTTTCTGACACATCGATCCAAATTCTAGTGTGATTTTGGGACTCGCTTCATGCCAAGAAATACGGGCAGTTGGGTTTTTGAAATATTACAGAGCATAATTATTAGGGTAAATTCTAAGACACTTTACACTTTCAAATCTCACAATGGAAAAAATCAAAAGTATAAGTAATGAAAAATAGACATTTAAGAAAATAGTATCCAAAATACTTTATTTGCCATTTACACTATTTCAAAGTACAATATATGTTTTATAGACTTTTAATACAGTAAGTAACTACATGATGAACAACAATGAATATGAGAACTCTAACGTAAAGCCCCTTTCTCTAAGTAATATGCCCAATCAACAGCTAACATGTCATCCTATGGTGGGGAAAAATGGAAAGGAGGAAATGGGTTAGACAAAAGTCTGGTACAAGTTTAATTTGTGATGATCATGAGTAGTTAACTCTACTCCAGATGACATATGGTGTGCTATAAGTGTCCGTGGATTCCTAAGGTCTTTTATCTAAGGGTTCTTGTTTAATACATTCCTTCGCTACTATTTGTCTAGGCAATTGAAATGGATTGAACTAAGGGTCGAGCCACACATCTAACGATCAACCACCACTCCTAGAGCTACTCAATGTAAATATGCTACTAAGCTACTAAAACATTTAAACATCGTCACAGTGCTACTAAACATGGAAACGTCTCCCCTTGGCTACTAATCATGAAAACATCGCCATTAGGCTACTGTGGGAGTAGATTCCCACTACTGCCACAACCACTAGGCTACTGGGAACTGATTCCCCCTCACTACACCTGGAGAGGAAGAACCCAAGATGCCGACTCGTCGGTATCTCTAATCATCTACACCTGCTTCCATCTCTTGATCGTAGTGTTAGCCTTTTATTATATGCTTAGGGATCTTCCATTTGAACTGTGTCACATGCATCAGAAATTGTGCATACTAGGACTCCCGTTGTGCCGAACCCACTCCACCAAGAATCCTTGTTAATGTTGCACGCCCACCATTGAACCTCATGTGAGTGCCATTTTTGAAGATACATCATCTCTAATCGATTATTCATTCCCAAATTGGGTAAACAATATTTACTCAACATCGCAATGACCTAGCGTCCGCTCCTTAGGAACTAGCTTCCTTACAAGTCCTAACATGGATCTAGTTTGCTTTAAATAGGCCCTTAAACAGTTAATGTTTATATATATTTTTTTAATAAACTTAGGCCTTAAACCGAGGTTCAGACTGTGCATTTTACACGTCTACCGATCGAAAACTAACCCTAACCAATCGACTGCTAACTGTCGGTCGACCACAAAGGATCAGGTTCGCCTAGTCGTAGGCAAAAATTAGGGTTTAGTTAATTTCATTGTCAATTTTAGTTAAATTTTTTTTGTTTGCTATTTTGGTTGAATCCTAATTTCAAATTAACTTGATTCTAATTTCAATATCCAATTGTCCAATTTAGAGATTTATAAATTCAAGGTCTATTAATTTAGGGTTTTGCAATTTAATCACAAGAGAGGTATGCTAGCATCAAATTAGATTTAGCAATTTATAGTAATTTCCATTTCTGTCTAGGTTACAAGCTTCAATTTAGAGTTTCTAACATCATTCTAGATCATAGAGAATAGATCAATTTTAACTGTAATTAAAATTGTTCTCACACACCTCAAGCCTAAGCTCTTACTACTTGCTTTGCTTGAGAATCGCCAATCTGAATGCTAGCCCCGCTTGCTCTATCTATCTCCAATTGCTTGTATTCTTCGAGGTTGATTTTATTTTGATTTTTTAAGAATTTTAGGATTTAGAGTAGAGGGAAGAATTTGGAAGAGTTTGGTTATAGTAAACGGTTATGCTAGAATTAAGGTTAGACTAGGCGAATTTATAACATTTGCAATATAGTTTAGGCAGTTAGATCTAGTTTGGAGAATCTCTAGTCTAATTATGCACGCATATATATTTCTTCTGAGTCAAGCATCGAATCTTAGCCATTCAAACACGTCACCACATATTAATAATCGGTCGATAATACACATACACAGTGGACCTTTTAATACCCTAGGTTGACTGCTATCGATCGACCTTCGATCCCTCTGGGTCGATCGGTTGCCTTATAAATTTGTGATATTTTTATTTCTAACTTCAAACTCTATTTACAATTATTGTAACAACCGTAACTTATCCATACTAGCTTCGATTTTAAAGTGTTTTGTATGAAAATCGTCCAGAAAATCGCTACGAACGCAATGGTGCAAGTTTAGTAGCCAAATTTGGATGTCTGTGAAAATTTTATTTTCAAACCTTGTTTTGTTTCAATTTAATTTTCTTATTATTTTTTATTTTAAATTTTGGGCTGTTATATTCTCCCCCCTTAAAAATATTTCATCCTCGAAATCTCAAAGGGCAAAATAATATAACTTATACACACAACAATCAATATCTACAACTATCTGCACATTCATCATCTATGAGCAGTCATTGTCTTCGTAATTTTTCTAATGCAATATATACATATATATATATGCAATGTGAAATGCACGTGAACCTATACTAATGCAAAACGTAGGCGATATACTGATCCAGTCGACCTCTCATCATGCAAGGCTCATGTCATGCATCCAAAATGTATACAACATCCTAAATTAGTATACATGCAATTCTACATGTATGCGCAACCATTCCATCCATATGTATAATAAACAATCAAGCATCCATATGTATCATATAAAACAAGCCAAATAATAATAAAAGATAATGTGAATGTGTATGTACTACTTAAAGGATGTATTGTCCTAAACGTGTGTAACAAGCAATCCAAACAATATATCCAATGCATCCACTAACATCCATCATCCATAACACGTCCTATTAACATGTTTATTATCATTCCTACCATCCAATAGTCTCTGCCTAAGCTAGAACTTAAATACAGAAGTAATCTGTACTTTCCTAACTAAAATGAAAATGTACTAGAAAAGAGTTCGGGATGGATAGGATTGTAAGCGAGATTAGATGCTATATGTATTCTATTGGCTTTTGCATATTTTCATAACTTTAAATTATATCAAATGGATGTTAAAAGTGCTTTTCTAAATGGGTATATGAAAGAAAATGTCTATGTTGAAAAACCTCCTCTTTTTACTCATGAAAAATTTCTAGAACATGTTTATAAACTTAAAAAAGTATTATATGGTTTAAAACAGGCACCCCGTGCTTAGTATGACCGACTTAAAAGCTATCTACTAGACTTTGGTTTTGAAATTGGAAAAGTTGATCAAACTTTATTTATTAAGAAAACTAAACAAGATATTTTAATTATACAAATATATGTTGATTATATTATGTTTGGTTCAACAAATGAAAAATTATGCCAGGAATTTTCGACTATCATGACAAATGAACTTGAAATGTCACATATGGGAGAACAATCATATTTTCTTGGATTACAAATTAAGAAATTGTAAAATGGCATTTTTATTAATCAAGAAAAGTATTGTAATAATATAATTAAATGTTTTGGTATGGAAAACACTTCTGCTAAGCCAACTCCTATGAGTACAACTATACATCTCGACAGAGATGAAAATGGCAAGAGTGTCGATCAAAAACTATATTGTAGCATGATGGGATCTTTACTTAACTGCTAGTCGACCTGACATTATGATGAGTGTTTGTTTATGTGCTCGATTTCAAGCAAATCCTAAAGAATCACATGTGCGAGCAGTAAGACGTATAATTCGTTATCTTAGCAATACCAACGATTTATGACTGTTTTATCCAAAAGAATGTTCTTTTGAATTAGTATCCTATAGTGACGTTGATTTTGGAGGAAGTCGGAAAGATAGAAAAAGTACAAATGGAACTTGTCATTTCATCGGACGATCCTTAGTATCTTGGTTTAGCAAGAAACAAAATTACGTTTCACTACCGACATGTGAAGCAGAATATATATCTGCAGCTTTAGCATGTCTCAAGTAATCTACATGCAACAAACGTTGTAAGATTTTGATATAAAATTAAGTAAATCTATAATATATTGTGATAACACCAGTGCAATAAATCTATCTAAAAATCCTATCAGTCACTCATGAACTAAACATATCGACATTCGTCATCATTTCCTTCGTGATAATATTGAAAAGGATATAGTAAATTTAGAATTTGTAAATTCTGAAATTCAGTTAGCTGATATTTTCACTAAACCACTCTATGAAAATTATTTTATAAAACTAAGAAGAGAACTAGGTATAATTTCTTTAAAAGAATTATAAAATTTCTATAATAAAAAAATTCTTTGCTGGTACTTGAACTCAGCACCTCTAGCTTGGAAATCCTATGTTTCTACCATTTCGCTAATTGTTGTTTCACAACAATGTTTATAATATATTTTTTTCATATTTATTTCACTTTTCTCATGGATATTTTTCAACAATGAAAATTCTAACTAGTGTCTCCTCCTCTTATTATTTCCTGGTTATCCTAGGTTTCATTTACCTTTTACTATTTTTTTATCTTCTTATTATTATAAATACTTGATCAGTTTCTGCTTATCTCTCCATCATAAACATATATTATTCATACTAACAACAATGTCCTTCCAAAACAACTCTCCATATTGCTCTGAATATTCCTCTGTCAATTTCTCGACACCTTCTTCTGGATCATCAAATTTACCTACACCTACACCATATCATGAACCAGCCAGACCATCTAGCTATCATAATACTCCAGAAAAAAGCAGGCACGTCGTTTTTTGTTCTTTGGTTCTCCATTAACAAAGCAAAAGATTGATGATTTACATCATTATCTAAGAGAATCAATAGCAATTCAACGTGAAATGTATTATGAACACAAGATTAATTCAAAACGACTTATTTTTCTAAAGCAACTTGGATGGAAATTCTACGGGACATCTTCATCTGCTGTTCATCAACCTACAACTTCTTCCTCTTGAAATCCATGGGATCAGTCACCACAACCTCCACCCGTGTCTTCAAATTCATGGGAGCGTGGAAATCGCTGGCTCCATTAAAACCATATGAAGAGAAGACTAAGGTTGAAGCAGGCGACTCTAACTCTCCATCCACTTCTTCATCAAAATAATTTTTTCTATATTTTTTTCGTTTTTATTTGTATGCATTATTTATTTAATATATTGAATATTTTTCACGCAAAATATACTGTAAAATGCTGCAAATGACTGAACAAATTTCACCAGTCGACTGAATCTGAAAATAGAGAGTTTTCGGATAGTGTTCAGTCGACTGAATGAATTTAGTCACTCGATTGAATCCAGAGACTAAGAGTTTCATGATATTGATCAGTCGACTGACCATATATGACCAGTCGATTGAATGACTAATCTGGGCATATTAACACTATTTCACCTACCTTTTTCCCCTTTAAGTTACCATCTTATTTTTCACTCTTCACTTTTACTTTCCCTCTTTGGATTTTCAAAACCCTAGCTATCAAAAATTTCAAATTCCTTTACTCAATTATAATTTCAAATGGCTCCAAGACAACCTAAACGATCTAAACAAGCCACTACCTCTTCCTTTGAGCCAATTGACACCCAAATTGCTTAATGGCTTTATGATGCTACAACTGTCCAAAGATGGAACAAAATGAAGGAAGCGCGCTTTCTCGAAGGATCTTTTGTTGTGTTTCCAGATTTTTCTTTATATAGAATTCAAGAACTTGCAAGAAAAAGTCGTCTAGAATCTCTTCTTGACTACAATCAGACCATTCTCAAAATTAATCATACTATGGTAAAACTCTTTTATGCAGATTTAAATTTGAGTCATCAAAATCCACGAAATCGTGACAATTGCGTATGGAATTTAGTTTGTAGTCAACAAATATTCTTGTCATTATATAGAATTGGACACATCCTCCGCACACCAACTAATGGTATTCCGTTGAAAGATTTAAATGTTCATATAGGCAAACGAGATGAAGTAAGTCATAGGTTTTTGGAAGATGACATGACTGAATTAAAATCTATCGCCTTACGCCCTATAGCTCGAATTATGCATCAAGCCTTAATGCGTACAATTCTTCCTCGTACTGGTTCTTATGAGCTTGTATATCCGCAAAATTATAGGGCGTTGTATGCAATCTAAGGAGATGTCCAAATCATTTGGCCTAAGCTTATTCTTGATGAGTTCTTGTCTTTTAACCAAAGTCGAATGAACATCATCTATTACGGCGAGTATATTATGCGTCTACTTATGAACCTACAAGTTCCTATTCCGGAATTTGATACCTCCATTGCTAAAACTCTAAATAGCCGCATAATTAGTCTAATGAAATTGCCTCCTAGACCTCTCACTATCATGTCTTTTCAAGATTGGTAATCACGACCTCGTCAACAAGCTACTACTCCAGAGAAACAAAGAGATGGCATTCGTACTCCAACACCATCCCAAAGCACTCGAGAGTCCATTGATCTACTTATGCGAAATCAAGTCATTTTGGATTCTTGCACCAAAAATCTCGACAAGAAATTTGACAAAATTAAAAGGTTTTTAAGGATTTATGGGATGCAATCTCTTGTTCCTCTTCCACAACTACGAATACTTCACACCGTGATCCAGGCAAATGTCCAGCCCCTCGCTTTACTTGATCTACATCCGAAGAACACATAAGTTATGACACAAGCAGAAATGGGGGTGGCAGACAATTTGTGGAAAGTTATTCAAGAGGCAAAGGACCAAGCAAGTAGAAGAAACAGAGTCTGAGTCTAATGAGTGATTTTGATATTTCTTAGTGGTAGCAAGTTATTTTTATTTATTTCACAAACATTCTACTACCGTTTATTTATATGAACTTGTATAAGTAGCTCAGTACAAATTCAAAAAATTGTTTTTTTATGATTGTTATGCTGTTAGCTCACAGTGTTGAAATTATTGTTTATTTCCTTTTTGTCGATGACAAAGGGAGCGAAATTTGTATGACTAACCATTTTTTGCACGATTAGATATGTCGCCAGATATTCAAGGGGAGATATAAATAACTTCCATTATATATTTCTTAAAATATAGTATCATCTAAAACAGGTTGTCATCAATAAAAAGGGGGAGAATGTTGAATCATAAGTTTTGATTCATGATAAAGTGCTTAAACAAATCTGTGATGAGACTCTATAATCAAGCGACAAAAAGAGAAAGAGATATGCACTTGAACTACAAAAGAGACCAGACTTCAAAACTGAGTATAGTATGTTTATTTTTTGAAGTTTTTAATCTTAGAATTGTTAAAATCTATCCTTAAGTAGTTTACACAAAATTAAAGTTGTTTTAAAATTCAAATTCTTTAAAAAATGTGTAAACTGTGCACTGACAACTAGGTCAGTCGACTAGCCAAAAATGACCAGTCGACTGAACATGTTCAGTTGCACAGATACACTCTGTTTTACACCATCTTTGATTATTCAGTTGACTGGTCATTTTGGGTCAGTCGACTTAATGATTCTAACAGCTATTTTCCTGAAGAGGCACTTCCATTTGTGAAGAGTTACGATCCACTTTGAAGAGTTATGGCTACATCTTTTAATCAAAACTCTTCGTGAATAATTGTAGCTGTTTATCTACTATATAAACACATGGGATTCACTTCTTAAATTATCGAATTTTATTTTGTTTTCTGATCATACTCTCTACTATATAACTCTTCATTCTACAAGCAATCACAATTTATATATATTGCTTGAATCTCTGAATTAATTAACTTATTCTTCGATTCAAAGCAATAGTTTCCTTTCTAAATCTTTACACACACAATATATACTTGAGGAAAAGATTATAGGAAGGTTATACTATCAAAGACAATTTAGTGTTATCAAGAAACACATAGTGTCAAAGCAATTTTATTGCAACTGTTGAAGTCCTGTTAGTTTGTATCAGGCGGAAAAGTCCTCTTCAGTTGTTGAGACGGAAAATCCCTGTTCGGTTGCTCAGGTATTGTTTACCTATTCCTCCAGGTTAAGTGAGGGGTTATTGAGTGAAATTCCAGAGGGAAGTCTGGGACTGGACGTAGAATGAAAAGTTCGAAGCAGTATAAAAACTCTTGATGTGTTTTTTCTTATTTACTTTGCTATTATTATTTGTTTCTGCATTTAGATTATAATACATTCCATATTACACGATCCTAAGTGATAACTAGCCACATAGTAGTCACTTTCATTTGGTATCGGAGCTGAGATTCTAGAGATCGTAACAACATCCTAGAATAAATGGCTACAAAGAAATCTAGTCGAGGAAATAAGAAGAGAAAGAGTAATAAAGGAAAATCAAAGGAGCAAACAAACAAATGCTTCATGGCTAAACTCAGACCATAATCGGTATGTTTAGATTCTTTATATAAAGATCTTCTATTAGCACATGATGAATTATTAAAAGATTGTAAAACTTTGAATAAAGTTAATACAATTACTTTAGGTAAGTTAAAAGATTGTGAGCATGAAATTTCCAATTTAAAAGAGGAAAATAAATTTTTAGTAAAAAAACTAAATGTTTTGAAAATACCGTAGAAGAACATGTTTTACAAAAAGATTTCATACAAAAAGAAAACGAGTAGTTAGAAGCTAAAAACAATGATCTTTTGGAGGAAATCAATGTTTTGCAAAATAAAATACTTTTTTGGAAAATTCTTTAAACAATTCTAGTTCTTTAATTTTGTCTCTTGAAAAAGAGAATGAATCTTTAATTAAAAAGAATTTAGAGTTATCTAAAGAATGTGAGATGTCAAAAGGTAATAGTAATATTTTTCAAAAATAAGTTTGTGATTCTAAAGCAAATTTGGAAAGATTAAATACAAAAAGCATAAATCAAAGGTAAAGATATCTTATCTTCCTTAGTTACAGATTCAAAAGCTCACAATGATAAAAGCGGCTTAGGCTATAAACAAGCTAAAAGTAAAAATAGTACTAGATATGCATTTTTGTATACTAAATTTAGTGCTAGTACTAGTAACCAAGATAGTTTAAAAACCAGTTATAGTCATAATAGTACTTTATGTAGAAATGATAGAAATTATTCTTCAAGTACTAAGATAATGACTAATAGTATTAAGATATGGATTCTAGCTAATATGATTGATCATGAAAAACAACTTTAAATGTTAATTTTTCTTCGGATACCTTACATTATAAGTAGTAGTTATTTTGTTATATATTGTTCTATGGCCATACTTATGTGAAATATAATTTATGTCATCATATAGACTCTCCTTTTTGTCGATGACAAAGGGGGAGAAAGATATTGCTTTAACACTATTTGCAGGAATAAACGATGCATATACAGATTAAGGAGGAGAAAGATTAATTATTTACAGGAATATATAGCATAGATTCAGGGGGAGAAATCTATAGCCCAATTACAGGAATATATTCGGGGGGAGAGAAAAGTCAACAAAGCTTGTCGAAGATTCGTCCGTAGCAAATGGAGTTGTCATCATAAAAAATGGGAAATGTTGGATCATAGGTTTTGATTGTTGACATGAAACAACAATTCACGAATCTACGACTACGACAACATCCGGACTCAACGACTCAAAGTATAGTTCATATAGTTAACAAGAATCATCAAAAATGTATATGGAGTCTAGTTTAGTGCTTTGTTAAAATCTTTCCTCAAGAATCATCATTCAATTCAAATAAACTTGCATGCATATTTTAATCAAAATCAAATTTTCAAAAAATGCATGGAGCAGGGATAGAACCTGGGTCACTAGTTTAGAAGGCAAGTGCTCTAACCAAATGAGCTATGTTGATTTTTGATTATCAACAGAATTCGGTCAACTGAACAAAATCGACCAGTCGACTGAATATCTATAAAACAGCCTATTGAACTTGTGCATATATGTATACACGTTTATATTTTCAAATTCAGTAGACTGACCAAAAATAGCCAATCGACTGACCATGCTTAGTACACAGATATGCATTGTTTTCTACTATCTTTGAATATTCAGTCGACTGATCGATTTTTCTCAGTTGACTGACCTGGTTCCAACTGTTATTTTTTGAAAAGACACTTCCTTTTCAAATAGCCTTCTTCCTTGCGAAGAGTTGCAGCCATTGCTATTCGTTGAGAACTCTTCTCCAGCAGTTGCAACTCCTTAACTACTATATATATGCATGAATTTCACGATCAAATTACTTCACTTACTTGCTTATACTTGAATCATATTTTTTGAATCAACTACTCTCTTGAATTCATACATTCATTGCTTACAATCACAATTCTATATTTCTAAAGCAATTTGAAACTTCCTAATCTTCATATACACACAACTATACACATCATACTTAAGGAAAAGATTATAGGAAGGGTGTACTACAAGTGAAAAATCCGTGTTATTAGAACACACAAGGTCAAGACAATCTACTTTGTAGTCAAAGACCTGTTGGGTTGCTCAGGCGGTAAAGTCTTGTTCTGTTGTTCAGGCAGTAAAAGTCCTCTTCGGCTGTTGAGATGGAAAAATACTGATCGGTTGCTCGGGTGTTGTTTACCTATCCTCCGGGTTAAGTGAGGGGTGATATTTAAATTCCAGAGGGAATTCTAGGATTGGACGTAGAACGAGATGTTCGAACCAGTACAAAAACTCCTATTGTGCTTATTCTTATTTAATTTATATTATTATCTGTTTCCGCCTTTAGATTATAATACATTCCATATTACACGATCCTAAGTGATAACTAGCCACACAGTAGTCACTTTCAAGGATAGACTTCCTCCTCCAGTTCCCCTATACTCTCAACTAGATCATCTCCTTACTAAACTCTAACTAGTTTAATTATTCATTATAGAGTCGATTTTTCCCATGCTTAAAAATATGGGTCGGTGCATGGCGAACATGGGACACGCATATCCTTTTTAACTTTCCCTAACTTATAAAACTTGACCATGATAGCTACGTCGCACTAACACTTTCGCAAGTACATAATGATGACTTTACAATATTTTAGCCGTGTTCTATCTTGCCTTGGGGATTTTCTACTTGTCTACTTCCTATTGTGGACTCCAATGTCACGGTCTATAGAGGACTTAGCCCCTCAGACTATTGTAGACTTAGTTCTATGGCCTGCCCCATGTGTCTCTTGTTGGTAAATGCTTTTAATTCTATCCTACGCGGTCTTTTCTCTTCTATGAAATAAATCTATCCATATTATTCAACTACACTTTTAATCCATTACCACTAGCATAAACTTATGATATATATGTATGTTCATTGGTAATTCTCTGTAATCCTTACTACTAACTCCAATGGTATTGTCACTTACCACGCTAAATAACTTGATCATAAGTATGGTCCCATGAAACTATAGCTCTATGAAATCCACAATGCACAACATACTACCTTAACTCATCCAGTGGTATACCCAGCCACTTAAAAATCTAGATACCAAGTGGGGCAACTCGAATATGGACCGTGTCTCCTTCTATGGTTCTCCCTATCCAGCTCTTTGCTAATTTTCCACTTAGCCTAAGGGCGTCCAACTTGGTGATTTCTTAAAATGCTAAAACTAGCAAAACTTCTTTTCCAATTCGATTCAACTTAGATCATCTCATTTTACTTTTGAATGGTTGCTTTAGTCCTTTAAAAATCATGGTACCTAGTTATATTTAGAGTATATAAGGATCCATCCTAAGTTTTACTAGTTAAAGTTTGGTATATCTTCCTATTCAACTTTAACAATAAAGTCTCAAAATTAATCGAAATCGTAACTTGGAATCACTCTAGCATTGGTGATAATCACCTAAATGGTACTTTATTCGCATGCGAATGATATGCATACATTTGTGTATTATAATTTAGTCTTCTATGAATTTCCTTAAGTAAATAGTTTTCTTCCAATCCGAGGGATAATTGAGAAGAATCCTTTTTTATCCATAACTTAAAATCCTATCAAAAATTTCCCGATCTAGTTTTTTTATGAAAATCGCCTTCGCATTACCAATGCGTGCATATAATAATATCTTTTCTCTTGACTGAGATCTAAATCCTTAAATTAACTACACCTTTCAAAAACTTGACTATAATCTTATCTAGGATACTTTTTGTGGTTTGAACTTCCAAAACTTTACCATTTCTTAATACCCTCCCATAAATGAGACCCTTTTACCAAACATAACCTCTTATCACTTTATTTCAATTATTTCATGGTTGAGATATTTCATTGTAGAATAATGCCTTGCCATTTTAATCCAATAAATATGAAGACCAATACTTTGGTTTATACTTAGGAGTTTATGTGTTTTAATGTATTGGAACTACTTCTCGCCCAAAGGAAAGGTCGACGTTGTAAATTTCTATGTTTTATCCAAAAGGAGAATTCATGTCACGTTTGAAATTACAAGGAATTATCTTTTTCATAATTATTGAAATTGATAGTACAAAATATGGTAGATGTCCCTATTTTATACATCTCTTTCATTTTGGTGCATTCCTTGTCATTTCAAATGATGCACTTATATTTATAAATATGAACTTGATAATCCATAAGAATTTACATTGGAATCCTCTATATTCCAATGAAGTAAAATACTACCTAAATCCTATTTCCAATTTTTCACTTATGTCTACTAACCCATATCAACCACCCAACAAAAATCTGGGATCACGTAAATCCCAACAATTTATTGTGATAACTTAATGTAAATTTTACTTGCACATGTTATTCAAATCCACAAATCTAAAACTATCACTAGGCCTGTAAACATTCGGATACGAATTCAGATAGTGTCATATCCATATCCATATCTGAAATCATTTTCGAATATCGAATATCTATATTCCCGAGTGCGAATAGATATCGGACAATTTTTGACCAGTTTACAACCAACACATCTAAACAAATAAATATAAAATTTTGATTTATTATAAATTCATTTTAGTACTAATATATATATATATATAGTAAATACGCTAAGAAAAATAATTATGAGCAGCAAATATTGATTTTTACATACATATTATTTTTTTACCTAGATAAAATAGTAATGACAATCATTTTATGCATTAAAATACACAAAAAATAACTATAGTCTTGATAAAAACCGGACGGATAATTATCGAATACGGATGCCATATCCAGATCCGTATCATTTTTTCAAATGTTGGATAATTTTTCATATTTCAGATACGGATATTGATGGATTTCAGATTAACTATCACTTGATCTCTAAGTTTCAAGGACTACTATCGCCCAATACTAAATTCAAGGACTACTAATATCCAATATTATTCAGATTCAAATATGTTGAAATTTCTAACCTTACAATTCCAAGATTTACATAAGCATACTTGGAACACGTCTACAATGATAATACCCAAGTATGGTAACATCGCCTATAGGCTACTATGGAAATGAATTCCACTAATACTGCCACATAATGCTACTATGGGACTGCTCTCCTACTAATTCAACTTCCCACTCATGTCAATCTGGTCCGCCTATACCCCCAGTGAAAAACACAATACCTGGACTGCCCATAGCCTACAAATTTCATATCCTTACCTATAAGGTATCGACCTATATCTAGATCACCTGTTTCTCACTTAACATACTATATAAGAATTGAAGTAGACCTTATTTGGCCTTTTTAACACTTCAATCCGAATAACTTCTTGCATTAGCAGCATCTTTTCATAAAATAAGACATCTCGGCTTATTCTTTGCTTATTCGAAAATATGTTTTATCCAATCATATTTTCTGAACCTTCTCACACAAAGATTCTATGATTCAAACCATACTTGGGTAAAAAGATACAAGGTGGTGCACACCTTTACTACTGTAGGAAGTTTGATCTAGTACTATGTCCTTCCAATTCAACTGTTGATTGAAAAGGTCATTAAATTTCCATGTTTCCTTTTTATCTCTACTCCTACCATTTCAAGGCTTTCAAATTCCATAGTTTAATTATTTCCTAATGGATTGTTTAATTTTATTTATCTAACTCCGACCATTTCAAGTTTAAATGATAGTCATACTATTTTTAGTTTTTCTTTTTTAAATCAGAACCTTTGATATCAACTTAATTTCCAAAAAACTAGTAAGTTTTAAAACTGTAAAACTCTCTTTTTGTTTTTAACAAGTGTTTCCTTCGTACTAAGATCATGATATTTTTCTTTATTTAAATTATAAAAATTATTGAGTTTAACTTAGTAAAATGAACACAAAACACCATTTTAAAACTTTCTTTCGTAGATAAGAAAATTTCCAAAACGTATTTTAAAGAAAATGTGGTATTTTTAACTTATTACTATTATTATTTTAGAGTTTGACAAAAATATTTATAAAAGACATTTTCAAATGCTAAAAACGTCAGTTTATAAAAAGACCTCAAAAGTCTGATCTTACATACTTCTTTTTTTTCCTCAAAAGTCCTATTGTTAAAAGCGAAGTCCACATTGATGGTAAGCGTAACAATATGCCAAAAAAGAAAAAATAAAAGCTTTAATATAGTTATTGAAAAATTTCCTTTTATCCAATTCTCTACTTTTACTTTTTAAACAATTTCCATGAAATTTGTCTAATTAGTTTATATAAAATCATAAATCAACTTTCTCTTTCTATTTAAAATATCAGATATCCTTAGTTTCTAACTTTTAAAATCATTTTATTGGTTTATCACTTAAATATGAGAGACAATAGCAACCAAATTACCTCAACCCAGTACGTAACAATACTTAAGTACATAAGGTTTCCGTCTTTCTTTTCAAAGATAGTAATCCAAGTTTACTTCTCAGAATAGTGTCCAACTTCAATATGGAAATACTCTAGCCATATCTTTAAACAAAATAGTAGTCCTTGAGACTACTACCAACATGATAATAGGGTTTCTACTTTAATTGGAAAATCTAACTTTAATTTGTAAAATCTTTCTTATGATGTCGATATCATATTCCAATCAAATGGGTCTCATGGTACTAGTCTTCTTTACTTACCCTTAAATCCATAATTTACTTGCCACTGCTAGTTGGTATATAAAACCTCAGCTAGCCTTTCTTTATGGGGAAATTCCAAACAACGTGAAAAGTTTATTTCTTACCTCAACTGTTATAACCTTAACATTAATTATAACACTCAATTGTCTGCTTCTATAAGGGATAAATCAACAACTATCTTATGAGTCAAAAAATATAGAGTGTTGTGTATTAATACACATATCAACAAATTATAATTACGATCCCTTGGTCAGGTTAGACTTACCTTATCTCTTCGCTCTAAATACCGATGGAACCATATAAGGATGTTCACGCTAAGAATATTAGCTGCCTTTCTAGAGCCATTCCTCCAAAAAAATTACCCAATACCACTATCTGTGATTGGGAATTTTTTTTCAACTCTCCCAAAGATAGTACTTGGCAAGAATACTTAATATCATTCTTGCCATTTATACTTATATATATACCTTTTAAAAAGTTTATCAATAAATATACACCTTTCAAAGGTCAATTTTGAAAAACCTTTTTGAAAAACCGTTATTATTTTTTAACTTTTCAAATACGTTCTCTAAATACATGCCTAAATCATATGGAATCTAAAATCTCATTTTGATACCAAATGTAACAACCCACAGTTCCTGACACACTAATCCAAAGTCTAATGTGACTTTGGGACACATGTCATGCTAAGAAATATAAGCGTTAGGTTTTTAAAACATTATAGAGCATAATTATTAGGGTAAATTCTAAGACATTCAACACTTTCAGATCTTACAGTGGAAGGAATTAAAAATATATGTACTAAAAAGTAGACATTTCACAAAAACGGTCAACAAAATACTTTATTTTCCATAGACACTGTTTCAAAGTACAATATAAGTTTTACATTGTTTTAGTACATTAGGTAACTACATGATGGACAACGAAGAAAATGAGAACCCCAACATAAAGCTCCTTTCTTTAGTACTATTCTCAATCAACTGCTAACCTGTCATCCTGTGGTGGGAAAAATGGAAATGAGGTAGTGGTTCGAACAAAAGTCTGATGAATAAGAACAAGTTTAATATATGACGATCATAAGTAATTAACTTTAACTCTACTCTAGACGACATAGGGAATGCCATAAGTGTTCGTGAATTCCTAAGGTCCATTACCTAAGGGTTTTGGTCTAATACATTCCTTCACCACCATTTGTTTTGGACATTACAATGGATCAAACTACAGATCGAACCTTACATCTACCAATCAACCACCGCTCCCAGATCTACTCAATGCAAACAATGCAGCTAGGCAACAAAAATATGTAAACATTATCATAATGCTAATAACCATGGAAACACCACCCCTTTGGCTACTAATCATGAAAATACCGCCACTGGGCTACCATGGAAATAAATTGCCACTACTATCACCGCCTCTAGGATACTAGGAACCTATTCCTCCTCACGACGTTTGGAGAGGAAGAACCTGAGATGACGACTCATCGTTATGCCTAATCGTCCGCATCCACTTCCACTTCTCAATCGTAGCATTGGTTTTTATTGCATGCTCATGGATCCTTCGTTTGAGCAGTATCACAAACATCAGAAATCATGCATACTTGGACTCCTGTTATGCCAAACCTACTCCATCAACCATCCTCATAGCGATGCACGCCCACTATGGAACCTCCAATGAGAGCCATTTGCAAAAATACATCACCCCCAGTCAATTACTCGATCCTAAATTGGCCAAACAATATTTACCCAGCACTGTAATGACCTAACATCTGCGCCTAAGGAACTAGCTTCCCTACAAGTCCTAACATGCATCTTGTTTCCCTTAAATAAGCCTCCAAACGGTTATTTTTTATATATATTTTTATCAATAAAATTGGGTCTCAAGCCAAGGTTCAGACTATGCATTTTACACCTCTACCGGTCAACCGTTAATCCTAATCAGTCGACCGTTGGGGATCAAGGTCGACCGATCGTAAGAAAAAATTAGGGTTTCATTAATTTCATTGTTGATTATCAATTCTAGTTTAATTCATCTCCAATCTTCCACCATATAATTGACCATGTCTATCATGTAAGGACTTGAAAACTCCATTATTAGCACCAAGAAAACATGACATGTTTTATATTTCAAGAATGGGTGATAAATGATTATTTTAGGCAACTCAAACCCTAATAATAATCTGTCTTTTCTCTACACAAGCAGTATGCCATGTCAAGAAAGTGATAGTCATATTCCTTCTTTAAAATATGATCCACTCTTTGTATATTATTTTTAGACTAGGAACAAAATAAACTTGATACGATTCTTTTGTTTTTTTGGGTTTTCTTGTAAATTTGCTTTTGCTAACACTACTTACTTTATATGTTTTTGTTTCTAACATTTTAGCTTTTCCACCATCAAATTCAAAGAATTTTTGAAAATAAACTTTTATTAACTATCAAAAAGCTCCTTAATTATGTGGTTCTTGGGATTTAATTCCATACCCTACGTTTGAATCATATTTTTATTTCTTCTTATTCCAACATTCGCCCGCCATATGGCCAGCTTTATGGTAACTAAAGCACTCAACAGTGTTGAATTTCGATGGTTCGTCCCACATCTCTCCATAGAGGCAACATAGAGTTCGATCGGCTACTTTTAACAAAAGGAATTCCCTATTTCTAAATTTAAGTGATACAAAATCACATTTATAAGAGGAAATAAACATATAAAAGAAGGAAAGAGAATTTGGATTTTCCCTAATAATATGCATATATTGATATGCATATTTCTCATTCTAATTGGATAATCTATTTAATTTTTCCATATACATATTGACTTGGGCACCAAGTAACTTATTGTTATAAATACAGCCTAAAAAGAGAGTGGAAAAATGTGAAAAAATATTTAGTGTTTCACTTTTCTTCCATCTTTGTTCTTCTTCTCTAAACATTAAGAAGTCATTGCTACAGAGATTAAGGCTATGTTCATAGTTAGGTTATTAATTCTATTTTTTGTTTAATTTTATTTGGCACATTTATTGTAAATAATTATTTTTTGACAATCAGTATATTGGGTGGTTATATCGAAAAAAGTTATTGAATTTCGGTAGTCCGTCGACATATCTCTCCACGTGGGCAACATAGAGTTTGGTCATATGTATACCAATTCAACTCTATTATTATTCATGCCATGAGAAAATTCATTTTTTCCAATCCGAGCTTATTACCTGCATACAATGCAAGACACCCCAACAAACTTCACCTTAGCTTGCATCCTTCATGCATTTTCCACCATGCCACCTCTGATGCCTGCACCATATTGAGACTTTATTCATGTATCATTCTCTCAGAGCCTACATTCCATGGTATAGTTCCACCTTAAGTATACTTGAGCCTACTCTCCTAACCACCATGATTTACAAATCTTTGTGCATTGTTACTTACCCAAGCGATACCATCTACTCTGATACCATGTTGAACTCAAAAAGTCCATGCACACGTCTCTCTGTGGGGACAACATAGAGTTTGATCAACATCTTTGAATAAAAGGAATCTCTTGTTATTACATATGACCAAACACACATGTATATAACTCTATCTCTATTATTTTCTAATATTATTCATGATGTGGAAATATTCTTTTTTCTAATCCGAGCCTATTATCCAAATAGTACAGGAGATACCCAAAAAATCTCAACCTTGGCTCGAATCCTTTCATGCATTTTCCACCATGTCAACTCTGATTCTTGCACAACATCGGGATTTTGTTGACGTTGCATTCTCCCAGCCTATGTACCATGGTCTAGCTCCACCTTAAGTCTGACTACTTAAGCCAACACTACTAATCACCATAATTTACAGATCTTGTGCACATTATTACTTTATCAGGCATTACCACAGGCTTTGATACCATGTTGAAATTTGAGAACCATCTGAACATCTCTCCATGGAGGCAACATAGAGTTTGGTTAACATCTTTTAACAGAAGGAATCCCTTGTAGTTACATCCGACCAAAATCATATATACGTACCATGACACCTCTATTATGTTTCATGATAAGGGACTATTATTTGCAAATAATACACCCATTTTACCTACATACAATGTGAGACATCCCAACAAATCTCTATATTGAATTGCATCCACACATGCATATTCCGTTATGAAAACTTTGATGCCTGCACAATACCGTGATTACGTGTCATTCTATCAAACTCTATGTACCATGGTTTGGCTCTACCCTAATTCTGACTACTTAATCCTACACTATTAACCATCTTGATTTAAAATCTCTTGCATATTGTCCCAAGCGTTGCCATCAGCTCTGATATAATGTTGAATTTCGAAAGCCATCCACACATCTCTCCGTGAGCATAATATAGAGTTTGATCAACATATGGTATCAGAGCAAGATCATCATAAGGCTTGGTGTAACTTTGGATTTAGATAACTGTTGAGATTGATAGAGTTAGGGGCATGCCCTACGGGCAATTCTATAATTAACTATAGATTATTAGCATTGTTATAAAATATCGCTCGGATTAAAATGTTTTTTCTTTTTATTATATACAAGATATAATGTGTTTTATTAATGAATTAATTTAAGTACATTTAATAGAAAATCCATAAATGATATTTTTTATGATAGAAATTACAATGTGTTGTAATCATGAGAAATTTATCTTAACGAAAATAAACATATCATTTTAAATATTCCTAGTTAAATGTATAGATACTAGATATTGATACATCCGTTGAGACTAAGTACGTAACACTCTCCAAATGTTAGACATCATATTACTCATGGATGTTGAGGGAACCAAGGGGGTTACATAGTGATGGTTATTGGGTAAATATGAAATGAATAACTCTATAGTTTTTCATTGGTCAATGTACCTAAGATCACATAGAAAATATTAATGTGTAATATTACATAATTCTCTTGACTTGAGAATACCTTCAAGCTTCTTTGTGGAAAATTTGTAAATATACAAAAAGAATTGTATATACATACAAACATACATATTCACAGGTAAAAAAATTCAACAGATTCATATTTTTAAATTTTTTAAAACAAGTGTTACTCATCGTGATTTTGAGATGAACAAAGCCTTCCTTTTTGACACAGAGTTGTTAAATTTTGCAAGCTGAAGTCTTTATCTTGATCTCTGGTTTGATCTGAGTTGTATTGTTGCTTTTATTGAATTTTTGTTTTAAGTTTCAGATGATATCATTTCAATTATTTTTTTCTTAGCTTATGGACGAACTAGAATGAAGTTGATTGATATATATAGGAAATGAAGTTGCACGAGATATTATTTTGTACAGGGGAATTATATTATGTTTTGTACAATTCACCAGAGATTTTTTTCTTTAGTTTGGAGGCTGATATGTTTCTTTTGTGTGCTGACATGATATTGTTGTGGTGGATAAAGATCCAAGCATTAATTGCTTTATACAAATCTATACTTATCCTAATTTTAAACCATACTTGAATATATATATATATCTGCCTTCTTATGCAAGCCTAAGGATATTTATATTCTTTCTTGCATTTGTCTTGTTAACACTATACATATTTGAATGTAATTTATTTATTGTCTTTAATCTTGTTACTTTGGAATATAAATAAAGTCCTATTTTAATATGTTGTTTAAATTTAGCAAATGTGTTTTCTTTATATTTAAATTTATCTTATATATTATTCATTTTCTATTTCCAGCTTAAATATTTATTTTAACTTTAATACTTATTGTCTTGTATTTCTCTCTCTATATATATTTATTTTATTATTTTTGTGGTATATTTTATTTGTATTAATACATATTTTTATTTCAATTTTGGAGAAACTCAAATAAATTACCAATTAATTTCACAATTTAATTTTAAAAATTAAATTAATTATCAATTTAAACTCAGTAAAAATTCGGGATCGTTACAGATTCCCCCTTTAAAAAAAATTCGTCCTCGAAATTTGCCAGAGAGATAACAACGATAGATGAAGCATAGATGAAACATCTTTCCAAATCAAACTAGATATTTATTCTGCATTTGGCTTACCACATCAGAATATCAATAATATAAGAACAAACTCATTCAATACTACATAGAATAATTGGGTCATCAATTCTACGAATATGCAAGGGCACTGGTTGGTTCGAAGGGATAACTAACAATTCGTAGAGTATATCCGGACCCAAACAATAGATAGATATATGGATACAATTTCAAAAAAATTAGTTCAGAAACTAAAGTATACCTAACAACCATAACAACCAAAGCAACCAATTCATCCAAAAAAACAATTCTGACCTATTTGGAGTTTATGTCCCATTCAAATATATCAAATCTTCTTCCTGGAGCTCCCAGGAACTACCGAAGAATTGAAAAGAGATGCTGAACAAAAGAGATTGATAGAGAAAAGATTGTTTCCTTGTTGTTACAGAGTATCGACCATTTGTAGTCGTATTCCCCTGTCCCCTATCTCGTCCTCTTCTTGCACCCATACTCACTATCAGTGGATAGTAAGAAAATTTACTGAGGCATACGGACGGATATCTTAGGGATACACTCATTCTAGGGTTTACTTCACTCTATCTCTAATGAGCTACCTAATGTGTTATACTCCTGAGCTAAAGTTCAACCTTAGCTCCGATACCATATGTAGCGATCCTGACTCGGCGTTCGAAAATCGGCACCGAATACGTCACCTATATTCAAATGTTGCAGATTCAAACGCCAAATCTGGCTCGCTGGGGCTTATAACACCATTAAGTACAACACAGCGGAAGAAAAAGAATATATCAATATACAACTCCAATGAATACAATATCCAATGATATACAATGATGGTATCAATATGATACAAGAATATCAGAGATAATAAACAACAGCCGAAAACAATATAGCAGCGGAAAGAATACTATGATCTCCAATAGAAAGAATACCCTTCAGAAGAAAACTCCAATAACCAATCCAGAAATAGCTCGAATTCCAAACGCGATGTACAAAACAAGGCCAGTCGTCGGAATCCAAAGACTGAACTAGCTCCAGATAAGCTACTAAACCTGATTATCTGAAAATCCTAACTCTAGACTGCCCGTGTGGAAAATTGTGGGCATCCGGAGTTTAGGAAAGGAACAATAAACTCCGGGTCAGTCATGGGACTGGTGTGAGCAAACAAAAACAGTTTATCTTTTAAAATAACCAAAAGATTTACTTTTGAAATTCGCAATGCTTTTTTTGGAAAATGAAACTGCCATAAGGCCTCCCGCCACACACACCATGCAAGAACACACTTGGAGGAGATTTCTCCTTATGACAGTCAAAAGTGCTTAATACGAGAAAACACTTTTAAATATTATTATTAGTGCATAGTGCAGAATTTTTTTCGAAAGTATAATATTAATCTTAGTCAGCATGGGCATTTCTCACTTATGCCAACTATAGCTACCGTGTTCAATAGCTGGTTACCGCCACATTCCATGACAGGTTATACAACTAAAACCGTACAAGGCTCGTATTGTTTCTTTGGATTTCCAACAAATGGTCGGGCAAAGGAACTTCCCACATAAAATGGAACGCCTCTGAAAGGATGCCCCGAGAACCTAACCGGATCTCTGCCAAACAAGGCCGACGTTACCTCACGCTTTAACCAAGCTATAACTAAGTAACTAACACACGAGCTATGCCATCCCCGGTCATTACCGACCTTTATTCCGGGATCCCGACAACCAACACCCAACAACCACAAAGTAATAAATTTGCAGTAACCACATAGGTTCAATATCTGGGATCTATACCATGATATCTCCTTTTATCCAGATGGAAATGGACATACCCTAGGGGCGCTACCCCTAAAAAAAACCTTGTCGCAACATTCCTGTTTCGACCATTTTCGGGTTGTGAGGCTCGACGAAGTCTCGTCCACAAAGCGACGCTTTTTCACAAATCCATGCTTCGATCACAAATGATCAACCAATGATCATCAACACACGGCAGCACTTAGCATGCCACATTACCAAATTGGGAATGTATCACTAGTAACCATCAACTGCATAACTTATGAGCTCGTATGTCTCAGAGAAGGGTGTTAAGCTAAGAGAATAAATTCTCCGCCACCAACAGAAATGTATTTGATAGAAACCAGCTTTACATCTCAAAGTGTAACGTCAGACACACATCCATACAAGTCTGTTCCAGGTTCGAACAGAACCGAAGGCACTTCCAAAGAAGCCCTTGCACATCCGGATAATTCCTAATCACATCCGGCCTTCCCATCACAATGGGTGCTCAAATCTCTATACCAGGGATCAGCCAATGCAGAGACATTCGACAAGAAACCCTTTCATTTTCGAAAATATCCGGTCTTCACCACCGGTCTTCAAATGCTAGTCATATACGTCGTATCACTATTCGAAATGGGTTATATGACACAAAGGTCCTCTCCCGGCTAAACCGAATAACGAGCGCAATATTAAAAATCATATGGATATTGGGGTCTCGGTTAAATCATAGCTTAAAGCCCAAAACCTTTCATTCGAATGGTTAAAACAAATTACCATTTCCAATCTTTTGAAAAAATTCATTTCAACATCCTTCAATGGTTTAAACAATTTCCATACTTTTAATCTTTTAAACCAAAAGATTCAATTCACAAAGTTCACCCCGTTCACAAAGATCCATTCATGGATTTCAAAACAATTTCCATTTCAATTGGAATAACTCGTTAATCTTTAAATCAAGATTCAACTTATAGTTTTCAAAACTCGTTTTCAAAGATTCATTCATAGCCTTTCAAAACAATTCCAATTCAAGTTGGATTAACTCGCCCGGTCTTTAAATCAAAGACTCATTTCATAGCTTTCAAAACTATTTCAATTCCATTTCAAACTTGAAACCTTTCAACACAATTTGGAAATCCTTTCTTAAAATGAAAGCTATTATTATTTGAAAACAAATGGTTTTTATTTCCAAGAAATCCGATTTCATTTGCTTAAGTTAAAACCCTTCAAGCATAAAACTTGGGTTGAATTCAAATTCTCAAAATGGTTTAAAATCCATATAAACACATTTATAACTTGTATAACCATTTTTAAACCATAATCTCCAAACATAGATTTCAATTCCAAATCTTGAATTCAAATTTAATTCAAGTTATTTAAATTCCAAAACTTTATCAAGTTATTCAAAATAACTTATACCCTCAAAAACCCCCAAAAGCTTTTCATATTTAACCCAATTCCATTTCCAAACCATTTGAATTCAAAATTCAACTTTTAAAACCATTTCCAAAAATCTATGACTTAGCCGATTTCCTCGTGAAATCCATATTTGTGTGTGTATGATGTAGTCCAGGGGTTTTACACAATAGTGCAACATCATTAATCATCACAGATTTAATCAATATCGATAAGCACTATAACCCATAATGCTTATCTTCATTCACAGATTCATAGATAAAGTAAATTTATCAATCACAAAGATTCGATGTGGGTTTCGAATAACCAACTGGAATCAGACTCCCTGTCGCATCGAAGTTTAAGTGCCATTTACGGGCAAATAGAGTTTTCACATACACGTAGAAATAAATGACCATCACAGTTCAGCACAAAGCAATTCACATTACATAGCATCACAATTACATATCAGAAGTATCAATCCAGTACATAATATTTGACAATTAACTTAAATTAATCAAATTAACTCAATTAATTACAATGAGTAATTAATTTCTTAATTACTTTTCTAAAGTAATTACACGTACACAATTTCATAAATGATTATCATTAATTAATTAATCTAATTAATTGTTAAAATTAATCACATTAATTAATGATTTACACCATCTTAGTTAATGATCTTCATTAACCCAAAACAATTCTTTAATTACTTTCCAAATTAATCTCTAATTATAAATAAATCTGAATCATTAATTTATAAATTAAATAAAGAATTCATTCGTTAATTATCTTATTCATTAAATTATTTTGACACCTTAATTATCTCTTAAGGTAAATCCATTTCTTTATTAATGACTTCATTAATACTAAAGTGTATTTAAAACATTACACTTCCAAATTTAAATTCAAATTTTCATTTTGAATTTAAGATTCAAAATGATTATTTATTTAAACATTAACTAAATTTAAATATCAACTTATAAACCTATGTAAGAAAATTTCTAACTAACTTACTTAAATTTTTTTTTAAAATTTAAGCTTTAAAATACATTTCATTTTAACTTGCAAATTCAAGTTAAAACAAATTATTAAACTTTTCATTCAAAATCCTTTTTATAAGAGAACTTAATCAAAATCCAATTCAAATATTTATTTGGAAACAAATTACTTTAAAAAGCTACTTGATTCAAACTTGGCTTTAAACATTGATTTAAAACTTTGATTTAAACTTGCCTTTACACTCTTGAATTTAGTTTAAGTTAAGAAACTTAAACATTGTCAGGTCAAAACCTGTAACAAAATAATTTACTTGAGCCAAACAAAACTGGCTTCGAGTCAAACCCCACCTCACTTCGAGAAAATCGCGAATTAACTCGAGTGAAACTCGAGTATCTACTGCTTCAAACTAAACTTCTCCAGGCACAACACAGTGCAACGTGCATATGCATAGTGGCGATGGTCGTCACTGATCATCATCGATGATCTTCCCACATCATCCATCACCCAAACACCCTCTCGCAAGCATCAAAACATCATCTTCAACTCGAAATCGAATTCGAGAGTTCGAACCAAAACCTGGAAAAAAAACTTCAGCAACCCCACCTAAACCTGGAAATACCTCGTGCTCCGCACTCCGATCACCAGAAAGCTTAAAACTCCGGCCGTGAACTCGTCAACACTTCCTCTTCCACCTCCCAAAACCCCACAACACTCGATCGCGCATAGATGACAAACGAATCAAATTAGCAAACTCACCTGAAACTAGGTTTACAAACGAAAATCATACGCCGCCGTCGCTACAGTGGTCGATGCCACCTCCGGCTATTTTTCCAACCACCACCGTAGGCTTCTCCATCACCACAAAAGAACCGACCACCACATCCAAGTAGATCACCAGAAATTGCCGAGATTATCAATTTTGAACAAACACGAACTGCTCTTTTATCCTCTATCGAAAAAATATGATTTTTGTTTTAAAAATCATGTTTTCATATATAAATTCATTCTACATACCTGAATTCCTGAATTATGAGGTTCGAAATTTGACTTATTTAAAGTTGGGTTCAACTATCTCGATTTCCATAAAGATTCATAAGTAGTTTTAGCTTAATTAGATTTTTAACCTTAAGTATATTCTATAACAAACAGCTTTGATTTGAGTTTTAAATCCAAACAGTGGGTAGATTGAGAAGAAGAGATTTATTTGAATATAAGATGTTGGTTTATGAACTCTGAACATGGATATAAACAACAGACTACACCTATACCCATTATGTAAATATACACAAAGAATTGTATATACATACAAACATACATATTCACAGGTAAAAAAATTCAACAGATTCATATTTTTAAATTTTTTAAAACAAGTGTTACTCACCGTGGTTTTGAGATGAACAGAGCCTTCCTTTTTGACACAGAGTTGTTAAATTTTGCAAGCTGAAGTCTTTATCTTGATCTTTGGTTTGATCTGAGTTGTATTGTTGTTTTTGTTGAAGTTTTGTTTTAAGTTTCAGATGATATCATTTCAGATTTTTTATTTTTCTTAGCTTATGGATGAACTGGAATGAAGTTGATTGATATATATAGGAAATGAAGTTGCAGGAGATATTATTTTGTACAGGGGAATTATATTATGCTTTGTACAATTCACTAGAGATTTTTTTCTTTAGTTTGGAGGCTGATATGTTTCTTTTGTGTGCTTATATGATATTGTTGTAGTGGCTAAAGATCCAAGCATTAATTGCTTTGTACAAATCTATACTTATCCTAATTTTAAATCATATTTGAATATATATATCTGACCTCTTATGCAAGCCTAAGGATATTTATATTCTTGCTTACATTTGTCTTGTTAACACTATACATATTTGAATGTAATTTATTTCTTGTCTTTAGTTTTGTTACTTTGGAATATAAATGAAGTCCTATTTTAATATGTTGTTTAAATTTAGCAATGTTTTTTCTTTATATTTAAATTTATCTTATATATTATTCATTTTCTATTTCCAGCTTAAATATTTATTTTAACTTTAATACTTATTGTCTTGTATTTCTCTATCTCTATATATATTTATTTTATTATTTTTGTAGTATATTTTATTTGTATTAATACATATTTTTATTTCAATTTTGGAGAAACTCAAATCAATTACCAATTAATTTTACAATTTAATTTTAAAAATTAAATTAATTATCAATTTAAACTCAGTAAAAATTCGGGATCTTTACATGTTACCCCCATCCTCCTCTATTAGTTCAAGGATTAAAAACAAAAATTTAAACAATAACAAGGCAACGATGCGTAATGGGTATCTCTTTCTAGAGGGATTTGAATACAGATTCAAATTAGTTGATCAATTCAACATTCAACATGTACTAATTACCTTTAGTAAATTAACTATTATATTTACAATTTTTTTTATAATGATCTTGAATCATATTTGCATAGATTAGATATAATATCACAAATCCCTATATATTTGTGTTCTCAATATAAGATGCGAACACGCACACATACACATAGATGTGTGTGTGTGGGCTGTAATTATTTTTTTTACATATATGTAGATATAAAGCTCACGACCATAAAAGAAATTTTTTAAATTTTTCTTGAATTTAAATATTATTTTAGTTGGATTTTAAAATAAAAATTTGACTTTTAATACACAAATAAAAATATATATTACGTTTCTAATTTTTTTAATCATATGCATAGTAATATACAAAATTAGAAAATATTATATATATATATGTGTGTGTGTGTGTGTGTGTATGTCCACACTAATTTATAAAACCATATATATCTAATATATAATGCATTAACTTAATTATGTATATAGTAATACAAAATTTAAAGGTTGCGAAAATTTAATTTTCATTATTTAAAAAGCAATGGGCTAAGGGAGCCTTGCCCATCTCCATTCCAACTAAACAATTACAATCTAGTTACAGATACATATAATTTTTTTACATTTCTTCTCAATACAAATGACCTATTGCACAATATAACACAACAACAACTTTATGAACAAATTACCTCAAAACCAAACTCAACTCTTAAAATCATTTCAGCCTTCTTAATCTTCTTAAAATCTTCTTGTTTATTCTGCTGTATATTGAAGCTGCTGTTTCCTTCTTCAATTCGAAAATTCTGTTATTTCTTTCATTCCATATCTCATAAGTAAAAGTCTTCAATATAATCAAAAGAATTTTAGTGTTCGGTGTTCTCCATCTTGTTGCCTTGTATATATTAAACCATTCAATTCTGGAACTTTTTCCTGGTTTGTGAAAATTACCATTAGCTAGAAGCTTACACCAGATTTCATATGTATAATTGCACTCAAAGAATAAATGTGTATTTGTGTCAGGGTGATTATTACATAGTACACGTCTTCATTATTTATTACTCCCAAGCAAGCTAGTTTCTACTTTGTACTAATTGCATTGGCCATTGTTTTCCATAGCAGTAGATTTTCCTTTGCAGAAGAATTTTCCATCCATATTCTTGAAGCCCATGGAAAGTTTTCAACTTTGTTATTTTCTAAAAGGGCTTTATGAACCAGAGAAACTGTGTATTTCTTTCCTTTACATGTCCAGTTTACTTTTAGCTTTGTAGATGGTAGGGTCAGAGAAGATAAAGTTTTCCATAACTTTCTAACATGACTAAAACTACAATAAGGTAGGATAATTGATCCTTCAGCAATATGAGAAGATATTTTTGCCTTTAAAGGAATTCCAGTTTGCATTTTAAAAGAGTATGGTATAAGTTCTTGAATAATTATACCAGTACTTTCCCAAGGTGTTGACCAAAAAAATAGATCATTATTCTCTAATGGATTACACTGTATCATTCGTAGGAAAGTAGTTCTAAGCTTAAGTATATTACGCCAACTCTAGCCAACTACATTAGGAATATTCATTGTCCAAAAGGCTTTTTCTTTCATATGGTTTTTTGTTACTCACTGTGTCCAAAGATCTTCCTTACTTGACATAATTTTATCAAAATATACTAAGATAGCTGCAATAATCCATAGTTTCATTTTGCTACACTAAGACCCCCCTTATTCTTAGGCAACTGAATCTTCTCAAAAGATATTGGAATGAGCTTTATGTAAAAAGGATCATCATGCCATAGAAATCTATTTAGAGCACTTTTTACCATGGATATCAATTTGTTTGGAAGAATATAATGTCTCATCCAGTAATTTGTCATTGAGCAATACTTTTAATAATAACCAATCTACCTGCTTGAGTTAACTTTGTGTTTGTCCAAATGGATAGCCTTTCAGTGATCTTTTCATACGAAGGAAGACAATCAGATTTCGTAATTCTTGCAATGATAAGTGGCAATCTAAGGTAATTAGCATTATGATGCATCTCATTTAGTCCAGAATGAGCTATAATTTCTACTTTCAAACTATCACTTAGTCCTGCAATTAAAATGTGAGATTTTTTAAAATTAATATTCAAACCAGTTATAGCATGGAATTGGTTCAGTACCTCAAGTATTGAGGTAATACTTTTAACTATAGGCTTAGTAAAGATAACAAGATCATCA
The DNA here is from genome assembly GCA_030765085.1 of Allium cepa. Lineage (NCBI taxonomy): Eukaryota > Viridiplantae > Streptophyta > Magnoliopsida > Asparagales > Amaryllidaceae > Allium > Allium cepa. The sequence goes on from CM060934.1 coordinate 169,902,558, forward strand.
ACAAATAGTATATGAGTTATTACTGGATTCTTGCATTTAGGATGAAGCTCCAGTTTTATGGAGTGCACTTGTTCAATTATCAATAATTGAGAATTTCCATCACTATAATAAATAGGTAGAAATTGGATCTCCTTGTCAAATCCCTTATGTTCCTTTGAAAAATCCATTTGAACATCCATTCCTTGATATAGAGAAGTGAGTGGTTGATATACAAGTATAAATCCAGGCCAACACTGGTTTTGGGAAGTTCATTCTGGAAAGAATTGCAATGATTGAGCTCCAAGAAATAGTGTCAAAAGCTTTTTGAATATCTAGCTTCAACACACATCCAGGAGAAAATTTTCCAATTCCATATCTTCTTATGAGTTCTTGAGTTAATAAAATATTATCACTGATATTTCTCTATGGCATAAATGCAACTTGATTGCTTGATATGATTGTAGGCAAAACATTTTGTAATCTACTAGCTATAATCTTGGACAATATTTTGTATAATACTTTGAAACATGAAATTGGTCTGAACTCTGCAACATTAATTGGGTTAGTACATTTTGGAAAAAAAAAATTCATAAAAACAAAAATTTATATATTTTTTTAAAATTCCGTATGAATTTTTTTTATATAAAAAAATGTTAAATAAATTTAAAATTGTATATTAACAAAAATGATTCTATTTTGGTCGGAAGTATATATTATATATGTATTTATTTATTAGCATTATCTATAAATAATTTTTTGCATTTGTTTTTCAAAATTAATTTTAATATATAAATAGTTGTTTATATTCATGATACATATTTTCGTTTAATAAAATATATACATTTTATTTTTATATGTATATTTAGTACTTATATTTAATAAATATGATTTATAATAAAATAGTTTAAATTTGAAATTATAAAATATTTTAAAATATAGATTTGAAATTTGAAATTTGAATTTAAATTTAAATTCAAAATCAAAATCATTTATATTTGTGTTTAGAATTATTACTATTTTACGAATTCATATATATACATATATATATATACACATATATATATACATATACATATATATATATATACATACAAATACAAATATTTATAATAATATAAATACATATTTATATATCGTATTAAACATTATTTATATATATATATATCTGTGAGTGTTACGTAACACATAATGTATATAAAGGGACTAACATGTCCATTACAGTTTAAATCTCGGCATTTATATACATGCATTTAATCCACATACTATATATGTTGCATATGCATGCGCGTGCGTGTGTATACAATACGCATGTTTATATATAACACAAATATAATATTAAAACAAAACTTTATCTACAAATTAAATTAAATAATGATTTTATTTATAAATAATTTAGACTAGATCTAAGTGAATTCAGACTTTATAGCCCAATAATATCCTAAATAGCAAAAAAATTCAAAATTTACCTATTTAACCGCTACGTACTAGCCCAGTTCAAACAATGGTATCAAAGACCAATAGCCTATGCAGTCTAAATTTATCATGTTCGGACTAACTAATTAAGCTTTTCCATTTAGCAAGGTGTCTAGATAAGTACTGTTTAGGCTGGATTATAGGGTAATCGAGTACCTTGCCCAACATGGCTACTGGCATAGCACAAAGGCGAAGTGAGACCAAAAATTATCCCGAATAAAAAAAGGCCCAATATGAATTGGGCCTTGGGCTAATTTTGAAAATTATTTTGAAATCAAAATAAAATTTTAAATTTTAAAGTCAAATAAATAAGAATCTTATTATAAATGTTATAATAATATTTTCAAAATTATTTTGAAAATATACAAATAAATTTTAAAAATGTAAATAAGTGTTAATAAATTAAATGAATTAATTAAATAGTTAATTAATTATATATATATAATGATATATTGTAACGACTGGCCTTTTCGACCTTCAAAAGTTTGTGTTAGTACATTTACAGTATTCACGTACCGAGCATCCGAGTGCTGGAAAGACATGCTGCTGGGCTGAAAGAAAAGAAATGACAGAACAGAATCTTACATCATGATGACTAATATATAATATACATATGATCTTTATAGAAGAAACTATAATATACGCACATCAATAGAGTAAACTAACCTATAATCAGCTTGGATAGTTATAACAGCCTATCCTCACATATGTTGATAAATACAATTAAGTAAAGCAGCGAAATAAAGATACGTGAATATGTTTTAGAGGCATCTAGCTCGTTTCTTGAAGCTATAAAGAATTATTAACTAAATCTGGAAATTTGCTCGGGCCAACCCAACCATTGTAAGAAAATTATACCGAACCAGCCTGATAAACTAGCGTAAGAAATACAAATCATACAGATTTTTAATGTTATAAAACCTTTTAAAAATAAAGATATCTCAAAGACCACGCCGCATATAAACACGAATACCTTATGATAACCAAACCATTTTTATCCGAAAATCTAATGATATTATAATAATGTCTAAGGTTTAAAATAAATATATAACATAGCTGAAATGCTGCATCTCACATTCCAGCATATTTGTTATACGACCAAATCCGTAAGGCACCTATTGGAAAATGAATTCCATCAATGATAAGGTAAGGGACTACCTTCCGTGTAGTACACCTCTAGAGAAATGTACCAGAGGTGCAAAGCTATTGCACCTATGTGAATAAAAACCGGCCTACCCATTACTGGATAGTACCGAATATGATCATCACCTCAGTGGTCACCTAGACAAACCATTTCCATAGGCCCAGCATACAAAATCCATAAACATCGATCTAGATCAGGTGATGAGCACACCCTAATGGTAGCAAACCACATAGCTATGTGGCATAACTCCTATTTTTGTCATTACCGAGTGTGAGGCTTGAGTTTATGATTTACCTTTTAGCAAATCCTACTTAGAATGCTAACACGGCACTCTTGGCAATAACACAATGCCAGCATTCATCTGTACAAGAAGTTATGGGATTGAACAAACTAAAGGCACTGTTTCTACTACATATATTTTGAAATCATCCTTAGGATTAGTAGCAAGTAGCTCTTGCACTTCAAAGAACTTCATCTTCGATTTAATCATCATCAAGATGTCTTAAATTCTAACGCTTATGCCAGTTCGAAGTGGTTTTCGGATAACATATCGGATCACTATATATATACACACACACACACACACACATACAAACGCTGAAACCTCCTAGTCCATTGCTCCTCTAGAATTCATCAAAGCTAACCTGAATCCCTTGGCTACTCGTAAAAATTTGAGTACCCAAGAGTTTAAGAAAACAGAACACAATCTCTGGGCCAAACATGGGTCTGGTGTGAGTAACAGGTTAAAGTTGCTTAACTTTTAAAAACCTTTGAAAGAAAAGGTATCAAGTAAGACTTTCCACACATAAACATGAGTAAGTTTTTACCTTACGCTAACAAAACATTTGATAAGAAATCCAATGATATTATAATAGGGTCCAGGGTTTTCAAGTAAATAGAAAATAGTCGAAATTGTTACATTCATTAAATTCCAGCTACTAGCCATAAAAGTGGGTAATACAATCAAAACCATAAGGACACGTAGGAAGAATGGGTTTCCAACAATGGCATGGCTACTGAGGTACCGCCCGTCACAGTACAGGGCCTAGATCACTGTACCGAGGATCCACCCTAAATCCCCTGCAACACAAGGCCGGAACCATTCCTTACTGAACAGTTCCGAACAAGACAACCCCCCAGTTGCGATCAGCAATCGTACCACAAAGTTGAAATAAAAAGGGACATCTAGACGGGGGTAAATCTCGTCCGACTTGGGCCTAACCCACTTAACCTTGCTGCACTTCCCCTGTTTTAGCCATTCTTGGTTGATGAGACTTGAGGCTATGATTACCTTTATCAGAACACATCACTTAGATTGCTCATCGCCCACCTGACGATGTTCTGAAAGCATTCACTCCATACAAGTTAGTTCCAGGTTCGAAAGAAACCGAAGGCATTAACTCGTTACACTCATTTTGGAATCACCCTTAGAGTTAACGACAATAACCCTTGCACTCTGAATCTTCATCTTCACTTGAGATTCACGACCTATCGTTAATTAGGATCGATGTGGTTTTCGGATATCCAAATCTGGAAACCCGATCCCGGTCTCATCGAAATCCAAAACGTATCTTTTAAGGCCAAGTTGTTTTAAAGTTAAAACAATTCAATTCTATTATCTATATACACATAGATAGATAATTAACAATATCACAATAGATAATCCACATTATCATAGCAAATAGATAATTCTCATTATCATCACAAATAGATAATTCACATTACCATCGCATTTCAACCAAAGCATCCATATCACACAACATTACTTATCTCATATCTGAGATCTCAAACCATTCAAGGTAATCAATATCATCCATACATAAGCAAGGATTAAATAATCACACTACAACTAATTTAAAATGAATTAAATTAATTACTTTCATTTATAATTAATTTAAAGTGAATTAAATTAATTACTTCATCAATATAAATCTTGCTTACAGAACCATTAATTAATTACAAACAATTTATTAATCATCCTCTAATTAATCACCTTAATTAATCATCCTTGATTAATTATTCTTTAATTCCATTTAAGTAATTATCCTTTAATTAATTTCAAAAATTAATTATCCTTAACCACTTATAGTAATTAGCCTTTAATTACTTCTTTAGTTAATTAACTATAATTAATTATATTCATCCTTAATTAATTACATTAACTAATTACTCATTTATTAATTATTCCTTAATTAATTAACCCTTAATTACATCATTAATTTAATGATCCTTAATTATTTTTTTTATTAATTATTCTATTTAAATTAATTACATTGAGTAATTAATCTTTAATTAAACCACATTTATTAATCACTCTTGATTATTCACATTCAGTAATTAACTACCCTTAATTAGTTTATTAAATAAATTAATTATTCCTTAATTAATTATCTTAATTAATCCCTTGATTAATTATACAAAGTAATTATACTCAGATTACTTCCATTAACAAATCACCATTCAATTAATTACATCCAGTAATTATCATTAATTACTTCACTAAGCAATTACACTTCATTAATTACATTAAGTAATTATACTTACCAAATCATCCAGTGATTATCTTAAATTAATTAAACTTGATTAATTAACTTAAACTAATCACATTAAAATTAATTAATTACAATGAGTAATTAATTCCTTAATTACTTGCATTAAGTAATTACACTCAAACAATTTCACAAATGATTATCTTTAAATTAATTAATCTAATTAATTATTAAAATTAATCACATTAATTAATTTTTAAATAATATCAAGTTAATGACCTTCATTAACTACTAACAATTCTTTAATTACTTTTCTTAAGTAATTATACTTACATTGATCAATATTAATTACAAATTTATTAATCTTCATTACTCAATTAATTAATCCTTAATTATTAAATTAATTAAGTTTTAACTGTAACTTAATTAATCTTTAATTACTAGATTAATTAATCTCTAATCATTAATTTAAAATCTAATCTTATCAAATTAATAATCCTTAATTACCAATTAATTATTCCTAATAATAAATCTTAAACCTTAATCAATTCATTTAAACTCTTAATTATTAATTAATTAATCCAAATCATTAATTAATTAAATAAATAAATTATCCACTTTAATTATCTTAATAATTTAATGAATCATAAATCATTAAACCCTTATTAACTTTAAGAAAAACATTACTCTTATTAATGATTAAATTATCAATATCAAAAGCATTTAAAAACAATTTACCTTTAAATTTTATTTTCAAATTTCATTTTAATTTAGGATTTAAAATGAATACAATTTAACTTTAACAAAGTTTAAAAACAATTCAAAAACCCTTTTAAATTACATGTAAAGAAATACATACCTTATAAAAGAAATTTAAAAGAATTTTAAAACCAAATTCATTTTACATTCAAATCAATATAAAATACACTTTAAACATTCAAAATTGTTTTAAACATTTAAAATTTAAAAAAACTTCCTTTTATTTCAAAACTATAGTTCAAACTAAATTTGATTCCAGATTAAACTTTAATTTAAAACTTTTCTTACATTTAAAAACTTCATTTCTAAATTCAAACAATTCCAAGATATACATTAAGCATTTTAAGGTTGCTAAAACAATTTAAATTTCAAAAACTTAAATTATTTCAAAAATAAGATTCAAACTAAAAACTTAAATCCAGATTTAAATTTAAGTTTAAAACTTATTTAAATCTTTGCTTTTCATTTTGAACTTCATTTTAAATTTCTTTTTTTTAAATTTTTTTTATAACAGAACAGGTTTCTTTTTTAAAACCTGTAACACAACATTTTACCCGAGCCACTTGAATTTGCTTCGAGCCAAAACCAAAATACTTCGAGCAAATTATTAGGTTTCACGAGAAAAACCCGAGTATACAAATTCCCTCAAACCAAACTTCCACTTCATCATAAAATGGAGAGTGCACCGTGCACATGCACGGTGGCACTGATCGACTTCAATCTTCCACGATGATCTCCTCAAGTCGTCAATCACCTTCATACTTACTCGCGATCATCAGATCACCTCCCAAACTCGAGATCGAATTCAAGTGATCAAGACCGAATCGGGAACCAGAACCTGGAGCCACCACCTCAACCTGGAAATGCCTCGTCCACGATCCTCCGATCATTAGAGATTCTGCAACTTCAGTCAAGCTTTCGTTAACATTCAAGCTTCCATATTCCAGAACTTTGTTGCACTCGATCATCTTTACATGCCGCGGTGATCAAATTTACTCAACCTAGTTAAAACTAGGGTTACAGATAAAAATCGAACGCTACCTCCTCCAAAGTGCATAGTTCATCACCCTGACAATTTTGCCCGATCCTACGATCATTCCTCCACCTCCAGGAAGAAACCCGACCTCCAAAACCAAGTAGATCACCAGAAAATCCCAATTTCCCATTTTCAGTTCAAACAAGAACTGCAACCTCAATCTAGTATTAAAAATTATGATTTTAGTGTTAAAATCATGTTTTAGTTTAGGGATTTGATTTATAACCCTGAATTAATGAAATACTAAATTTGAATTTTGACTTAGCTTAGACATTTCTGTTCTTATGGTTTCCATAGCCATTCCCAAATTTGTTTTTACTTAAATAAATTTTTAGACTTTAATTTATGCTAAAACAAACAATTTTTGTTTTAATCCTAAGTCCAAACAGCAAGTACGTCAAGAGATTATGATTTTTGAATCAAAATCTTGTGCTTGGAACCACAGAACAGAGAACTTATATATACAACAGCATGCACACTATACATCTATATATATTTACAGCAGATTTCACTTATATGTGTGTATATATATATATTTATTTATCATAGAATTAACATGCAACCATAATTCATATTTAAGTTAAAAAAGTGTGATGTTACTCACCTGTTTAAGATGATGAACAGAGCATAGTTTTTTCTTTTGAAACAGCTTTCGACAGAGAAAACTTGAATTGCCCTTTTGCTTTTGAAAACTTTTGAGCTTTAAAAACTTGAGTGCTTGCTTGTTTTTTTGCAACTGAAATGTTTTTGCTCCTTGATTTAAAACTACATGCATGCTTCAGATTTGAAAAGAAAATGCTGGCTTGAACAGATTAAAGAAAATGATGACTACAGGTTTGCCTAAGTTTGAAACTGAACTACAGGCTTTAGTTTTTGAAAAGGATGCAGGCATATGTTGATGCTTTCAAAACATAATCGAAGAAAATGCACAGGCTATTTTTGAACTTGCTTTTGATTTGCAAACTGGTTATAGGGTTTATATTTTTGGATTGATTTCAGGTTTTTAAGGAAGATGTTTCTCAGATTTTTGATTTCTGGTTTTACTTTGAGAAATAGGTTTGAGTTTTCAGATTTAATTCTTAGTTTTTGATAATGAATAGGAAAAAAAGAATTGAAAAGAGGAAATGTAAGTTTAAATAGGCTGAACTTTGAATTTATCGAAAATAAAAGAAAAACTTAAAATAAATTGACACTTGTCATCTTGAATAAATTTTTACTTAACACTTATTATTAGGTGTCTTAAGAAATTAACACATGTCTTTTTATTATTCTATTTATTTAAAATGTTAATAATAAAGCTTTTTAACTTAATTTATAAATTTCGAAATACTTATCTAAATGCATATGAATTTCCTTTAAGATGAAAGCTTATACATACATACATACATATATATATTTTTGTGTGTGTGTGTGTGTTTTAAAATCCAAACATTTTAATATCTACGTTTTGAATTTCAAAATTAAATTAAAATCCAAATCATATTCAAAAGTCCACTTTTAAAATCAAGTTATATATATATATATATATATATATATATATATATACATATATAACTACACAAATTAAATTTGAAATAAAAATTCTATTTATATTAAAATCCATATATATATATATAAACAATACATTATTAATATTGGTTAAAATAACAATTTATAAAAGAGATTATCTTATTATTAATGAATTAGTTAAATGAATCAAAATATCATATTTATTACGCAACATTAAAAATAAAATAAAACAAACCTTTTTATTAATCTAAATTAATATTTAAACTTAAGTTAAAATATAGTTTAAAAAATTAACACTTACCTTAAGTATTTAAAACTATATAGTTATTTATTGAATAGCTTTGAAAAGCTTTATATTAAATTTAAATCAAAATTTCCAAATTACCAAATATATATTAGATTTTGAAAACAAGATTTTATTTATTAAATTCAAACTAAGCTTTTCTATTTATAATATATAAATATAGATACGTTATAAATTGAAAACATTTTATTAGCCTTTTAAAGATAAATTTCACCAATTAACTATTTATTTAATTAGATTATTAAATCAATTCAAATTTAATTAACAAAATTATCAAATCAATTTAATTTTTAATATAGATTATTAAATTGATATTGCCCAAAATTTTGGGTCATCACATTCCTCCCCCCTTAAAAGAATTTCGCCCCCGAAATTTAAAAGCAAAGGTAATTTAATAATCTCATTAAAGATATAATTTTAAATCACAAGCATATATTACCAACCATATGCTAACAACCATAGCAACCAATTTACTCAAACAAACCAATCTAACTATCCAGACAAAACTCTGGATAGAATTTTCTAGAGTTTCCTAGGTATAAATACCAGGATACTCCTCTATAGAAATCAAATAATCCACACTACTAAGCTACAAAGCTCCTATATAACTAGATCTACAAAACTAAACAGGATATCAAACCACAGACAAGTCTGACTCAACTACCAAATCTTCCTGAACTGCTGGTTCTCAAAATCAGAGATGGATCATACACGTACTCCCTCAAAGATTCGTGAAACATACTGAATCCCAGTTATCCAAACTGGAAATTCAATTTTGTAGACCAAACACTTATTCTCATAAGAAAACAGAAAAGATCCAAAATACCTTGGAGCTAGCTTCCCAGCCTTACCCAAAACTAATAGCTCCTTTGATCGGAGAAATCTTATCCAAAATCAAATCTTCGACTCCCGAATCCAAATTCCTCCGTCTCATATCCACAAAACTCTTCGGACGATCTTGGGCTGCCTACATCTTTACTGATCAGCTCAACCTTCGCTGATGCCTTTTTAAACAAACAGAACCAAATAACTCAACAGAATGATCTCTCCAAGATCAACCAAAATCGAGAACGAACTCTATTCCTTAAACATCAGAAAACTAAACTTACTTCTCCTATCCGAAAAAGTCAAAACAGAAACACTCCTAAACTGCTTCCCTTGCACTACTTTGACCCGGAGTAGATGAAAATGCTAATGCTGAACACAAGCACAAACATTACAACGCATCCTGGGAATATGGTTCCACGGATCCATAAAGAGAAAAACTCAAAAGTTCCACCAAAATCTGAGCTGCTTCACCAAACTCTAGGAACCATCCTTCTACCAGCTGAACCACGGGTATCACTCCTGGAATCCAAGTCATACGGAACTCAATCTCTAGATACGGACAAACCTCTGACTTCACTGAAAATATCCGAAAAAATCTCTGACAACTCAAGAGAACACTCAAACTATAGCAAGTCACTTTTGCGATCAATCCAGCCTAATACCCAAAGAAAACTGTTCTCTCTTTACCAATCAGAACAGCTATGCTTATTTGGCCAATCCATCAAAGAAAATGGATTCTCTCTGCTACTTCTGAACTCACCTCTAGAAAAGCTGCTCAGCTAGATAACCTCCTTGCGGGCACACAGAACACTCCGAGCTTCACTGCTGATACAGATGCCAAAGACTTCCTAATCCAAAGCTCTTCGAGAAACTCGAACCTCAAAGCAAACAGAAACACCCTACTGAGCCAAGCCACAACAACGAAGCAGACACACTCCCTTAAACTTGTTCCAATGAAAACATCTTCGGAGGTATCCATAGTTACTGCGTCTTACCACGTAGCTATTACTCTCTAAGGTTGCCAAGATATCATCACTCTCTTCTGCTCAACCGACCAATCCAAACTCTACTCATCAAACTGCACTTCAAAGATAGACTCTGAACCTTAACAAGTTTCCTTTGGAGATCGATGAAATCCTTACACCACAGTAAAGCTCACTCGAGACGGTATTTGGCTACGGTCTCGGCAGATCCACTTTCAACCTCAAACATTCAAACTCCAACCAATGGTAGTCGTGTTACATACACCACTACCCCATCTACCTTTATAACTTATATTGGAAAACCCGAACAGGTAACCCAATATATATATATATATATATATATATATATATATATATATATATATATATATATTTCCAAATTACAAGTACGCTCTCTCAAGAAAGAAAATCACTCCAAAGCCTAGGTATTCACTCAACCTAGCGCTCTGATACCAATTGTGATGACCCGACTTTTTCTCCACAGAAAGTCGCATCATCTTTAAGAAAGAAAGGGATAGAAAAGAGAAAAGAAAGAGAAGAAAGAAAGAACAACTTCAGAATTTCAACAGTGCAACGAATAAATTATATTAATAACATAAGTATTACATAATATACAACATCAATCAGAGTTACACAGACAATACATCACATACTAGACGGTTATAAACACCTATGTAGTTATACAACTCAAATACAACTCAACAAAACGACTCAGAGAACACACATCAGATCACTATATATATATATATATATATATATATATATGTATGTATGTATGTATATATATATACAAACACTGAAGCCTCCTACTCCATTGCTCCTCCATAATTCGTTAAAGCTAACCTAAATCCCTTAGCTACTCATAAAAATTTGAGTACCCAAGATTTTAAGAAAACAGAAGATAAACTCTAGGTCAGACATGGGTCTGGTGTGAGTAACAGGTTTAAGTTGCTTAATTTTTGAAAACCTTTGAAAGAAAAGGTATCACGTAAGACTTCTCACGCATAAACATGGGTAAGTTTTTACGTTACGCTAACCAAAACATTTGATAAGAAATCCAGTGATATTATAATAGAGTTTAGGGTTTTCAAGTAAATAGAAAATAGCCGAAATTGTTACATTCATTAAATTCCAGCTACTAGCCACAAAAGTGGGTAATACAATCAAAACCGTATGGGCACGTAGGAAGAATGGGTTTCCATCAATGGCAGGGCTACTGGTGGTACCGCTGTCACAGTGTGGGACCTAGATGACCGTACGGAGGATCCACCCTAAATCCCCTGCAACACAAGGCCGGAACCATTCCTTACTGAACAGTTCCAAACAAGACAACCCCGCAGTTGCGATCAACAACCGTACCACACAGCCGAAATAAAAAGGGACATCTAGACAGAGGTAAATCTCGTCCTACATGGGCATAGCCCACTTAACCTTGCTGCACCTCCCATGTTTTAGCCATTCCCGGTTGATGAGGCTTGAGGCTACGATTACCTTTATCAGAACACATCACTTAGAATGCTCATCATCCACCTGACGATGTTCTGAAAGCGTTCAATCCATACAAGTTCGTTCTGGGTTCGAATGAAACCGAAGGCATTATCTCCTTACACTCATTTTGGAATCACCATCAGAGTTAACGACAATAACCCTTGCACTCTGAATCTTTATCTTCACTTGAGATTCACGACCTATCGTTAATTTGGATCGATGTGGTTTTCAGATATCCAAATCTGGAAACCCGATCCTGGTCTCATCGAAATCCAAACATATCTTTTAAGGCCAAGTTGTTTTAAAGTTAAAACAATTCAATTCTATTATCTATATACACACAAATAGATAATTAACAATATCACAATAGATAATCCACATTATCATCACAAATAGATAATTCACATTATTATCACAAACAGATAATTCACATTACCATCACATTTCAACCAAAGCATCCATATCACACTGCATTACTTATCTCATATCTGAGATCTCAAACCATTCAAGGTAATCAATATCATCCACACATAAACAAGGATTAAATAATCACACTATAACTAATTTAAAACGAATAAATTAATTACTTCCATTTCTAATTAATTTAAAGTGAACTAAATTAATTACTTCATCAATATAAATCTTTCTTACATAAACATTAATTAATTACAAACAATTTATTAATCATCCTCTAATTAATCACCTTAATTAATCACCTTTGATTAATTATTCTTTAATTACATTTAAGTAATTATCCTTTAATTAATTTCAAAAATTAATTATCCTTAACCACTTATAGTAATAAACCTTTAATCACTTCATTAATTAATTAACTATAATTAATTATATTCATCCTTAATTACTTACATTAATTAATTACTCATTTATTAATTATTCCTTAATTAATCAACCCTTAATTATATCATTAATTTAATGATCCTTAATTACATTTTTCATTAATTATTCTATTTAAATTAATTACATTGAGTAATTAATCTTTAATTAAACCACATTTATTAATCACTCTTGATTAATCACATTCAGTAATTAACTACCCTTTATTACTTCATTAAATAAATTAATTACTCCTTAATTAATTATCTTAATTAATCCCTTGATTAATTATACAAAGTAATTATACTCAAATTACTTCCATTAATAAATCACCATTCAATTAATTACATCCAGTAATTATCATTAATTACTTCACTAAGTAATTACACTTCATTAATTACATTAAGTAATTATACTTACCAAATCATCCAATGATTATCTTAAATTAATTAAACTTGATTAATTAACTTAAACTAATCACATTAAACTTAATTAATTACAACGAGTGATTAAGACCTTAATTACTTCCCTTAAGTAATTACACTTTAACAATTTCACAAATGATTATCTTTAAATTAATTAATCTAATTAATTATTAAAATTAATCACATTAATTAATTGTTAAATAATCTCAAGTTAATGACCTTCATTAACTACTAACAATTCTTTAATTACTTTTCTTTAAGTAATTATACTTACATTAATCAATATTAATTACAAATTGATTAATCTTTATTACTCAATTAATTATTCCCTAATTAAGCAATTAATTAAGTTTTAACTGTAACTTAATTAATCTTCAATTACTAGATTAATTAATCTCTAATCATTAATTTAAAATCTAATCTTATCAATTAATGATCCTTAATTACCAATTAATTATTCCTAATTAATAAATCTTAAACCTTAATCAATTCATTTAAACTCTTAATTATTAATTAATTAATCCAAATCATTAATTAATTAAATAAATAAATTATCCACTTCAATTATCTTAATAATTTAATGAATCATAAATCATTAAATCCTTATTAAATTTAAGTAAAACATTATTCTTATTAATGATTAAATTATCAATATCAAAAGCATTTAAAAACAATTTACCTTTAAATTTTATTTTCAAATTTTCATTTTAAATTTAGGATTTAAAATGAATACAATTTAACTTTAACAAAGTTTAAAAACAATTCAAAAACCCTTTTTAAATCACATGTTAAAGAAATACATACCATATAAAAGAAATTTAAAAGAATTTTAAAATCAAATTCATTTTACATTCAAATCAATATAAAATACACTTTAAACATTCAAAGTTGTTTAAAACATTTTAAATTTAAAAAACTTCCTTTTATTTCAAAACTGTGGTTCAAACTAAATTTGATTCCAGATTAAACTTTGATTTAAAACTTTACTCACATTCAAAAACTTCATTTCTAAATTCAAACAATTTCAAGATATACATTAAACATTTTAAGGTTGCTAAAACAATTTAAATTTCAGAAACTTAAATTATTTCAAAACAAAGATTCAAACTAAAAACTTAAATCTAGATTTAAACTTAAGTTTAAAACATATTTAAATATTTTCTTTAAATTTTAAACTTCATTTGAATTTCATTTTTTTTAATTTTTTTAAAAACAGAACAGATTTCTTTTTAAAACCTGTAACACAACATTTTACCCAAGCGACTTCAATTTGCTTCGAGCCAAAACCAAAATACTTCGAGCAAATTATCAGATTTCACGAGAAAAACCCAAGTATACAAATCCCCTCAAACCAAACTTCCACTTCATCAGAAAATAGAAAGTGCACCGTGCACATACATGGTGGCACTGATCGACTTCGATCATCCACGATGATCTCCTCAAGTCGTCAATCACCTTCATACTCACTCGCGATCATCAGATCACCACCCAAACTCGAGATCGAATTTGAGTGATCAAGACCAAACCAGGAACCAGAACCTGGAACCACCACCTCAACCTGGAAATGCCTCGTCCACGATCCTCTGACCATCAGAGATTCTGCAACTTCGGCCAAGCTTTCGTCAACATTCAAGCTTCCATATTCCAGAACTTCATTGCACTCGATCATTTTACATGCCGTGGTGATCAAATTCACTCAACCTAGTTAAAACTAGGGTTACAGATAAAAATCGAACGCCACCTCCTCCATAGTGCGTAGTTCATCACCTTGACAATTTTCCCCGATCCTACGATCGTTCCTCCACCTCCAGGAAGAAACTCGACCTCCAAAACCAAGTAGATCACCAAAAAACCCAATTTCCCATTTTCAGTTCAAACAAGAACTGCAACCTCAATCTAGTATTAAAAATTGTAATTTTAGTGTTTAAAAACATGTTTTAGTTTAGGGATTTGATTTATAACCCTGAATTAATGAATTACTAAATTTAAATTTTGACCTAGCTTAAATATTTCTGTTCTTACAGTTTCTAGAGCCATTCCCAAATTTATTTTTACTTAAATAAAATTTTAAACTTTAATTTATGCTAAAATAAATAATTTTTTGTTTTAATCCTAAGTCCAAACAACAAGTAGGTCAAGAGATAATGATTTTTGAATCAATATCTTGTGATTGGAATCACAGAACAGAGAACATATATATACAACGGCATGCACACTATACATCTATATATATTCACAACAAATTGCATTTATATATACACATATTTATCACAGAACTAACATGCAACCATAATTCATATTTAAGTTAAAAAAAAGTGTGACGTTACTCACCTGTTTAAGATGATGAACATAGCATATATTTTTTTGGAACAGTTTTTGATAGAGAAAACTTGAATTGCCCTTTTGCTTTTGAAAACTTTTGAGCTTTGTAAACTTGAGTGCTTGCTTGTTGTTTTGCAACTGAAATGCTTTTGCTCCTTGATTTAAAACTACATGCATGCTTCCAGATTTGAAAAGAAAATGCAGGCTTGAACCGATTGAAGAAAATGTTGACTACAGGTTTGCCTTTGTTTGAAACTGAACTACAGGCTTTAGTTTTTGAAAAGGATGCAGGCATATGTTGATGCTTTCAAAACAGAATTGAAGAAAATGCATAGGCTATTATTGAACTTGCTTTTGATTTGAAAAATTGGTTGCGGGGTTTATATTTTTGGATTGATTTCAGGTTTTTGAGGAAGATGTTTCTCAGATTTTTGATTTCTGGTTTTACTTTGAGAAATTGGTTTGAGTTTTCAGATTTAATTCTTAGTTTTTGAAAATGAATAGAAAAAAAGAATTGAAAAGAGGAAAGGTATGTTTAAATAGGCTGAACTTTGAATTTATCAAAAATAAAAGAAAAACTGAAAATAAATTGACACTTGTCATCTTGAATAAATTTTTACTTAACACTTGTTATTAGGTGTCTTAAGAAATTAACACATGTCTTTTTATTATTTTATTTATTTATAAAGCTTTTTAACTTAATTTATAAACTTAGAAATACTTATCTAAATGCATATGAATTTCCTTTAAGATGAAAGCTTATATATATGTTTTAAAATCCAAACATTTTAAATATCTACTTTTTGAATTTAAAAATTAAATTCAAATTCAAATCATATTCAAAAGTCCACTCTTAAAATCAAGTTATATATATACAAATATAACTACGCAAATTAAATTTGAACTAACAATTCTGTTTATATTAAAATCCATATATATTTATATATATAAACAATACATTATTAATATTGGTTAAAATAACAATTTATAAAAGAGATTATCTTATTATCAATGAATTACTTAAATGAATTAAAATATCATATTTATTAAGCAACGTTAAAAATAAAATAAAACAAACCTTTTTATCAATCTAAATTAATATTCAAACTTAAGTTAAAATATATTTTAAACAATTAACACTTACCTTAAATATTTAAAACTATATAGTTATTTATTGAATAGCTTTGAAAAGCTTTATATTAAATTTAAATCAAAATTTCCATTTTACCAAAATATATATTAGATTTTGAAAACAAGATTTTATTTATTAAATTCAAACTAAGCTTTTCTATTTACAATATATATATGTATATACATATATACATTATAAATAGAAAACATTTTATTAGCTTTTTAAAAGATAAATTTCACCAATTAAATATTTTTTTAATTAGATTATTAAATCAATTCAAATTTTATTAACAAAATTATCAAATCAATTTAATTTTTAATATAGATTATTAAATTGATTTTGCCTAAAATTTTGGGTCATTACAATTTCAATGGTAAAGTATATTCACAAAACACTACACTTTCAATACTTAGAAAATTATTTATATACTTATCTCAACAGTGTAAGTATATTCACAAAAAACTGCACTTTTAATACTTAGAAAAGTATTTACATACTTATCTCAACAACGTAAGTTATTCACAAAACACTACACTTTCAATACATGAAAAAGTACTTATATACTTATCTCAACGGTATAAGTATATTCGCAAAATGTAAAAAAAAAATTGCTTCCAAAACTATACTCATTTGGGTTAAAATAATGTCATTTAAAACATAGACATCAATAATCCCACAATACTTTTGGTGTAAGTAAATGGCTCACATGGAAATTAGATCAAGCCTGCCTACCCCACTTTTCGATTTCAAACTTGTATTGTCCCTCGATTAACAATATAATCGGACAAGTTAGCATACTATCCTTAATTCGACATACATTCTTAATTCTCAAGATAGGGACAAGTTTTCATACCTTTGAATTTGGTGTTAAGTATGAAAACCATACTTTTCATACCACCATAAGTTATAAAGATCATTTAAGGGCATTAAATCTCATTCCTTTTATACATCTCTTATATATTCACAACTCCTTTATAAATCTCTTTTCTATGTTTATAAAACTTCTTTTATAAATCTCCTTTCTATATTTATAAAACTCTTGATTTTAAATCTCATATACTTATTACCAATCTTCGATTCCAAAATCAGGTTAAATACTTACCACTAAACGATCATTTCATATATCACTACAAATTCGCAAATGTGAATTAGTTTCTAATTTATCAAATTGACATTATTTTTATTTCATAAAATATTAATTATAAATCTATTTTTATTTCTAAATTACCATTTATAAATCTATTCTATTATTTACAAAAAACTATTTATAGATCTATATTTTTATTCGACGTTTTATATAAAGCGTTTCACAAATATTTACACCAAAATATTTCTATCTTCTTAAAGTTAGAATCACTATATTATTAAAGATAAAATCCCCTTTTTCTTTATAAATAAACATCCATTATTAAATTAACTTTTCTATAAAATAAACACTCCGTAAAATATCTTTAAAATGTTTCCATATAAATTAGAAGAGACTATCAAAAAGGTTGAAGTAATGTAGAGAAGTTCAAAAACCATTTCTAAATAAAACACCATAGAAAATTCCAAACTCGCATTTAAAATCATTCTCCAAACTAAAACCATTTTAAAGCAAACAACAAATAAGAGTATATCCAAAATACTATAATGAGGCCAATAGTTACTGTAGTCCTTAACTAAGGCTACTACAATCTTTATCACTAAAAAGATTCAACTTTTAACACATAACAATGTCACATCCAATAGTTTTGGCATTCAACAATTTATACAAGTATATAAATGAAATTAAAATCAACAATGGTGAGGAATCCAGATCCCTCTACAAAATTCTATATTTCATTTTATATGTTGTCTTCTTTCCATAACAGGAATTCAACCAAACCAAACAAATAAACCGTTCAAGCATACAAACAATAATTTATATCAACTATATATCATATAGTGTCCATCCTAAGGTGAGCGAACTCACCAAAATTTTAACTAGTGCTTGTGTGTTCCGGTTCGATCGTTCAACTTTAGCTCAAAATTCCACTGGTTCCAAACTTGATGAAATCAACTCTGGTGCGTAGATAACACTCTTACGATCGTAACGCAAAGGACCGCATCTCGATTGGACCTCGTATAAAGAAGACATTAATTTATAAGTTTTTGAGATTAAAAAATTATTTATTCACTAATTAACAATTAATCACCTCTAAATCCATCTTCCTTCCTTCCTTAATCACTTGCCTATACAAACACATAAATGTGCACAAGAATTCCATTCACCAACCCCTTCTCTCCTCCCTTATTCCCTCACCTCTCCATTAAATCCAACGCCGCCAACTCCACTCCGCGAAAGCTTCCTCCTCGACCCCAACGTTTTGAACTCGGTCACTTCCTTCATGTTGCGACCTATAGGGTTGCAAGCTACAAAACAAAACTCTCACTCCCCTAATCATGGTCGGATCCCACCAAATCATCGCCATCCTTGCTCCTTCGCACGAGAAGAACAACACACACCTCGCCTTCGCCTATCATTCGCAACAAAGCAAAAAAAACAACAAAATACATTGGATAACTTATTCTATGAAATTTCAAAAATACAATCGGTTACCCAAATTGATAACTTATTCTATGAAAATCCATTGGATAACTTATTCTATGAAAATACATTGGATAACTTATTCTATGAAAAGCCTACAAACTGGAATAAAAATATATCATTAAAAATCAAATCATTTTATTGACAATTGATTTTCTTATTATTTATTAAATTTGAACCAAATCTGAATATTTAAATAAATTAAATATTCTTATTTGAAACATTAAAAATTACGGGCCGTTACATTCACCTCTCTTAAAATAATTTCGTCCTCGAAATTCCCAAAGAAAGAAAAATGTCTTCACAGCCTTAGACTTATAAAGTCAATTCATTAAAATGAGTTATTAAACTTATAAAATCACTTATATTGTAGAAAATTTCGATGGCACCTACTTTGCGCGGTTAGATCCGAAAAAATCACAATGCCCGTATCAAGGACCTTCTATATCTAGGGACAACACAAAAACAATATATATTTATAAAGAACCTTATAAAGTGTGTATGATACATAACAAACACACTTGTTAAGGATAAACACGTACCATTTGTTGAGTAAACTAATTCTACTCATGAAACCAAAAGCAACAAGCAAGCCTTTATTTCCGTGTACTTGAATTTCGCTTAAATACCCCCAAAAAAAGAGTTAAGCACGAAAAATGAAACAATACAACAACTAATCCATCATATATGACCATCATCTTGCATAAACATGCCAAATCAAACCATATAACTTGCATTTCTAATGTTAGAAGCATATAATAATATTCAATCCCATGCGACGTACATATGTCATTCGTATGTAATATCAAATTTGATCACTCGCTTGATCACATAAACTTCTATTCCGATCTAGTATCGCTCACTCAACTTCTCTAGTACGGACTCCAATCTGGTTACTTGATTAGAAATCTCTCTTCTCCTTACATATCCATATATTATGATAGAAAACTTCAGAATCATATCAAAAATCGGTATTAAGTGTTCGTCGTCAAAAATCGAGTGAAAAATCGATGTGCAGATTGGTGTAAATCACCTCGAAATCATGTGCTTGAATTCGGATCAACAACAATTATGCGAATGATATAATCTACATACCGCTTAGATACTTATTCCATTGGTTTCTTAACTACGCCAAGTACTTTTCATTTTAAATCACATCCGTCTACATTTTTTGTATTCCATTTGATACTAAAATGATTTATGAACCATTTTATAACACATTACTTCCATTTTTATAAACATTTCAAAAAGGTGTATCTTTATTTCAAAACCATCCATACTTAGGTTCATATTCATATAATACCGCACCACATCCTAGGAGTATATTTAAAACGTTCCTATTTATTTTACTTAACAAGATGCTCTACAAATTTAACACTTATTTAACTTAATATCTTTCCATTCTAGAGTTACAAAACTCTACTTTTACATTTTCACAAACACTTAGCTTTAGTTTCTTAACTAATTCGAAAGTTTTTTCCTGTCTAAAATCGTTGAAAATTTCATTTCATTTCAAAAAATGATAACTACCAAATAACATATCATGATGAGATAGACAAACCACACTACCCTAATGCATAGGATAAATGAGTCCATAAAATAACTCAACAGAAAACTTAAGAAGTAAACAATGGGATTTATTTCAAATCATCTTGAAATAATAATAACACATATCTCCTTTTGTATACCAAACATACTCTTGGTGTTTTAAGTCAAAAATCTGTTTTACCAAACAACTATGAAGCAAAACTACTATGGCAGCACTTCTACTTAGAAACTCAAAAATAAACGCCAGTGATGCTGTAGTCATCACCAGAATTATTTTCCAATGACAAAAGTGAGTTTAGTGCTTTCTATCTCCTTTAAAATCCAATTAAATTATTGTTATTCATAAATACCTTCAAATAATATTATTACTTTCCCAAAACTTTGCAAAACTATTTTCAACAATACCGAGACTTAAGTTCTCAAATTCTGAGCTTAAATCCTCTTTAATCGTAAACAACATTATACCATATTCATATAATTTCACTTTTGTATATAAAATCGGTATATAAATGTATAACTTTGTATAGATTATAAAATTAAATTTTAACCCACAATTATCATTGAGCGCCTTATAATCAAATGTGAAACTTATGAATAAGGTTTTTTTTCCAATATCAACAAGATATTTCCAACCCTTGCAGTGAAATGGTAAAACTATCTATAAACTAGTTGAGCACAATTCCAAAATTCTACAATAATAGTCAATGCTTCTAAACTGGTCAAGTACGAGTAATTAAACAATAAATGGTGATAATTAAATATTATCATCTCCTAACAACCAAACACATTATAAATAACCATATCAATTTGAAAAATTATTCTTTCATATAAAAATTCAGAATGTGGGTAAAATTATTTCATCTATCAAATTTCAAAAATAGTACTATGACAATTTGTCTTGTCCAAGTATTTAGAAATCCTTATCAATGCCGTGGCATCCCGCGTGTTGATCAGAATTCGTAAACCACTCAACAGACCAATTAACATAATATAAAACATTTTTATAGCACTAATAAATATGCATTCTTATACATATGTACACTCAAATTCATTCTAGGGAGTTACTATCCCCATCTCTAATGAGTTTACCCCACCAAGGCCTAGGTGTTCGCTTAACCTAAGCTCCGATACCATGCGTGACGACTGGCCATTTCGCCCTTCAAAAATTGGCACTAATACATCCACAGTATTCATGTATCGAGCATCCGGGTGCTGAAAAGATAGATTGCTAGGGTGAAAGAAAAGAAAAACATAACATAATCTCATGCCGTGATGAGTAATATATAATTTACACATTATCTTTATAGAAGAAACTGTAATATACATACATCAATCAGAGTAGACCAACATATCATCAGCCTGGATAGTTATAGCAACCTGCCCTCACATATGTTGATAAATACAATAAGAAATGCAACAAAAATAAAGATACGTGAATACTCTTAGAGGCATCTAGCTCATCTTCTGATGCTCCAAAGAATCCATAACTAAATCTAGAAATATGCTTGGGTTGACCTAAGCATCATGAGAAAATAAGACCCAGATCATTATGGTAAACCAGCGTGAGAAACACAAATTATATGGATATTCAATGTTATAAAACCTTTCAAAAATAATGGTATCTCGTAAGACTACGCCGCATATAAACACGAACGAGCTTTTACCTTACGATAGCCAATCCATTTTTCTTAGAAAATCTTGTGATATTATAGTAATATCTAGAGTTTAATATAAATGTATAATATAGCTGGATTGCTTGCATCTCACGTTCTTGCATATTTGGTATACAACCAAATCCATAAGGCACATATTGAAAATGGATTCCATCAAGGTAAGGAACTACCTTTCATATAGTACACCTTTAGAGAGATATACTAGTGGTGCAAATCTATTGCACCTCGGTGAATCATAACCGGCCTACCCATATTAGATAGTACCAAATGATCATCACCCCATTTGTAACCTAGACAAACCATTTTCAAGGGACCAACATATAAAATTCATAAATTTCGATCTAGCTCAGGTGATGACCATACCCTTATGGTAGAAAACCTTATAGCCCTACATCATAACTTCTGGTTTTTTCATTACCGGGTGCTTGTAGTTAATGCGCTCGGTAGATTCAAAGCGCTGAAGGTGCAAAAAGTCATAGCGAGGATACAACGAGGATATAGCGGGATATAGCGGATGGCTCTAAAATAGCATATAAAACTCGTACTTAATGTTTTTACAAATATATAAATGGTAATTAAATGAAAATTTATCATTCAAATGAATTATGAATAATACATAAATAATTTTAAATAAAAACATGTGCGAATATACTTTAAATAAATGAAAAAAATGTTACATAACATTACTGAATTTGGTAGAATATTAGAGTATTTTCATTTCTGAAGATATATTGAAAACTAAATCAAATAAATTAGTTTCATAATTTTATAATGTATAAATGCAATTTTTCAATTCATTTTATTAAAAAGGATATAGCGGGAATAGCGGAAATAACAGGATATAGCGGGGATTAAAGCGTAAAGGCTATATTCTGGGGCTATATGGAAAAATCATAGCGGTAGAAATCCGCTATGAGATATAGCGAGATTGTAGCGGGGTAATAGCGGGGCATTAACTTCATAGACCGGGTATTAGGCTTGAGTTTACATTTACCTTTTAGGAAATCCCACTTTGAATGCTAACACCGCCCTCGAGGAAAAACGTAATGCCAACATTCATCCATACAAGTTGTTCTGGGATTGAATGAACCAAAGGCACGAATTCTACTACAACCATATTGGAATTACCTCCGAGATTAGTAGCAAGTAGCCCTTTCCCTTTAAAAAACTTCGTCTTCGATTTCATCATCATCAAGATGTCCTCAATTCGGATGCTTATGCCATTTTGAAGTGGTTTTTGGACAGACCTCAGTCTCTTTAAACCAATAATCGATGGTTTAAAACTGGCCATTTGTTTCTATATGGAAACCAATCATGGTTAAGTACATAAGTATCCACTACGCTTCTCAATCACTCCTTTCATTAATTAAAATCT
Organism: Allium cepa; assembly: GCA_030765085.1. Taxonomy (NCBI): domain Eukaryota; kingdom Viridiplantae; phylum Streptophyta; class Magnoliopsida; order Asparagales; family Amaryllidaceae; genus Allium; species Allium cepa. The sequence goes on from CM060934.1 coordinate 169,926,428, forward strand.
CCTTTCAAATATTCATATTAAAATACCTTTTACAAAAGATATATTCACAAACCCTCTCTACTCATTTCAATACTTGGAAAATATTCATACACTTATCTCAATGTACAAGTGTACTTACAAACCATTTCATTTCCAATACTTAGAAATGTATTTATGTGCTTATCTCAATGGTATAAGTATATTCACAAAATACTACACCTTCGATACTTAGAAAAGTATTTATACACTTATCTCAACGGTATAAGTATATTCACTTTCAATATATAGAAGTATTTATACACTTATCTCAACGGCAGAAGTATATTCACAAAATCTAAAGAAAGAGTTCGCTTCCAAAACCATACTCATTTGAGTTAAAATAGAAGTCATTTAAAACATAGATGGCAATAAGCCAAAAATAATTTGGTGTAAGTAAATGGATCACACGGAAATTAGACCAAGCCTACCTACCCCACTTTTCGATTTCAAACTTGTATTGTCCCTCGATTAACAATATAATCGGACAAATTAGCGTACTATCCTTATTTCGACATACATACTTAATTCTCAAAATAGAGACAAGTTTTCATACCTTGGAATTTTGTTTTTAGTATGAAAATAATACTTTCCATGCCACATAAGTTATAAAGATCATTTATGGACATCAAATCTATTCATTTTATAAATCTCTTTTATGTTAACAACTCCTTTTGTAAATCTCTTTTCTATATTTATAAAACTTCTTTTATAAATCTCCTTTATATATTTATAAACTGTTGATTTTAAATCTCATTTACTTATTACCAATATTCGATTCCAAAAACCGACTAAATACTTTCCACTAAATGATCATTCCATATATCACTATAAATTCACAAATGTGATTTAGTTTCGAATAGCATATCCGATCCCAGTCTCTCTAAATCAACAATTGATATTTTAAAACTGCCCAAGATTCGATAGTTAGTTATTTGAGTATCAAATAAACAAATAATCCAATTAGATATTTATTTCCATAGAAACCAACCATGGTTAAGCACATAAGCAACCACTAAGCCTCTTTAATTACTCCTTTCATTAATTAAAATCTTCTTTCAAATATTCTATTAAAATACCTTTTACAAAAGATATATTCACAAACCTTCTCCACTCTTTTCAATACTCAAAAGATATTCATATACTTATCTTAACTGTATAACTACTCACAAACAGGTTCACTTCAAATATTTAGAAAAGTATTTATATGCTTATCTCAATAGTATACGTATCTTCACAAAACACTACAATTTTAATACTTAGAAAAGTATTTACATAACTTATCTCAATGGTATAAGTATATTCACAAAACACAACACTTTTTATACTTAGAAAAATATGTATATACTTATCTCAACTGTATATGTGTATTCACAAAGCACTACACTTTCAATACTTAGATAAGTATTTATATACTTATCTCAACATTTTAAGTTTATTCACAATATCTAAAGAAAGGTTTCAATTCCAAATCCAAACTTATTTGGGTTAAAACAAATGTCATTTAAAACATAAATATCAATAAACCCAAAATACTTTTGGTTTAAGTAAATGGATCATACGGAATTAGACCGAGTATACCCACCTCCACTTTTCGATTTCAAACTCGTGTTATCCCTTCATTAACAACATAGGTGGACAAGTTAGCATACTATCCTTATCTTGACATACATTCTTAATTCTTAAGATAGGAACAAGTTTTCGTACCTTGAAATTTAGTATTAAGTATGAAAAGAATACATTCCATACCATCATAAATTATAAAGATCGTTTATGGACATCAAATCTCATTCCTTTTTATAAAATTCCTTTTATAAATCTCTTTTATATTTATAAACTCCTTTTATAAATCTCCTAATTATATTTATAAAAACTCCTTTATAAATCTCCTTTCTATATTTATAAAACCCCTTTTATAAATCTCCTTTATATATTCATAAACTCTTGATTTTAAATCTCATATACTTATACCAATCTTTGATTCCCAAATCATACTAAATACTTTCCACATCATGATCATTTCATATATCACTATAAATTCACAAATGTGATTTATTTTCTAATTTATCAAAATGATATCAGTTTCTTTATAAAATATTATTTATAAATCTATTTTTACTTATAAAATACCATTTACAAATCTATTCCTTTATTTATAAAATACCATTTATAAATCTATACTTTTATTCAACATTTATATAAAGTGTTTCATAAATGTTTATACCAAAATATTTCCATTTTCTTTTAAATCAGAATCACTTTACTATAAAAGGTAAATACCCATTTTTCTTTATAAATAAACATCCTTTACTAAATTAACTTTTTTGTAAAATAAATACTTCTTGAAATATCTTTAAAACATTTTAACATAAATTAGAAGGGACTATCAAATAAGTTGAAGTAAAGCAGAGAAGTTCAAAAACCATTTCCAAATAAAATTCCAAAGTCATATCTAAAATCATTCTCCAAATTAAAATTATTTTAAAATCAAAATAGCAAATAATAGTACTTTCAAAATACTATAATGAGGCCAATAGTTACCAAAATACTTAACCAATGCCACTACAACATTTTCACTAAAAAGGTTCAACTTTTAACACATATCAATATCACATCCTGTACTTTTGGCATTTAAAAATTTATACAACAAATATAAAAATAGAATTAAAATCAACGGTAGTAAAGAATCCAATCCCTCTACAAAATTCCATATATTTCACTTCATATGCTATCTGCTTTCGAAAATGGGAATTCAACCAAACCAGACAAATAAATCATTCAAGCATGCAAACAATAATTTACATCTACTATATCTCATATAGTATTCATTTAAAGGTGAGTTAGGTCACTAAAATTTTGGTTAGCACTTATACATTCCGGTTCGATCTAAAATCGGATGATGTTCGATTTCAGATTGAAATTTTATGTACTCCAAACTTGATGAAATCAACTATAATGCATAGATAACAGTCCTACAAGTGTAACGTAAAAGATCACATGTTGATTGGACCTCGTATGAAGAAGATATTCACTTTATAAATTATTGAGATTAAATTATTTATTAATTCACTAAATTACAATTAATCACCTCTAAAACCATCTTCTCCCCTTAATCACTTGCCTATACACGCACACATAAACATGCACAAAAAACCCATTCATCGGTCCCTTCTCTCCTCCCATACTCTCTCATCTCTCCACGAAATCCAACACCGCCAACTCCGACAACTACACTCCCCAAAAGCTTCTTCCTCTACCCTAATGTTTCAACTTGGCCCCTTTCTTCACTTTGCAACCTATATGGTAGCAAGCAAAAAAGAAAAAGTCGCACTTCCATAATTATGATTTGATCCCACTAAATTGCCGCCATCCGTGCTCCTTCGCACGAGAAGAAAACGCACATCTCGCCTTGGCCTATCTTTGCCTAAAACTTCAAAACCTCTAACACTAGTTCTGTAGCGACCCGAAATTTTAGACATTTGAAGTTGGATTATTTAATTGATTTAAGTATTCAGGTGTTGATTTCTAACTTGAAATTCAAATAAAACTATTTATTGGACAATTAAATTATTGAATTTAATAACTGGAAATTATAACGACCCGGTTTTTGGACGCTCGAAAATCGACATCCATACGTCCACTGTATCAAATGCCGAACAATCGAATGCTGGAAAAACCGAACCCTTAGGGTTAAAGAAGAAGGAGGTAGAAGAAGAAATAGAAACAATATCAGAATCCCACAATCGCAGCAGAACAATATATAATATATAAATGAATAATCTTTAAACAAAAGAACTATATTTATTTATACATTACATCATCAAAGTTCAACAAAATTCATAGCACACAACTAGACAGTTATCATAACCTGTCCTCACAGAACTGACTATGCAGTTAATCATACACAGCAGAATATTCATCAAATACGTGTGATACGTCTCGCCATCCAGCTCGTCTCCTGAGCTCCACGGCATCATTTCCTATAATCTACAATACTCGGTCTGACCTGAGCATTATAGCGAAATAACACCCGAGTCAGTTTGAAAAATCAGAGTGAGAAAACACATTCAATTGGATTATTAAAGTTTTCAAAATCCTTTGAAATCAAAGGTATCTCGTAAGGCCACGCCATAAATAAACATGCGGTTTTTACCTTACGATAACCAAAACATTTCTTATCAAAATCCTCTGATATTATAACAGTGTCTAAGTACAAATTCTTATTCAAATAGACGAAATTATTACCATTATTAAATTCCAGCAATACTAGGTTCTACAATCAAAACCGTACTGGGCACGTAGGGAGAATGGATTTCCATCAATCGCAGGGATACTGGGGTACCGCCCGTCATAGTACGTGGTCTAGATCACCAAACTGAGGATCCACCCTGATCCCCTGCTACACAAGACCGGAGCTACCACTTACCGGATAGTCCGAATAAGATTACCCCATGGTTGGGATCAGCAACCGCCCACACAGCCGAATGAAAAGGGACATCTAGACAGGGATGACCTTACCCTAATTGGTTGCTAGCCACTTAGCCTTGCATGCACCTTCCCTATTCTAGCCATTTCCGGTTGATGGGGATCGAGGCTATGCGTTACCTTTTTAGCACACATACACATAGATGCTCATCGTCCTCCTAAGGATGTTCTGATAGCATTTATCCATACAAGTCCGATCCAAGTCCGAACGGAACCGAAAGCACTACTCCTACTACATCCATTTTGGAATCACCTTAGGATTAGTAGCGATTAGCCCTTGCACTTCACTGCTCGATCTTCAACTCCAAGCTCTTGTCTTCCTTACGAAAACGTTGAAACCAGATCGAAATGGTTATTGGGAAATTAATCCTGATCCCGGTCTGTTCGAAACGATCAGTGCATTGGCCAATATTAATAGTCGGTTATTTAACTGTCATATAACATCCACAAACAGCCATCAGGTCTTAATAATTTTCTAAGTTATTTATTTCATAATATCTTCGTAAGATATTTTTCTACACTTCAACCCTTTGAAAACAGTTTCAAATCACTTTTCTCTCGCGGAATAAATTTCCAAATATTGTTATTTCCATTGAAAATATCCAAGTCTAAATACTTTAGATTTTTTAAATAATTTTAATCACTTTATTCAAAATATATATTTTAAAATACTTAAAACAGAAACTACTTAAAACACTTTATTTAAAAAATACCGGTTATGAAATTTTATTAAAATTTTCAAATAAAAACTTAAGCCAAACTACCTTTAAAATAAAGCTACTAACAAAATATAAATAATTAATAATTATCTCTAAATCATAATACCAATTTTTATCTTTAAAATAATTACTACTATAACTAACGTAATAAATATTTACCTTCAAAATTTTAAGCAACTTAAATAATAATTTCCTAAAAAAACATTCTTTTAAAACAACTTAAAAACTTTTATCTTATACTTAAAAATCTGCTTTGAAAACATACTTGTCTTTTCAGGAAAATACACTTCCATTTCCAAAGTAGTCCATTTAATCATTTAATAAATCCTTCTCGAGTTTTCCCAATTTACGTCCCAAATCCGTAAATTTTCTTTTCCACACTTTTAAAAATAACCCACCATTTATTTTTAAAACAAATTACCCATTCCTTATGAATTCCCATCCTGAATTTTTATTTCCAAATATCCACTGATATCTTATTTCACGTTACAAACCCAGTTTATAAATTTCATAGTCTCATTCTCCTCTCTTAAGATACTGTTTCAAACACTAAATCAAATTTTCAAATCGATTTTAAAAATTTACTCCAATTTAAAAATAAATTCCTTTACTTACTCCATTTATTTCAAAACCCATTAATTCTAGATTTACTCCTTTATTATGGTTTAAAATCTTATTTAAACTGAAATATCAATTTCATACTTTATTTCAAAATTCTTCTTTTGTTTCTTCCCAAACCAATTAAATCCTGAATTTAAAAATATATCTTTTATTCCTTTAAATAATATCACTTAAGTTTAAAAATTCATTTATCCAAATCCTCTACAATTATTTACCTAAGAATTCTCTCTTTTATTTCCCTTCAAAAATCCAATCTATATAATTTTGATAACTCGGTAGACCCAAATATATTCGATCAAACCATAGCATCCAATATTTTCAAAACTGATAATGTTAGCGCCAGAATTGGTCACTAACATCCTTAGAAAGGATTGTGTAGAGAGATTAATGAAGAAAGTAAATTAAAACAGAGAACTGTAAGCTAAATTAGATGCAAAAATAAGAACATCGGATTTATAATGGTTCAGCGTAAATGCCTACGTCCACTTTAAGTCTTGATCTTCATTGCTAGCACAAGTGATTAAATAAAGATACAATCTGTACTATAAAGACTTGAATACAAATGCTAAGTAAAATAGAGTGAGTCTTGAAAGCGGTAGAGTCTCCCCAGTGTTCTCTCAAAAAGGTCCCTTTCACTGTGCTCCTGCCCTCTATTTATAGACGAAGATGGGTTGGACTTTCCTAATGGGCCTGGAAGCAAGATACCTTGGCCCGTGGTGAGTGACTTCTGTGTGTTGAGCCATAAATACCGAATGGAAAATGCCGAGTCATATGTCCAAGCCGGTCGACACCTCTATGTTGAACGAGGTGTGTGTTGCACTAAGTGTGTAAGCCGAACAAGGCTGAAATGTTGAATGAGGCTGGAAGGCCGACTGAGGTTGGAGTGCCGAACGGGGTATGAATGCCGAGTAAGACTCCTGCCGAACGTGGCTTCATGCCGATCGAGACTTCTTCCAAACGAGGCTTCATGCCGGTCGAGACTTCTACCGAATGAGGCTTTATGCCAATCGAGACTTCTACTGGATGATACTAAGTGTCGAGCGAAGTTCATGCTGAACGACCTTGCTATGCCGATCAAGGCTCTATGCCGAGCGAGGCTGGAACGCCGGACGAGGTTGGAGTGCCGAACAATACTCCCAATGCCGAACGGTGATTGTGTTGAGCCTCTTGTTACATGGTCAAATATCCAGATAACACTGCCCCCCCCCCAAAGTGCATCATGTGGATGAACATGATGTGCTTTGAATCATGAGTACTCCATGTTTCTCTTTAGAGTCCTTATTTTGTCTTTAGATAACGCTTTCCTTCGACCTCTCGAATGCCGATCGAGGCATTGAATGCCGAACGACATTTTAGTGTCGGACTTCATACTAACGCCGAACGACATACAAATGCCGAACAACATAATGCCGAACGAGGGTGGTGCATTGAACGGTTCTACTGGTCATCGTCCATACGACTTCCCTTCTCTCTATTTAAGCCGATACTTCCTCTTCCCCTCCCTTTTACTTTTACCTCCACTCTTCAGAACTTACGAATTCGTCTCAAACTTCTGCGAACTATTTACCCTTCTCTTCTCTTTTCGAAACCAACAAGTTGCCTCACCTCCTTCCCCAATTATCGAATCCAACCAGAATCGCGTATTCTACTCCAGAATTTCTTAGGTAATGACTTCTCTATTAAACACTTCGTCTCGACTAGGAAATTTAGCGCGAGATTCGAGTTCGTGAATCTTTGTAAAACTGATGGCAGTAGGAATCGCATGGATGAGGAGAATGAATTTGGGGTTAGAATTCGTTTTAGGGCTAGGTGGAGTAATGGAAGGAAGGTGATGTTAGAGGTGTTCTAAGGAGGGAATTGATGGAAGGAGTATTGATCGACTCGGTAAGATTTCCTTATGCCGAGCGATGGAGCGGAAGTACAGAAGTAAAGATGGAGTTAACGTTCAGCGTGCCAAGCGATGTGGCTCCGCCCGGCCACGGCTCGGCTTGATTTCCTCATGCCGAACGAGGTAGGTGGGAATGCATGAGAGAAGTAGGAGCTGGTAAAATGCCGAGCGATATGGCTCGACATAACTTGTCGAAGGGCTCGACCGCACCGAGCGGTAGGGCTGGAGGGTAGGAGTGAAATTGGGGTTAAGGATAGAATGCTAAGCGATGCGGCCCAGCATAATTGTGGTTTGGCATGACTTACCGCATGCCGAACGGTGGAGAGGAATAGTGGGAGAGTGATGTACATATGACAGTCAACACCCTCAACCTGGACTCAGAACATTATTGACTTAACACACTTCTTATGCCCAAACACATAACAATGAACTTGGACGGACTTAAACAATTGAGCATATCGGACAATCTACACTGATAACTCCCTTACTTTGACAATTGTAAACCTGAACTTCACTTTTTAAACAGTTAATAACCTTTCTCATACAGTGTCGATGTCGAGTTCAATACATAAACCATCTTACGATAAGCTCTCGCAGACAGTCAGCGATGTCGGTCTTCGAAGATGATAGTTCGAAGCCTAACTTTATTTCACCAACTCGGTGACTTTTTAATTTCTTATCACTTACATTTGAACCATTCGCACTAGTTCACGCACCAAACGGGGGAATTACTTATGTTATTAAGTCTAATGTCGATTGCTTTTCAAGTATAGTTCAAATAGGCGTTTCGTCAGATTCAGTCATTCACTAGAGATGTCTAGGAAATCTAGCTCTGCCACGATCTTGGACAGACCCGGGCCATCCTCTCAACAAGAATTAGTTGGAACTTCAAATCCATCAACTACTCCTGTACAAGACATGCCGAGCCCTGCGACCTCATCTGTCGACTTGGCACCCGATGCCCTTGAGGCAGTGATCTTCTTAGACGATCCGATCGATTCCCAAGCCTCGAAGATTAATGAAAGTACGCTTCATCGTATATGCTTAGTCCATGGAATCCCTTTTAACGATGTGTTGGTTCCATCGGGGCAGGATCATCCTCACTTGTCCCCAGTTGGATATACAGCCTGCAACAGATTCATGTGTTGGGTCGGTAGCGTGCTGCCATTCAACTCCTTTCTTCACGACGTGCTATAGTATATCGAGATCGCCCCCTCACAATTACATTCAAATATCCATGCATTCATATACGGCACTTGTATTCTCTTCATGAGTGTCCTTTTCAGGCATCCAACTCCTAGAGATATCCGTTATATCTATCACTTCAAGAGACGGTTAGATAGCCCATCTTTTATGTTCCTTGAGCCGCAAGCAAGTGTCAAATCTTAACTGGGGCATAGAGCAAGTTTGCGCTGTATAAACAGGAGTGGTTCTATGTGTGTTGTCCTTCCGGCTTTGCGAGGAGATGGATAGAAGGAAGTAAGTCATTTTTCTCGATCAATACTCATGTTTAGCTGAAGCTGTGCCTTTTCTAACTCTTCCTCTATTTTTTAGGTATTAACCCACGTCCCGAGGGCTGTGGATATTCTAAAGCTGTCGAAGCTATCCGAGATATTCCCGTCGAAGACCGGGACATCAGAACTCTCATTTCAAATGAATCGCTCATGAAGTTTGAGTTGTTGGCGGAAGGCCACCGAATAAGACTCCCTCCAGGCGTTAATATAAACAGGCCTGCTTCGGAAAAAGGAAAAAAGCAGGTTGAGTCTTTATCACATAATGCCCCTGAAACACCAGAGGAGGGGGAGATTAGTGAAGGCAAGACGCTCGAAGTACTGGGTGAAAATGTTAGTCCCACTGGGGACCCGGTAGTCGAGGTTCATGACATCGAAACGACGCCTTCCCCTTCAAAGGGAAAGAAGAAATTGACCTATAAGTTGAGGAAGAAGAAAGTGGGTGGAACTTCTAAAGTCACTCTTATTCCAGTGGAGAAAGATGCTTCCTCGCAGCATTTAGAAAGTTCTCTGAAAGGCCTGTCGAACCTTACTATACCTGATGATCTACTCAACTATGTTTTTGACGATCCAGAGGCCCTTAAGCTTCAATTTCCCATGGGAGGCGATACAAATGCTCAAGCCCAAAGCCAAGGAGAAAATCCTTCTATTAGTAAAGAAACTGGTCCGTCGGGAGGAAACACTAGGACACACATAAACATATGCACTTCACCTTGCACATAAATTTCTGTAATCACTCTACTCTTTTCTAACTTGTCGTTATTTTAATTATGTATAGGTGACATTGGGCGTACATATGGACTTGACCGCCTTCGTGATTCATTGATTTTTCACCAATCCGGCCAGGTTTCGGGTTCTGGCAAATGCCAAGATCGAGATGATTCCGGTGATCGAGACTACCACCATCGAGAATCATCCTACCGAAGAAAGTCCTATAGCCAGTCCTCATATCCTCATGATCCTCCTCCTCAGTTGGAGCACCGCAAATAGAAACCCATACATAAGGGGTCCCAGCTAGAGGCCCATTGGGATCAACACACTCGTTCATCCAGTACCAGGCAATCCCGGGATCCCTACAGAACACCTGCAATCTCCAAGTAGACTCCTCTCGCTCCTATGTCTGATCCATCGGTAGCAGAATGACTTGTTGAGCTTAAAGCCTCGTTTCCGAAGATATGCTTCGATGGCTTAAAATTCCTCCCGGCGATTCACTAGATTTCAAGACATGTCAAGCAAAGCGCTATTGCTTGTACTAATGACGTCTATGTCCAGCATGATGCATTCATGCACTTAGCCAAAAAAGTTTTAGAAATCTCCATTGAGCGTCAGCATGAAATTGATCGCCTAAAGCTTGAGGCTATCCATGATAAAGACATTATCAAAGCTCAGGACGAAGACCTCTCTGCATACAAATCTCAACTTGAAGCCGTCCAACAGAGTGCTAAAGATACTGTGGAGGCCGTCAATCATCTGGAGTCAACTCATAAAAAAGAAATCGACGAGGCGGTCCAACGCCGTGGGGCCTTGGCTTTAGAGAAGGATTCAGTGCAAAAGGAAAGGGATGCATTTTCCCTCCGAGTCAAAGAGCTGGAGGATCAACTCCACAAAGAAAGAGAGGAGAAAACTGCTGCTCAGGAAGAGTCGCAACGATATTGCGACGAGATCGTTGCTACGCGACTTCTGAAGGCGAAGCTCGACGACGAGCTTTCGAAAGTCGGGATGCTGAAGGATGAAGCCCATGAAGAGGGCAAGAAAATAGCATCTGCGGAGATTGACTCTCGCCTTGAGGCAGCTAAAGAGGCTAGCAGGGAAGAGATTAAGTGCATGTTTGACCCATTGATAGCAGAATTCAATGCCCGTGTCCTCATGCATCGAGATTTAACTTTTCTTGGCGAAGGCTACCTTGAATCTCTAGCAAAGGCATGGGCGACTTTAATAAAGTTCATGAAGGTCAAGCTGGGAACCGAAGAGGTTGATGAGGAGGCCTTGGTGAAAGAATTTCTTAGGGGGAACGAGCATTTGGACTTGTCTGCAACGAAGGCGCTCTACTGCAAAGGTTCACCCTCATCCAAAGGAAAAGACGTCATTTCCAGTCCGTCTGGAACGGAGTCTTCAGTCCTCCCTCCCACTCAATCGGCTGATCGGCCAGTACTCGATCCATTCGAGCAACATGCTTGTTATGTCCTAGAGGACCGTGGTCTCGGTATTCACATTCTATCATCCATTCCGGAGGGCGAGACTCTCCGAACGGTTGAGAGCCAATAAGAAGCCGGTACATAACTCTGCTTTTTAGAGTTTAAAGAGCCGTCGCTCTTGGTGTAAGATTATTGTACTCTAATGTTTGTTTCCTGTGATTTTACTCAGGCCATTCTGATCCCAAACCTACTCCAGGGAGCGATGACTCCAAGGAGGAGAAGGGGAAAACAAGCGAGGCCACTCACGAGGGAGAGACTTTCGGTCCAGATGCTTAAGTGATTGAGGAGCTTGATGAGAATAAGTCTGAGACACATCTCCTGTCGAAGGTAGTTATGAAGTTGAGATCACAAGCGCCTCTGAGAACACTTCTAAAATGAGCATGAAGGAGCAGCTCGCGGAGGAAAAGAAAAGACGCTGAAATCAAAGTCGAGCCTCGAGTAGTGGACCTAGACGATCCTTTGAACAAGCCTTTGAAGGTCATTCTCCCTGGTGGGTCCAGGCTGCAGGAAGTCCCTCGTACTTCCTCGGTTATTACCTCCCCATCAAAGAAAATTTCCAAGGGAAAACGCATGGGGGAGGAGTCTTCTGAGAAGACGAAGGAGGGAAAGAAATCGAAGAAATCAAAGAAGTAATTATTACTCTCGATCAACGAGAGTTAGTTTAGATTATGTAATTATTTTTATTTATTTTCGTAGTCCATGTAGATAGACTTTTGACTCCGAGTTTTGGAGGAGTTGTAGTAGAAACTTACTTTGGATAAATAAAGCTTAGTTCTTTTGTCTTTCAAAAGACTTTTATCGTTCAACTTTCTGTATAATCGTTGTCGAAACCCAAGCTATTGTGAGTTACATAAACTTCTCAATTCATCTTTATATAAGTCGTAAATTCTTTGGAATTGTACGTCCTTTATTTTAGGTACTTAGAATAATTTTCAGTCCGTATGTCGAGGACTTGATGACTTCAAGTCATTTATATCCTAGTCCGCACTTCGGAGACTTAGAGATTTTTAAACCCTTTATACTCCAATCCGCACTCTGGGGATTTAGAGTACTCCATTCCACACATAGGGGACTTGGAGATTTTGAGTCGTTTACACTCTAGTCCGCACTCAGGGGACTCAGAGGACTCCAATCCGCACTCTGGGGACTTAGTGGTTTTTAAGTCTTTTATACTTTGGTCCGCACTCAGGGGACTTAGAGTACTCCAGTTCGCACTCAGGGGACTTGGAGATTTTGAGTCATTTATACTCTGGTCCGCACTCAGGGGACTTGGAGATTTTGAGTCGTTTACACTCTGGTTTGCACTCAGGGGAATCATAGGACTCCAATCCGCACTCTAGGGACTTAGAGGTTTTTAAGTTGTTTATACTCTGTTCCGCACTCATGGGACTCAGAGTACTCCAGTTCGCACTCAGGGGACTTGGAGATTTTGAGTCGTTTATGCTCTGGTCCGCACTCAGGGGACTAAGAGTACACCGGTCCGCACTCAAGGGACTAGGAGATTTTAAGTCGTTTATACTATGGTCCGCACTCAGGGGACTTAGAGTACTCTCGTCTGCACTCAGGGGACTTGGAGATTTTGAGGTGTTCATGCGTGTTCATACATCAGACAGAATAACATAACTCTAGTGATTTGCCACAGAATTATCATAGACAGAAACATAATAATCAAGGAAAAGATGGCTTCAAGCCTTTATTATTGAAAATAACCTAAATTGTCTTATTACATGCTGAAAACTAAGAATAAAATATGCTGGAAATAAGTGTAACTAAAATATGAAAGAAATGGACTAAGTAGTATAATGCTGCAAATGCTTGCTATTCTATGCTCGGGGAGAGTGTCGTACCATCAACGGTCGCTAGCTTGGAAGTTCCCTACCAAGCTTCCGTTCAATGACGTATGGACCTTCCCATGCGGGATTCATATGCGATGGGACCAGGAAAACTCGTTTCAAAATGAGGTCACCCATATCAAAGATTCTCGGCCGGGCCTTTTCATTATAATATCGAGTGACGCGGTGTCTGTACGCAACCACTCTTAAATCATCTTCTTCACGTTTTTCATCAATGAAGTCCAGTGATTCCAGCAAAAGATCTCGATTCGACTCAGGGTCGTAATAAGTTATCGATGTGATGAAACTTCAAGTTCTACGGGTATAACAGCTTTCATGCCATATGCTAATGCGAGTGGAGTATGGCCAGTCGCGGAATCGTTGGTGGTTCTATAGGCCCAAATCACTGTCGGGATTTCATCCACCCACTTGCCTCTAACCTCTTCCAAATGCTTTTTTAGATTATTTTGTTCACGACTTCCACTTGTGCATTTGCTTTTGGATGAGCAACTGCTACAAAAATTTTCTCAATGCCATATCTTTGGCAAAACTCTTTGAATTCTTTGCTTTCGAATTGAGTTCCATTGTCTGTAATGATAGTTCGTGGAAGGCCAAATCAACATATAATGTTTCGTACAACGAAATTAATGACCTTTTTGGTGGTGATCGTGGTCAAAGGCTCTCCTTCTGCCCACTTAGTAAAGTAATCAACCGCAACTATCGCGTATTTCGCACCATCTTTGGATATGGGTAATGAACCGACTATGTCGATTCCCCACATTGCAAACGGCCAGAGACTAACCATTTGTGTGAGTTCCGTCGATGAAGCTCTCGGGACTTTCGCATACTTCTGGCATTTGTCGCATCTCCTTACTTAGTCTGCAGCGTCCCGATTTACAGTTGGCCAATAGTACCCATAGCGGAGGATTTTCTTTGCTAATGTCTGACCCCAGTATGGTCACCACATTCTACTTCATGGACTTCCTTCAAGACTCATTTTATCTCATTGTGGGCAATGCACCAGAGTAAGGGGTCGAGAATCCCCTCCGATACATTATTCTGTCCTTCATTACATGTCGTGAAGCCATACGGATGACTTGTCGTCTTTCACTCCTTCTTTTAGGCAAGAACCCGTGTAGCAAGTATTGCTTGAATGGGGTCATCCATGATTCCTTCTCGATTTATGTTTCTAACACGGAGTCTAACTCCATCATATTTATACTTGGAGCATGTAGGGTTTCAACGGGAATCAATCTCATTTGCTATGCATCGCCAGTGCTCACAAATTTTGCCAATGAATCGGCTTCTCTGTTTTTTCACGCGGGACATGCGAAATATCATAATATTCTAGATTTTCTAGTAGCTCTTGAACCTATGCAAGGTACGGGGCAAGCCTCTGTCCTTCGCTTGATAATCTCGTCGCACCAGGTACACCACCAGTTGCGAGTCGTAAAAGATTTCAACCGATTTTACCCCCAGTTCTCTGATAAGTCTCAATCCAGCAATCAATGCTTCATACTCGGCTTCGTTATTCATCGCTGGGAATTCGAGCTTCAAAGCATACCAAACTGATCGGTTTTTCGGAGTTACAAGAACTATGCCATCCCACGAGCGACGGTCGTTAGATGCCCCATCGGTATACATCTTCCATCGAACAAGAGGAATGACATTGTTACTGTCTGATTTGTCTGACATGGTGAATGTAGCAATGAAGTCTGCAAGAGCTTTCCCTTGTATGGCCCTTTGTGGCATGTAGGAAATATCAAATTGAATCAATTCGATATTCCATTTTAACATCCTTCCAAAAGTTTTCGGTCGTTGGAGTACCGCTGCAAGAGTTGATTGGTATAAACACTGATTGAGTGTGCCTGAAAGTATGGCCGGAGCTTGCGTGATGCAATCACCAAGCAATAGGCTAATTTCTCAATCTTAGGATAATTTCTTTCTGCTCCCGTTAAATGTTTATTGACATAGTACATTGGCTTCTGAATTCGGTCCTCCTCGCGAACCAGAGCCAACTGATAGCATGTTGGGATACAGCCAAGTACACGTACAACATCTCATGGTCTACTGGTTTCGATAGTATCGGGGGACTTTCCAAATGCCTTACCAGAGCTTGGAACGCTTCCTCACAGTAAGATGTCCACTCGGAATTTCTCTTTCTTTTCTTTATTACATCGAAGAATGGGATACACTTATATGTGGCTCTGGATATGAATCGACTCAGCACGGCCACTTTCCCATTCAAGCTTTGCACTTGTTTTATAGTTTTTGGCACTTGTATGTCTCGAATAGCTTGAATCTTTTCCGGGTTAGCTTCGATTCCCCGTGCATTCACAATAAAACCTAAAAACTTCCCCGACGCGACACCAAATGAACATTTCAAAGGATTGATCTTTGTCCCATAATGCCTGAGTATATCAAACATCTATGCTAAGTCTCGAATGTGGTCGTTTGACTGTCGTGACTTCACGAGCATGTCATCCACATAGACTTCCATCGTTCTACCAATTTGGTCTTAAAACATTCAATTCACAAACACTAATAAGTCGCTCCCGCATTTTTCAATCCAAAAGGCATTACTACGTAGCAATATAGCCCTACATCTGGGACAAAACTGGTGTGTTCTTGGTCTGGAATGTGCATCGGGATTTGATTGTATCCTGAATATGCATCCATAAATAACAATGACTCGTGTCCAGCCGTAGAGTCGACGAGCTGGTCGATTCTGGGTAAAGGGAAACTATCCTTTGGGCATGCTTTATTCAAATCAGAGTAATCAATGCAAGTTCTCCACTTCCTGCTCGCTATCCTTACTGTCACCGGGTTGGAAATCCATTCCGGGTAGAGGGCGTCGTGGACGAACCCAATGACTTTGAGTTTGTCCACCTCCTCTCTGAGAGCAGCGGACCTCTCCAGGTCCATGCCTCTCCTTTTCTGCTTTACAGGAACGTACTTTGGGTCTATGTTCAACATATGACTTGCAATAACGGGAGAAATCACACACCTATCAGAATGTGTCCAAGCGAAAACATCCAGGTTCGCTCGGAGGAAATCAGTGAGATCCTCGGCCATTGACTGGTCGAGCTACGATCCAATCTTATGAGCTCATGATGGGTCATCTCAGCTAACTGGAATGTCAATCGTCAGTTTAACCAGTGTTGCTTTTGCTTCACTAGGTTCCCATCATCATCTCTCGGATCTCTATCTCGATAGATCCGAGAGTGTTGCCCGAGCCAGGGATCAGGCACTACTTGTCAATCGCTAGTATTCCGGATGCGGATGGAGTTGTCCGTAACCTTTCCTTTCTCTCACCACTGGGCCTCTCTTATCTCAGCCACATAACATGCACGACCGGTCGCCTGACTGCCATTCACCACACCGACTCCCTTGTTTGTCGGAAATTTTAACGTCAAACACCATGGAGCCAAAGCGGCCCTAAACTCTGCCAGGGCTGGCCGACCCAGAAACACATTATATGGAGAATCAACATCCAACACTATGAACGATAGGATTCGCACCCTCCTACGCTCACCTTCTCTCAATTCAACTGGCAACTTAACATACCCTATCGCATCAGTTGCTACACCATTAAAGCCATGGATACGGGCTTTAAATCTTTTGTCTCCATATTTATTTGATCATATGCCTTTTTGAAGATGATGTTAATGGAGTTTCCACAATCAATCAAAATTCTTTTAACATATGCTGGCCCGATCGTCGTAGTTATGACCATTGGGTAGATGGTAGGAGCCTCTACCTTGTCCACATCTCGACTCCTAAACACCATATCGTCTGTCATCATGCTTTGTTGCTTTGCGGGGGTCCTATCTCCACATTCGAATAATACTCATAATCCGCATGCCTTAAGGAGTTAGCATATCGCTCCATCTCCTGCCAATTCTTATCTGCAGGGTGAGGTCCTCCGATTATCGTGTTTATGATCAATCTACCCATGGTTCAGGCAGGTCCCTCTGGTTGGCGTGGAGCCGGCCCGCGTCCGGGATCTGATGTTCCTTGTCAACCCTCTTGTGGGTTCTTAACAAATTCCTACATCTTTTTCTGTCTGATCAACTTTTCTATGGCATCGTGGATGTGTCTACACTCCTCTGTATTATGCCCATATATTTCATGGAAGCGACAGTACTTCCCCGACCGCTTCTGTTCCTCTGTGGAGTCCATTGGGCTTGGCTTTCTGTATTGAAAAGTGTTACAAGTTGACAGGTAAATATTTTCAAGAGATGCATTCAGTGGAGTGTATTCATTGTAGGTTGGAATCATTGGCTTCCATTTCCCCGCTTCTCTTTTCTTTTCGGTATTTCCTCCTCCGGACCATTTAGATTGCCCAGGCTTGTTTTGGACGTTGACTTGAACCTTTCCCGAGTTATCGCCAGATTGTTTTACGACAATGTTGCGTTTCACAGTCTCTAGAACAGGCCCTGGTGTCTTATCTTGCCTCGTCCACATGGCTTCTTCTCTTCTAATGAATTGATGAGTCTTTGAATAGAAATGCCCCAGCGTTGTTGGAGGCTTTCCTGCCAACTAATCTCCAAACTCTGAGTCTGGATCCACTCCTCGCATTACCGCCATCAGAATTGCGTGGTCGTTGGGGTTGCTAACTTCAGTAGCCGCAACATGAAATCTCTGCAAGTACTCTTTCAATGACTCCCCCGGAGCCTGTATTACACTTGATAGGGACATTACATCCTTGGACGAGTGGCTTGTATCCTGAACTGTTCTACAAATTTCGTTTCCAATTCACCGAATCTGGATATAGACTGTGGGGCAAGTCGAGTGAACCACATGGTGGCGATTTCAGATAAAGTAATTGGAAAGCATCTACACTTGGTCGCGTCATTTTCTCTAGCCTGATCCATCATTCATTCATACCTCATCACATGCTGCCTAGGATCGGTCTTTCCTTCGTAGGCCGAGATAGTTGGCATGCTAAACATCTAGGGATACTCGGCCTATAGAATGATATCGGTGAATGGAGTATGATCTTGGATATCCCCCAATCTTCGTTGGTCAAACCATGATTTTCTCTCATTAACTGCCTAACCATAGCTGATAAGTCCGGAGTTTGTATGGAGGATGGAAGGTTGGGCTCTGTTCTACGTGACCGCTCGGATTGATGTACCCTCTATTGGCGATCTGCCAAACGTGTGTCGTAAAGACTAGCTTCATTAGGGTCTTGGTGAGCTGGGCATCTGGTCTCCACACGCGCTCCAACTCATAAGTTTCCTGTTTCGGCTTGGGTGTGGTCTTCAAGATGTGAGTGATCCCTAGTTGATCGATCAGTAGAGCCTACTTGTGCAGTTTCATTCTTACGGCGTCTATGTTTGGGAGGTTCATCAGATGAAGTCGAGCTATCAGATGAAGAATAAGGAGTAGGGCTACCTCTAGCATTCTGATGCTGTTGCTGAGTAAGCTGAGTCATGAGGTTAGCATTAGCTTGAATCTACTCAGCAAGTTGTCTTCTACTTTCTATGAGTTTCCTCATCAAGTTGTTTAACTCGGTCCTGGTGATGACTTCTGTTTGATTTTGGGTAGTAGTCTCTGCACCTAGGTTTGTTTATTGGTTGCTAGGTCCTATCTGTTGTACGTTAGCAGTCTCATTGACGTCTGCATTATGAGAGGCTGATCGGGCCCCATAGTAGAGTTGTTGATCGAAACCACGAGTAGATTCAATAGACATCGTGTGAATAATTTGGATCTTCTTTGGTGGATTTATTCAATCCAGTAGCTACATAGCAGATCCTAGCCGCCTTAGAATTCGATTTATCGGTGAAAGCACCAAAACGTTAGTACCCGAATTAGTCACTAACACCCTTACGGAGGATTGTGTAGAGAGATTAATGAAGAAAGTAAATTAGAATAAAGAACTGTAAGTTAAATTAGATGCAAAAATAAGAAAATCGGATTTATAGTGGTTCAGCATAATTGCCTTTGTCCACAGTAAGTCTTGATCTGTATTGCTTTCACAAGTGATTGAATAAAGATACAATCCGTACAATAAAGACTTGAATACAAATGCTAAGTAAAGTAAAGTGAGTCTTGAAAGCGGTAGGGTCTCCCCGGTGTTCTCTTAAAAAGGTCGCATTCACTGTGCCCCTGCCCCTCTATTTATAGATGAAGATGGGTTGGACTTTCTTAATGGGCCTAGGACCAAAATACCTCGGCCCTTGGTGAGTGACTTCTATATGCCGAACCACATGTCCAAGCCGGTCGACACCTCTATGCCGAACGAGGCAGTGTGTTGCACTAAGTGTGTAGGCCAAACAAGACTGGAATGTCGAACGAGGCTGGAAGGCCAAATGAGACTGGAGTGCCAAACGGGGTATGAGTGCCGAGCGGGGCTAGAATGCCGAACGGGGTATGAATGCCGAGCGAAACTCTTGCCGAACGAGGCTTCATGCCGGTCGAGACTTCTGCCGAACGAGGCTTCATGCCCGTCGAGAATTCTACCAAATGAGGCTTCATGCCGGTCGAGACTTCAGCCGAATGAGGCTTCATGCCGATCGAGACTTCTACCGGACGATGTTGAATGCCGAGCGAAGTTCATGCCGAACGATCCTGCTATGCCGATCGAGGCTCTATGCCGAGCGAGGTTGGAATGCCAAACGAGGTTGGAGTGCCGAACGATACTCCCAATGTCAAACGGCGCTTGTGCCGAGCCTCTTGTTACATGGTCAAATATCCAGGTAATAGATATAATCAATATAATCTATCATAGATTATCAGATAAAACATAGACTATAAAATAATTCCACTACTTTGAGGAATCCAGTTGGATCCCTCCATCCTGTTTCCCTGCATCCACAGATGTTAGCCAAAAATAAAATACCAATTCCACTTCGAGGTGGAATATCACCGTATAAAGGGTCATCCTCTATTATGCGAGGCACATAGGGTCTCATCCGCTATATAATGCGGGAAATCAATCACACCAATATATATAAATGTAAATATATACACACACACACTATATATATAACATATCACATCCAAGGTGATAATAAATATCAATTCAAGAAATAGCCAATAATTTAAATTTAACCATTTAAATTTAAAAAGGAAATCCAGACGAGTGAGATTAACTCACCTTTGATTTTTATGTGCAACCCAATCCATCCCAACTAGTTTTCTTCACGATTTCCGACCTTGGACAAACATTATATAATTTTGTTAACACTTGGAATAATTGAATGATTAATTATCATTTAATAGATTTAATTAACCAATAATTTAATTTAAACTATTTTCTTTTAATAAGATTATTTTTAGTGACACATAAATAAATAGGTTTATTAGACAAATTAATCATCCTAACTACATATACTTAGAAACTTAATTTATAACGATTTATACATCTAACTTTTACATAAACTTTCAATATTTAAAATTACTATATATATATATATATCTTTAAAATCTTATATGTATAAAATTTTCTTTTTATCTCAGTATATTAAACATGCATGAGTATTTTCACATATATAAATATGTTTTCTACTTTTCTCTAATGACAACAGCAGTTTATTATACTCTATATATACATATGTATACATATACATATAAATATAAATCACCGTTCTTGTAAAACTTACTACAATTTATTATAAAAAAAATTCTCTACATGTATTTAAATTGAAAAGAAAATTAATATATGTATTTATTGAATAAATTTACATCAAAGGACGATCAACAAAAACCTCACCTCGACCTTGACGCACCGCCGAACTCCTTGCCCTTGCAACCTCCCAATCGCGCCTCTCCAACGAGTATGACATCGACACACGACTCATCACCAAGCCTTGTCGAACTGCCACCAGAACATGCCACGACTTCAACCTCACATCGATCGTACCAAAG
This sequence comes from Allium cepa, assembly GCA_030765085.1. Taxonomy (NCBI): domain Eukaryota; kingdom Viridiplantae; phylum Streptophyta; class Magnoliopsida; order Asparagales; family Amaryllidaceae; genus Allium; species Allium cepa. The sequence goes on from CM060934.1 coordinate 169,947,569, forward strand.
CACGTAGCCACTGATTCAATCGAACAGCCGTTGCACTGCCACGCTAACCCATCCGTACGAGCGCCTCGACTTCGTTGGATTCAAACCCAAAGATAGGCGGCTACTCAATTTGGGCGTGAATTCCATTCGAACCAATTAAGATTACAGAAAGAAGGGTAAACTCACGGCCCCAAAATCGAATAACTCCAATTTGAATTGAAAAGGCATCGAGGAGGAAACGCGATTTTGATTTCGAAAATGTCTCGGCATTTCCCCCTTTTTTCTTTTTTGAATAGTATTGCTGATTTGAAGAGAAGGAGGAACGAGGCTTGATTTTGTTTTAAAGCTTTTGATTTGTTCTCGTGCATTTTAAAAGAGGAAGGGAACAATATACAATGTTGAAGAGAACGTAGCGTTATGGTTAAACATGCTACAGTGATCATGAGATGACAGCCAAAAAGGTTTGATGGAAATACAGATTTTGAAAGATTGAGTATATATAAAATTTTATTTAAATTATTAATCAACACAAATCGCACTCAAAATCTCGATCTCCTATCGAGGCGTGCCGCTAGGCGATCATAATGTTATACCCATATTTTGAACGCAATGGAAAAAGTTTTGAGTCCTAACTCGATCGTATAGAGAAGATAGTTTTGTTTTGGACGTAGTTATTATATTGAATTTTCGATATAGATTCAGCGCGTTTACCTATCGTACGATCACACAACAACTCCAAAAGCCATGAAAATTGAAATATGATAATAATACAATATTAGGATCGAACGAAACTGGTTTCGTCGAATTTCGAGACTGTGCCTCGGAAGGTTATTTTTAAATTCAACTTAAACAATATATTTTAAAACTAAACAAACACTTTTAAATTCAATTTTAAAAGTTCTATTATCTTCTGTATTGTTAATACAAATTTTATAATCCTTCAAATTATTTTTAATGAGCTTAAAAAACCTAGATTCAATTTTTACCCAACTTTCAATTATTAAGTTTAATAATTTAATTGCCAAATAAACAATGATATTTGAAATTAAAGTTAAACTAACTTCTAAATATTTAAAAACAATTAAATATTCCAATTTCAATTATCCAAAAATTCTGGGTCGTCAAAGAAATCGGGTGAAATGTTGAATCTGTAGTTTTAAGCTTGTTAAAAATATTTCAAAGGGCTTGTAAAAATTATATTGATAATAATAGAGATAATAAATTTTTAAAATTTAATTAGGAAACGATCTGTTCAGTTTTAAAAAATATATCTTTTAAATTGACTTTTAAAAATATTTTTTTGGGGCACAGTCTCAGATTTCAACGAAACTAATTCCATTGGATCCGTAATATTGTATTATTATCGGATTTCAAAATTTCATAGTGTTTGGAGTTGTTGTGTGACCGTACGATATATAAACGCACTGAAATCGAATTTGAATATAAGTAGATATAAACCAAAGTGGTGAAGTGAAAATAAATATAAAAAGTATATACAATGTTTATATTGAACTTAAGAAATGGACGGCGAGACGTATCACATGTATCTGTCATATTTCTATTGTACTTGATATGCTGTGTAGTCAGTTTTTGTGGGGACAAGTTAGTATAACTGTCCTGTATTTTTCTATTGATGGTGTTGTACTCTGATGATCTAATGTATAAAACAGTTACAGTTTCTTTTTGTATAAAGATCAGTCATTTATCAATTATATATTGTTCCGCTGCGTTTGTGAGATTCTGATGTTGTTTTCTATTCTTCTTCTACATATTTCTTCTTTAACCCTTACGGTTTGGTATTTCTGGCATTTAATCGTTCGGCATGTAATACCGTGGACGTATTGATGTCGACTTTCGAAGGTCGAAAATCCGGGTCGTGACATTTCTACCTTCAAATGTCGAACATGACTAAGTCATGCTGCACCCACCAAAGATCACATGGATTCAAAGCTTGCACCCACACGAACTCAACGGATTCGATTTTTCATAGCCCAAATCTTAAGATTTTTATACTAGAAGGAGGAGGCTAGGTTTAGTGTTTACAAGAAATTGAGAAACAAAAAGAGAGAGAGAGGAAAAATGAGAAAATGAGAAAGAAACATGAAGTGTAGGGTTTAATTTATTTTATAATTTCTGGCACTTTACTACATAATATCATATTCACGTACGAACCACGAACCACAGAAATAAAAATACGATCGCGCACAAAAATGCGACATGATCTCAAAACAACAATAAAGTACGCTTGTTAACTTATTTTGTTAAATTTCAAAAATGCCAATTTGCCAAAAAATACATCAAACGATAATTTAAATATTTTTCAAATTAGAAATTATGGAAAAACCTATAAATCGAAATAAAAATACATCATTAAAAATTAATTCATTTTATTAACAATTGATTTTCCTATTATTTATTAAATTTGAACCAAATCTGAATGTTAAAATAAATTAAATATCTTCATTTGAAACGTTAAAAATTATGGATCGTCACATATATATTACATTATCTTAAATTATTAATGGTGAATATAAGTTTATACAAATATATATATATATATAAGAAATTTCAAAATTAATAATTAATCAAATTTTGTTAATTAAATAAATTAATTAAGTGTTATTTAATAATATAAAATACACACACACATATAACTATAAATGTTATAGTATACATATTCAAATTAAAATGTTTGATTAAATAATGTAAAATTAATTAAAATTTTAATTAATTAATATTTAATTAATAATATTAATATTAGACTACAAATAAGATTATTATATAAGTTAATTAAATTATAGAAGTAATGTAATAATTAAAACTTATATAATCTAAATGCATAATAAAACATGGAACGGTAAGAAAGCTAATTAGATTAAAGGAATAAACACATATGCATAATACGTATATCATGATTGTAAATGTGTGACATTGAATCACGAGGGTACTTCATAAAAAAATTATTATTTCATAAGTTGATACCACTCAATTAAATATATTAAAGATTATGAATCTCTAGTACAAATGTTGTCCTCAACCATTTGTGTATTAATAAATTAGTTACATACTCTTTGATTGTTGAGCAAACTCAAGCTAGGATGTTACATGTAGTAATATTAATAAATACACTAGACAAGATAACATAACTATTTATTTGTTGAGCAAACTCAAGGTATATATAATATACTTAGGCCGTCGCAAAACGGCAGGTACGAGTGAATAATCTCTTCGATTTGTTGAGCAAATTCAAGGTTGAAATGAGATTAGGACATGGACCACAAGGTTAGGAGTTGCATGTGACAAAACTGTATGCGGGCCTATGATTCGTTTGGCTTTCATCAAGGTTAGAATCTCAAGGCATATGAGTCCAAACACCCACTAGAGAAGTCGAAAGACTTATATGTTTCATCTTTGGGTTTTGAGAAACATAAAAGTCTAGTTGGAGCCTTTTTAGAAAATGAAATGGTAACATTTAACCTTTTTAATATTGTAAGAATATCTACTATGTATAATTAAACTAATCTATATTGATAAATTTTGTGCATTTAATATAATTTATAAAAAATTATCAATTAAAATATATAAATGAAATAAATTAATATTGACACATAGAAATATTGAATATATAATAGATTTTCGCATGTTGACCCATACAAGGGACTGATTATATGACTACTAAATAAATTTGTAATTTGATCACTAACGTGTTTACTTGTCTGAGACTGTATATTTTCTTCAAGAGTTTCAAAGTCTAAAAGTAATAAAGGGATATGAATATTTTATCCATGTTCAATCATATATAAATGTTATATGGTGAATGGTCGTAGCTCATAATGTATGAAACCTTGATGAAATTAGTTCATTTGAAGTATTTAAATCAAAGTGTGAGATCGTATATTCTGTATGCCTAATTACAATCATGACCTTGTCCTGTTAAGTTAACACTAGATAGAGAGCTACAAGATGGATCTAAGTACTCGAACGCTAAAAAATAGTTTGATCAGTTTACATAAAATGCAATTTATTTAAAATCCTCAAGTGTTATGGACAACCGAATGCATTTTGGTAAAGGGCTCATTATGATTGTGTAGTAGGGGTTTTCATTGAATGGTCCATCGATTTAGAGAAGAAAGCAACCTACGACACATAAGGGATGACGAGAGTGAATGGTTACTTTTGCTTTATAAAGAATCACCGAAAAAAAAGAATGGTAAAAAAATAATAGATACTTAACATTGGAATTTAAAAAAATAGGATTTCTATTCAAAAATATATTTTCAAATATAAAATATATATTCTTTGAGGCTTATTTCTTTGAGTTTAAGATATTTGATCTGAAAACTCTCCACTCTAAACTGGTTATAGTGGATGGAATACGTGGCCTATATTAAGTGGTTGAACGGAGCTCCATATTCCGTACGCTATTATAGTAATGACAGTAATAGTGGTAGCATGTCATATAACACCTCTTACTCACACCATGTTACGAAAATTATTTTCGTAAAACATATCAAACATTATTTATGAAATAATAACTATTTTTCATTACCGATTGAAAGTTAGATATAGTTATTTCAATATGAACATTATGAATATTCACTATAAAATAAAACTATATTAATGGTATTTGTTTCATAACAAAAGTGTTAAATTGGATAATACAGAAATGTTTGAATTTTTTTCAATTATATTAGAATTATAGACTAAGCCATCATTTTGAGAAATAAATTTTTGATTATATGATTGTGAATTATATGGTACTGGTTATTATATCTCAAACAATTAAGGGAAAATCACCCATTTAGTAGGACAAACATAAGAGTTGATAAACTCTTTGGATTGAAACATATAGATATATGCAATAGTAAGTCTAACAATACCACAACGATTCTAAGTACTTCGTTGAATTCGTCGATGAATTATCACAAACATGAACATGTGTATTTGAAACACATGTAGTATATCAATGATAAGTTCATAGAATATCAAATGGAAGCAAATGAGATTACGTACAATATAAAATAGAATAATTCGATTTGATCGAATATGTGAGTATATTGAAAGAATTCCAAATGTATCTTAAAATGAATATCTAAAGTCACTCCTCCTTATGATATATAATGTTTGCAACTAAATTGTTCACAAACACACAAGAATTTTTTAAAGTAAGTGAAGAAGAAAAAAATTAAACTGAGTAAATGAATTAACAAGCAAAAGAGATTCGACTATAATTAGGGACACATAAATTTATAGTGGTTCAACGTTGTATACCTACGTCCACTTTGAAGATTATCCTTTATTAATCACTTATAGCTCCGATTACAGCAGTTTGAAAATAGCAAGTGTTTGATTATAATGGAGTCTAGAGTAACAAGCAACGTAAAGATCCTAAAACTGAACCAAAAGACCTGTATTTATAGGGAGAGATAATGAAATATTTCGCTAAGATTTCAGTAGAAGACTCTCTAGGTTCATAGGGGCTCACCATAACGACTGGTGGCCCTAACTCGATGTTTAAGAATGACCGGCTATAGTTATGTCGATCGTTATTTTTGTCTCCAAATGATGTGCGATTGTTTTTGGGGGGTCCATTATGCCTCCTAAACTTTCCTCTAAAATATGAAGTCATTCTGAGTTGTTGATCGCGAGATATGGATCGAACCTTGTCACATTTGAAATATTCATTGAGTTACACCAATCGTTATGAAGGATCGACAAAAACGATCAGCCTAAAATGATCGACCTTCTTTGTATCTCAAGTTTTTGACCTGCAACCATTTTTGTGGGCTTCATTTTTCAATATATTAATGCTCTGAAAGTTTCAAGTGGGTTGGCCTTGTGAAGTTTGTGATATCGATCAATCTTTGCTGATTTGAGTTGTTTTATGGATCATTCTCGATCGATCAATTTAAACCTACTTTGTCCATAATTCAAGTGCATGAGCTACGATCGTCTTGAAATTTGAACTGTAACTTCATGGGACTATGTCAGTCACTCCATAGTGATTGCACCTCAATCGGGACCTGGTCCTCATTTACCAAACCATCTTCTACAGTGCTGTTGTATAATCAATTCTCAAGGTTGATAACCATCCGTTTCTAGCCAAGTCGATGAAATCATGGTCTTGCCAAAAGGTAGGATAAAATTTGCCCCCCAAAGAATGTCTTGTTGCGAACATGACATGCTCTGAATCGTCGTAAGCCAGAATCATCAAAAAGGAATCCATCTGGTTTATCAAATAGTCGTTATCCTTCCATTGAATTGTTTTCTTATCAAATGTCGTAATTCCCTTATTCACCATGACGATTGGTCGATTTCGAACAATATAAATAAGGGATCACAACTTGTTGATGATCATTTTGTTTTGTTTCTAGCGATTTCTAAGCTTCAACAACTTGGTTTTAATTTTCCTTCGGTTGATTTCAGGTGAACACTAAATTTTGGTTGACTTCAAAGAATTGAATTTTAAAGCGTATGCCAACACCGATACGTGTTTGCACCTGACTCCCGATCACCGTTACACGTTCACGGTCGTTGTCAAGTTTTGAAATTTTCATAAACAATCTTTGTTGATTGTTATTTTTATTTATATAAATATTTTTATGAAAATTTCCCTTTGTCGATCGTTATTCTGCTCCTTTTTTATGTTTTTTGCCTTTATCCGATCATTCATATGCTTTGTTTCAAATTGATTGCCATTGAGCTTAAGTGGAACGATCGGTATAAAGCACGCAACTTAATCGATCATTGCTTCAAATTGGCAGGGAATGTTCCATATATGCTCTTAATATATAAAGCCCCAAACTTAATCATTTCCTTTACTTCCTTCATTCACATCGCGTTTCAATCTGGGATAATAAGAGAAAAATACGAACCGCTTTACCTTCTTTCCTTATCGGTCTAAGAACGATCGAGGTTTCTAGATCGATTCCTCCTCACGAATCACTATGTTCTAGTTCCTCTAGGTCTCATTCAACTTCGAACTTGAATCCATCTCTCTTCTCTTGACTTCAATTTAGGTAGGTTAATCTATCTCTCTTCTCGCGTAGGTTAGTTTAACTGGGAAAGTCGTTCGATTTGAATCAAGTTGGAGAGGATGGGAATTATGAAAGATGAAATCATCGAGTGAATGAAATAATTCGAACTGATGCACTACGATCATTCTTCGACGATCGACGAACCATTGGACTAAGACGGCTCTAGAGTGGATGATGGTGATGATGTACTAATTGTTATGGAGTGACATTGAAGCTTGGGTGTTTAACGATAATCTATGAATGATCGACAATGTTTTGAAGTTGGAGGCTTTTGACGTGGAAGGGGTGAAGTTGTATGATTGGTTGATGGCATAAAGATAACGATCGGTATGGAAGGTCATGAAGGACAATTGGTGAACATAAACAATTGTGAACCATCGGTAGGAACATATTTACATGAATGATCAGACTATTAGGTGATGCGAATTATCGAGTAAAATGAATAAGGTGAACGATCAACAAGTTTGACTAGGTTGAATGATCAGTTGTCAACTATCAAAATCCAAAAATGGAATCCAAACAAATGAACTTGAGTTTAAGGATGAGCTTCAGCCTTGCATATTTAAGTAAATGCGTATGACTCATATTGGATTTGGACTGCATATTCTGTAATATATTACATCTGAACATCGACATGAACTAATGCCTTTGACCACTCTCCTGAAGCTCATTCGTGATCAACATTTTACTTGCCGACAATCGATCGCGAAACTTAAACAGCATCATTCCATAATGACATGGAGAAATGGTTGCGATGGTCAAGAATGACGGTCTTTCCGGTCAAACCTCGAAGTCTCATCGTCTTTTCCGTCTTTAGTTTCATATGACTTATTATGGCATTACATACCACTTTACCAAACCACACTAACAAGCACTATGCACTGGTGGGCATAGGTTACATTATCTAAATATGATTTTTACTAAGTTTAATAGCAATGGGTTCTAGATGTTTTGGTTGTCTTGCAGCTATGCTAGCTGTATCATCTTCTCAACAGGATAATCCTGATATGGAGTCAAGTTCCACAACTGAGTCTGATAGTCTGTCCTATAGTCATTATTCGAAGAAACCGGAAAGCCCGGGCCCTTAATTTGATTTTTCTAATGTAGTTCCCATTCTTCCATCAAAAGTTGTCGATCCCACTCCCTACACTCTAGAGTATACAGTTATTCTGGAGAACCCAGCTGATTTTGTAGCCTCTAAAATTAAGGCAGATGCTTTTTACCGAATCTGCATAAAGCATAGAATTCCTGTTGATGATATGTTGGTTTCATTGTGGGTTGAACGGACTCATAGACCCCCAAAAGGATATACGGTGTGCAACAAGTTCATGTGCTGGGCCAGATGCATCCCACCATTTAACTCATGCATTCGGAAAATTCTCCATTATTTAAGGACAGCTCTAGCGTAGCTTCGTCCGAACGGTTACGCTCTTCTTAACTGTACATATATGGTATTTATGGAGTTCTTGCACCACCCTCTAACCATCGATGACATTCGGTTCATATTCTGTTTCAAGACGGACAGGGACTCTTTCGTTTACATTTCTTGAGTCGGCGAAGAGGTGCCAGATTTTAACTGGTGCATGGAACAAACTAAGCGCTTTTAAAAGCCAGTGGTTCTTCATTTGCTGTCTGCCCAGTTTCGCTCAACAATGGCCGGAAAGACGTAAGTGTTTTCCACAATCTTTTAATAAGCATGGAAAACCGTTATTCAAGCTATATTCTTGACTATGTAATTCCTTTTATAGGCACTATCACTCGGCCCAGCGATAATCTTTATGAGGAGGCTGACACAACTTTGAAAAATGCACCGCCTAAAGACGGGAACATCGAGTATCTGCTTATGGACGAACGTCCTGTTACTTTTTACCTGATAGAAAAGGGCCTCAGCATAAGGCTAACTAAAGTCGCTCAAACTACAGGGATAAGACCATGGGCTACAGTCAGTCAAAGGGACAAGCGAACCGATCCCATTATGCCTCCAGCCATGGGTACATAGGAATTCACTGGTATCGATTTCGAAGGAGATAAAGGTGATGTAACGTCCCGCATTTTCGCACACTTCAAATCGACACACGTGCCAATTCAAACCATACGGAATGGCGGATTGTTATGGGGTAAATAAGAAAAACAGAGAAGGAAAAAACTAAACAGAATCTCACATCGGAAGGATAAAATATAATAATAAATATGCAGTTCACAAAAACTGTTTACAAAACATTTGATTCTTCTTTACATAATAAATATCAGAGTTCACATACCAATAAATATCAATGCAGCGGAATACAGTGTCTAGTGGAAACATATAATATAATAATAATAATAATAATAATAATAATAATAATAATAATAATAATAATAATGAAATCTTCGTCTTCGTCCTCCAGAAATAAAGTCTTCAAATCCTGAAACGCTCGGTCTGACCCGAGCGAATTGAAAAGACAAAACACTCGAGTCAGAACTAAAAGATCTCATGTAACTTAAATTAACAGTAATAAATATGAGTGCAGTAACTCAAGAGATGCTCGGGATTTACATCTCCTAAGGATCCGTTAAACTATTTACTATGTAGTATATTGCGCTATTATAATAGTGTCTATTTATAAAATAAACTTACTTTTAAATAGCGTTAAGGGGTTACCCATATAGCCCTTATTACAAAATATATTCCCATAGTCTATACAGTACCCACCGTAATCTCCCATGTACTGGGCGTCGTCAGAGGGCACTCCATAGGTATGGTACAAAGCCAAAATTGTATAAGGCGCGCTAGGGAAGGTGACATGGCACAACTAGGCAAAGCCAGGGTATATATACCAATTACGCTTCCGGGTCGGTGGTAACGCATAGCCGCAGCTACCTCCCACCTCGAGCCACACCCCTAAATCAAAGAAATCAAAAGTGGCCACCGAATCAATCCAAAGGTCAAAGTATAATATCGAAGGCATGTGTCCGATCAAAGGTGCTACCTTATTAACCTGTCAGTCGCTCCTGTTTTAGCCACCTTATGCCAACTCACGGGAGTTGGGTCCACGTATTTACCTTACATGAAACGCTGCCACCATCCTACTTCATTCTGGAATCTCCACTGCCTACACGGTTGTTAAAGTGGTTTTCGGAGTTGGCAGAGAGTATGACAACTTCCGATCCCGGTCTCTTCAAGAACCAAACGTTATTATAACACCGCGGTCATTTAAAAGTTAATTATACTTTCAAAAACCAGAATATAATTATCCATTTCAAAACCCATAAATACGATATCATTTCCTTTCCAAAACAAACTCATTTGATATTATTTTTATAAAAATCCAAATTAATATAATATCATTTTATTTCAAATATATATTTCTTTTCCAAAATCATATTGTTTTCAAACTTTTAATAATCGAAAACCAAACATTGAATTCTAACTTTCAAACTATAATACTTCGAAAATTCATAGCTTTAAACCATAATTTCTAAAACTTAAATGGTTTGGATATTCAAACAATATATAGCATCAATAGTTTGGATTCAAAATTTTTTATAAAATAAAATAATTTCCGCGACTTACAATTATTTCATTTAAGATTAAGTTAAAATCCATAAATTTAAAATCGCTTTCAGCTTAAATAAACCACTTCAGTTTCAATATATTTCAAACTATGAATATTAAACAATTGGAACTAAGGTTGGAAATATCTATTTCACTAATTTAAAGTCCTATTATTTAGTTTGAAATAATAATTGCATAATAAACCCATAATCATTTAAGTAAAACTCAAATTACTTATAAAAGAAAATTTCCTTCAATTTTTATACTAGAAATATTCATTTAATTCACCTTGAATAGAATTCAGTTATAAATATCAGGCCTTTTTTAAAATTTCAAGTTAATAAATTTTACATCAACTTATGAAGTTAACTTCTTAATTAAGCTCAATTACAAATAAATTTTCCAATTTAACTCCCAATCTTAATTAATTTAAATCCTTTAAAATTATATGTAGTTTCAATATCTTAACATGTACTTAACCATATAATATAAAATAATCAAACTCCGTCATTCAACTTATTTATTTTATTTAACAAATCCATACATAGCTTATCTTCAATACTTTAACTATAGATATTTATATAAAATAAGATTTTTTTTATATAATATCAAAATCTATATTTATTAACCGTATCCTATCCAAACCATAGAAAAATCGTTTCAAAAATAATTTTTATATATACCGCGGTGCCTGTATATAATTTTCTATCCTATGGTCAAGTGATACAGATATTTATCATTTCAATCCGCAATTTAAAAATAAAAAATGCGGTTGTATATCATTTCAAACCGCAATCCCGAATGAATGAAATACATGATAACTTGCAGATTTTAAAATATAGTACACATCATCCATTCACCAAACATCAATCATCAATCATTAATTATAATTATCATCCAATTTAAACAAACATCAATATATAACGGGTGATAAATAACTGGTATCAATTTCAGTTTACACTCAAATAAATTTAATAACTGTTAATTGGCAGTTTATATGCAAAATAAATATAATTTAACTGGCAGTTAATATGCAATGATGAATTAAATAAGGCGTAAATTAAATGAATGCAATTTAACTGAGAAATTGATGAAATATATACTAAACAGCTATAAATAAAATTTTAAACACATCAAAAATCAATTTAACAAACATAAGAAATTTTAGAAATCGTGAGTGGGTTAAAACACTCACCTTTTGAATTTAAATCGAATTTAAATCCGATTTAAACCCAAAAATTCGACGGTCTCCAAATCTGTCCAAACTAGCGTCCAAACGTCCGAAATTTTGTTACGATCCTAACAAAAAAAATTTCGCGTGAAACGGAGTTCGTATGAAGAAGTTATTCGAATAAACGTTTGAAAACAAAAATAAATAAATAAAACTAACCCATTTCACAATCCACGTCATCTCCTTTTCCTCACTCTACAGTAAAACGCGGCGCGTCTTCTGCACGCACGCGATGCCCCAGAGCCTAAAACACGCGCCCAGTCACACCGTTCAACCCTCCCCTTTGACCGGCGATAGCCATCACCTCAGGCCACTTGGCGACCGCCGACCACCTCCATCGAATTGCCTACGCCGAGGCGCACGCAACCCCCCAGGTCCGGTCCTCCATCCCTGCCGCTGGCCGCCCCCTTATTCGCAACCTTAATCGATCTTCATGCTGAACCCAACCATTAAAACGACTTGCAACCTGTTCCGATGGAATCCCCTTTAGACTCTCTACAATACCCAGAAGCGATTTCCCGATCTGACGAATTTTTGTGACGACGTGATGAACGGCCGCTACTTCATTGATTTCTTCTGATCAAAAGACAAAACAAAATGAATAACGTCCCGCCTTTTCGTACACTTCAAATCGACACACGTGCCAATTCAAACCATACGGAATGGCGGATTGTTATGGGGTAAATAAGAAAAACAGAGAAGGGAAAAACTAAACAGAATCTCACATCGGAAGGATAAAATATAATAATAAATATGCAGTTCACAAAAACTGTTTACAAAACATTTGATTCTTCTTTACATAATAAATATTAGAGTTCACATACCAATAAATATCAATGCAGCGAAATACAGTGTGTAGTGGAACCATATAATATATGTTCGTCGACGGAAGTTCTATCGGTTTAGAAAACCGTCGAACGAATTTAAATTTAAAAATATAACCGCAAGCGCATGGTGTACGAATGTAGCACGCGGCGAATACGGGTCGATCCACAAGGAATTGTTGATTTAAATTTCCTACTCCATCAAATTAACCCAAAGTTGAGAAATTGTTAACTAGAAATAAAATGAGGCTAAGACTAAAAAAATGTGACTCGAAATCTATTAGACTAGAGAACAATTTAGAGGCAAATCCACTCTCAAATTTTTGTAAATCAACAAACGCATAATTTATGATCTCTAACTTTGATATTAAGTGGAATAATCATTGTATTTATCATAAGTTTGGTTGTTTATGTTATTATTTAACATAACTCAAACCATCAAACTATAATACAACAATTATACCACTTATAATTCTCATGAAAATGAAGCCAAAGCAAAAGCTATTTTAAGTATGATCTATTTAATATTGTAACTAGTAATATAGATCATCAAATTTCATTTTTACTTTCATTTCATAATCAAAAATTAATTAGCAAATGATGATGTAAATTGTGTTTATGTTGAATAAGAATAGCTCATTTGCATAAGCAATATAAGCTATCAAACCCACTTGTATAAACTTACATCAAAATTCACATTCATGAAGCATAAACAAAGAGATCATAAATCATAAAAATGTTGAAATTACATAAAGTTAGAGAGCTTCATCACCCCTAAATTGAAGGGGTTTAGCTACTCATTTGTGGCATTGAAGCATCACATGTAAGTTTCAACATTAAAAAGAAAAGAAAAATAGAAAATAAGTAAAGAAGGCAAAAGAGATTAGCTACTAACTACTTGCATAAACATGAATCTAAGCTATGAACATAAGGAGAAAGAGAGCATAGAAATAAACATTAACAATAAAACAAAGAAAAGCATGTAGAAAAAAGAGAAGAAAGAGGCTTGGAAGCCATTTTTATTTCATAAAAAATTGTGCTTACACTTGATTTCTTAGTTTCCTAAGTAAGATGAAAAAGTAGAAGATGATCTTTTCATGTACATAAGGGGGCTATTTATACATGCATAAAACCCTAATTCTATTTTTAGGGAGCTTCCTAAATTGCCCTTTAGGAAGTGTGGCCACCAAGTAACCATTATCCACTAATTAATCCATCATTTGTTTTGCATGAAGCTTTAACATCCACTTAGTTGTCCATTAGCTCCAAATTGTACATTTAGGTAAGTGGGTGGGGTCCTCCATGTTCATGGCTTGAATTATTTCCCTCTTCTTTCCTTTGTATTCATTTGTGCATGCATATATCTTCATATAAGCCTCTTCCATGTGCATTCAAATTCCTATAAAAATTATCAAAAAATGTCCAAGTAAAAATTCTTACATTGACACATGCACAAAATGACCATTTTGCCCCTGAATGAAGATGAAAATATGATGGTTGGAAATAATTGAATTTTGGTTTTAAACATGTTAAAATGACCAAATATGATGATTATTTAAATAAAAAGAGATAAAATATGGATGTAAATATATGCACAATTACGTGCATATCAAATACCCCCACACTTATCTTTTTATTCGTCCTCGAATAAAGGAAAGCTAAGATAAATCCGTTTTCGTGGGGAGCACGATTGCATTGAGCGTATGCAACAAGCCGTTAAACCTCTGGGTGTCCACAGTAGGACGAGTGTTGTCTCGTGAGGGTTTTCAGCGGATACTACCCACAAAATCCAAATGCAGGATGAAAATATTTACAAAATGCAAGATTTATTTACAAAGAGATGAATTCGAGTTTTTGAAAATATTTACAAATGAATGATTTATTTTTAAATTGACACAAATAAGTTAAATATAAGTTTTGGTCATTGTCTTGAAAATTTAAGTCATTTACTCGTCAAAATTTCCAACAAAAATCAAGTTGTTATAACAGATAAACCATAGTTTATCTAGTTGTTTTGGTTGATAACACAATGTAACTATGAAATGAATCCTTAGTTGATTATCAAAGTTTATTAAAGTGGTATTTTCATTTCTTTTCAATAACAAGTTAAATCAAACAAGTTAAACTAGTGCTTGGATTTCAATTGCTTGCTCTCTCATTATTTGCAAGAAAAATTACACACCTAGCTCAGGTAAACTGAGGCCAGATATACCACCCATGCACTGCCTTTCGGGCTTATGTGAGGGGAGTACAGAGCATGGCGAGTGCACACACTTTCATGCATACACCTATCGACCGTAGGTGGTTTTTATTAAATCTGTTCTTCTTCTTTTTTTTCTTTTTTTTCTACCATGTGTTCCATACATGCATAACCGTGAGGGCTTTTAAATGAGTGTGAAAGCACATAATCAAAGATTCCAAGTAATTCACCCATGCATAACCGTGAGGACTTTTAAATGAGAGTGAATACTTTGGATATTATTTATATATATATATATATATATATATATATATATATATATATATATATATATCTTTTTCTTTAAAGGAGAGAGTTTTGCAAAATCATCTTAGCACCATTTAACTTAGAAGACAAAAATGTTATATCCTTTACTTTAAATTTACCACTTTTTAAACAAAGATTTTCAATTAGAACATACTTCATAATTAGCATAGATGAACCTTCCTACATACTAGTTAAACCATTGTTATTTGTAATCAAACTTCATTTTTATTTTTATTTCAAGACAAATAAATTTTCAAAAATTTCAATTTATTAACCAAAACTTATGCTTATCCCATAGTGTTTCTTCAAAAATAAATCAAAATGGTTAAAAGAAAATGTTTTTGAGATTTAGGAGTTTTGAGATTTTTTTTTTTTGAAGAAAATGAAAATTCAAAAAAAAATGCCATGAAAAACTTAAAAAATGAAAACGAGACTCCCCCCACACTTAATTTTGACTGTGTCCCCACAGTCGATGCATGATATAATAGTGTAACGGGGGAAAATATGTACATATTTACAAAAGAGGGTTAACACTCTTACTAGACGTAGCTTGGCTTATGAAGGATCATGAGCTCCTCCTCTTGGTTACCAGGCAATTCCAAGAAGGGTTTTAAATGATGACCATTGACTTTGAAAATTGATCCATCCTTTGGGTTTTCTATTGCTATGGCACCATGTGGAAAAATAGTTCGTACCACAAATGGTCCAGTCCACCTTGATTTAAGTTTCCCAGGGAATAAATGAAGTCTCGAGTCATATAAAAGAACTTTCTGGTTAGGCGAAAATGTTTTCCTTAGGATTGACTTGTCATGAAAAACTTTGGTTCTTTCTTTGTAAATTTTCTCGTTTTCATACGCGTCGTTCCTAAGTTCTTCGAGTTCGTTGAGTTGTAGTTTTCGATTTTCGCCAGCTTTTTCAAGATCAAAGTTTAAGTTTTTTATTGCCCACAACGCTTAGTGTTCAATTTCAACGGGTAAATGGCAAGCTATGCCGTAAACTAAACGAAATGGGGACATCCCAAGATTAGTTTTAAAAGCAGTACGGTAAGCCCAAAGCGCGTCGGTCAATTTCTGAGACCAATCTTTTCGATTTTTATTGACAGTTTTCTCCAAGATTTGTTTTATTTGTCGATTTGAAACTTCAACTTGGCCACAAGTCTGAGGATGATACGGAGTGGATAACTTGTGGGTTATCGAGTATTTTTTCATTAAAGTTTCAAAAGAACGGTTGCAAAAATGGGTTCCGTTATCACTGATTATTGTGCGAGGTGCGCCGAACCTCGAAAAGATATTTTCTTTGAGAAATTTCACAACAATTTTATGGTCATTGGTTTTGCAAGGAACGGCTTCGACCCATTTAGAAACGTAATCGACAGCGAGAAGGATATACAAGTTTCCAAAAGAATTAGGAAAAGGTCCCATAAGTCAATACCCCATACATCAAAGATTTCGATCGTAAGAATGGGGTTTAAAGGCATCATATCTCGTCGAGAAATTCGTCCAAGCATTTGACATCGATCATAAGTTTTACAAAATTCAAACGAGTCTTTGAAAAGAGAAGGCCAATAGAAACCACACTGAAGTACTTTTTCCGCAGTTTTTCGAGGACCGAAATGTCCACCGCACGCTTGATCATGGCAAAACGAAAGAACACTCCTTATTTCATTATCCGGAATGCAACGTCGGATGATTTGGTCGGGACAATATTTGAACAAGTATGGATCATCCCAATAGAAATATTTCACTTGGGACATGAATTTGCATTTGTCCTGTTTGGACCAAGATGATGGAGTTTCTTTTGTGACTAAGTAGTTCACTATATCAGCGTACCATGGATCGACAGAAATCGAAAGAAGTTGTTCATCGGGGAAGTTTTCATTGATTGGCAAGGAAGATGGTGCGTTCGGAAGACGAGATAAGTGATCGGCTATGACATTATCGGATCCTTTTTTGTCTTTGATTGTAAGGTCCAATTCTTGAAGTAAAAGGATCCAACGAATCAAACGGGATTTAGCATCCTTTTTAGCGAAGAGATATCGAAGCGCATAATGGTCGGTGTAGACCGTAATGTGTGAACCTATCAAGTAAGGTCGAAACTTTTCAAGCGCAAAAACGATAGCTAGAAGCTCTTTTTCAGTTGTTGTGTAGTTGAGTTGAGCGTCGTTCAAGGTCATACTCGCGTAGTAAATGACATGAAGGATCTTGTTGATGCGTTGTCCCAACACAGCACCAACGGCAAAGTTTGAAGCGTCGCACATTATTTCGAAAGGAAGATCCCAATTGGGTGCGCAAATGATTGGGGCAGAAATGAGTTCGCTCTTAAGACGTTCAGAAGAAGAGATACAATCAGAGTTAAAATCGAAAGGAACGTCTTTTCCAAGAAGGGTCGTCAAAGGACGGGCGATTTTGCTAAAGTCTTT
This sequence comes from Allium cepa, assembly GCA_030765085.1. NCBI lineage: Eukaryota > Viridiplantae > Streptophyta > Magnoliopsida > Asparagales > Amaryllidaceae > Allium > Allium cepa. Next base: position 169,965,100 of record CM060934.1, read on the forward strand.
CACAAAACGACGGTAAAAGCCAGCATGTCCTAGAAATGATCGAATGTCCTTAACGGATTTGGGAATGGGTAGATTTGCAATGACATCGATTTTTGCTTTGTCTACTTCAATGCCTTTATTTGAGATGATATGTCCAAGGACTATGCCTTGTTTGACCATAAAGTGGCATTTTTCCCAATTCAAAGTCAAATGTTTTTCTCTACATCGATTTTGAACCAACTCGAGATGATGTAAACATTGGGAAAAAGAACCGCCAAAGATTGAGAAATCGTCCATGAAAACTTCTAGAAAGCGTTCTATCATGTCGTAAAAGATTCCAACCATGCATCATTGGAAAGTCGCAGGAGCGTTACATAGTCCGAATGGCATACGTCGATAAGCGAAGGTACCGAATGGACATGTGAAAGTTGTTTTCTCTTGATCTTTGGGAGCGATTGGAATTTGGTTATAGCCAGAATAACCATCAAGGAAACAGTAAAATTCATGGCCGGCTAAACGTTCGAGCATTTGGTCAATGAAAGGAAGGGGAAAGTGATCTTTACGTGTTGTGGCATTTACTTTTCGGTAGTCAATGCAAACACACCAACCCGTTTGAGTACGAGTTGGAATAAGCTCGTTTGAATCGTTCTTGACTATGGTTAGCTCGGACTTTTTCGGTACAACGTGAATTGGGCTAACCCATGAACTATCAGAGATTGGGTAAATGATTCCGTTGTCGAGAAGTTTAAGAATTTCATCACGTACCGCATCTTTCATTTTTGGATTAAGCCTTCGTTGCGCGTCACGAACAGGCTTGGCATCATCGATTAAATGGATGCGATGTTGAACCAGAGCGGGACTAATTCCTTTTATATCGGAAATCGACCATCCCATTGCTTCCTTATTTTTCGAAAGGATAGAGAGAAGAGAAACTTCTTGGTCAAGAGAAAGATTGTTAGAAATGATGACAGGACAGGTTTCATTTTCACCTAAGTATGCGTACTTAAGGTGGTCGGGAAGCGGTTTGAGGTCCAACTTTGGAATTTTTTCGATCGAATTGGGTTGAGATTCGGACTCAACTGGAAGAGATTCAAAAGGAAGAGTGTATTCAATATCGTTGGGAATTTTGTGAAACAATTTTTCATACTCGGCCTCACGTTCATCGTCAAGATCAAGTGTTTCGTTTTCAACATTCTCGTGAATGGCACTAACTTCCAACGTTTGGTCACAAGGTTCATTTTTTTTAAGAAGAATTGACGTATATATAAACCCAAAACAAAAGCTGTCAACAAGCCTGACAGGTAACCAGAGTACCAAAAAGTGGAATACAAAACCGAGGAAACACATAAGTAATACAACGGTACAACCAAAATGGGAAAAGCAATAGACTCTGGCGAGAAGGAGATGCAAAGGACCTCTGGGACCAGGCACAGATCAATCTGGATGAGTTCCGGAAAATCCACCGCCCATCCAACATCGTAATCGAGCTCCGGCAAGACCACCGCCCGATGACGATGTCGAGTGACAACCGTGCAAAGTAAGAGCAATCCCATCAGACGAACCACCAAAATAGAAGAAAAGCGGCCAACATCCCAATAGCTGAAAGGCCGACAGCCGACAGCCGATAAAGAGAAACGAAATTCCTCTAGGCAAGCTCCAAACAAAAGGAGGAATGAAAAACAATATCCAATCCAGAAATACCAGATCCTGAAAGCAATGGCCACACAGTAAGAAAACAAAAAGGGGGGAAGACGGTCAAGAAGGAGACGAGATAGTCAGAACCACCAGTCTCCGGATCGGGAATCATCCAATTCCCACTCTATAAGAAGACTGAGAGCAAGAGATAGATAACAGATCCACAAGGCGTCCTGAACGAGCATTGACCGCTCCTCTAAAAGGTCTGCCACGAAACGCCAAGTAAACATCATTTCTAGCCCGCCGAATAATGGAGAAGGGATCCATAGGAGTCTCCTCAAAAATTGCCTTATTCCGCGCACACCAGATGTGCCAGCAAATCAGACATGGAATCAAGCGAAAGATGATAAATCTACCAAACCACCAAGAGGTTAGTAAATCATTCGGCGAGGTGATGGTACCACGGACACCCACTAAATTACCGAAGTAATTCCAGCAGGATCTGGCAAAACAGCCAGAGAAAAGCAGATGATCCACCGATTCTGTTTCCCCGTTGTCGCAGCATCTACAACGGGAAATAAAAGGAATGCCAATCTGCTGAAGGTTCTCATCAACCGGTAACCCATTATGAAGGGATCGCCACATGAGAAGAGAAACTTTAGGAGGGATTCGAACGTCCCAAATGAAGGAAAAGATTGGAAGGACTGGAGTGGGGTTTCTAGATGAGTTCTAGGCCTTAAGAATAGAGAACGGACCGCCATCCCATCCGGAGTGGCCGTCATGAGAATCAGCGAGCAATTTGACCGATTGCAAATGCTTCCAAGTCTCACTAGCGAATGATGGAGAACCGGAATAGCCAGAAGACGCCAGTCTCTGGTACTTAGCATGAAGGAACTTCGCCCATAAGGAGTCGTTAGTCCCAAACCTGTACCACAACTTGCACGCGAAAGCCGAACAGATGTCCTTCGGATTACGCAAACCTAACCCACCCTCACTCTTAGGACGGCAGATAACGTCCCAAGACACCCAGTGATGTCGGTGATTGTCAACCTTTGATCCCCAGAAGAAGGAGGATGCCAAAGATTGGAACGACCGAAAGAAGGAGGATGTAGGGGTCATAGCGGCAAAAATATGCGTGCCCATAGAACTTAAAACAGATTGGATGAGCACTAATCTTCCTGCCTGAGACAGAAGAGACGCATTCCAACGGATAATCTTTCCCCTTACTTTGTCCGTAAGAGGATCGAAAAGGGCGTTAAGTTTCCTTCCTCTGTAGAGAACAATACCCAAATCAGTTAGAGGAAGGGAAGCTTTCCTGAACCCGGTAAAAGATTCCACCCAAGAAAATCTCGAAGGGTCCATGTCCTTCACGTGAACGAAGCAACTCTTCGCAGAGTTGACCAGTTGGCCCGAACACATCTCGTACAGATGAATGAACTGAATCAGGCGGCGAACAGAGGACCGATTTCCGTTGGAGAAAATGACAAAGTCATCCGCGAAGGAAAGAGAAGAGACAAGCGGACACCCTCTCGGAAGTCCAAAACGGTGAATTTGACCAAATATCGTTAACGTGTGGATACCACGAATGAATGCCTCGGCCGCAATAACGAAAAGAGAAGGAGATAGAGGATCACCTTGACGAATACCTTTACCTGCTTTGAAAAAACCCTTGGCCGATCCGTTAATGAGAACAGAAAACCAACAGTTGGATATGAGCCTCCACACCAAATCGATAAGGGTTTCAGGAAACCCGAAGGCACGAAGAACCTTGATGATGAAAAACCACGACATACCGTCGTAGGCCTTTTCCATATCAAGTTTGAAAATAATGTTAGAACCCCTGACCTTACGGTCAATCTAAGAGACCAGTTCTTGGGTAAAATGACGTTATCAGTGATCAAATGACCTTTTACAAACCCCGCCTGAGAGGATGAGATAATATGATCAAGGAACGGAGCCAAAGGAGTGGCCAGAACCTTAGAAATCACTTTGTTGGCGAAATTACACAGGCTGATCGGACGGAAATCCGAGCACGCCCGTGGATTATCACACTTGGGAATGAGGACCAAGTTAGTGGATGACCAACTAATGGGAAGAGCGCTCCCGTAAAAGAAATGTTGAATTGCCAGACAGAAATCAGATTGAATGATATGCCAGGTACTTCGAAAGAAGGAACCATTGAAACCATCCGGCCCACTGGCACTATCCTTGCTAAGAGCAAAGACACAGGCACGAATCTCATCCGACGAAGGCGGATAAGCTAAAGCGTCACTTCCCTCCGAAGGAATCAGCCGAGGAATGAAAGACAGAAGGTCTGAAACCGGATCAGACACAGAGGGAGAACCCAGATATGATTGGAAATGAGACACTATTACCTCTATGACTTCAGACGGAGTTGAAGCCACAGATTGATCCGATCTCAAAATCTCACGAATAGAAAGCAAATTAACTTTCTTACGAATAGAAGCATGAAAGAATTTGGAATTCGTATCACCTTCGACCACCCATTTGATCCTCGCCTTTTGGCGGAGGTAGGAGTTTTCAATACGAAGTTCCGAAGAGAAAGCCAATTGAGCAGAAGCCCAATTCGCCTAGTTTTCGGCTAAAGGACTCTCGTCGAACAAAGATTCGGCATGAATCATGGACTCTTCTACCGCTTGAACACAGTCGAAAATGTTCCTGAAAACAAGGGAATTCCACGTCTTTAGGCATGCCTTAAGATGCTTCAGTTTACGAGAGAAAGCCCCCATGGGAGCAGCCACAATGGGAGAGGTCCACGATTCCTCCACCACCTGGAGAAAACTATGGTGAGAACTCCACATACTAAGGAAGCGGAAAGAAAAAGGGCCCGTCAAAGACCGCGAAGCGCACCGTAAAACTAGAGGCGCATGATCAGAACAAGATCGATGAAGATGAGAAGGAGAGAAGGTAAATGGGAGGTTAAACCATTCAGCAGACCCAAAAATCCTTGGAGAGGATCCGATTCGGACCATCCTGGTTGTTAGACCAAGTATAAGCAGAGCCCACGAAAGGAATTTCAGATAACCCGGAGCTCACAATGAAAGAATTGAAATCAGAAACCGAGTGCCGATTGACGGCCACCCCGCCTAATTTTTCAGCCTGACTAGCGACAACATTGAAATCACCACCCACCACAGAAAGCGAGAACCCGAAGTCAGCAAGTGACAGAATGTCATCCCATAGAGATAATCTGTCTAACCGGTCACACTTGGCGTACACCGCCGAAAAAAGGAACGGTTGCGCTAAAAAGGAAGAGGAACACAAAACAGAGAAAAGTTGAGACGAGTCGAAAACAGGGCGAACAACGCAGTCTTTGGACCAGAGAATCCGGATCTTACCCGATACATTTGTCAAAGCACCGCCAAAACCAAGCGACGGTACTGCCTTGGTAACCTCTCCAGGACCCACAAAAGGTTCTAAAAGATCCACCAAGCCAATGGAATGCTTACGGACAATCCGCTTAAGCCTAGCGGAAGAAGCTTCATTGCCAATACCACGAATGTTCCAGAAGAGAAAGTTCGACATGAAGGCAACTACAATCGGAGAGAAAGAGAACAAGCCAAGAGAGACAGCCCAGACGCTAATCAGATACGATACAAGGAAGAAAGAGCAGACCTATCGATCTGCTCAGTCGCCGCTATAGAGCGAGTACGGATAGTGCGGGGGATGATGGATGAGCCACGCGATCTACGTCGAGAGGACCGATGCAGAGGCTGACGCAGTGGCTCGAACTCCGAAGATGCACCTAATCTCTCCTTCGTACCGGACAGTCTAGAAGAGGATCTGGAGGGAGCAGAGTTCTCGGTTAGACGAGAAAGGCGCTCATTAATAATCGCAATCTCCTCTACACTAAGCATCGGAATGGTGATCGAAAAGGCACAAGAAGAAGAAGGAAGAGAGCAACGAGAATAGCAACAATAAGGCGAAGAATCAGGAGAAACCGAAACAGATAGAGGATAACGAAAGTATATAGGGGTGCTAATAATACGCATCCCACGATGCTGTAGGAACCTAACCCATGCCGGACTGTCACTAGTGAGACAGCCCCGCGAGACAGGTGAGGTTCGCAAGGTGGCCCTAGCAGAGATATCACCTCGCAAATGACTGGTAATATTCCAGGCTGCCCGCATAGTGGACCGCATCAGTGTTCACTATGCGATCAGGGCTGGAATACCGCCTAAGCCAGTCGACCGAGACATGATAATTTCTCCGTAGAGACCAATGGAGACCAACCAGGAGAGGAAGACGAGAATAAGCCAAAAACGACACTGACCAGGCCTCGCTATGGCACAGAGCAAAATACCAACATAAGGACCCACACTGTCCGCTCCAAACGGAGTACACAATGCCTAAAGGACCTGACACGCCACCAATCAACTGGGTAGCATTGTCAGGGAGCACACGCGAGGCGTGTCAAGGCTCAAAAACACAAAGAAAAAACCAACAGTCTCAAACCAACAAGTCATCATAAACCCAACATCCACGATCAATAAAGAATGCAATAGCGAGATACTTACCTGAACGAGCAGATGATCACTTACCTGCAGCAGCGAGACAATGGGAACAACAAGAAAATCAACCAAAAACTGCTCGCGCATCATACCATTCAATATACAGGGGGACACAGACCCACAAGGTCGAGCAGTTCGAATAGAGCGACATAAAGGAAAATCCCAAGCAAAAACATTTGCACTGAAACCCACTGCCAAATCGCTAAAACCAACCCATGAATCATGAACCACCGAAGCAGGTACAGGGGAGGGAAGCACCGCAACCTGATTGGAATGGGCGATTGAATCCCCTTCGTCCAAAACATCAAGACCAAAGCCAGAACCACATAACACTGAACCCACCACCAGAGCCTCCTCCCCTCGAGGCAAAATCTCACAAGATACAGAAAAAGTTAACAGCGGTTCGAAGTGGGTGATGAAATCCCTCTTCGAAGCAACATCGAATTCACCAGTAGCAGGCGTCGCCACCCAATATGCGTCGAACTGAGAAGTTCTCCTACAGGGGGGAGGACGGCATAACAATCCATCATCAGAGACCGGCAATAATTCCATAAAACAGTTCTCAACCAACAGATAACGAGATCTGGAAAGAACCCCAGATGAAGCCAAAGAGAAAACCCTAATCTCAACCGTACAATCACCAGTAAACACCACCGAAAAAGGACCAGAGGCCTCCGCCAGAATGGCGGCGCCAATAGCGGCGAACGATGGGCAGTGACGTACGAAAGAACCAGAGAGAACGAACTCTCCAACGCCACCCAAATACGACATCAAAACCAACAAACAAGCAACAATAGATCGCAGAGAAGGAGAGTTCATTCGATTGGCTTTCAAGATTGAAAATATTAAGATCCAAAGTCATGTTTCCAAAAGAGATTTTCATTGATCCGTTACGACAATTGATTAAGGCATTTGAGGTGGCTAAGAATGGTCGGCCTAAAATCAACGGAATTTGAATCGAGGGATTCGTCACAGGTTGTGTTTCGAGAACGATAAAGTCAACGGGGAATATAAATTGCCCTACTCGAATGAGTACGTCTTCGATTTCTCCCACGGGCTTCTTAATGGAACGATCGGCAAATTGAAGCGTAACTTTCATGGGTTTGAGCTCACTTAAGCCTAATTGTTCGTACACGGAGTATGGAATCAAGTTGACACTCGCGCCTAAGTCTATCAAACATTTGTTAATCGTCTTGTCTCCAATTGTACATGAAATCGTAGGGCAGCCAGGATCTTTATATTTAACAGGCATGGATTGGGACAAGACTTCACTCAAACTAGCGGCTAAGAAGACCTTTTTGGGTACTTGAGTGTGTCGCTTTTGGGTGCACAAGTCCTTAAGAAATTTCGCGTAAGTGGGGACTTGCTGAACGATGTCAAGAAGCGGGATGTTCACTTTTACTTGTTTAAAAATTTCCAACATCTTTTCCATTTGGTCCGAGTGCTTCTTTGGTCGAAGACGATGTGGAAATGGAACACGATACTCGGTAGGCGGGTCTACTCGAGTAGAAGAAGAATTTTGATTGTCGTTCGATTCGACGTTTGGCTCCACGTTCTGTTCTGAGTCGTTCGTTGTTTTAGAAGCGTCGAGAAAAGTTTTCGGTAAATCATTTGGATTAACGACTTGATTATCGATTTGTTTACCAGAACGGAGAGTTGTGATAGCGTTCAACTGGGTGACGTTGCTATCTTGAACAACATGGGCTTGATTTGAATTAGCGTTTTGATTTCTGGGATTTGGAAGGGGCTGGCTTGGGAATGTTCCACGTTCACGTTCACTTATAGACGTGGCTAATTGACTCATTTGCATTTCGAGTTTTGCAATCGATTGGTTTGTGTTTTGCATATATGAAGTCAATAAATTTTACAAATTGTTGTTTGATTGAAGGCTTTGAGTAGTTGCCTTAGCCAACGTTTCAAGAGTTTTCTCAAGCGAAGTTAAACGTTTATCGTCTTGTGGAGGATGAGCAGAATTTGGTGGAAAATTTGGTTGTTGTGGTTGATTATGAGACGGGCCCGTAAAGTTTGGTTGAAAATTATTAGGCTAAAAGGGAGGATTCGAAGCATTATTCGGAAATGCTTGAAAATTGGGACGAATCGTATTCGTGTTGGGATTGTTTTGGCTCCACGCAAAATTCGGATGATTTCTCCAACCAAGGTTGTACGTTGGAGAAAACGGGTCGTTTTTGGTTTTATTGAAAGCATTGATTTGTTCGACGGAATTAGGACACTGATCGGCTATATGATTAGGATCGTTGCATTTATAACACATTGGTTGGGAAGCTTGGTTCGTTTGATTCGATGAGAAAACGTTATCAAATTTTTTAATCATTGCATCGATCTTAACTTCCAAACCAACTGAAGATCCTATCGAGTGTGCACTCGATCGTGAGTATGTTGATTTTTCGTTCGAGCGTTCCCATTGGGACGATTTTTCAACGAGGTTTTCAAGAAATTGCCAAGCATCGTCATGATGTTGGGCAAGAAAATTGCCTTGGCCCATTGATTCGAGCATGCTTCGTGAGCTGTTTTCGAGTCCATCGTATAAGATTTGGCAAATCGTCCATTTTTCAAAGTTATGGTGTGGACATTTTATCAAAAGCTCTTTGAATCTTTCAAAATATTTTCCAAATAGTTCACCCTTGAATTGATGAAAATTTACAATTTCGTTTCGAATTCTACTTGTTTTTTCCAAGGAGTAGAACTTTTTTAAGAAAGCTTTTACAAATTCTTCCCACGTTTTAATTGAGTTCGAAGGTAAGCTGTACAACCATTTTTCAGCGTAATCCGTAAGAGCAAATGGGATTAATCGAAGTTTGATTCCGTCATCAGAAAGTTGTTGGAGTTTAATGGTTGCACAAACTTGTTCGAATTTAGTCAAAAAGATGTATGGATCATCGTGCTCGAAATTGCCAAATTTTGGAAGCGTGGCAATATGGTTCGAATGGATTTCGAAATGGTTACCCGTAGGGGCGGGTAACGTGATGCAAGATGGAATAGAAACTCTATCGGGAAAGATTCTATTCATAAGAGTTTGAGGGGCGTTTTCGTTCGCCATTTCAGGAGGATCGTCTGTTCGAGTTAAACGGTTTGTAGAAGGGTCGCGAGTCCAACGATTTGTTGTTGTGTCGCGAGTCCAAGTACTCATGCACAAGTGAAAGTCGAGAAGAGAAAGGAGTTAGAACTGAGTTTAGGGAGTGAAAGAAGATTTGAAAACGTGTTTTTTTTTTTGAATTTTTTTTTTACAAGGGAGAAAACTATTTAACAAGTGAGATTTATTTTCAAAAGAAAAGTTTAATTTTTATTTTGTTTTTGGTTTATCAAATTTTTTTTATATGTTTTTGGTTTTGTATTTTTTTTTTTGAATTTTCAAATATTTACCAAAAAGATTTTTTTTTGAAGAAAATGGAAACTGATTTTTGTTTTTCAAATTTTTTTTCTTTTTTTTGAAAAGATTATATATATTTTTTTGGATTTTTGAATATTTTCGAAGGAAAGAAAGAAAAGGATTTTTTTTTTGAATGAAAAATCAAGTTAAAATTTACAATTTTTTTTTGGATTTTGGATTTTTTAATTTTTTTTTTAAATATGCATGAACTAGTGCAACTAAATGAATGCAAAGGACTTAATTACAATTTTCTGTCCTTAGTAGCTCCTAACCCAAAATTGTATGATCACACTTTGTCTTAAATCAACAAAAATATTTCTCAGCCAGGTAACGGACAGGAGTTATCGGTGCACCACGAATCACCGTAGCAATGCAGCCGAAGGTTTAAGTACCTTCAGAGGAACAACCATTATAATATTTACGTATCACCATAATTTTTATAACTGATTATTACTCTGCCGTAGCCTAGACACCAAGAAATAAAATCGTTCAAATAAAACAATTGTGAAGATACAATTAAGCCCTAAGTGAGCTCGTGACACCCTTAGGTCCAACGTCTAACCTTTATTATTAGTCAAATTCTACGATGAAATGCGTTTGTGGGCTAAGGAAAGGGTGATGAAATCCCTCACCTTATGTGAATTGGGGTATTGCCCTTAGAAAAGAAAATAAGATGAGATGAATGCAAAACAAGAAATTAAACGTGTGTTAACAATGCAACTAAAATAAAGTTTGTTTTTGGTTTTCTGGATTTTGAAATTTTTTTTTAATGCAAATGCAAACAACCAACAATGCGAATAAAGATGAAAGCACAATACCAGAGCGTGCAGATTATTTTAGCAATATTATTTTTTTTAGCGGCGATTTTTCTTAGCGAAGCAAAGCGGTTTATTTGTTGGCAAACACTTTTCCCTTTTGAATTTCTGCTTTGGCAACCTGAAATGAAGAACAAGATATATTTACAATTTTTTTTATATATTGAAATCAAGCTAGCAGCCCGGCCCAATCTAACTTCTCAAACAAAATTCAATAAAACCACCTTTAAACATCAAACGCTTGTACATCTCCTTTTTTTTAGTTGAAAAGAAAAACATAGTCGAAGAAATTCACCCAATTCTCATTTCAAAATCCTGATAAATCAGAATCGAAATCCCAATATATTTCAAAATTGTGAAAAACTTGTTTTGGGTCTCGGCTGTTCGATTTGGTTTGATGGGGGATGTGGTTTGCTGCAGGCGATTGGACGTGGGATTGCGGTGACGGGGGAGGGATCTAGGATTGAGGTTGCGTGTGTTCTGTAGAGGTGAAGTATTGTGGTAGGCAGTGGGAAGACGATGTGTGCTGGTGGTTGTTTTATGCTCGCGTTGGAATTCGACTTGAAGCGGCGATGAATGTGGATGATCGCGGTTGAACTCTGTTGCTCAATTTCTGCAGAGGGTTTTGTGAAGCCTGAAGGATGATTTTCAGGTGACAGAGGAAGTTGATGGTCAGGTGTTTTCTTCTTCTTCCTGTCTCTTTTTTCTTCTTATTTTTTTTTGATCTGCGGTGGATGATATGTTTGTTGCTTGTTGATATGCAGAGGAGTTTGTATGTGTGTATCTGTAGAAGAGGCAAATGAATTTGGTGGTAGTGAATGGTGGAAAAGTGAATGTTTTTTTAGTAGTTTGCTTTATGGATGGAACTGCAGTTGTATTGCTAGAGGCAGTGGAGGTATGTGATGTCGGGGTTGTGATGACCGTAGGGATGGGTGATGATGTTCAACTGTGTTGTAGAATGTGGGCAGGGACAGTTGAATTGATATGTACTGTGTGAACTGATGATGTTGAAGGCGGGGTTTTGCTGTAGTCGGTATATGGTGACTGGTGGTTGATTGGTACAGGTATATGCAACCATGAGTTGTATGGATGGGGTGGTTATGGCCTTGTATTGAAGTCGAAGTTGATCAGACTTGCTGTTTGAAGTATAGCTGACAGCTTCGCTGGTTCAGGTCAGAAGGAAGGCAGGGTGGCAGAGCAGTAGATGATGCTATGGCCATAAGGTTGGATGGAATGGAAGTGGAAGTGGTGATGTTGATTGGTTATGGACTTATGGTTGTATTGAAAGGCAATGGCTGACACTGATATGCACTGTAGTTGTAATGCAGTGGAACTGTGATTTGAGGATGTGGTTGAAACCGGCAGAAGTGTACCCAGCTATTTGGCAACAGTGAATAAAAGTGGGTCTGATGATGCTGACTGGAAGGTGGATGGGCTGTAGCTGTTGTAATGAGTTGACAGGGAGATTGGGAGTGTGGATGAAGTGCAGTCAATGGGGAGAAGAGACTGATGGTACGAAGGTGGGTATGTTTTTGGGTATTGAAGGATTGGAGGTAGTTTGTGACGAGGCAGTGGGAAGGCGATGTGGTATGAAGGGAAATTTGGAGAAGGAAGGAGAAGGTGGTGATATGTTGTCTTGGTATAGCAGAGGAGTTTAATGGTTTGAGTTGGAGTGAGGAACAGAGGCTTGTATGAAGGTGTGCAGGGAAAAGAATGCACAGTGAACAGTTAATGGTGTGTATTTTTTTTCTTTCAATGTAACTGTAATAAAAAGGAAAAGGAAACTGTAAAAAGAAAATGTAGATGCCAAATTGTAAAAGAAAATAAAATGTTCTTGTTTTTGTTTTGAAATTGTGAATGTTCTTTTTTTTTAATAATAATAGGAGAGCAAATGAAATTGCAAAACAACAAGAACACAAACAAATGCACACACACAAAACAAACACACACACTAAAAATCAAACAAAAATAATTCGAAGAATAGAAAATCAAAATCAAATCAAGTTCTCCGGCAATGGCGCCAAAAACTTGTTCGTCGACGGAAGTTCTATCGGTTTAGAAAACCGTCGAACGAATTTAAATTTAAAAATATAACCGCAAGCGCACGGTGTACGAATGTAGCACGCGGCGAATACGGGTCGATCCACAAGGAATTGTTGATTTAAATTTCCTACTCAATCAAATTAATCCAAAGTTGAGAAATTGTTAACTAGAAATAAAATGAGGCTAACACTAAAAAAATATGATTCGAAATCTATTAGACTAAAGAACAATTTAGAGGCAAATCCACTCTTGAATTTTTGTAAATCAATAAACACATAATTTATGATCTCTAACTTTGATATTAAGTGGAATAATCATTGTACTTATCATAAGTATGGTTTGTTTATGTTATTATTTAACATAACTCAAACCATCAAACTATAATACAACAATTATACCACTTATAATTCTCATGAAAATGAAGCCAAAGCAAAAGCTATTTTAAGTATGATCTATTTACTATTGTAACTAGTAATATAGATCATCAAATTTCATTTTTACTTTCATTTCATAATCAAAATTTAGTTAGCAAATGATGATGTAAATTGTGTTTATGTTGAATAAGAATGGCTCATTTGCATAAGCAATATAAGCTATCAAACCCACTTGTATAAACTTACATCAAAATTCACATTCATGAAGCATAAACAAAGAGATCATAAATCATAAAAATGTTGAAATTACATAAAGTTAGAGAGCTTCATCACCCCTAATTGGAGGGGTTTAGCTACTCATTTGTGGCATTGAAGCATCACATGTAAGTTTCAACATTAAAAAGAAAAGAAAAATAGAAAATAAGTAAAGAAGGCAAAAGAGATTAGCTACTAACTACTTGCATAAACATGAATCTAAGCTATGAACATAAGGAGAAAGAGAGCATAGAAATAAACATTAACAATAAAAAAAAGAAAAGCATGTAGAAAAGAGAGAAGAAAGAGGCGTGGAAGCCATTTTTATTTCATAGAACATTGTGCTTGCACTTGATTTCTTAGTTTCCTAAGTAAGATGAAAGAGTAGAAGATGATCTTTTCATGTACATAAGGGGGCTATTTATACATGCATAAAACCCTAATTCTATTTTTAGGGAGCTTCCTAAATTGCCCTTTAGGAAGTGTGGCCACCAAGTAACCATTATCCACTAATTAATCCATCATTTGTTTTGCATGAAGCTTTAACATCCACTTAGTTGTCCATTAGCTCCAAATTGTACATTTAGGTAAGTGGGTGGGGTCCTCCATGTTCATGGCTTGAATTATTTCCCTCTTCTTTCCTTTGTATTCATTTGTGCATGCATATATCTTCATATAAGCCTCTTCCATGTGCATTCAAATTCCTATAAAAATTATCAAAAAATGTCCAAGTAAAAATTCTTACATTGACACATGCACAAAATGACCGTTTTGCCCCTGAATGAAGATGAAAATATGATGGTTGGAAATAATTGAATTTTGGTTTTAAACATGTTAAAATGCCCAAATATGATGATTATTTAAATAAAAAGAGATAAAATATGGATGTAAATATATGCACAATTACGTGCATATCAATATAATAATAATAATAATAATGAAATCTTCGTCTTCGTCCTCCAGAAATAAAGTCTTCAAATCCTGAAACGCTCGGACTGACCCGAGCAAATTGAAAAGACAAAACACTCGAGTCAGCACTAAAAGATCTTATGTAAGTTAAATTAACAGTAATAAATATGAGTGCAGTAACTCAAGAGATGCTCGGGATTTACATCTCCTAAGGATCCGTTAAACTATTTACTATGTAGTATATTGCGCTATTATAATAGTGTCTATTAATAAAATAAACTTATTTTTAAATAGCGTTAAGGGGTTACCCATATAGTCCTTAACGCAAAATATATTCCCATAGTCTATACAGTACCGTAATCTCCCATGTACTGGACGTCGTCAGAGGGCACTCCATAGGTATGGTACAAAGCCAAAATCGTATAAGGCACGTTAGGGTAGGTGACACAACACAACTAGGCAATGCCAGGGTAGATATACCAATTACGCTTCCGGGTCGGTGGTAACGCATAGCTGCAGCTACCGCCCACCTCGAGCCACACCCCCAAATCAACGAAATCAAAAGTGGCCACCGAATCAATCCAAAGGTCAAAGTATAATATCGAAGGGATGTGTCCGATCAAAGGTGCTACCTTATTAACCCGTCAATCGCTCCTGTTTAAGCCACCTTATGCCAACTTACGGGAGTTGGGTCCACGTATTTACCTTACATGAAACGCCGCCACCATCCTACTTCATTCTGGAATCTCCACCGCGTACACGGTTGTTAAAGTAGTTTTCGGAGTTAGCAGAGAGTATGACAACTTCCGATCCTGGTCTCTTCAATAACCAAACGTTATTATAACACCGCGGTCATTTAAAAATTAATTATACTTTCAAAAACCAGAATATAATTATCCATTTCAAAACCCATAAGTACAATATCATTTCCTTTCCAAAACAAACTCATTTGATATTATTTTTATAAAAACCCAAATTAATATAATATCATTTTACTTCAAATATAAATTTCTTTTCCAAAATCATATTTTTTTCAAAATTATAATAATCGGAAACCAAACATTGAATTGTAACTATCAAACTATAATACTTCGAAAATTCATAGCTTTAAACCATAATTTCTAAAACTTAAATGGTTTGGATATTCAAACAGTATATAGCATCAATAGTTTGGATTCAAAATTTCTTTATAAAATAAAATATTTTCCGCGACTTACAATTTATTTCATTTAAGATTAAGTCAAAATCCATAAATTTAAAATCGCTTTCAGTTTAAATAAACCACTTCAGTTTCAATATATTTCAAACTTTGAATATTAAACAATTGGAGCTAAGGTTGGAAATTTCTATTTCACCAATTTGAAGTCCTATTATTTAGTTTGAAATAATAATTGCATAATAAACCCGTAATCATTTAAGTAAAAATCAAATTACTTATAAAAGAAAATTTCCTTCAATTTTTATACTAGAAATATTCATTTAATTCACCTTGAATAGAATTCAGTTATAAATATCATACCTTTTTTAAAATTTCAAGTTAATAAATTTTACATCAACTTATGAAGTTAACTTCTTAATTAAGCTCAATTCCAAATAAATTTTACAATTTAACTCCCAATCTTAATTAATTTAAATCCTTTAAAATTATATGTAATTTCAATATCTTAACATGTACTTAACCATATAATATAAAATAATCAAACACCGTCATTCAACTTATTTATTTTGTTTAACAAATCCATACATAGCTTATCTTCAATACTTTAACTATAGATGTATATATAAAATAAGATTTTTTTATATAATATCAAAACTATATTTATTAACCGTATCCTATCCAAACCATAGAAAAATCATTTCAAAAATAATTTTTATATACCGCGGTGCCTGTATATAATTTTCCATCCTATGGTCAAGTGATACGGTTATTTATCATTTCAATCCACAATTTAAAAATAAAAAAATGCATTTGTATATCATTTCAAACCGCAATCCCGAATGAATGAAATACATGATAACTTGCAGATTTTAAAATATAGTACACATCATCCATTCACCAAACATCAATCATCAATCATTAATTATAATCATCATCCAATTTAAACAAACATCAATATATAACGGGTGATAAATAACTGGTATCAATTTCAGTTTATACTCAAATAAATTTAATAACTGTTAATTGGCAGTTTATATGCAAAATAAATATAATTTAACTGGCAGTTAATATGCAATAATGAATTAAATAACGCGTAAATTAAATGAATGCAATTTAACTGAGAAATTGATGAAATATATACCAAACAGCTATAAATAAAATTTTAAACACATCAAAAATCAATTTAACAAACATAAGAAATTTTAGAAATCATGAGTGGGTTAAAACACTCACCTTTTGAATTTAAATCGAATTTAAATCCGATTTATACCCAAAAATTCGACGGTCTCCAAATCTGTCCAAACCAGTGTCCAAACGTCCGAAATTTTATTACGATCCTAACCAAAAAAAAATTCGCGTGAAACGGAGTTCGTATGAAGAAGTTATTCGAATAAACGTTTGAAAACAAAAATAAATAAATAAAAACCAACCCATTTCACAATCCACGCCATCTCCTTTTCCTCACTCTACAGTAAAACGTGGCCCGTCTTCTGCATGCACGCGATGCCCCAGAGCCTAAAACACGCGCCCAGTCACACCATTCAACCCTCCCCTTTGACCGACGATAGCCATCACCTCTGGCCACTTGGCGACCGCTGACCACCTCCATCGAATTGCCTATGCCGAGGCGCACGCAACCCCCCAGGTCCGGTCCTCCATCTCTGCCGCTGGCCGCCCCCTTATTCGCAACCCTAATCGATCTTCGTGCTGAACCCAACCATTAAAACGACTTGCAACCTGTTCCGATGGAATCCCCTTTAGACTCTCTACAATACCCAGAAGCGATTTCCCGATCTGACGAATTTTTGTGACGACGTGATGAACGGCCGCTACTTCATTGATTTCTTCTGATCAAAAGACAAAACAAAATGAAAAACGAGTTGTACCAGCAGATTACGTATTTCGAGAGCTTTAACATATAATTTTTAGAAATTTTTCTGAGATGTTTGAATTTTTGACTTTTGATTTGGATTGAAACTGGATCTAGGGTTTGCAGCCATTAGAAAGGAGGAGTTGAGAAAATAAACGCACAAAGAAATGAAGATGGATGGAGGATAGGGTTTATAATTGGGTCTATATAGGTTCGGTTAGAAATAGAGTAGATGGATCCGATAAACAAACGTGCTGAACGATAATTGGCCCAAAAAGCCTGTTCTGACTCCGGAACGAAATTTGTTAAACCTATATATCCAAATAGGTATTTTAAAATATTCTGAACGCGATGGAAAAAGTTTCACGTCCAAGTTCCATCGTATGAAGAAGTTATGCTGAATTCAATTTTTTCAAATAGATTTAGATTGATTTAAATTGCATAAATTTCAAGGCGTTTCGAGTCGGTACGATCAAACGACAAGTCCGATCGTTATGAAACTTGAAACACTAATATAATTCACCGTTACGGATCCGATGAAACTGGTTTCGTCGAAATCCAAGTCAGTGGCCAAAATGGCTAATTTTTATATTAATTAATAAATTAAAAATTAGTTAATTAAATCAAATTTTCCATTCCTCTTTGATAATTGACGATTCTTATAATTATAAATTTTTCAATCACCTATACAAATTTAACAAAATTTAACTTGTCGAATTAACATTTAGAAATTCCCAAATTTCATCAATTTCATCAAATTATAAATTAAATTTCCAATAATTAAGTTAAATTTACTTTCCATTTATTATTGTTAAATAGATGGATTAAATATTGAATTCCAAATTATCACACAACTTTCTCATATTATCTTTATTTCAAATAACGAATTATTTAACTATATTCAATCTCATTTAATTGTAATTAAATTCAATTATTAGAATTTAAGTTCCCATATAAATAAATAAATCCTGATTCCCATTCTTAAATTCACTATTTATCATATTACCATCCTGAGTACCATTTATTTTAATATATATATATATATATATATATATCCAGATACTTTAACATTTTTCAATTGTTTATCTCAATTGCGTAACATTAAATTTATATTTATTGTAATGGTTTCTGGTTTAATTGAACGAACTAAGTATATAACTCACAATAGTTGTGGTAAAATTCTCAATCCCACATTTATAAATATATCCTTATTCGTTATATCTATTAATTAAATAAATTCCATTTTTAAGTCCGTTTAAATTTATTACTAAGTACCCATTTACTTGTTTCCAATAACTTTGAATTCCATTCATTTACCATACAATCACTTTCCCATTCACACCTTATTATCAACCCACAATTATTGCAATTCATTATCTTATATTGATTTTATACAATAACCATTAACTTTACGTTCAATTACTATTCAATGCATATTTATTCATCAATCAATTTGATATTTACTTTTCTTTCCTTCTATTGATAAATAACCTAGTATACATTTACATACATTCATTTCATTCCATTCATTTATGGGTATTGCATTGAAATTTAATTCATTAGCTAATACCAACATTATTACCATTGGATTCCCAATTTTATTCAATACCCTGAATAAATAACATATATATTAATCAAATCCTTACATTTGTTTTTCTCATATTCCATTTAAAATCAAATCATAACATTTAAATGATTTTATTGAATTGGAATTTCATTCAAGTCATAAATTATTAACTTGCATTAACATGATTCCTTGATTTATTCCAATTACCGTTTACACTCTTTTATTGCATTAAATCAATTTAATATTGTCATAAATTTTTCATATTAAATTTTATATCCAGGTAAGAATCCTTTTTCTACTTAATTCATTTGGATTTTATTCAAATTTCTATAAATAGATTTTAAGTCACCATTTACATAATTTATTTTAGCTTTCATTTTAACATTTATTTATCCCCTTTATTGTTTCTACTAAAATAAATTACAAAAATCCTATTAAATAAACAAATTAGATTGTCGAAATTTACGGGTCGTTACAGGTGACATGCCCGATCACAATGGTGATGATCTGGTCTTGGAGTCGAGGGCAGATCCTCGCAGACCTCACAGCCCTTGGTTCCCGATACTAGAAAAAAGAAAACATTTGTTCATAAACTTCCAAAGAGTCGTCTTTCTGATCAATTCAAGTCGTTGATGACTCCTAAGATTGTTCAAGACGAATGTTCTTCTCAACCGTCAGAGCATTCAATTCTACTGCTTGATTCTTTATCTGGTCCAACAATTTCACATGACCTCCATGCTTTTCATTTTAATAACGTAAGCATCGAGGGGTCAGAATCTTCCACTAGAACTATTACTAAGATTCCAACTTCTAAGGATCCTGCACCTGGTTTGTTTAGGGGCAATAGAAGGACACTTGCACACACTTGCACCCCACAACATTGCATCATGCTCGACTTGTGCTTTTAAATGCTTCAAATCGATTGATTTCTATTTTCCTTTGCAGAAATAATGGTGAAGAAAAGGAACATACACCACCAATCCTTTGGTTCACATTGTAGATCTTACCGTCATGCTGGTAGTAGAGTGTATTATAATTCCAGTTATCACACTAGTCGGGACTGGGGTCATCAAGATAGAGGTGATAGGGATAAGCCACCCTAGAATAAACATCGATCAAGATCGAGATCTCCCTCTCCAAAGGTTCTGATAAGACAACTGATCACCGGGACCCACCTATTGATCCTATTGATCCCTCTCGTGGTCCGCCTCCTACTTTAGTTCCTCCATAGCCTTTGGTTCCTTCTCACCCTCAGCAGTCCAGTGATCATCGTCATCATGGCAACATGTTGTTGCCCAAGACCCGGCAAGGAAACTTTTGAAGTTGGAACCGCTACTGAAGGTCTTACGGTCAATCCAGCTGCTCGCATGGCACAACTTCATAAAGAGTTTCCAAATTTATGCTTTAAAGGGTTCTTTTTTCCTCCCAACTTGAAGAGGGTCCCAGACCATTATCAAAAAATGACCATTGACCGTGTCATTGATATCCATATGCACTACCGTGAGTGGATGAAGGCATTATAGAAAATGTCAAAAGTATCTTTCGAGCGCGTTGTGGAAATTTAAAACTTAAAAGGCTAGGAAGCTCAAAATAAAAGAATTATCGATACTTTAACAAACGAGTTAGAGGCTTCTAGCACCTCCCTAGCAGAGGCCGAGGAAAAAGCTAATGCTGATGTCAAATCCATGGAGGAGATGAAATCCAGTCATCTTGGTATGGTTCAGGTATTGCATCATCGAAATCAATAAATAGCACTCGAGTGGGATACAGCTTGAAGTAATGAATCTGCAGCCTTGAAGGAGATAGCGGAACTCAAGGCTAAGTTCGAGTATGCAAACAAGGAGAAAGATGGTGCTCAGAAAATCGCTCAAGATGCTTGTGACGAGCTGTTGAATGTTAGACTTGAGAGAGACACGACCGTTGAAAAGGCCAAAAATGTTAATGCACTTATTCAGCGTGAAGCAGAAGCTACCATGGATAAGGTTAGGGAGGAGATAATGATCGAGCTCGACCTACTTCTTATTCTTTACAACGCCAACATTCTCAAGCATAGAAATTTAACATGGCTTGGTGATGATTATCCCTACCAGCTCTGGTGGGCGTAGGATTTTCTTGTTGCAGAAGAAAATAAATTTATTAATACGGAGGATATCTACCTGTCTAAGATTGAAAGTGAACTTCTATTAGGCAATGAACCCAAAACATTGCATGATATCTAACTTACACTTCAGAAAGAATCTGTTGCTGCTTCTTCACATAAAGTGGGTGAAGGATCCAGGTCGTCACAACCCGATATTAAAATTGAATTGCCCTCGGCACCCTAGGTTATCCCTAGCTCTACGGTAAATTCTTCAACCATCCCCGGGTATGATCCGGACAAGTCACAGCTTTCTCTAATTGTCTGAACGTAGTTCTAAGGATATTTCGGCTCAACTTAGGACCCACACCAATGAAGGTATTCCGTCGACATTTTCCGTCTTTCAAAAAGTTGGGGTGTTATCAGTTGATTTTTCTAATATTTTTGCCTATTTTTCTCATCTTTGAATCTGCCAAGTGTCATTCCTCTTCCTTCGCAAGAGCCTTAATTGGGATCACAAGCGGCCACGATAAAATCCATTTAAGTTACAACTTCGGCCGCTGTTCAGGGTGCTCAAGAAGAAGCCTTTGTTATTGATGATCAATTCATGGAGGCATTGTTCAAGGAAGGAAGTAACCCACATCATGAAATTCCCTTGTGATGATGATGTTGTGATCACGGGTTCTTCCGACCCCACTGATGAGCTTAGCATGAAAAAGCGCATTGACAAGAATGGGTTATTGAAAAAGAAGGCAAAAACTGAGCTTGTTGATTTAGATTTTAATGAACTGATTCCTATCCCGCTCCAGATGTTCCCTTCCAGCGGGACAATTCCCCGGGATGAGGTTCCCCCACTTTTGGTGCTGAGAGTTCCCCAATCCCTCCTTCTAAAGACGACGCCGCCTCTATCCATACAACCGAAGATGTTTCTTCGAAGAGAAGCCGAGGCGAAAAGGGGTCGAAGAGAGGATAGAGTGGCAGTTTGGAAGGAGCCACTCAAAAGAAGCAAAGGAAAGATAGGAAATCCAAGAAATAATCTCCAGGTTTGTGTGATATATAAATAGCTTGGATGGATACATTTTCTTTTCATTGGTCATTTTTGTTTGGGTAGACCCCCTCTTTTATTTCTCATTTTGGATAAACTTGTATTGTAAACAACAAGTTTTAGTGTGAATAAGAATTCTTTTATTTTGTGTGGAATCCTTGATATACTTGTTTAAATGATCGATCCATCACATTTCCATTTAATATATTTGTAATTCGTTGCTCGTCGAATCGGATATCGATCCAATTTATCCATCCCAAAGCCTCCCCGAGGTAGTGGCCTCGAGTCGTATCAAACACTAGGCTCAAGCCTTAGTGTTACACTTGTTGAATTCAACGGTTTGATTAATTGTACTCTTTCCCCCAGTCCTGGGTTAGCGGAGTAGGTGGTGGATGGTCAAACTCCATCCTTAACGAGTTTGCACTCCTCTTGTCGTTTTCAGGCCAGAGTTTGTGGAATAGTGAGCGGTCGAACCGCTCATCTATTTGTTTATACTCATATCCGTGCTCCAAGGACAAGAGTTAGTCACTGGGCGGTCGTGTCACACCCATTCATCTTGTTTATGCTCATATTCGCATTATAAGGATGAGAGTCATTTCATAGGTGGTCCGTCACACTTGTTTAGCATTTATACTAATATCTGCACTTTTTGGGGACGTGAGTAATTTAGAAAACTGTTGAGTTCAGTTTTCTTTAGTCCATCATTCTATTCTCGAGTATGGGGTTTGATTCACTAAGTGACCGATCGAATCTCAATCACTTTAGAATTATGTCAATCCCATCGAACGGTGAGATTTAGCTGGTTGTGCATCATAACTAACATGTACTGAGATTCAGTTGGTCGTATATCACAACTAACATGTACTGTAATGGCAAGTCTTAGATATGATAGAAAATTCAAAGTTCTATTGCTGAATAAAAAGTAGTGACATAACTTGTCTTATCATATATTCGGAAAAAGAAGCGCTAAGGCAAATTCTGAAACTAAATATGGTTGAATGAAAAGGAAATAAATTAAGTGAAATAGCATCGCAAGTACTCACTATTCGATGCCTTTGGGAGTGCGATGCCATCAATAGTCGCCAGCTTGAAGGTTCCCTCTCCAAGCCTCTGCTCGATGATATACGGTCCTTCCTAGGTTGGATTCATATGTGATGAGGTAGGAAAAACATGTTTTAAGACGAGATCGCCGATTTTAAAGGTTCTATGTCTGACTTTAGTGTTGTAGTATCGGACGACTTAGTGTCGTATGCAGTTGCCCTCAAATCAGCTTCCTCACGTTTCTCATCTATAAAGTCGAGAGATTCCAAAAGGAGATCTTTGTTCATCTTGGGATCGCGTCACTCAATGAGAAGGAACTTCGAGCTCAACAAGAATGATGGCTTAAGAACTGCAAGTGAGTGCAAATAGAGTATGGTTATTGCAAACTTGTGGGTGGTCCTATAAGTCCATAAAGCTATCGGGAGTTCATCAATCCACTTGCCTCTAACGTTTTCCAAGCACTTCTTCAGAATGGCCTTTATGACTGTGTTCACAGCTTCAACTTGTCCATTCGCTTGATGGTGAGCAATTGTCGCAAATCTTTTTTCAATGCGATGCTGACGACAGAAGTCTTTTGATTCAGCATTATCGAATTGAGTCTCATTGTCTGTTACAATAGTTCGTGGAAGATCAAAGCGATAGATGGTGTTTTGGACAATGAAATTAATTACTTTCCAAGTTGTGATTGTGGCTAAAGGTTCGTCTTTGGCCCATTTATTGAAGCAATCAACTTGATAATAGCATAATTTGCACCACCTTTAGAGATGGGTAGGGAACCAATAATATTTATGCCCAAGATGAAAAATGGCCAAGGGATGACCATTTGTGTAATTTCGGTCGGCAGAGCATTTGGAACTTTTGCATATATCTGGCACTTGTTGCATCGCCTTACATAATCAATAGCATCTCGATTAACTGTCGGGCAATAATACCCATAACCGAGTATTTTCTTCGCTAGGGTTCGCCCCTCAAGTATGATTGCCACATCCCCCTTCATGAACTTCTTTTAGGACCCATCTTATCTAATCATGAGTGATACACCGGAGTAGAGGAACAGAAAAACCCTTTCTGTATATAATTCCTTCTCACATGATATATCTTGAAGCTTTGCGAAGGATTTGTCACTTTTCATTCCTTCATTTCGAAAAAAACCCCTGTAGCAACTTTAAACAGAGTCATCCATGATTCCTTCTCAGGCCTCGTCTCTAGTACTAGGTCAATTTCCATCATATTTATACTCAAGGCATTTAGTGCCTCGATTGGAACCAGGCCCATCTGTTGTGCATCATTGGTTCTAGCAAACTTTGCTCATGAATCAGCCTCTCCGTTCCAATCCCGTGGAATATGTGAAATGTTATAATACTCAAATTCAATCGATAAGTCTTGGACTTGGGCTAGATATGGAGCAAGCCATTATCCTTTCGCTAGATAGTCACCCCTGACTTGGTACACCACCAATTATGAATCACAAAAGATCTCGAGAGACTTTATTCTTAGTTCTCTAACGAGTTTAATTCCAGCAATCAGGGCCTCGTACTCAGCTTCGTAGTTTTTCAATGGGAAATCAAGTTTTAAAGCTTAACAGATCAACCCATCTTCAGAGTTACAAGGACAATGTAGCTCTAGAACATTAACCATTGGATGCAACATCGGTATACAATTTCCACCGTATGGTAAGGATTTCGCTATTCTCTGGGGAATCATCTTGCGCGGTGAATTCTGCTATAAAATCTGCTAGTTCTGAACCTGGGTAGCCCTCCGAGGGAGAGAAATGATCTCGAATTGGCTAAGCCCGATATTTCACTTCAGTAATCTTCCAGATGCCTTGAGTCACTGTAGGACCTGTCGTAATGGCTAGTTAGTGTAAACATTGATTGGGTGTGCCTACAAGTAGGGGCGGAGCTTTCGTGATGGGATCAGCAAGCAGTATGCTAGTTTTTTCTATTTTTGAATGGTTCCTTTCAACTCCTATCATTCGTTTGCTAACATAGTAAACGGTCTCTGAATTTGATTTTCCTTATGAAGTAGTGCGGCACTTATAGCGTATACCGGCATGGCCAAATAAATGTATAAATCATCATGATCCACCGGCTTTGACAAGGTGGGGGGAGGGTCTCTCCAAATGATTCACCAAAGCTTGAAATTCATCTTTACAATCCTGTGTCCATTTAAAGTTTCTTTTCCCTTTCCTAATCAAGTCAAAGAAAGGGATGCATTTGTCGGTGGTTCTGAAAATTAATCCGCTTAAGGCGGTAACTTTCCTATTCAGACTTTGCACTTGTTTGATGATCATTGGTGCTTGGATATCATGGATAGCCTGAATCTTCTCAGGATTAGCTTCGATTCCATGGGTGTTAACAATAAAACCTAGAAACTTCCCTGGCGTTAGGCTAAAAGAGCACTTTAAAGGATTAATTTTCATCTTATAATGCTGGAGGATGCCAAACATCTCTGCCAAGTCTCTAATGTGGTCACTTGATCGTCGTGACTTCACGAGCATATCATCTACATACACTTCCATCTTTTTTCCAATTTGATCTTTAAACATCCTATTGAATAAGCGCCGGTAAGTCGCTCATGCATTCTTTAGTCCAAATGACATCATAACATAGCAATATAATCCCACATTGGCAATAAAATTGGTGTGCTCTTGATCGAGAATATGCATCGTGATTTTGTTATATTCCGAGTATGCATCCATGAAAGACAGAAATTCGTGTCTCGCATTTGAGTCTACCAACTGATCAATCCTTGGAAGGGGAAAACTATCTTTTGGACATGCCTTGTTCAAATATGTATAATCAATGCATGTTCTCCATTTCTCATTTGCCTTTTTCTCAAGTACATGATTAGATACCCGCTTTGGGTAGAGGACGTCGTGAATAAACCCTTTGTTTTTTAGTCTATCCATCTCCTCTTTGAGAGCGATATATCTCTTCGAGTCCATGCCGTCTCTTTTTGTTTCACCGGGACATGCCCTAGGTCGATATTTAATGCGTGGCTCGCAATGGTAGGCAAAATCCCATACATGTCAGAGTGAGTCCAAGTGAACACGTCAAGATTTGCTTAGAGAAATCCGATAAGTTCTTTCATCATCGAGGGGGCTGAGCTGTGATCCAATCTTTAGGACCCATGACGGGTCATCGTGGTTGACTGTGATATCAATCGTCAGTTCAACT
Organism: Allium cepa; assembly: GCA_030765085.1. Classification (NCBI taxonomy): domain Eukaryota; kingdom Viridiplantae; phylum Streptophyta; class Magnoliopsida; order Asparagales; family Amaryllidaceae; genus Allium; species Allium cepa. Next base: position 169,990,968 of record CM060934.1, read on the forward strand.
GGTGCAGCCTTAGACTCTTTGGTCTCCTCCTTATCATCTCTCAGACCTATATCTCTATAGAAACGATTGTGGCACTCGAGCCAAGGCTCGGGCGCTGATTGTCAATTTTCGACAAGCTTGGATGAGGATAGTCTTGTCCACATCCTTACCTTCCTCTTTGCGTTGAACATTCCACCAATCGGCTACATAGTAGGTCGTATCTTGTTGCCTAATCACCATGAACAACTACAACACCATTATCTATCGAAAAATTCAAAGTTAAACACCATATGGAAGTGCTACCCAGAATTCAACTAGGGCCAGTGGACCCAGAAAAATGTTGTAAGGAGAAAAATCCAAAACAACAAACAACAAGGCTCGCGCTCACCTATAGTCACCTTCTCCCAGCTCTACAGGCAATTCAACATAAGCAATGGCTTTAGTTACAGCAAGCATTAAAGCCATTAATGCGGGCTTTAAAAATTTTCAAATCCTTTGCTTCCATCCTCATCTGATCATAAGCTTTCTTGAAAATTATGTTTACAGAACTTCGACGGTCAACCAATATCCTTATCACAAAGCGGGGTCGATTACGGCCGAAATGACCACTGGATCGATTGTTGGAGCCTCACCTTATCTGCATCTCTATTTCTAAACACAATATCATCTGCCATTGTACATTGTTGTTTTGTCCGAGCTCCATCCTCTGTGTTTGAACAGCATTCAAAATCCACATGCTTAATCGCACTAGCGTAGTGCTCCATCTCATGCCAACTTTTATCAACTGAATACGGTCCTTCGATTATTGTATTGATCACTTATCTTCCTTCTGTCTACGTAGGTTCCTGAGCCTTATGCGGTACTTGTCCTCGGTTGGGATCGGATGTCCCATGCCTGCCATCCTGTGGGTTTTTTTACCAACTACTTTAACTTCCTCTCTCAAATCAGATTTTCAATAATATCCTGGAGGTGCCTGCATTCATTGGTGTTATCCCTATAACATTCGTGAAACCGGCAATCTTGGTTTGTTTCTACTTCTTTGTTGATTCTTTCAAAGGCAGCTTCCTATACTGCTTAGTATTGTAGGTAGACAAATAGACATTCTTCAGGCTTGTATTTAGTGGCTTGTAAGTGTTATACATTGAAATCCTAGGCTTTCCTCTTCCAAAATCCCTCTTTCATTCTCGACTCCTATCTCCGTCTTTTTTTGCTGATTCGGTTTGTTTTGGACATTCATTTGAACTTTTCCAAAGCTTTCATCAGACTGCTTTACTGCAATATTACTTTGCACTCCCTCTCCACTTGGTCCTACAACATTCTTCCTAGAAGATCTAGCTTCCTCTTTTCTGAAATACTGAGATGCTTTTGTGTAAAAGTGTTCCAATGTTGTGGGCGGCTTGCCAACTAACCAATCGCCGAAGTCATATTTTAGATCTATCCCTCTCGTTACGACCATCAATATGGCATGGTCGTTCGAATTACTGATCTTGGTAACAGCTATATGAAATCTCTCTAAATAATCTTTTTGCGATTCTCCTGGAACCTGGATCATGCTGGATAGGGACATTACATCTTTAGGACGAGTTACATGCATTCGAACAGCTCCATAAACTTTGTTGCCAAATCATCAAATCTAGATACTGATCGCGAAGGTAACCTTGTGAACCACATTGTCACTATTCCAGAGAAAGCTATAGGAAAACATCTACACTTGGTTGCATCGTTCGCTCGTGCTGAATCCATTAGTCATTCATATCTCATGATATGCTGCTTGGGATTGGTTTTTCCCTCATAGGCTGGCATCGACGGTGTGTTAAACCATCTTGAATATGTTGCATGTTAAACTTCCTTGTATATGCTACATGCAGAACATTATCAGTGAACGAAATATGTATTCTTAAGATTCCTCGGTTGTCGTTAGTCAAGCTTGGGCTCACTCTCACCAACTGCATGACCGTTGCCGGTAAGTCCGGTGTTTGGATGGATGGTGCCAAGCGGTGGTCGTATTCCACCTTGCATGAATGGTCTAATCGATGCCTTCTTGCATTCTCATGCCTTCTTAGTTCACCATGTTCCAGATGGGAATCTCATAAATTAACTTTATCATCATTCGAGGGAAACATTTAGTCAACATTTAACTGAACTTCATCATTCAAATTAGCTGTAGCAACTTCGGTTTGAATCTCAACGTGCACAAGTAAGTTCCCTGCCCTGGTGGAGGGATCAGCAATGATCATTCCTAGTGGACCACGATGGTCTACCGTTGATACCTCGAAGTTTCTCCATGATATCTGTCCATTCTGCGACGCCTATGCCTGTGATACCTATCCAATGAGCTAGAGTTCTCTGATTTTGAGTAAGGGGTAGGGTCCCTTATAGCTTTTCCTCGCTGTTGCTGAGTGAGTTGGTTTATTCGGTCGATACTAGCCTGGATTTGCTGATTTAACTCTCGACGGCTATTCATTAACTCTCTCATCGGATTCTAGAATTCAACTCTTGTAATATAATCAGTTGGATTCTGGACTTCAAGTGTTTCAACATTCACATTCGCTGGTTAACCGCTTGGGCCTCCTTGTTAGATAGCAGCGTTCCCATTTCCTTCGACATTTTGAGAAGTAGATCTAGTATTTCTCACCATTATAAATAGCTTTACTTAGATTTCTACAAATATGATTAGTATGAGCAAATTCCTAAAGATATTAGGGGATTTATCCAATCTAGTAGCAAGGATCCTAATAAACTGAGAATCGAGATTATCAGTGAAAGCACCAGAATGTTTGCAACTAAATTTGTCACAAACACCCAAGAATAGTTTTTTTTACAGAAGTAAGCTAAGAAGAACCAAACTAAACTGAGTAAATGAATTAACAAGCAATAGAGAATTGAATATAACCAAAGATAGAAATTTATAGTGGTTCGGCATTATATGCTTATGTCCACTTTGAAGATTATCCTTTATTAATCACTTATAACTTTGATTACAGCAGTAAGAAAATGCTTGATTATAATGGAGTCTAGAGTAACAAAGAGTGTAAAGATCCTAAAATGAACCAAAAGGTCTGTATTTATATATTTCGCTAAGATTTTGGTAGAAGGCTCTAGGTCCATAGAGGCCCACCATAATGATCGGTGGACCTAACTCGATGTTTAAGAACAATCAGCTATCGTTATTTTTGTCTTCAAATGATGTACGTCGTTTTTAAAGAGTCCCGTGTGCCTCCTTAACTCGCATCTAAAATATGAAGTCATTCTAAATTGTACATCGTGAGATATGGATCAAGCCTTGTCACATTTGAAATGTTCACTGAGCTACACTAGCCGTTATGAAGGATAGGCAAAAACAATCGGCCTAAAATGATTGACCTTCTTCGTATCTCAATGTTTTGACTTGTGATCATTTTTATGGGCTTCACTCTTCAATATGTTGATGCTCTGAAAGTTTCAAGTGGATTGGCCTTGTGGATTTTAAGATATCGATCGATCTTTGCTGATTTGAGTTGTTTTATGGATCGTTCCCGATCAATCCATATAAATCTTTACTTTGTCCGTAATTCAAGCGTATGAACTCCGATCATCTTGAAATTTGAATTATAACTTCACGGGACTATGCCAGTCACTCTATAATGATTGCACCTCGATTGAGATTGGTCCGAATCTGCCGACCATTGTCCACGAGGCTATTTATAATCAATTCTTAAGGGTGATAACCATCCATTTCTAGCCAAGTCGATGATATTACGGCCTTGCCAAAAGGCGGAATAACATATAACGATGTATCAATAAGAAGTGATCAGACTTTGTTGAACTGAGTACAATTGGTAATGAGTAAAATTGAATTAACTTCTTTTTGTAAGGTCATGTATTTAAGAGTACTATATAAGGTTATATTTAATTTAATCTAATTCGTAGTTTACAAAATCATATAAGATAAGGGTTTATAAGAAGCCCCAACATATCCCAGATCAAGGAGGTGGCAGGTTGTGCGAATCGAAAGGCTACACTCAATGATTGTTCATGAGGTACCTAGGGGACCACCCCAAAAGGAGTTTGAGAACGATCATTATTGGATAGTTAATTTATGTTTTGAACATAAGTATCATAAACTAAAACTAACTCATTTATATATCTAGGGAAATTTATAAAATATTTATGAATACTTGTTCCATTGCACTGAAATAATTGTTGTTTCAAGAATATCAACTTCGTAATGAAGGAATTTTTTTAGAAATTATTGGTGGTAAAATTGATTTAGGTATGATCCAAAGATTAAATTAATTACATAGGATGAAATAAAGTTAACCAAACCTAACGAACACAATGCATTTGAGTGTCTAATAATTGTTCTCATGCATTGAGGAGAAATTATGAGCTTCTTATCAACATTAAGAGTATTGACTCTGCCATATAGTATGATGCACAAATATGAAGGGATTCTAAGTACGAAATCAAAATATGATTTTGATAGATGTACTCGAAAGGATGTGATTCGTCGGCCACAAATGTGTCTTCAAAAGAAATACTAGTGTAATTGGAATATAGTGAGCAACATTGATAAGAATAAAAGCATAAATTTCAATTTTTGAAATTATGTAATGGAATTGTCATTCGATGTGCACAAGATTATTTAGATTTTACTCACAAAATTGCTACCTGGTATGACTTTGTATTTTGGTACATATGTGTAGAAATAGAAAAATCTAAAAATGATTTAGAATAGACTTTTCGCATATAACAACCAAGGTGTCTTAAAGTCAATAAGGGTTATATTGTTGTGGGTTTTTTGGATACGATCCAAGAACGGATACGAAAGTATCATTCAAAAATCATCAAAGCTGAACAAATGTTTTGATAGAAATATCTAATAGTTGGATTTCAATCAAAATGTAGAGAAATCGTGTGTTTATAGGAAATAACATTACAATGTACATAAATATTTCTTAACTATAAGTAAAAAACATACTATTGATTGTTAACGATATACTTAGGTGAAAATTAGTTCTAGTTTTATTGTTTAATGCATGATTGATCTGTAAATTATATCTTTTATAATAAGTATAAGTGATGTTGGGAATGTCCCAAAAAATATGCAAAGACACCTTATTAACATAGAACATGTAATATGGATTCCTTATGCACTGGTAACATGAATTATCCTATATGTTGTATGGCCTACAATATCGTAATTTTCTTATGTATTTGATGCATAGAAAAGTATCAAATCCAATTTAAGATTACTAAATGGTAATTTAGAGTGTTTTTGAGTATTTACGAAATACTATGGAATTGTTTGCAGAAACAATGAACTCCTTATGAAGGAGTATTCAGACTCAGAATTCATAAGTCATATTGAGTATAATATAGAAATATTAGATTCATGTTTAAAATTTTATTAAGGAGATTTAAGTTGGAAATGTTCCAAACAAAAGGTTGAGGATGATTCAACGATACATCGACTTGAATAGTATCATATTAAACCAATGTATAAATACATAAGCAAAAATTTATAACCGAGCTAGAGGTGATTCCAAGTATTGAGAATGCTTAATCATTGTTATATGATAACAATGTAATGATAAGTTTTTACTAGAAGTCGAGAAATATACTTTGAATAGTTCCATATGATAAAGTTAGTTTATCAGCGTCTGGGAGAGTTGATTATCAAAACAGATTATTAAACAACATAGCATATCAATTCGTAAAGGGACCGACTTGATCGTTTCTTATCAAATTGATCAAAGAGATAGGATAGAGATTCCATAATTGGCCGCTAATGCAAGTGGAACATTGATGAGTTAGGGTATGCCTTAGGGGCAATTTTATAAGTTACTATAAATTATTAACTTTGTAACGAAATCTCGTTCAAACTAATATGTTTTTTTAATTTCTATTATATACTTGATATACTTTGTTATATTAATTAATTAATTTAAGTATATTTAATAAAAAAATCTATAAATGATATGTTTTGTGATAAGAACTGAAATTGTTGTAATTAAGAGAAATTTATCACAATGAAAATAAATAAATCGTTCTAAATATTCCTAATCAAGATGTATCAATACTGGATATCCATACATCTATTGAGACTAGAGTATGTAACACTATCCAAATGTTGGGTAATGTATTACTCATTACTGTTGGGGCGCCAAAGTGTTTGTATTGGTAGTTATTAGATAACTATGAAATGACTCACTCGATAGATTTCTGTTGGTTAATATAACTAAGGCCAAACAAAAAATAGTGATATGAAAATATTGCATAATTCACTTTACTTGAGAACACTGTCGAGCTTCAATGTAGGAACTCCGTTTTGATTATAGTTAAGTCGTGGCATGACATCCATCGAACGACTACATTAGGGTCAAGTGGAAGCATTGGAAGGGAAACACTATTCAATAGAGAATTCATCTTCTTGGTTTTATGAGATTAGTATTGAGGTTAACTAAAGTCAAATCGGATTAAAAGTCTCTAGCCAGAGTACTTCTCTTAATAATAATTATTATTATTGAATAAAAGACTTTCTGTTTGGATTATAAAATAAAATGTGGGCGATATTGAAATTTTGACCATTACCAAATTCCATAAGTCATTATGTAATATAGTTTTGACGAAGAGAATTGGTGTAAATAATTGTCACTATCGAGTACAACTTAAAATAATAAAATTGGATTTTAAGGAAGCTATGTGAACGATAAATTTGGCCATAATATTGCACCATTAGCTAAGATGTTGTGTGAACAATAATATTCGATATTAATTGCTGACCAAATTTACACCTAAGAGTCACACAATAGAAATGTTAAAGACTCCACCATGTAGTTAAAGAACTAAAGGATCTATAGTGGTGGAGGTGAAAAAGTGATAGCGGGGTTAAAGCAGGGTTATAGCAGAAAATAGCGGAGATGCAAAAAGCTTGATTGAATATAAAACCAATTATTTCAAGTTAATTTATTCTCATTCTCACATCATTTTTATATGAAAAAAATATTGTTTAATCTTATATAACAAAGCCGAAGAATGTCCTAATTTATGTTGATTAAATATGGTGACTACATAAGATTTCTAACTTATATTAAGTATTTATGCCATAAAATTAGGCCTTTACTCTAACTTTGTTGATTCAGTTTAAAAGATAACTAGTCAAATCAATTTTGTAAATTAATGTTGCTAAAGTGGGTGCTAAAAATCCTTAATTTGGCAGGTGTAGCGGGTTTTAAAGCGGATATACTGTTTAATAGCCTAAATTAAAATAGCTAGCGGTCGAAGAGCGTTATACACTATAGTGGAAGTTTTGCAGGGTTTAGCGGGGCTTTAACTCCATAGATACTCCAACCACTACCTCATTTAATTAAATTGTAATTGTTATAAATTAATTAAATTAATTAGTATTTATGAAATATTAGTTATAAAATTTAATTTTATTAGTGTTGAAAATAGTGCTTATATAATAGTTGTATATACATGTATTGATATACGATATCCATGTGCGTTTAAATTTGATTTAAATATATTTATCTGATGGGGGTTGATGCAGCATGAATGCCTATAAAAGTACTAAGGATGGCCTCCATAAATGCTAGAAAAGGGGATATAATTTTGATTCCATAGGGTTTAAAATGGCAAGAGAAAATAGTGAATCTGGATTATAACACCTTGTAAAATCTAATAGAAATTAAATAATAAGTAAGATTTGGAAAAATGGAAATTCTATAAATATGAGAATAAGGTTAAGAAAGTGGCATCATTACATTCATGGCAATTTTATGATCAATTTTTGTATATAAATCGGAGTTCAAATGGAGAAGTTATGAACGTTTGAAATTTTCGAGTTAAAATTAATTCTAAAGAGTTTAAATGTAAATTTTTGAATTTTAATTTTAAAATATGGATGAGGATTAACATTTGAGAAAATGTTTGAGTTAACATGGGTTAACATAAAAATTAATGAGGAATTAATTAACAATCAACAAAATTAAAATACGTTCAAGAAACAACATGACCGGTCGACCGTTGGTCGTCAAGGGTCGATCGATGAAGATGAAAAGGGGGCTAGTTTGAGTGGCCTGAATGGCCCAGATTTGATTATTTTAATCCGACAGTTCTAGTTTTTTTATCATTTTACAAACAGAGACCTAAACCTCCCTCTTTTCCTTATAAATTTTGGTAACGATAGCGAAGCTCTGGCAGATTCCTTCTTTTTCTTCTTCTTCTTCTTCCTTAGATTTCAGAATCAGTTAGGATTTTCAGGTAAGAGGTTTGGATGTTTAAATATTTGATTTGCAATTCTATTCATCTTTAGTTTCTGATTCTAAATCTAATTTCTATAAACAATTCACTTTGTTGTATATTCCAAAAGAGGGAGATCTAAAAGAGAATTGGACGTGATGAAAATCAAATCCAATTAGGAAGCAAGCAGTTCTTTGTGAGTGGAAATATCAAGTTTTTCGCATTTTAGTAATTGTGTACTATTTGTTTGGATTTGATATATGCCTTGGGAAATACTGGTAAATGAAAACATAACACTAAAACCCCTAGAATTTCCTTAAGTAAATGTCAATCTTTGAATCTGTTGGAATTTTTTTTTTTTGGTATTAATATAGTAGAATCAGATCTATGTTTGAGATTTAAGCAATTTATAATCTATTCCACTTCATCTCTTTTGATTTCTCGTATAGTATTAAAAGATTCTAAAAATGAATAAAGATAGAAATGGTGTGCAAAGTATGACTTTGATTATTTGTAGTAGCACCACCTATTTCTGTAAATTAAATAAGTATGAATCACTTTTTCACTCCAAGGTGGTAATTGCAAAAATTTAATATAATATAAAAGGTTTAAATTGTAAGGTTTGTTCCTTAAAAGAGAGGAGTTAATTATATTCTATTAATATAAGATAAGTTTGGTATTGTTCCATTTTTTTATACAAGTTTAGTTGTGTTAACTAAGGATATTAGCTATTTTTGTTTGGAATTTGGGGCTTATATGAGTTTGACATTTTAATTTATTAAGTGTTTTCTTCATGTCCAATTAGAAATGATTTATTCAAATCTTGCGCGTGCACATGCATGCGTATGTGTCTAATATTAACGTATGACTATTAAAGTTAATAACATATTGAACATACTGATTAGAACTAATACGATAGTGAATAACATTAATTTCTTAGGAAGGTAGTTAATGGTAATTATGGAGTTTAATCCACAATTAAAGGCGTAATAATGGATTACCTTATATGGCCTTAATTATTACTTATGTGGGATAGTGTATGTATGGATAGTATATATATGAATTATGACTAAGTTATATAGATGTGAGGTCAGAAGCACATAGAATTAGGCGCAGGTAAATCCAGCTACTAGTAGTATGACTTTGGGGATTGATGTGAGACATCGCCTATAATAATTGACCTTAGTGAACGCGAGGTTAGTCCTAATTTTGTAGGGTAAGTCTGCGTAGTCAATATGGCTATTACTGCCTATGAATAGTCAAACAAATCTGAGATGCCACGTTTGGGTTATGGGTCATAATCACGTTATTGATATGGTAGAAGGAATCTTTAGAGGGGTCTGCTTTACGTTTAGAGGTATTAAGTGACTATTGTAAGGTCTGCCTCTTTCCAATATAAGAAGTATTAAGTGATCCGATGAGATTTCTTACGATGTCGGTTGGAAATAACCCCATAGGGAACTAGCTTGGGTTAGGTATTAAATAATGGGGACCTATCTATTTTATAGGTATTAAATGGTTAGAGTTGGGCTAATTCCAATTAAAAAGGTTTTAAGTAGTTCAAGTGCTTCCTCTTGCATCATACATAATAGTTGCATTAGAGTTTGGAAATGAACTGGAAATGAGTTAGGTATTAAATGACGGGAACATACTTATTCTACAGGTATTAAATGGTCAGAGTCTGCCTAATTCCTAATAAAAAGATATTAAGTAGTTAGGTGCTTTCTCTTGCATCGTTAGCGATAGTTGCATAATGTTTTTGGGACTTGAGCTTACAGTTTAAGTTTTTGGTAGAATATGGTGTTAAATGCGTAAGACATATTACTTATCTAGATGATATTGCCCAAATTCTATTATGGTAAAGCTTGAGATTTTCATTCACCAAACATTGTTGTTCTGACCCCCTCCTCATTACAATACACAGTTTAGAGGAGGCAATGTTGGTTTAGGAGACGAAGATGGAGGCAAGGGCGTGCGGTAGTTATTTATCAATTTATGCATTTCTTTCTAGTATTTTTAGGCACCCAGTTTTAGACAAATGGTTATTTTGAAACATTGTACTATGGAAGTCTTATGTGGATATGTTGTGGGATTCTGTGGTGAAATATTTTGTTTTTTAGCTGGTTTTCTTTTTATGACATGGGTACATGTTTCTAATATTATATTTTTTACATTTCGTTGTGAGATTCTAAAAGCTTAGATAAATAACTCTGTGTACTATACATTGTTTAATTTTATCAACCAGCAACCTGTCTTGGAATGGGTCTAAGTTTTGATGCACCTTTTCTGGGTCGGAACTTTGGCCTATTTCGGGGCTGGTTGTTGGATCCACTTTTGTTTCTTCTCCCTCTCTCTCTCTGCTATTTAAACCCCTTAATCTCCCTTTCGGATCTCTCTTTTGGCTCCTACCTCACTTATTTTTGGCTGGCTATTATTCACCTTCTCCTTCGATGATTCGAGCATTAAAAAAATGTAATTTAAATATAAACAAGGAATTAGTGTGTTGTGCTTTCAACCGGGTAGCTCTTTTTGAAAGTATTGGAATACAAATTCAAAGAAGTTGATCCATTTAGTATTCAGTATATACTAATGAAGATTACTATTCTATTTACAATTTTATATATTTATTTGATAATTATCTTGAATCATGTATGCTTATATTAGACATAATATCACAAATACCTATATATGTGTATTGTCAATATAAGATTTGAACACATACACATATACATACATATATGTAATTATTATTTTTATATATCTGCATGTATATAGCTCACGGCCAAAAGAAAAAAATTAAAAAAAAAATCTTTTTTTTAATTTATGTAATATTTTAAAAGGATTTTAAAACAAAACATGATTTTTAATATATAAATATAAATATATATTACATTTTAAATTTTTTAAATCGTATGCATAGTAACATACAAAATTAAAAATATTATATATATAAATAAAACCATATATATACATATACAAATATATAAAACCATATATATATATATATATATATATATTAAAATATAATGTATTAACTTAGTTTAAAATTTATATTTATATATTATAATACATATATATGTGTTTAATTAACACAAAAATTTAGATGTTATGAAAGTTAAATTTTTAATATATATATATATATATATATATATATATGTAAATTAACAATTCCATACTAAAATTTGTTTTAATTAAAAATATTAAATAAATTTAAAACTGTATGTTACAAAAAATTAAATTTTATTTTGGTTGAAAGTATATGTATACATAAGTATGTATATATACTTTATATATATATAATATTTTACATTTTTTTTTCAAGCAGTGATTTTTTTTTGTAATTTCAGCAAGGCATTTAACGATGACCCTTACCTTATTTGTTAAAACAAGAAAAACAGAAAATAAAACACCCATAATAACTCGCACAACTCGCACAAACAAAAACAAAGGAGAACAAGCACAGAAAAAGAAGCATGCACAACCATGCACGCAAAAAAGAAACAAAGGAAAAAAAACGAAAAGGGCAAGATCCAAAAAAAACACCAAGGAAAAACCCAAACCCTAACACGTGAACTTCTAGTTTAACAGCAGAGTGCTATCTCCAGGCTCAATAGGGAAGCATGCAAAGGACTGTTGTTTTTGTTTTTTGAATGATACACAACAGAATTTTCTTATCATCCCGACCGATGGAGTTGAAATTTAGATTAGTACGCTTATTCCACACAATAATTAGGAGCTTATGAAAAAGATAATGCAAAATATGGGACTTTGAGTTAGTACGGCTAGTCTTCTGAAAGATACGAATCCGTTCTTCATTTGAAGTTGCAGCAGGAGAATCAAATCCATTCTTCATTAAAAGTGGCAGCAGTAGAAGCATTCAAACATTAATTTTGATATGTGTATATATATATATATTAAACATATTTCCATTTAATAAAATATTTACATTTTATTTTCATTGTGTGTATATATATCTACATAGATGTGTGTGTATTTATATTTATTTAATATAGTTTATTATAAAATAGTTTTAAATTTGGAATTATAATATATTTTAAAAGAAATATCTAGATCTCAAATATGATTTTAAATTTAAAAAAATTTATATTTTTATTTACGATTATTACTATTCTATAATGTCATGCACACACACAAATATTTATAATATTATAAGTATATATTATATATATATATATATATAATAAAACAGTATATATGTATATGTGTGTGTGTGACAGCACATATGTATATGGAGGGGCTAATAGGTTCATTGCGGTATAAATCCAAACACTTATGTACAGGCTTGTTAAACCATGTACACTATATATATTGCACGTGCATGCACACACTCATTTATATATGATACACATGCTTATATTATATAACACTAATATAATATTTAAACAAAAATTTATTTATAAATAAAATAATGATTTTATTTAATATTAATTTAGATTTGATCTAAATGACTCTTAGTCTTCATAAGCATAATAATACCCAAAATTGCAAATTTTTTAGAAATTTACACGTTTAACCCACTACATGTTGGTCCTGTTCCAACAGCGATGTCAAAATAATTTTTCTTCACGAAAATAATTATTTTGAATGGAAAAAAATAAGGGTATTTGGAAGATTATGATGGAGGATATATTATACCTCAATAATCTTCGTGAGTCAATTGAAGGTAATAGGAGAAGCCATCGAATGTAAAAGGAAAAAAGAAGAAGGTGGACAAGAATGCGGTTGTGTTGATTCACTAATACCTTAATGTTTCACTTTTCCACTATGTGGTTGTCAATAGGAAGCAAATTATAGTTGAAGAGACTATTTTACAGGCAGGTGGAGAGGCTAAAGTGTGCACTAATTGTGATGATCGTGTCGGTGGTTACATTTTCAACATAGGTCTTCATGTTGATGATGCTCAAGGTATCTATGTTGATCTTGTAGAGAGCTAAGGTCAAGTGGTAGATGGGTATCCAGTTAGAAAATCCAGGAAGACTTTATGAAGGTCTTTGTGGTATTGCAAATGTTTTGAGGCCGAATGGTGTGTAATATCTCATGGTAAGATATGCCTCACTTGTAGGCGGTGGTAATAGTTTGCAATTTGGTGTGGTTGAGAAAAAGGGAGTTACGATTAGTCTAAAGATGGTAGGCTTGTGCATTTTGTCCGGGGTTACTTTCTTATTTTTCGCTTTTGAAAGACAATTTAATTGAAGATGGAGATCGAATGTATGCTGGAGATATATAATTTTGCATCAAGATGAAGTGTTAAATTTGGGTGATACAAAATCACATTTTGAAGAGGAAATAAATAAACAAAAAATGAAAGGGTAAATTTTGATTTTACCTAATTAATAGGCGCGCGCGCGCACACACACACATATAAAAACACATACAGCCTAAAAGAGAGAGTGGGAAAATGTGGAAAAATGTTTGGTGTTTCTCTTTTCTTCCATCTTTGTTCTTCTTCTCCATACACTAAGAAGCCATTTCCATAGTGATCAAGACTTCGTTCACAATTAAGTTATTGATTCTATTTTTTTTGTTTTGATTACTTTTATTTGGTATAATGATTATGAATGATTGCTTTTAAGAATCAATATAAAGGTTGGTTGGATGGGTAGAATTTCAATGGTCATTTTGCACATCTCTCCATGGGGAGGGTTTGGTCAATATCTTTTGACAAAATAAATCCTTTGTGGTTATTTGTGATCAAACTCATATGTATAACACTCTACCTCTATTATTATTCATCATGTGGGATAAATTTTTTCCCGTTCCGAGCCTTTTACCCACATACAATGTGACACCCCAACAAATCTCCATCATGGCTCGCATACGTCACATGTCTTCGGCTACACCAACTCTAATATCTACACCATATCGAGAGTTTGTTACCATGTCATTCTCCCGAACACTATGTACTGTAGTCTAGCTCTTTCATAAGTCTGGGTACTTAAGACTACATTGCTATCCACCATAACTTATAGATCTTTCGCCCTGTTACTTTCCCAGGTGTTATCGGCTATGATACTATGTTGAATATCGATGGTCCATTTGAACCTGTGCAGTTAATGCCTCGCTATTACCCCTCTATAACCCTGCTATATCTCATAGATGATTTATACCGCTACCATTTTTCGTACAGCACAAAATATAGCCTTTTCGCTTTATACCCCACTATTTTCGCTGTGTCTCGTTATTCCTGCTATATTCCGCTATTTCCGCTATATCTTCTTTAAAAGAAATGAATTGAAAAATGACATTTATACATTATAAAAATTATGAAATTAATTTATTTAATTGAAATTTAATATATTTTCAAAACTGAAAATACTCAGATATTCTACTAAATTCAATTTTACATTTATTTATAGTATATTCACACATGTTTTTATTTAAAATTGTTTATGTATTAATTATAATTCAATTGAATGTTAATTTTTCATCTAATTACCATTTATATAATTGTAAAAACATTAAGTACAAATTTTACATGCTATTTTAGAGTCATTCGCTATATCCCGCCACATCCTTGTTGTATCCCTGCTATGACTTTTTGCACCTACTCCGCATTGAATCTGCCGAGCGCGTTAACTGCACAGATCCGAACATCTCTCCATAAAGTAAACATAGATTTTGGTTAACATATTTTAACAAAATACATCTCTTGTTGTTACATGAAATAAAATTCATATTTAGCTACTTCCACCTCTATTATTATTTATGATGTGGGACTATTCTTCTTTTTATAATCTAAGCCTATTAATACATACAATTTAAGGCATCCTAACAAACATGGCCTCGACCACTTCCAATTTGATTTCTAAATTCTATTCCTTTTTACAAACCTCTATAGTTTTTGTTTTGATTGGCAGCATTCTAGACATTCTCCTTGCTTGAATAACAGCCTCTTCCTTTAGCATGTGAGCCTTTTCCTTTGGAGTTTCTTAATTCTCCACAACCACATCGTCTACCGCTTTGATTTTACTATCTTTCCTCTTTTCATATAGAATTGTTTTGATTAGAGTGTTTGTTCTAAAGCTATACCTTTTCTTCTTGTTGAGTCTTTCTTTATGAGCTTGCAATGATCCCATGAGTTCATCAATGGCCATGGAATTTAAGTACTTAGATTCTTCAATGGCAACTATAGTGTTGTCAAATCTAAAATCCAAATAATAAAATGTTTTTTCAATGACATAGACATCATCAATAGTTTCAACTTTTTAAACTGGTTGACTATAGTTAACTGATTCTGACTTCATTTTATGCAAAGCTTCAAACACGCCTCCAATAACATGCAAACAAACCTACTTTTACTTTATTATCTCGTTTAAATGAATACTGTAAATTTTCTCATGTTTGCTTTATAGAAGTGGCATGTTCTATCTTCCAAAAAATAGCATCACATGATTGTACACCTTAGTAGATTCAAAGCAAGGCATTTCTGTCATTCTTCCTTGGTGTCCTTAGACTCTCCTTTGAGCTTGTGTTAATCCATCCACATTTTCAAATTTGGTGTACCATTTTTCAACTGTCTCCAAATTCTTGGGTTTCAAGTAGGACTTTTGTTTGGGTGCTCCATATACCATCATTATGTTTTTTTTATAAAATGAAGGAAAGAGGAATATAGTTATAGTAGAAGAAGATGCTGAAATCAGATGAAGGAAGTTAAAAAGTCTTGCGTTCTGTTTAGGAATGGAGTTCGAAGAAGGAGAATCTTTTCGATCTACAACTACTGGTGATGGAGACGGTGAGTATAAGTTTTTGGAGAAGGAGCCGTAAGTATTAGCTGGAGAAAATTAGGTGAAAGGCAAAAATTAATTTTTTTTCCTTCAGCCTCCATTAGAAAATAGAAGTGAAAATTTTTGAGTTAGGAGTAAATAAAGTGTTAATGCGTAAATGAGTGAAGGTGGTGGATTTTTCCAAATTAGGTCAAGTGATATTTAGGATAGGAGGGCCGAGTTTGGAATGATAGCGAAGCCCAATGCTTGTATATAGTTCTTTATTATTATTATTACTTTGAAATTTATGCTTGTATATAGTTCTTTATTATTATTATTATTATTACTTTGAAATTTAAGCAGGGATTTCAAGAGGACTCTTACCTCTATCTATTAATACTGTAAATAAAAATATACAAAATTGTTAGGAGACATTCAAGCCATCTGTTTAATATTAACGTATCCTCTATGCTAGAATTTAGAGAATCGTGCCATGATAACACCTTTTTCTTGACATTAAGAAAGCAATTAAAAACAATCTCACTTTTGCCTCTTGCCTTGCTCTCAAAAAGCTTACCATTTTTTCTTTCCACACGTCAATAAGAACAATCTTTAGCACAAGCAGCAGCACTTTCGAATTTCCATTCTTCCACCTTGTTGCTAGGAAGATTGAGTACCATTCTTAAGAACTTATTGTGCTTGGCTAATGGGACCCTCCTATCTCGAGCAACTTCTCCCAAATTTCATAAATAAGTTGGTAATCAAAAAATAGATTCATACTAGTCTTGTTTGTAGTTGAGTGTACAAAGAGACATTCTCATGTGGTAAAAATTATCTTATGTTAAAAGAGAATTTTTCAAAACCCTATAAAGCAAAAGGTTTTATTTATGAGACCTTAAACTATCCCAAAACCTATTGTGCCATCGATTGTAGTTTTATGTTCAATTCTGCATCAATAACTTGTAAGCTAATTTAATAGAATGCTCAGCAGGGGGAGAACCCCAAAATAACCTTTCAAATTCAGTGGTCTTAGGTTAATAGTTTTGAACCTAATACCAAATTTCTCTTATTCTAGGGTTGCTAGAATGGGGCAACGTTATTGACCATTGATTGTGTAATCTGACTTGCAATGGGATGTTGTTTTGTACTATATCATTATAACTTAGTTTTTCCCTTAATATCAACTCTTTCTTGATCCATGGTGCATTTAGAAAGAAGAGGAAGAGTTAATTTATAGTTTTAATTGTATCAGGTGCTTCATATTGTCTCTAGAGTCCAGAATACACCTCCAAATCCAATTATTGTTTTTTTCTAGTTACCAGAAGCCATTAAATCCTATATAATGCTTGTAACGCCATTTATTCCAAATTGAGTTATTGTCACTAACTATATTTTCAAGATGGCATGGGAAAGCAGCTTCATTCCACTTGACTAAATCAATGATTCCTAACCCACCATGGTTAAATGGCATTTCCATTTTTTTTGTAAGCGATTAGAATGGGTTTTCTAGAATGAAGTTTCCCTGGCCGTAAGAAGTGGCTACAAGAATTCTCTATCATTTGCATAAGCTTTCTTGGCAAAATAAATATTCTTGAATAGTACACTCACATGGAAAAAGTGATTGATTTAATAGTTTTTATCCTACCTACTTGAGATAAGTGTTTATTGTACCAAAGAGACATTCTGTTGGTACTTTTTTCAAAAAGCTGAAGAAGGTGATCGGTCTGGACTTTGCTAGAAGAGAGAGGAACTCCTAAATAGGTTATTGTAGGCTATTGCAGTTAAGTTGAATAGGAAGCTGTCGGTTCTGATTTCTTTAGATTAGCAAGTCCAAAAATGAGGATTGATGTATGTGAGTTCATGATGAGATCAGATAGCTTGTTGAAGTCCTACAAGGTCTGGAAATGCCATCTAACGATTTGGAGTTACACTTGAAGAAAATCATTAGGTCATCAACAAAGCGTAATGAGCTGATAGTAGGATCTTGACATTTTGGGTGATAATCTGTCTATATTATAGGATACCTATCATTTAACATTATAGCGAACATTTGCGTGACTAGTAGAAATAGTTAGGAGCTTAGGGGGTTTACATGTTGCAAGCCTTGGATTCCTTAGAATATGGCTTTAATTTGCTCATTAATTTGAACAGAAAACTTAGAAGTTGAGATGCATGTTTTGATCCAATTGATAAACTTGGAAGGAAAGCCCATTCTGGTTAAAGCATAGGTGATAAATTACCACTTAGTGGAGTCATATGCTTTCATCGGATAGATTATTAAACAATAGCTTGGACTCAAGTCATTTTTGTGGTACCTTTTTATTAGCTCATGCTACATAAGAATATTACTTGTCATGCTTCTTTCACTTACGAACGCAATTTGATTCATGTTATTCAAGCCCGAAAGAGCACATTTAAGCCTTCGAGCTAGAGTTGTGGCAATGCATTTGTAAATAGTGTTGCAACAACTTATTGGCCTAAAATGACTAAAAGAAGTGGGTGTTTTTATCTTGGGTATTAGACAGATGATCATGGATTTTATTCCAAACAACGTCCTATTGCTAGTGAAGATATTGTGCACTACCTTTAAGAAATCATTAGTAACAATATCCCAGCATTCAATGAAGAAAACAAAATTGAAACCATCAGGTCCTCCTGTACTATCCTTGGGAATGGAAAATAGGGCTTCCTTTATTTCATCATCGGTGATTTTTTTCCTAGAGCTTGAGGCTCTAGTCTTTAGAAAGTACGAAAAAAGGCAGATGACCAATACTGTCTAAAAAAATAAGCTGAAGATCCTTGCTACCTAGAATACTAGAAATGTGGTCAATAAAGGCATCAGTCACTAACTATGGGTTCACGAAGTTTTTTGCTCCCGTCTAAAATAGAATGAAGAAATTGACATTTGTTTATGCTTTAGGTAGTTATGTTAGAATGTTGTATTTTTGTCCCCTTGTTCATCCTACTTATCTCTACATTTCTGCCTGATAATGCTTTGTCTCATTTTGATGGGAATTTACCAACTTATCCGCAAGTATGTGCTCCTACACTGAGAGATTCATGTCATTAGGGTTAATCAATAACTGAATTTGTACTTGATCTAGTTGAAGTTGAATTCAAAAGCAAAGCTAGAAGCCTTTTCCATATGTTTCCTTACTCTAAGATTTGAGGATGGCCTTGGTATGTTTGAGTTTGGATTAGAGTATAAATATGGGGTTCCCATTGAAAATGGTTATCCAAGCATTGGCAATAATAAGATGAAAATCTGGGTATATACACCAGGCGTTAAAAAACCTAAAGGTGGAGGAAGGTTTATGGGGAGGAGGACCAAACGAAAGTATGAGAGGTGAATGGTAAGATAATTTAAGAGGCACTGCTGCATAGATCAAGTTTGGCTATGATAATTGAGCTTGTAGGTTAATAAAAACTCTATCTAGTTTAGAAAAATTTGTAGCACTAGATATGGATTTTTTTGTTCTACGGGTAATACAATCTTTTGGAGTTGCATTAAAAAAAAGTCAAATCTTAGTATAGCTTCATTAGGAGAAAGGAGGTCTCTTTGAGAAAGCATATTCCCTCCACTCCCATCATCAACCCTTAACATGCAGTTCCAATCACCTAAAGCGATCCATGGTTTACTTAGGGGGTTAAAAAGGTAGTAAGTTGAGAAAAGATTATCTATCCATGGGGAGTTAGAGGTATAAACGATAGTGCAAATAAATTACATGTTAGATGGAGTGTAAAGCACTTGAAGTGACAGATGTAACGATCCTAATTTTTAGTTAAATTTAATTTGGTAATTGATGTTAAATTGGGAATTTAATGGTGAATTAATTCAAAAAATTTCAAATTAACGAGGATATGTTTTGTTATTTATTTATATTTATAAATTTATTTTAAAATTGAATCTAGGGATTGAAATTAAAAATATTGGATTTGAATACATTATATTTTCAATTAATAAAAGATTAAAGATTAATTAAATAAAGATATGTGTTTATTTATATATGTCTATAAATGGAGTTTTAATTTAAATAGAATTTCTAATTGGAAATTTAGAAAAAATATTTTGAATAATATTTTAATTATAAATTTAATTATGGATTAATTTGAAAATTTGAATAAATATATATATCAAAAGATTGTATAAAAGGAATTTGGATTTGAAATTCAAATATGAATATATTGAAATATAAATAGGCATTTTGATTTAGAAGTTATGACTTAAATTTAATATAATAAATTTCTAAAAGCTATTTAAAGAATAAATTCTAATATATATATATATATACACACACACACACACACACACACACACACACACACACACACATATATATATATATATATATATGAGTGCTTATTTATTAAAAGTATAAAATCATTTTCTTTAAATTGATATAAATAATAAATACAAATATAAAACAAGAATGTATAAAGGTTTATATATACATATATCTTTTGAAATTTATGCGATAAACATATTAAAATATAAAGATAAAATATGGTTTGTATGTATATGTACACATAGAATTAATAAAAAGGTTTAAAAATCACTTTTCTTCCATATTTGAAATAAATTTAGTTTAAATTAAAATTGTATATGTAAACATTCAGAACTAAATTTAGGACTTTAAACACAATTTGTAAATTAATTTAGAGAAAAGGATTGAACATAAATTCTCTTGTTCATGACATTTATAAAGTTTTAAAATTCAAATATTAACAAGTGTTAATACAAATAGACAAGTGGCAAAAACAAGATTTTCTCTTGAAATTTAAAAATATACAAAAGGAGTTAGAGAAACATTGCATATTTTTTTTCAGATTTAAAAACCTGAAAATCAGAAGATCAAACAAATCATCTCAAAATCAAAAGAAAGAAAAAATCAATACTCAAGACCCGGAAATATGTAAATCAAGATAGCTTAAAAATAAAACCAGGAAGCAAAGTTTAAAGCATTCAGTCTTGAATCAAAACAAGATCCAGATCAAGTGTAACCTGGAAATCAAAATAGAATCAGAAAATAGATCTGTAGCATGCAAATGTATCAGAATCAAGCAAACCTGAAGCAACTTAAAGGTCAGAGCAACAAATCAAGTCAACTTAATCAAGCTTCAGATCAAAAATGCTTCCAAAACAGAAACCTGTCCTCTGTTCTTTGCATAATCAAAGTTTCAAGTGAGCAAACCTCATTCTTTTTTAGCCTTAACATGTTAATGAATGTGATGAATGATTGAAGTATTGTTATTGATATGTTTGCATGAATGCTTTGAACTGGAATGAAGTCTGAACTACTCTGTATTCTGAAATGCATATCTGTGTATATGCATATTCATCTCTGGTTGAATTAACAGGTTCAGTTCAATCAAAATAAATTATTATCTCTCAATCTAAACGTTTTCTGACAAGGATCCCTAACGGAATTAGGTTTGGATTAACTAGATCTTATTTTTAAAAACAATTTTTAGGGGAATTAGTTAATGTTTAATTAACTGTGAATTAGAAAAACTACAGTAAAAAATGTATAAGATAAAAGAAAATCGACTGATCAAATCTTGTGTTTTGAATATATAGCTGAATTCGAATTGGAAAATCATGAATTTTGATATAAGTTTTTAGATTTCTAAGTTCGAAAATCACATGC